>CM031242.1:899431436-900087472 GCA_018340775.1 Taxus wallichiana var. yunnanensis
CTCATCGCCTCATTACTGACAATGGAAAACAATTCAAAAAAAAACATTGCAAAAACTTTGTGACGCCTTCGGCATTCAACTTAGTTTCTCATCACCTTATTACTCACAAACCAACAGCCAAGCTGAATCCACTAATAAAACCTTAAACAAAATTCTTATGAAAGTGGTTGACGATACTGAGAAGGATTGGCATACACATATTCCTTTTGCCCTGTGGGCATACCGCACTAGTATTCGCACTTCCACTACGGCCACACCATTTTCTCTGGTCTACAGTATAAAGGTAGTTCTACCTCTCAAAGTCCAAATTCCATCACTTCACATTTCTCCCCATGACATGCTCAATGATGTTGACTTTCGTGAGGACTCATTTAGCACAACTAGAGTTATTAGACGAATGTCATCTTAACACTCTGGATCACCTTCAAGTTTACAAAAAATGTATCAAACGTGCCTACGACAAACGTGTCCATGCACGAACCTTCCAAGTCGGTGACCTTGTCCTGAAAGAAAATCAACATGTAACTAAAGCAAAAAAAAAACGGGAAGATTTGCTCCTAATTGGCTTGGACCATACATCGTGACTCATACCTATGGATCAGGTGCTTATCATTTATCTTCACTCGATGGTAAACCCAAACCTAAGCCCCTTAACACCTTACATCTTCGACCATTCTATTATTGACTTGTAGTCCTACCTCACCTTTTGTCTCTTTCCATGCTCATCCCTTGAGCGTTATTCACTCCATACACCTCACCAACGATTAAATAAGAATCATGTGAGTACCCGTCACTTATTATCTTCTCTTGAATATGTGTACCACGATGTTGCACATAGCATGATTGTCATGGATACTTTTTGTCTACCTTTAGATGAGATCCCATGGTTGTTTCACCTTGATTTTTGACCAAAAGTCCGTTTCTTCACCTTGGTCTTGTCCATGACTTCAAAGCCCTCATAGGGGACCAAACTCCTTGAGTCAAACTTCTAATAAAAGATGACTCCCTCAAAAGGACATCTTTCTCTCGACAATGGCTCCTATAAATAGATCTGCTCCCTCAAAGGACAAATTTATGTAAAGCTCTTAAAAAAAAATGACGAGAGAGCAACCGAAGCTTCTCGCATCGATCAAATTCATGAAGACCTCAAGGAGTTACATTTTCTTCATCCCATATAGAATTCTTACATCGATCGGTCTATGTCAACTATAAGTCAAAAACAACACACCTTTTTAGTCATGGACTTGCCCATCAGACTGGGTTCTCTTGCCCAAATAGCATACTACCTCATACCATACAAAATTACCCACGTTTCACCCTTTAAACCATGCCCACTCCCATTTCCTACTACTCGAGGGACTTCTTGGAACTTAGACATTTGGTGATCATGTGACTACTTTTCATCGTAGAAAAATCAATCATGCAATGTCTTTAGGTCTTACGTTCATCACCTCCTCCAAGGTATGATCTAATCGATATGATCCTACCCAATCAGTGGCTTTATTACCCCTCTTATCTTTTAAACCATCTTTGTTTACGTTTTGATTACCTTATACATGACTTGATCCTCGACGCTTACCTTTAGGGTAATCTTCTTCTTTCACCACAATCGATCCCACCTACATCACTTTACCTATAATCCACCCACACATAACAGATCTAAAACCCACACCATGCCTAAAACCTACTAACTCATTTTCATACCTCCTCATATTCTTCCCTAGCTCATGGGAGAACTACATTGGCCTGAGGTCCCTTTTCGCCAGGACTATGTAGGCAACTCTGAGGGCATGGGGCCCTTGGAGGTTAGCTTGGCCATTCTCTAACCTAAATAATTCATCTTCCATGTTACTCACATTACATCCCACCAAGCTTAGTTTCCCTTTTTATATCCCAAATTGGAAATTAAACCAAACAAACAACAAGTTGCTTAACATCTTTATCATCAGCACAACATGCATTTACTATGACTACCATTTCTCTAACATCATCATACATGTAATATACAACATCTTACACATGACCCATATTATCATTCATTTCACAAAATAATGAATCACAACTTCACCAAATTTGAACTCAATCATGCCTAACAAACCTGACTCAATCCATGCCTATAAACCTGACTCAACCATACCTACGACCTGACTCAATCCATGCCTAACAAATTTGACTCGATCCATGCCTATACCAACCTAACTCAATCCAGGCCTATACCAACCTGACTCGATCCATGCCTATACCAACCTGACTCCATCATGCCTAACTCACCTAATTTCCATCCATATCAAAACAACAAATCAAAATCTCATCAACACATCAACAAATCTAGAAATAACATGTATCTCATCATATAAATAATGTGCATCTCAATACAATATACATGGCTATCTCCTCATGTCCATCATCTCAAAATCGTCGATGCACGCGTGCCGATACACAATACCAAATATCATCGGCACGTAGGCCAAGAAATGCTCAAAATATACAAGAAAATAATGAATCAATACAAAATCTCTTCGGCACGCAGGCCAATAAATGCTCAAAATAAACAAAACCTCTTATACATCCTCACTTTCATCGGCACGTAGGCCGTATGTGATAAAAATATAACTATTTCTCAAAGACGCAGCCGGTATAAATCACAAAAAGACTATCATACATCAAAACCAGGAGACCACATATCAGGCATCTCGGCGATGTCCTCCATCTTTGTATCACCTATACTCTCGGCCTCCTGGGTCCCTGCTGGCACCTCAACTGGAGCTGGTTTCTATGCGTTGGTAGCCTCTGCTGATCTAGCCTTGGAGCTCGGCCGACCCCTTGTGCTCTCCACACTGTGAGTGCGGGATCTTGTCCTCTCACTGGATGCCTGTTGTGCCCTATACTTAGCATAGGATATGAAGTCTATCCCGACCACCATCAACTAATCCTGGTAATATCTAGCCTCACCTAGGGCATCTCGTAACCTGGATACAGCATAGTCTATGGTGGTCCCATAGGTCTTGGCCCTCAGTATCTATCTTACGAGACCCCGCCCCGCTCCTACTCGTGAACTAGGACCCGATCCCGATGCCTATGGTGGTGCCCCCTTGCCCGTGCCTGTATCTGGGCCTGTAAGACCCTAATCTATGCCTAGGTTGTGGCCAACTATCCTCGTAAACCCTGCCACCACCATCCCCCTCCTCTCCACTCCACCACCATCCGGCCTACAAATTGGCCACTGTACATGTAGCTTTGCTACCTCTACCTCAGAGCCCTCCAACTATGTCTGTAGTATACCTAATTGGGTAATGAGAGTAGCCACCTGCCCCTATAGGGTGTCTCTCTGCACCGTGATGGTGGCTAGATCCATTTGCCGGTTTGGGTGGTATGGCTCGTAAGTGAGCCACCACCACCGCCTCGTACCTATATGTGACCCCAACATCATCTATCCGCCGGTCCACCGCTCGCTTCTCCCGCCTGTGGTACTATAGGCTATGGTAGAGGTAAGGGCCTCTCCACGTCATCTCTCCTCAGATCTTGTGGGAAGGTAGAGGTATGTCTTGTACTAATCTCAATCATGCCGCCGACTCGCATCTCACGGGATCATCTCGTACTCCCGACACGAAAACCCCGTATCCATCTCTCTTCTGGGAGAGCACTAGCTCCTCATGCATAGGCCTATATGAGGGAATCCCACATACATCCTCCATATAATGTCCACTCCAAACAATCCCTCCAAGAGAACTACCTGGAAATAGGCCACATCATGTGTGGGCCTCTCAGATCTCCACTCTCCAATATCCAAAGACCCATCTCCTATACCCCACCTACACAAATCTTGGTGGGAATGCATCTTCTCGGGGCATCCCTATAGGCCACACACAAACTATGTGCTCATACGCCCAACAGTGTAGTAAAAATGTACAAAGACAGTTTGAACTCTTGCAAGTAGCCTGGCCCATATGCCCACAACTCCCTGTACATAACTGCACCAAGAATGTTGGTGCCCAGGCAAAGCGGGTCTCCTCTATCATCATATCGTGGAGTACCCCCATCAACGATCAGGGAAAACATCCACCCTCTACATTTGGCAGTGCAAAGCAACACACTGCCTCCATCAAAAGAACGACTAGCCTCATCTCCTTTGAATGAGCTAGGTACATCTCTCCATAGCTCAAGTTGGTGTTATGGAATCTCAGCTCAGCCATCCCCTTTCCAAAAACAATCACAATCAGCTCCTCTGAGGCCTTGGAGGAGATAGAGTAGACCTGTGCACCCAATATGGGTAACCATAGTATCCTGAACACGTCCTCCAGGGTGATAGTAATCTCATCCGTCGGCAGGTGGAACGTGTTGGTCACGGAATCCCATCTATCGATGAGCGTGACCATCAAACTGGGTTGTCGGACTACATGCCGATAGCGACGAACCCCACTCAAGCCAACTGCCTCCACATGCTACAGCTCCTCCGGGCGTCATCGCGCTGTGTCTTGTCACCAGTAGAGGCGGAACCCTATCCCGCATATGTAGTTGTGCTCTCCCCTGCATCCAATACAAACAAAACATTAATCTACATTTATCATATCCATATTTACCAATTATCATTTTCCCACACCCTATTTTCACCCTACCCATCTCAACCACCTAGCCCACATCACTTTTGGACCCTTGTTCCCAATAACTCGACCGATACTGGTTCACCCTTACTAACCCTAGTCACCCCTTAACCGACATCGGTCACCTGTTTGGTGACCAATACCGGTTCACCCTTACCGACGCCAACCAAACTTGGATCGCGCGTCAGTCCTTTGTTGCGGTAAAACCCGCAATTTTCCAAAACCCCCTTTTCTAAAAAACCTCCCCAACCTCCCCTTGTCCCTTTTACCCACCTACAATGACCTAAACTACCCTTGGACCTCCACCCACCCCCTATCCCATTTATTACCCTCCTCATTCCTCTTTTTACCCACTATTGCCCCCATTCCCAAATTCAATTTTTAACCACCCACAACAACAAAAAAACAAACAAAACCTACAAAAACAATATACTAATCTTCTCTCTTTCTCTCTCTTTTGTCATTTTCTTGATTAGCTAAAAGACAAATGAATAATAAAAATGTGGATTTTTGTTTTTATAACAAACTGACCCTAAGCGACATCGATTACCGGTTACCCTTGACCGACATCGGTCACATGCCCTACCTTACTATCGTCGGTTGCCAGCCTATACCGACATCGGTTATCCTTGACCGCATCGGTCACCATCACCTACACATTGCCCTAAATTTTAGCCTTTTACCCTACCCCTAACTCCTTTTTTGCCTCACCCAACCTTCACCCCTATCATTTACCCCACCCCACCTCTACCCGAACCATTTACCTCACCTTCTTGACCTCATCATTTACTACCTCCCTTTGTCCTCCTTTGGAGACTCATTATTTTACCCCTACCTTGGCCTTACTCGTCTTTGTGACCTAGATATTTGGAATTGGACCATCACCAAAGGTGACCTTTGCCCTCATGTGTTCATTATACCTTGCGACAATGTTACCTATGTTGTTGACCTAATGACCTTAGCTAGCCTATTACCGTGACCGCTTATCCCGACCCTACCTTTGGTGTATCGGAACATACCTAAACGTTTCTACACCTAACCTATGTTGTGTTTCCCGACCATATCCTATCCTATACCTTTGATATTGGAATCACTTCAACCTCATTTAGATAAACCTATCGACCTTAGACAATGTAGAGTTTGATTTGCTCTTTAACCTCGTAACATGCTTTGCTTTTATACGTGTGCGTGCGTTTGATATTACTACCTTTGACCTTGACCCATTACCTAGCTTACTCGAGTAGACCTTTAACCCTTTTCCCCATGCTCACCTGCCTTTTCCTCACATTTTCCTTTTATCAAACCACTCACCGCTTCCGCCTTCCGCCCGTCGGTTCTGGTTTGAGGGGGATCACCTTCACCCACACATGGGGCAAACACATCTTATTTTTGTTAACATCGCTTACCAATACAAGCTATGCAACAAAAAGGTGAAAATGTAAACACTAAAATTAGGTCACACTCCCCTTTGGTCCCTCGACAAATAAACACCCTTCATCACATTAACCTAGCCATAGCCCCCTTCACCTTGCTAATATTAATTTAATTAATTAAATTAAATTAATTCATTATCCTCACCATATTTATTATTTAAATATCTTAATTTAGATAATATCTACATATACACCTCACCTAGACACCTCATCAAGCCAACTCACCCTAAGACCTATTCTTAGTAAGTTGCCATAACTAACTAAGACTTACCCAAACCCTAAAAATCAATGCCTACATTCTCTCTAACCACATTCCCGCATTCTTACAAGAAGCTTCCAGTTTAATCCGCGGGTTAACGACACGAGATTTGAGAAAATCAAGAGGATCTCCTTAGTTTAGTAAACCTAGGAAATCCTGCCTTGACCGATGCCGGTTACCCCTAACCGTCACCGGTTAAGCCGGAACCGCCGTCGGTTACCCTTTTAACCCCCAAAACAACCTTATTTTCAAGGTTGGCAAAAGATTGGAAAAATTTGGCAAACATTGAGATCTTCCTGAGAGATATCGCATCTTCTGAGATTGAATTTCAGCGAGAACATGCATGCAAGGAAGGAGATCAAGTATTTTCTCCTGCATAGCCACCCCAGCAATGATCTGATCTAACCAAACAAAGAGGAATGCACATGCAGCCCATGCAGAAGCTCTCTTATGGTTGGTGATCATTTACAGATCCTCAACCTCTTACCAAAGACCTCCATCCCTCACTTACAAAGGCGTCAGGACCGTAATCCAAGTAACCCCGAATCCAGTGACCTACCAACCTAATTTCACATCACTCTTATTCACATGTAACCTACCCGAGACCTCTGTCACAAACTGTAGAGACTCAAAACCAATTATTCAACCTTTGGATCCTACTCTAACCTAGCCTGTTAGATTAGATCTTGCTTATTGTGTTTTAAGTGAGATACCTAAATCATTTCGAATTACAATAGGATTTACTTCATTTCTCACATTAAATTGTTTAAAACAGTGGACTGACACCTGCCTAGGAAGTACCACACTTCTCGGATCTAGCACACGCTAAGTAGTTCACTTTGCACATATTGTTTAACTCTTTTGGTGGTCCTACTTTTCATTACGGTAGTTCCTCTTAGCCAAAAGGAAGTTCTCATGATCGGTTGTGGATTCGAAGTCATACGGCACGACAACCCATCAACCAACATTTGAACAGTATTCCTCCTATGCCCGTTACCCTATCTGCTTGGCATCAATACTTTAGAGAAACGCGTCTAAGAATCAGTGAAACACCAATACAAGAATATATATGTTCACTTGCTCTCATATTAATACTCTTCTTATTGATCTCTCTGGATTTTCGAATGATGAATTCTCTTGCTCCTCCTTGTATTTATAGCCTTCTCCCATGTCCTCTTGTGCACTAGAGAATGGGAAAGGTCAGGGAGGGAAGCGACACGGTTGGATGCTTCAAATTCATGTCCATTTGTGCTCCATTCTTCTTTTGCGTTCGAAGTGTCGACTACCGCCCTAAGTAGGCCGATAGTTTCGGGACTACCGCCCTAGCTAGGTGGTGATTTC
Organism: Taxus wallichiana var. yunnanensis; assembly: GCA_018340775.1. Classification (NCBI taxonomy): domain Eukaryota; kingdom Viridiplantae; phylum Streptophyta; class Pinopsida; order Cupressales; family Taxaceae; genus Taxus; species Taxus wallichiana. Next base: position 899,439,071 of record CM031242.1, read on the forward strand.
AAGACCGCCGCCCCTACGGGTGGCGGATCTGCTACCGCCCACTCTACACAGAGCGGCGGTTCTATCTAGAACCTCTATTTACCTCATTTCCTTCATTTTATTCAATTCTCCTTCTTGGTGTTAATGGAACTGATGAAGTGGTGTGTTTTTTTGGATCCCTATGGATCATACCTCCCCTGCTTAGGAGGCTTTTGGTCCCACAAAAGCTTAGTGGGGGAGTGGTAGAGGAATCAACTCCCTCTCTTGCTCCTTCGAGTACCACTAGGTCTGCCTTGGTGTCTTCTCTCGTCGACTCCGCCAAAACTCCCGTGGATCTCTGGTTTCTTTACTCCAGTGCTAAAATCCTCCTTTGAGTTGCCTCGAGTACAATCCTCTTTGGAAGGAAACTTATGTATCTTTCCTTATTTGTCATGCATAGATGGTGTTAGTAGGTGCGAGCTCTTGTAACTTGTTATCGCGTGCATCTGCATGAAGTATGGCTTGAAGGTTTCTTTTCTAACCCATCAAGTATGGCAAAGGTCCCATACTTGTAGTGGTTTAGTCCTTCTTACTTGTCTTTGTCTCTTGAGATGGATTGGTTGAATCCTCTCCATGTACATTGTTGTTATAGTCACCATTGTTCCTTGTATCTCCTCTTCTCCTTACTACCCCATGGTTAGGTCCAATGAATCAATAGGTAGATATGGTGACTGCATAGCGGAAGTTTGTTTTGCTCCTTGAATGAGCAGTTCCTATGGTGGCTTCTTCTACAAAAATGACAAGTGCTATCCAAAATATCCATGCTCTCAAGTCCATTTTGCTTTTCTTCTAATGAAAGTAAACAAAACTGATGATTTTCCTAAATAAGTCTTTATGTTTGGTTGACACTTACCATATCCTTATTTGATTTGCTCTGGTGTGCTTAGATGTTAAAATTGACTCCATCCTTGACCCATTTGTATCGGTTCTCCCTCCTTGTGAACACAACATCCCTGACATACAAGTAAGGACTTCCGAAGACAATGTCAAATGCATCAAGTGGAATGATATCAGCCTCTAATACATCAATATATTGGGTATTTATCCCAAATTGAAACTTACACTTTCTTGTAACTTGTATTTCTACACCCCTCTTCACCCATCCTAATGGGTATGGATGTGGATGCACGTAAGTCTCTAGGCCAAGTTGTTCTACAACCACATCAAAAATTAGATTTGACTGAGAACTAGAATCTACTAAAGTGTTTACCTTAGTCTTCTTGATTTGGATTCTGACTTGCAATAGATTACTCGTCTCTTCTTCTTCAGTTGCCCCATACATGTTAGTGGTCATGCATCCTAGCCTTTCATCTACATCTGAATCATCCTCAATCTCCACCTCTCCTTCTGTCTTCACAGTGGCCATGGATTTCTTGGAATCCTTGGTTCAGTGCTTTGGGTGTAATTCGGATGCAACTTCCAACATGTGGCGTCAGTATGTCCATTTATATCACAATTCTTATAGAAATTCTTAGGATCTTTACAAGTATGCAAAGCAATAGCGGCATGTTTACCTTTCCATTTACCTTTGCTACTTGTCTTCCCTTGTTCTTTCTACTAATATGCTTACCGTCTCCCTTTGGCTCTGTCTCTCCTTGTTTCTTCTCATCATCAATGTAGTATGCTTATATACAAGCTTCATTGAGATCCTTGGGCTTCGTGGAGATTACCTTCCTTCAAAGGTGAGTGTGAAGTCCTCCCAAATACTTGGTCAGGATGTCCTCATCCTCCAAGTCCATATTTAGTAACATGGCTTGTCTCCAAAATTCCATAGTGTAGTCCTCCACGCTTTGATCGCTGCCCTGCCTAAAGTACTACCACTTAATCATCATGTCAGTCTTATGGCCAATATGATAGAACTTAGCTCTAATCAATTCTTTAAAATCTTTCCAAGTATTGACAATATGACATTTCTTCTTCTCGCATGTGGCTAGATGGGTTTCCCACCAAACGAGAGCATGACCTTCCATTTTGAGACATGCAAAGGTGATCCTTCGGGCCTTAGTGACATTATACACACTAAAATAGACTTCCAATTGTTTTAGCCATTTATCTAATAATTATGCATTTACTTGTCCTTTGAAATTCTTTATTTCAACTTTAAAAGGTATATGAGCATATTTTACCTTCTCGCTTACAATTGGCGTCTCTTCTTCACACTCTTCCCATTCTTCCTCTTCATGGCTCTTTCCGATATTGATTTTTTTAGCCAGTGCTCGAACCACTGAGTCCATGGAATCTTGCTTAATTGAAGCCATCTTTTGCAAATCTGAAAGCTCTTCTTGTTTTCTATGCAACCTATCCATCATGGTCTCTAGCATCTCGACTCTACGGACCAAGTTCTCTTCCTCCATTTGAGCTCAAATTCTTTGTTTCCACTTCTTCGTAGAAATATCGCTCGTGGGTAAAACTTATTCACCTTTGGACCTTGTCACTATCATACAAATCACAAGAAATAATTGAATTCCACAGTCCTAGATATATAATCAACTTTGATACCAAAATGATCTGTAAAATTCTACTTTGGAACTCTACGAAATCACACAAATATATTGTTCTACTTTTAACTTTGGAAAATGATAGATTGATTGAAGATTAGATCTTTAGTGACTGATTAACTAGTGTTTAGGACAAAATTGAAGAGAAATGCTAAAAGAATTCTACACACAACATAAGAATTTTTATCCTGAAACCCCCAATGAGGGAAAACTAGTCGGGAAGGGCAACTACTCTTTCTTCCCACTTGTATTGGCCAATTAATCAAATTGTACATATTACAATAAGTATGAAAAGAAGAAATAATGTAAACCTCCTCTCCAATTGTTTTCTTGCTCTATTTTCTTACACCTTGCTCCTACAATTCCACTCCAACACTAAAGAATCTCTTCTCACTTGCTCTCATATTAATACTCTACTTCTCGATCTCTCTGGATCTTTGAATGATGAATTCTCTTGCTCCTCCTTGTATTTATAGCCTTCTCCCATGTCCTCTCGTGCAATGGAGAATGGGAAATGTCATGGAGGGAAGAGACACAGTCAGTGCTTTAAATTTACGTCCATTTGTGCTCCATTCTTATTTTCTATTCGTAGTGTCAAGACCGCCATGCCCCGAGTAGACCAACGGTTTTAGGACCGCCATCCTGGTTGGATGGTGGTTTTAGGATAAACCCCCTATAGGGCAATGGTTTTGTAATTGCAAGCTCTGCACAAAGCGGCATTCTGCTCCAGAACCTCCATTTACCTCATTTCCTTGATTTTATTTAATTCTCCTTCTTGGTGTTGATGGAATTGATGAAGTGGTGTGTTTTTATGGATCATTTGTTTATTTTAATAAAGGTTGATGATGTAGATCATAGGGGCAAAATGATACAACAAAGTTGCTTATTGAAAGATTAGATGCAAAGATTGGGTTGGTCTTGTACTCTCCATTATCATTTATTATCACTACTAATTTTTCTTCTGAATCACCTGGGGAAATAATCAATCATGTTTGTTCCCATCCTATTTCTTCTATTCATTTCGATCACATTTTTGATCGTTGATTGCCTTCTTCTATCACCCCATCGACACTTGAGGGGGCATCCTTCATTATACTAATTTTTCTTCAAAAATTTACTTGCTTATGTTTGTCTACTATATTTGAAGTGAAGTTACTTACTTCACCTCAAACAAGGGCAAATGTAGACACCTAAATTCCACTTTTGCAATCTTATTGCTAAAAGCACACAAATCACTCTCATTCTTACCATTTTCATTATAATTAGTGATTTCTGCTAATTAACTAATGTTTCTTACCATTTTGGCCAATTAACAATGCTTTGTTGATTACCTATCCTCTTTCGCATTCAGATGTCACTTTACGACAAATCGTAAGTCAAAATCCTCTTCCAAACAAACAATTAGTGATTATTAGCTAATTAAGCCTATTTTACCCTTGTTTTGGTCAATATACCCTATTATTGGCTCAAAACCCTCTTTCAACCACTCAAAATCACCCCACTTCCTTCCACAACATCTTAACAAGCTTCAAAAGCTTATCCTAGCCTCCTAATTGACCCTAAGTGGTTGATTAAGGCTCCTCACATCCTAATCACTTGTTAATTCACTAATCATGATTAACAATTCTTAATCTACTTTGTGCTTTTAGTCCCATGTGTACCAAGATGCTAGTTTTCCTCAAAGGAAAAACTATAAAAGGACTAACCACATACCTTTAAACTTTACACCATGCTTTGAATTGCATATCATATAAGAAATATGATTTATATCCAAGCTCAATCCTTGCCTCAAGTCTTCAATGGGGTTAGTAAATGGGTATCCAATATGATCTTGTAGTCATTTTTGGAGAGACCATCTCACCTTCCTTGGAGTAGCAACAAACCCCCAATTTGATTGCTCCTAGATCTATTTAGGTCTATGTAACTAGTAAATCAATATTAAATTGATTTAATCCCTTTCTAATAGCCTAAATCGCACTAATATTCTTCTAAATGGCTTCTATAAGCTTACACCTACCTATTAATTAATCACCTTTGATTAATTAAAATACCCCCAACTCCCATGACTTGCTAAACATGTATTAAACCCTTCTAAAGTAAGGTTACCTTTAATAAAGCAACCTTATCCATTCCTAATCATGTTTTACCTTTATCCCACATTCATGAGGATGTGTTGAATCCTTTATCCTTTGGGCTATATAAAGAGCCCTCCACCTACCTTTTTACTTACACCTAAACTCCTTAAGAGAGCAAATGCAAAGCATATAGCAAAGAGACTAAGAGCTTGCACTTTGTCCTCTTGAGAGTTCATCATCTTGAAGAGTTAAGCCTCTTCCTATTCTTTCTTAAAGTGCTTGGGTCATATGGGAGGTGTCAAAAGGGTCTTGTAGCCCAAATTTGACTAGCCCTCATTCCTAGGTGCTTGGAACCTTAAGGACAACTATTTTGATAGCCATGGAGCCTACCTAGGTTCTTTCATTTGTATGTTGTTAAAGAATAGAGGTTATTTAGATACTTAACATTGTTGATTTCATAGTTTTATTGATAAATGTTAGCATCTAACCCTTGATTAATTCTTATCATGATGGTGCTTAGAATGTTTGTTTAATTCTTGCTAATCAAGACTATTTAGGTGTTAGTCTTCCATTCATATCTAGCATTAGTTAGAAACAAACACTTGCACACATTTGGCACGCCCGGTGGGACACTTAGTCCCATGGCATTTTAGTTTAAGTTTCATTATTTTGGCTAACTTTTTGATATGCACATGTAGTAGTTAATGTCCATTTTTTGGAATTTTTGCTCATTTAATATGTGTAACTTCATGTTTATAGCCTTAATTTTAATGGGTCATTACCATTTTTAAACTAACTTGTCAAAATTTAGAGATATTGTGAAGTTTTTTTGTTTTTTCCGTACTGTGTTGCAGGTCAGGTCATGGCAGTAGTACAATTTTTGGGAGCAGAGACATGATTTTCGGGGCACAGCACGTGATTTTAGGGCGTAGGCATGATTTTAGGGGCACACACATCTCTCTGGTGGCGCAGGCATGCTGTTCAAATCTGTCATTCTATCTGCCGACCCCTGGCGCATGTGCACTAACCCTGCGCATCCACCCTAACCCATGCGCAGTGCACTAACCTGGGCGCACACATAGTTTCATACTTGTACCTTCACTTGCGCAATTGAAACCTGTCGAACGATGCACACACACCCTAACCAGGGCACACATGTGATTTTAGTGGCGCAGGTATATTTTTCTAGTAATACGGTTATTTTGTCTATTTTTCTATCTATTTTCTTAGAGTAGCGCATATGTTGTTTTCATGGCACATACACCTCTCGGGTGGCGTAGGCATTTAATTGATTATGAAAAATCCACAGAGTGGCAGGTGTTGTTTTAGGGGCACAGGCACTGTTTTAGGGGCACACATCTCTCGGGTGGCAGAAGTACACTGTGTTATGAAAAAAAAACCTTTGGTGGCACATACGCCCTAACCCATGCACATGCAGCACATAAAAAGGGCGCATGCATCCTTTTACCTTTTTTAGATTTAAAGGGTTGATGTGCTAACTTTTTTGCAAGTTTATCTAATCACATATTCATCTTTGCAGTTATTTTTACATGTTGGTATTTGATTAGGTAGTATTTTGCATTATTTACTAACGGGATTGAGATCACGTATGCTCTTCCCTCACGTCCCTTGGGGTGACCTTGGGAATCAGAAATGATTCTTAAAACCTTTTTCCACTTTAAGATTGTTAAGAGTATTTTAGTTAGAATTGGTCAATTTGGCATTTGTTGAAATTAAAGTATTGTTCCATTTGGTTATCTTTTGAGATTTGTGACGACATCACGTATGCTCTTCTCTTGCATCCTTGGATGATCTGAGAATCAGAAATGGTGCCTTCTCTTTTGATGGACAATTACTAATCATCATCATTCAGGACCAAAACGCTTGTCAAAGAACGAAGGAAATGAAACAAAGTCAAAAAAAAACTTCTAATACACGTGTTCTTGCAGGTTGCCAAACGTTGTTCAAGCAAACCACATCTAAATTAAAAAGATAAAAAGAACAACATATTCAAAACACTGTATTGTAGGTTTTGAAAAAGGGTACGTCCCTCTCCACTTAACTGGAACATAACCCCTTTGGCATAACGCCTTAAGCTACAACAATGGGGGTGGTTCCAGGAACCCCAAAGTAGTCCACACAAGAGGGAACCTTGTGGATGAAACGGGAAGTGCTCCGCACTACCTACTTGACTAGTGATTCCTTTGTGAGATAGCATTACAGGTTGTCCATTGTGGTGACCCCAGTGATAGTACACAGATGCACTAGTTGCCTACTATTCTTGAAGGGGGTAAAGTAAAGCCGAGATACTCCCAAACTAGTCAGTGTGACTTTTTGGGTAAATCACACTCGCTCATGGCAACTTTGTAACACCTAGGGTGAGAGAACCACCTAGGAGAATATACTTTGGCCAGGAGCCCACTTTGACCATTTTAAAACAGTGTTGAGTTGTGAACCTTTTTTTTGAGAAACGTGTGACGTATTACTTTCACCTAGTTTTTACTTGCCTTAGGGCGAGGCGAAACTCTGCCGAAGTGAGGCTAGCATTTTTCATCATTTTCTTGATTTATTTCCTTCATATTCTTTTGACACTTTGTTGATCAAAAGAGGTGTGATTACCTTTGTGTTGCCATTCAATGTTTCTCTCACTTTTATGTCCATTTACGCCCATCCATGTTTGCGGTTGGGTTAGTTAAACGTCTAAAGTGAGCGGAGGCATTTTCACGTCATTTGGTAGCCATTGTGATCTTGATACCCACGTCAAGATCGTCATCATAGTTAGGCATGGTTCATCACCATGGACTTCCTTAGAGGAGTTAGCTTGTTTGTCTCGTATCATTACAATTTCGATATTTACGTCTTGTTTCTTGTAAACTTGACATAAATACCTATATTGTATGGTTACGCTACACACATTCTTAACTATTCCTAGCTATACTTTGAGCTTTTGGTTCGGTTTATTATTACCTCGATTTCAAAAGGTGCTAGGCATTACCATTTGTGCGTGTTATATCAATAACACCTCGATATCAATACTTCACTTTCTTGCAAAGTGGGTTAACATATCTTGGTGATATTGTTGTGTCATTCACAAATCGTAATTGGCACTTTTTGAGATATAGGTCTTAATCAGATTTGAGCTTGCTCATCGTATATCTTGATTGGGAGATCACATTTAACTTCATGTATTTACTTACGTCTTGTTCATTCCTTTGAACTTGGCATAAGTGGAGACATCTTGTTAATCATCTACGTCATAAATTACTTTGAAACGTAGTCTAGGAAATACTTCATTTGATCAAGTTTTGATACCAAATGATTGTTTCATTGGTGACTTTATCACTCTATCACATTGGTATTCTCACACTGTTAATTTACTCTTAACATGTACATCTTGTGTTTCACTTAGGGGTAGTCATTGAACTTTGAACAAATCTACAACTTACCTAGTGAAACTTATCACGAAAACATGGCTCCCAAGATGCGTCTAGGGTTAAAGAAACAAACATATGAGGAACAACAGTGGAAGCTTGGGAAACCTCTAATAGACAAGGGTCAAACCCATTCATCGGACACGATCTAGGACCACTATTTTCTGTAGAAAAGGAAACAAAAGAAATGGTCGACCATAGTGGAAATGAATTAGAGTCACCACGCATGGACTTTGATTTTGACCCTACTCTACTAGATGAATTTCTTCTTAGAAACAAAGACAGAGTGTTGGCTCAGGTTGTCAATTAGGGGCCAAATTTCCCATCGAGAATGAACCAATACTACAAACAAATGACACTACTGAGGAAGAACGCCCCCTTATCAATATGGAAGATATTTTAATAGGGGCATGCTTCCACTTCTTACGTAGAAAATGATAAAGTGGTAGGGCATAGAATACCCCTCATCAAAGTGCCACAAAGAAACAAACTAGAACTTGAGACAGAGGAAGAACCTCCACAGTACGAAGAGGAGGAACCTTTAGAAGAAGAGGCTATAAACCAAGCCACAATCCAACAACAAATCAACAACCTAAGCCGAAAACTTGCTTTGCTTACTTCCCATGTACAAAAAGATGCAAACAAGAACATTCAAAAGGTGAGGCCTAAGGTTAAGATCAACGAACTCCATCGGGAAAAACAAGGAGAAGAAGACATAGGGTACCATCGTGTTTACATCCCTACTTCTCCCACTAAAGAACAATTGCTCACACAGGAAGTGCAGTCTATGAAAGTGACTTGTGAGCTTACAAGAGAGCAATATAGGGAGCATCAAGAAATATCAATATGAAGAGTTGTGCCCCTATCCTTTTGACAAGACAATGACCCTTCAACCCTTTCCAAAGAAATTTGATATGCCAAAGTTTGACAAATACAAAGGAAAGGGAGACCCAAGGATCATGTTAAAGATTTTTACATGGCATGTCAAGAGGTGTCTTATAGTGATAATTACCTTATCATACTTTTTCCCAAGAGTCTTGGAGGTCAAGCATTGGAATGGTTTACACGCTTACCACGGGGATCAATTTCCACCTGGCCAAATTGGCAAAAAGATTCATGTGTCACTTCTCGTATAACATAGAGAGTGACGTCACCATGGTAGACTTGTGTGGTGCCAAACAATGCCCAAATGAGACCTTCGCTAGCTTCCTCCAATGATGGAGAGGGATAGCCAGTCACTTCCCTTGTGCTTTCCCTAAAAAGCAGTTGGTCAGTATCTTCATTCCCAATCTCAACCTAGATATCACCTTCCACCTCCAAATGCATTGTGTCCATACTTTTGAGGAGGTTATCGAGAAAGGGATTCAGATAGAAAAGGATCTCATTGCCAAAGGCACCCTTAAAAACCAATCTAAAGACAACCAAAGTGTCAAACCCATGGAAAATCCCAAGATCTTCAACAAAAATAAAAACATGGTGGGAGACGGAATCACTTGATTCCAAACGCATTCAAATGGTCCAAACTGGTCAACCTTTTAAACTAACCAAGGGCCCAATTCAACCACCACCAAAATGATGAACATTCACCTCTCTCAATGAACCATTGTCAGTCATACTAAAATAGTTGGATGCGGCCCACATGATGACCTATCCTACAACACAACCATTTGATGACAACGCTCCTAAACCTTCATGGTATAAGGAGCATGAATATTGTGAAATGCATCACGTTAAAGGTCATAAAATAGACAAATGTTTGTGACTTCACCACTATATTCAAGACCTCATTGACAACAGGGAGATAGAGGTGGATAACCCTGCCACACACAAACACCTAACGAGAAAATGGGAATTTATAAGGAACCATTCCCAAAGCATGATAAGTCGAAAAGGCAAAGCCGGATCGGGAGAGTCATCCCAAACTTATAAAGCCATGAATTACTTGTATACCAAGAGAGATAACAATCATTACGATTCACTTATCGGATGTATTCACTCCCCTGCTGACCATGTCAACACTATCTGGATTAAGGGAAAGGACTACACTGTGGTAACAAGGCGCCCCCCTCGTAATTCCAACCCTCTCCGTCGACCCCGCATACTAGTAAGTATAACCTTTTAGAACAGCTTGAGAAGACGTCCACTAAGATTTCGATCTTAGACCTTCTCAAGATTTCCAATGTGCATAAGGACATCCTGTATCAAACTCTTCAGGGGTCGGGAGTGCCTTTAGAAGTCGATCCTGCACACCTTCAAGCTACGGTGGCAAACATTGCACCAAGTGAGCATCTCACTTTCAACCATAGGGAGATCCCTACCGAGAATCCTACACATAATCTTCCCTTGTACATCGAGGTAGTTGTCACCCATAGGAAAATCAAACGGGTGCTTGTGGACAATGGATCGGATTGAACATCTACACGCTTAAGCTGGTCAAACAATTGGGACATACGGAGGAAGATCTTGAGTCCCATATTATCACTATCACCGCATACGACAACACGGAAAGAGAGTCAGCAGGCACCATCACACTACCCATGGAGGTGGGCCCCACTTGTCATCAGATGAAGTTTCACATCCTAGACTTGGAACTTCCATATAATATGCTTCTAGGCCGACCATGGATTCATGCCATGCAGGCCATGCCATCAACGTTTCATCAATGCATCAAGTTGAAGCATGAGGGACATACGATAACAATACCAGAGATTCAGAGCCCTTTTCTCATTGTAGAGCTCTCAATAGCTTTGCACACGAAAGGGTACATATGCATGTCCCTCCATAGATATAGTTGTTCCTCTTCAGTCTGAGGCTATGGAATCCCACGTGGATTCAGATTCACTTAGTTCTTGCACTCATGGGGTGTCTACTTCAACATCTCCATTTGATTCATGGGAGATGAAAATCCTGAATATGGTCTATGGGGAGTATAATGTACAACAAGCGCTCTTGGTGTCAGATCTCTCTTTGTCACCCAAGACTAGAGGACGACCCAACTACCACTTTAGGAGACCTAGAGAAGAACACACTATTGGGTCGTTCCTACCTGGAGGCTTGTTGGCTGAGGAGAAATTGCTTGATCCACCTACTACTTGGGTCCCTAGGACACTCAACCATCCTGTTATCAAACCCCAGAATATGAAAAATCTAGCAGAATGATGTACTCCATGGGCTACAAAGGCCTAGGATGTGGGAGGAATGAACAAGGACAATGAGAACCAGTTCCTCTTCCACATTTCAAAATAGAAAGATACGGCATCGGGATTCATCCTTATGGAGCACACCCCAATGATCAAGATGTGACTTGTTCTGAGCATGAGGATAGTTCCGATTACCTAGACAAATGATACGGATTCCCGTTGTAGCCAATATGAGGATCTGGCCTCCACGAACCTTTTCATGAATAACGTTGTCCTGACCATCACCCCCACTGAACCAACCCTTGACCTTGTATACCCTTCCCTTGTTGAATGGGACCAACAACATCACGTGCCACTAGATTTATTCGAGAATGACGAGGCTATTGCAGAGTTTATGGGCATAAGGGATACAATCCCCATTGGAGATCATAAGAAAGGTTTCTCTATCGACTTAGACACCTGCGCCTACTTCGGCGAGGAGGCTGAACTTCATGGTCAAAAAATTTGAAGAAAAGCGAGGGAAAAAGTTCTAAAGAAAAGCCTCGGCAAAAAATCAAAGTCCAAGTCACACAGTGAAAACCTCTTTGAGGCACTTGGCTAACAAACAAATAAGAAAATCAAAGGACAAACAAAGTGACCACGCCAAGGATGAAAATCTCATGGAGACATCCTTGGATGAAGATCTCAACCTTCCTCCTGATCCTACGCGTATGGAGGATTTATCAAAATTGTTAGTCGAAGAAACCATTGATGTCAATATTGGTACCAAGAAGATCCCAAGATAGTAAAATTGGGGGCATCACTCTCAGCTAGAGAACAAAAGACGTTCACTATGTTGTTGTGAGAGTTCATTGATGTGTTTGCATGGTCTTACAAAGACATGCCCGACCTAGATCCAACTTTGGTCATGCACAACCTAGTCATGTGCACATGATGCCAAGCCTATCAAATAGAAACTCCAAAGATGCATCCAAGAGTGGCCTTGTTGGTCAAGGAAGAGTTGGAAAGGTTGCTTGCAGCAGGATTCATCCAACCAATTGACTATTCTGAATGGATATCGAACATTGTTCCTGTCCAGAAGAAACCTGTTGGTATCCGAATCTATATGGATTTTAGGGACATCAATAAGGCTTTCCCTAAAGATGACTTTCCATTACCCAACATTGATATGATTGTTGACTCAACAACAGGATATGAAATGCTATCACTCATGGATGGCTTTTCAGGTTATAATCAGATTAAAATCACTGAGGAGGACCAACACAAAACAACTTTCACAACTCCTTGGGGCACCTTCTACTATCAGGTGATGCCATTTGGCCTTAAGAATGTGGGAGCAACTTATCAACGGGCCATGACAGTAATCTTTCACGATATGATTCATGACATCATGGAAGACTACGTAGATGACATCTTGGGAAAGTCCAAAACAAGAGAAGATCATCCTATCATTTTATGGATCTTTGAGCACCTGGGAATACAAAGTCGGTTGAATCCCAAGAAGTGTGTCTTTGGGGTGCTATCAGGGAAATTATTGGGCTTCATTGTGTCAAGATGAGGTATTGAGGTAGACCTTACTAAAGTGTCTTCCATCACTGAAATGCCTCCACCTGAAAATATCAAGCAACTCATGTAGCTTGCAGGGGAAAATTCAAGCCATTCACCACTTTATCTCACAGCTTGCAGATAAATGTCACTCATTCACCCATTTTCTTAAAAAGGACGTCACTTTCATCTGGGACCCAAGCAACAACAAGCCTTTGCTTTGCTTAAACAGTACCTGCCAATCCACCTGTCCTCATGCCTCCTACTCCGGAGAACCACTTTTTCTCTATATTTCCACTACACAATACGCTATTGGTGCATTGCTCACCCAATATGACATTAACCATAAGGAGAAAGTGGTGTACTATCTGAGTCACACCCTCATTGCCTATGAACTTAATTATCCTCATATTGAAAAGGCTTGCTTGGCCGTTGTTTTTACCTTTCAAAAACTTCACCATTACCTCGCTTGAATACTAAGACCAAGCTCATATCGAAGGTCGACCCACTCAAGTATTTGTTGTCCAAACCCACCCTTATAGGTAGAATGGCTAATTGGATCATTCTACTTAGTGAGTTTGATATAGAATTTGTCCATCAAAAATCAGTTAAAGGACAAGTACTTGCAGATCAGCTAGCGGAAGCACCTTTGCAAAGCACGAGCCTTTGAGTCTGGAACTGCCAGATGCCTCTTTTCTCTACATTGAAGAATCTGTCATATGGCAGATACATTTTGATGGATCTTTTACGTTTCATGGTTCAGGTGCAGGAGTGGTCCTTATTACTCCTTCGGGTGATCCTATACCGCAGGCTTTCCACTTGGCCTTCCCTTGCACGAACAACATTACAGAGTATGAAGCACTCATTGCAGGGATGAAGCTAGCCATCAAGTGGAATATTCATCATGTTAAGGTTGTAGGTGATTCACAGTTAATCATTAAACAAGTTAATGATGAGTATAAGGTTAAGGATGACAAACTCATACCTTACAAAAAGTTAGTGGAAACTCTAAAGGAGTATTTTGTGCGCATCACCTTTGAGCAGATCCCAAGAGCGCAGAACAGATCAGTGGATGCTATGGCAATGGTGGGATCTATGCTTCATATTCTACCTAGGAACAATGATATGCCATTCTTCATAGAAAATCTATGCCAGCCATATGACATGCCAGAATCTTTCCTGGCTTGTGAGGTTGTTGGTCCCCATTCACCATGGTATGAACCCATTTTCACCTATCTTAAGGACAACACATTCCCTCCCGATATCTCCCACTCTGAAAAGTAGAGCCTAATTCACCAGATAGCCCATTACACCCTTTTAGGAGGTACACTTTATCATCATGGCTATGATGGGAATCTGTTACGTTGTCTGGATGTGATGGAGTCAATCCAGCAATCAAGGAAGTGCACGAAGGAGTATGCGGAGCACATACAAACGGAATGGTCTTGGCTAAGAAATTGTTGAGAGTAGGTTACTATTGGCCTACCATGGAAACTGATTGTTGCAATTACGTTAGAAAATGTGTGCTTTGCCAAAAGTATGGAAATTTTATCCATGCTCCATCACAGCCATTGCAACCAATCACTACCCCATGGCCATTCTCTAAATGGGGACTCGATTTAATAGGGAAGCTTACTCCTACCTCTTCTGATGGTCATACACATATCATCACAGCCATTGAATATTTTACAAAATGGGTGGAGGCCATCCCGTTAACCTATGTCACAGGAGCACAAATTTCTAAATTCATCATGAATCACATTATTTGTCGGTATGGCATTCCTGCAGCCATTGTTATAGATAATGGGAAGTCATTTAAGAATAAAACTATGAAAAGCCTTTGCCAATGGTTCCAAATCAGATTAAAATGGTCCACGCCATATTACCCTCAAGGTAATGGACAAGCTGAGGCAACAAACAAGACTTTGGTCAGGATAATGGAGAAGATGGTCAACAAAAAAGGTCGTAACTGGCACCTACAAATTCATCCAACCCTTTGGGCTTACCGAACATCCATTCGCACCCCTACAAGTGTGACACCATATTCCCTAGTGTTCGGGACAGAATCTATCATCCCCTTAGAGATTGAACTTCCATCCCTGAGGATCTCTCTTCGAGACTATCTAGATAAAGATGAAGATTATCGAGTGGCAAGATTGGCTGAGTTAGAGCTACTGGATGAGAGGCGCATTCATGCTCTTAATCACCTGAAAGTATATCAACACAGAGTCTCCAAAAACTATAACAAGAGAATCATCCCTCATCAGTTTGAGGTTGGTGATTTAGTCATGAAGGAGAACCAGTTCAACACCAGAGCAGAGCGAGAAAAGAAAGGGAAGTTCAAACCCCATTGGTTAGGACCCTATGTCATAGTTGCCAAGTATGGCACAGGGGCATACAAGTTGGCTCACCCCAATGGTGATGAGCTCGGGAGCCCATGAATGCCATGCATCTTAAGAGGTTTTATGCCTGAACATGGCAAGGAAGTCATAAAAATCAAAAAAAAAAATCAAAAAAAATTCAAAAAAAAAAAAGAGAAAATAGGTCATCCACTAGTGAAAACCACATAATTGTGGCACTTTGGGCAAGTCCTTGGGTGAAAACCAGTTTCGGCGCCTTGGGAGGATTCATTGTTCACAAGCATTCTATATTAGAAGGGTAGTTGTCTTGGGCCTAGACCTAGTTCTACCTCTCGAGTTTCCTTGTGCACACCATTCTGTCCAGCCTTGATCCGGCTTTGCCTTCTTCTATTCATCTGTGAGGGATGTGGTCTTTCATTATTTCCCATCTTACGCTGGGGCAACTCAATGACTTCACCTTCTTGTTCATAAGTGTGTGGCTTCTACCCTTGTATATTCCCCACCTAACACTGGGGGCATCCACGCTTTCTTGGTTACTTGCACATAGCTTTGAAAACCATTAGAAAAAACACAAAAACAATAGAAAATTGTTTCGAGAAAACACAAAAAAATAGAAAATTGTTTCAAGAAAACACAAAAACAATAGAAAATTGTTTCGAGAAAACACAAAAACAATAGAAAATTGTTTCAAAAAGACTAGAAAATAAAAAAACACAATAAAAAAAAATCGGTGCATGAAAACATATCTTACAAAAACATTTACTTGCATTGTCTTGTTTCCTTGCTTTTGCTTGTTGCTTGTTGTAGTGTTTTTTACGTGCTTACTTTGAGTTGTTTGTTGGTTTTTGTTAGTGTACTTTTTCATAGTTTATCTTTTTCTTGCTTAGGTTTAATCTTGGGGATGTTTCAATGTGTGTTAATTCATTATGTTCTTTCTTAAGCATTTGGTTGTGTTTGTTACTTGTTAATAAGACATGGTGATTCATGGTGTATTGCATTAATTCCTGGTGTTCTTTGTTAGCATTTGGCTGTGTTTCTTGCATGTGCTCTATTTTGTTATCATTCACATCACATTACCATCACTATCATCACATCTAACATCATCTATACATCATATATAAACAAAAATGCTAAGTTTTACATCATGCATGTATGCTAAGCTAATCATCACTTATCGTATCATCAATGGGGGCAAGAGGGGTTGCGCATAATAAAAAATCTATCCCCCCCCTACACCAATATCATCATATCATCCCATCCATATACATCAAAATAACACATGAAAACAACATTTGATATCATCTACAGATCTATCATCTACAATCTACAAAGACATGTATACATCAATACATCGGAATCAGATACATACAAAGTACAAAATCAGATAATACATCCATAAGTGCTGAATCAAAACATGTGGCATGCAACGAGAATCAATGTATGCCCACTCGTGTCACAACGCATCCATAAGTGTTGAATTAAACAAACACAACATGCAATGAAAATCTACATATAGTAATTTCTGGAAAGGGGTATTTCACATCATAGAATTATGCCCACTCAGGCCACATGCATCAAAGGAACAACAACAATACAATGCATCATACGAAAACATCATAACAATATCCACAAATGCTGAATCAAGACAATAACATGCATCGAATCCATAAACATGATTCATGTCCCGTCATCAATTGGCTTCCCATATATTTACAGACAATGCAAAAACCATCCATATACATGTATCAACAAAAACAAAAGATGTGCCTCATATCATAACCATGTGTATCTGAGCCAAAAAAAAATGAGTCCTCATATATATATATATATATATATCATCATAAAATATATCATCTATATCAAAAATGGATACATACAAATCTGTACTCTATATCAAAAATGCCTTCAGCTGAGGCGTATAACAGGGATACATCAAAAAATGTCTATATAATACACAATGTCCTGATCAGTGCTCAATATAAATACATCGGTGATACATAATGCCATCAAAAAGGGGCATGTATCTAAAAGAATCAAGCCTTCATCATGAGGCATCATCAAAAAAAATACATGTCTATAATCATTGTACATCAAAATCAGCCTTCATAAGAGGCATACATACAAATAGAATCTATACAATACAAAAGTGGCTATCAACCACAACTCTCCCCTCACCGGGCTCCTGTGTCGGTCCTCTGATGCCGAACATCTCGTAGGCTGGGCTGGCGCTGGTCTCGCCGGCTGGTCTAGAAGGGGCTTGTCTGACTGATCTGGTAGAATGACCAGACCTCCATGTGAATGAGAGCTAGATGCACTCGATCCTGATAACTGGCAATGCCACTCTCTGCTCTCGGCACCACTCTGTAGTATGTTGTCCTATAAAAAAGTGCCTCCCCACCAAGCCTGGTGGCATCCCGAATCAAATCAACATCTCCTGAGGTGAGCACTACCTGAAGGGCAGTGTCTCGCTCACCTGTAACCCGACCTAGGTCTGCCTCGGCCTGTCTAGAGGTGGCAGCCTCTCGATCTCTCTCCATCATCATCACCTGTAGCTCGGCGGGCCTGGTCCCTCTGGGCTACTACTACCTGATAACGTGTATACACGTGGTCTCTCTGTGCCACGATCATGCGCAACTATGTGACTGGGACTGATGTAAGAGACTCAGTATTTGTGCCCCCTGTGTAGCTGTCTCTCGGATCTGGCTCTGCCATGCTACTCTGTCATCTCCTGGCCCGGCCTGGGCCCGAGCCTAATCCCACCCTGAAAGTAATGTAACAATATGGGCTCGGGCCTCATCTCTCTCTCTTGTGGCTGTCACACCAGCCTCGAGCCTCATCTCTCTCTCTCTCACTGCATCTCTCTCAGCTAAGAGTTGCTGCACACTGTCCTGTGCGTGTGTGCTATGCGCATGCTATGGCCGTGGAAGCTATACGTGCCTCGGGGGACTACTCCCCCTGCGGCACTCCTGGAAGACTACCCCTACTCAAATACTCTACCTCGGGGTGGAGGCATAGCTGCTGTGTTGGGCCCTGTGGCCTCGGTCCCTGTGCCTGTGCGGCACCCTATCCATCATGAGGGATCCCATCAAAAGGATCCTCGGGTCTAGCCCCAATGCTACTACTCTGGCCTCTGCTCTGATCCATGCCATACCTCCACAGGAGGGAAAATACCTACTACCCATGTTACCTCTGGAATAGTCAGTCACCGGGGTAACACTGTAGCATACCACGCTGCATAATCAGTGTGGTCCCCGGATCTCTAATCTGCCACAATGGATCCCATGCCTGGGGGACACCTATAGGAAACTAGCCCTGGCTCGAGGCTGCTACAATCCGAGGCCCCATAGTCTACCTCTCAGAGTCCCTACGAGCATGCCAGATATCTAGCTGTGGGATGCCCTGTACTCGGCCTAGCTACCCTACCGCCACACTGCACAACACGATATAGACTCCATGATGTAGCTATGGCTGCCGATCAAGAAGTGCTCCACCAAGCACATGCTAAGCTCTGTGGCATCCTCTGGCCACTGGAAGTGTCTATATGGATGCCAAATGACGTCTATCACTGCTAGCTCATCAAACTCCCACCTATATCTGAATAGGCTACCAAGGTGACCACGGATGTCTCCGCCCACTACTATCCAAGCCATGTATGATGGCTCCTCGGGGTCTCGAACTCGAATGGGCCGACAGGGCATCCAATGGCTATATGATCCCATGACCATATCTGTAATAATGATGTTGGCCCCACGGTCTTCTGACCATGGTATGTGATAAGATGTAAATCCCAGTATAAATGGGCCAGTATGCACTGACCCCAATACCTCTCACCACTATAAATCCCATGTACTACTGGTAGCAATCCTCTCGGGAATGAAGTCCCTGTCTTATCAGTGAGTAGAAACCCACTGATAAGTGCCATAATGTATAATGGCCCCCGATGCAATGTCGGTCCGAGATGCACTCGTGTAAGGCCACAATCATCCCATCATGTGGGATGTCATCCACACCGAATAACGCACTACATGCTTGCTCTGATCAAACTTGCACATCTGGGCTATACTCGATCAATGTACCCATCATGGGCACATGCAGGATCTACCACACATCCTCTATCATCACTGTCATCTCACCTGTGGGCAGTCTAAAACACTGACTCTCATTGTGCCATCGCTCGGCAAGCACAGTCAGGAGGCCGTGATCCAAGTACAATGGAGGGCATCCGAGCCACGGGCCCAGCCCCACTACCTCCAGTAATATAACCATCTCTCGGTCACGTCGTCTGGCGCATGCTACCCTCTAACTCGGCAATCCGAGAGTGACGCTCCCACGTCTGCAACACTGTAAACATCTCTGCAAAATCACACACCACTCATTAGTTTCTAGCATTTCATCTAAAAATCTATCTCTATTTTTTTAGGGTTAACCCAAAAATCCTAAAAATTCTTCTAAGTGTCACATTTTTGGACACTTTCCTATCTTTTTCTACTGTCTAGGGCACTGCACGCCCTTTTGG
Source organism: Taxus wallichiana var. yunnanensis (assembly GCA_018340775.1). NCBI lineage: Eukaryota > Viridiplantae > Streptophyta > Pinopsida > Cupressales > Taxaceae > Taxus > Taxus wallichiana. The sequence goes on from CM031242.1 coordinate 899,458,654, forward strand.
GCATGTGTGCCACATTTCTAGTGCATGCACTTGCGCGCGGGTGTTTTCTTCGCATGTGCATGTGCCCCTCTTTCGGTGCTGCACATGCCTTTTTGGCATGTGTGCCCACCTAATTGGTGCTTGCACGTGTATGTGTGCACTTCTGCTGTGTGCACTTAACTACCCATGCCTGCGCCATGCTTTTCACATGTGTGCCCCTTTCCCGGTGTGTGTGTGTGTGTGCGCATATGTGCTGTGTGTGTGTGCGTGCACGTGTGTGTGATGTGATTTTTGCTTGCACGTGTGTGCACGTGCATAGCCTGGCGCTGCGCGCCCTTAAATGGAGATGCACCTACGCCCCCAAAGTGGCACATGCGCACCCTAACCCACGCCTACGCACGCGCGTAGGCGCGCCTACACATTTTTTCTATGCCTAAATACCCTAATTAATGCATTAATGACAAAATTTAAGAGCAAGGTTGCGATACTCACAAATGGCCCCTCGTCCGCATGCCTCTGTACCCTGACTCACGTCTCAACACGCCTCAAACGGTCTCGTGCGATCACCATCTCTCCTGAGTGTCAGAGCCTCATGGTAAGTTTTCTAAACTGAGTGGTTAAAATGAACTGATTGCGATGTTTTTACCCCCCTCGGGGTATATTAACCTATTTTTCACCGTTCGATGGCCGGGAAACCCGTTTCGATCACCGTTTTCTCCTCTGTTCACTGTGGAATAATTATTTTTATTAAATAATTATTTTTCTCTTCTTTTTCACCGTATTGGGGCATTTTTTGTCCAATACCCCTTTCTTCTCCCCCGACAATTTTATTGCTCCCTGGTGATTTTTATTCTTCTTCACACTCTCGTAAATAATTATTTTTCAAATAATTATTTTTTCTTAATTTTTCCACTAAACAAGGACATTATTTGTCGTTTGTTTCTCCTTTCTTCCACCTAGGGCACTTTTATTTGCCCTAGGCCCTTCATTTTCTTCTTCTCCTTTCTTCTATTGTTTACCATGGTTCAAAAAGCCAAAACAATACAAACACTTAATATATCAAAAAATCCAAAAACAAGGCAAAATTTTTCAAAAATTCCTAAAAAGTAAAAAACCCTACAAAATGGTAACTTGCTTCTTACGGCTGAAACTTGTGTCTTGCATGGTATTTTCTCCATATCCTATTGGTTTGTCTCACATCTTCCTCGATTAATACGACTCATGGATCACCGGATTCACAACCATTCACAAAGCTAGTTGCTTGCTTCATCTCTATACTCTGGGGCACTTTTGGTTGCCTGGTGTTGTTTCATTGTGCACAAAACACTTTTCATGGACCCCATGTCCATTGTCATTTCCCCTTGCATGTATCCTTGCTTGGGGCATCATTTTTAACCCTTGTCATCAATCACAAACTTGTGGATCTCTTCAACACTTGATAACAAAACATTTGTACAACTATCTTGATCATTGTTGGGTTGGATATGTGCATTCATACTTGTTTTCCCTATTAGATGAGCTTGTTTCCTTCTCGTATTGCATTGCATTTTTGTATGTTGCGTGGAGTTGGTACTTTCAGCAATGGACAATTGTTCGTAGTATGGCTTTTCATGTCATTCTACCTTTGTCGTATGCTTATATTTTTAATAAGGGCCGATGATGTAGTTCCTATGGCAATATGATGACATCAAATTTGTTCCACATAAACAACTGGCTAGAGGCTAAGCTCTTCTCTCCCCTCTTCCTTATTTCTTCTACACCACTTCCCTTTTCCCCCTAATTTTCTCTCTCATCGGGGCATCCTGCCTCTTCCCCATTCTTCTACCTATTTCTCATCTTTTTCGATCGTCGATCGGCTTCTTTCATCACCCCATCGACACTCGAGGGGGCATCTCTCCCTCCTACTAATTTTTCTTCTATCCCTTCAAAATTTTCTTCCATCTACTATCTTTGAAGTGATGTCACTTACGCCACCCCAAAGAGGGGAAATGTAGACACCTATAATTACGCCCAAGCAATTTAAATACTTAAATTGCGCTAATTATCCCCTTTCTCACAAATCGATGACATATCATCAAAAGCACTCATATTCTCTCTTGTTGTCGTTAATCAATTACAATACGCTAATTGATTAAGTCACCTATCCAGCTAACAACCTAGTTAATGACCTTCCATTAATTAATCACTTCCTCTATCTAAATTAATTAATTATTATTAATTAATTAATCTTCCCCTTCATTTAACTAGTAAATCAATATTAATTGATTTAATCCCTTTCTAATAGCCTAAATCACACTAATATTCTTCTAATTGGCTTCTATAAGCTTACACCTACCTATTAATTAATCACCTTTGATTAATTAAAATACCCCCCAACTCCCATGACTTGCTAAACATGTATTAAACCCTTCTAAAGTAAGGTTACCTTTAATAAAGCAACCTTATCCATTCCTAATCATGTTTTACCTTTATCCCACATTCATGAGGATGTGTTGAATCCTTTATCCTTTGGGCTATATAAAGAGCCCTCCACCTACCTTTTTACTTACACCTAAACTCCTTAAGAGAGCAAATGCAAAGCATATAGCAAAGAGACTAAGAGCTTGCACTTTGTCCTCTTGAGAGTTCATCATCTTGAAGAGTTAAGCCTCTTTCTTAAAGTGCTTAGGTCATATGGGAGGTGTCAAAAGGGTCTTGTAGCCCAAATTTGACTAGCCCTCATTCCTAGGTTCTTGGAACATTAAGGACAACTATTTTTGATAGCCATGGAACCTACCTAGGTTCTTTCATTTGCATGTTGTTAAAGAATAGAGGTTATTTAGATACTTAACATTGTTGATTTCATAGTTTTATTGATAAATGTTAGCATCTAACCCTTGATTAATTCTTATCATGATGGTTCAAGAGTATTTAGGTGTTAGTCTTCCATTCATATCTAGCATTATGATGTTTAATGTTTGTTTAATTCTTGCTAATCAAGACTATTTAGGTGTTAGTCTTCCATTCATCTATTGGAGTAAGCAATAACAAGGGATATTAGGTTCACATTAGTTTACTCTGCGAGGATAAGTAATGTCCATTTCATTTTATTGATGAGATATGATTTTCATGTTCCAATAGTGCTTTGAATATGCACTTTTAAAGCACGGGAATGTGACACCACTCTTTATGGAATGAATTATATCAATATAATGCGAGTGTGTAGCCAAAAATTCTAGAGATGGGAAATACGAGAAACGATATGTGGGATTTGATGGCTAACATAATTTGAAGTTCTATAAATGATATTGTTTTTTTCATGCAAGCTTAGAGGCACATCGGTATAGCTTCAATCATGGTTATTGCTGAATTCACAATGTGTAATCATATCTAGGTAATTAAGTATGTATTGTTTATATGATAAAGTTGAGAGAGGAGTTGTAGTTCATTGATTTCCATTTGGGGGTTAGCTCCATTATTTGTATGATCCTCATTGTCATCATTGTGACATATTTCTTAAGTTGGTGATCATCATGTGATGAATGGTATGAGTTGTTAAAATTCTCCGATGTATGACAATAGCTTCTTTCAAGGCACTAATGTCCTTAAGGATATTAGGAAATGGTGTATATAAAAGTAATTCACTCTAAAAACATCATGGAATTTTGAATATCTTTAAAGATCAACAATACAACAAGTTGATACAAAAGACAATGGCCTCTACTTCCATCCTTTTCCACTTGTATTTTTTATGATTATTATTGTAAGACCAATATCTTACAACTTCAATTAATGACAATTCGTCCATGCAAGAATGACATTTCATGTAAGCATCAATGATGGTTAAGGGCGAGAATAATTGAGATATATCTACAGAAACCCACCAAAAAATATTGTACCCAACATTCATGGAAGTATATGATTGACTACATATTGTGATGGGAATTTATGGTAGAAAATGACATGTATCATGAGCATTAATTTTTTGTGTAGGTTTTTTATTCCATTTCATGGTTTTCCTACACTTGTATCTAGCTTGCTTGGGTTTCATTGGAATAGATGGGAGTTACACTTTTCCGCCTTTTTAGGTGGCGGTTGCACTTCCTATTTCTATAACTCTTGTAAAGTGATTTTATTATGCATTGAACACACAAGCTATCTTTTGGCTCATGTCTAATTCCTCTCTCTGGGAACATTATCCTCTCGAGCATTCATATTTTATCAGTGCTCGATCTTGGCCCACATTCTCACATGGTATCAAAGCTCATCATGGTAATAGAATGTCATTATTTTATTATATTATATTTAATCTTGAGTTATTTCAAGCTTGTTATTATAAATCCTTTGATCTTTAAGTATGATCTTCTCTTGCGTCTTTGGATGATCTAGAGAATCATAAAAGAGTGAAGGAAATAGGTGGTTTTGCAGGATAATCTTCATTTTGTACATTCTCTAGAGAAATGGACTACATCATTGAGTCTCGGAGTAGGACAAAACCCTATGATTGACAACAAACTCAAGTATAATGTTAAGAAGGATAAATCTGGTCTTTTTTGTGTTTTTATGGTCATCTCTAGGCTATTTGGTGGTATTTTGTACCATGCCAAATTTCAAATTTTATGGGTTTTTTTAAAAAAATAATGGGTGTTTTTTTGGTTTGATAGATTTGATGGTCACACTTCTTTGTGAGGGTGGTCTCTATACTTGCCCAAGTGTGAATGTTGTAATTTGTACTGTCTTGATGGTTATACCCAACCTTATGGGGATATGATGTACTTGGCCATGAGGCACGAGTTAGGTTAACACACCTAATCTGGTTTCCATGTTTATTTAACAAAATTTCAACCTTATTCGGAGGAATGAGATCAATAAAATAATATCATAGGTATATAAGATTTAACATTCAATGACAAGAAAGTGTAATCAATAAGGATATACGAGTGACTTAGGCGATAACTCATTGTCATACCAGATCGATTGGAAATAAGATGGAACATGCTCAATCTGGACTATGCATTCTTCATCTAGAAGACATTGATCAATATGTATGTTGGACATAAGCACCTAGAAGGGGGTAAGACCACCCTAGGTGCTAGTGTCTGAAATGGGCACTAGTGTCCTAGTAGTGAGTCTAGATCTTATTCTTTCAAGGTTTGATCATGTCAACTTCACTTTGTTTTGTGTCATTATGAATTTTTATAGGGTTTTCATGTCACACATGTACATACAAAACAAACCCTAAATACCTACACAAGGCTCAATCACACGTTAGATGGAATAAAATATGCATATGCTTGAGTCGAGACTAGCCTCGATGGTCACCCTAATGTGATTGTCACCGAGCGTTGCACTACATTTCAGACTCAATGTAGTTCTGGTGTGTGTGTGATAGATTTGTGTCCCTTGAAGCTAGGTTTCCCTTTGCTAGTCACATCGAGACAAAGGTGGGATACTGACTACTTTTCCCCAAGACAAATGAGTATGATGAAATTTAGAATTTTCCCTTCTTTTGCGGTGAATAATGCAACCCAAATGCAATCCTCGAGTGTTCAGTAATAGATAAAAAGTAATAGAACAAATTACCTAGTTGTCCTCTTGTTCCTTAGAATAGTTAGTAAGTCATGTATATATATATTGCCTTTGCTTAAATTTCATCATTAACAGCCAAAGCAAACACAAAATAATAAATTGAAGTTTAAGAAAATATAACAACCAATGTGGCATTTTAAACATAAGAAAACAAGACTAAGGGAAAAAAGTTCCCAAAGGGGATAATAACACATGGGTACTCCTGTCCATATTGGGCGTTAATGTACGGAGAGCTCAAGATAAAATAGGAAGTACTGATATGGGTAACACATTGTGTGATGTCCAAAAATAAAGGGATAATTCTAGAAAATAAAAGGATGAAAGCATGGGAGGATAAAACAATGTTAAAGTAAAGTAAAACAAGTGTTTTCATGTGTAGTTTTTTTCTTAAGAATCATGCATATAATGACACACTAAAGGGGTGATGTAATAATAATAAGTGCAAAATTTTGTGTCTACACATGTGGCTATACCCCTGTTTGGCTGCACTTGTTTCATTATTTGTTGTACCCACGCGACAAAGTTGTCAGACCTTTGTACCTTTTAATGGGTATAATAATTGTTGTTTGTTGTACCGTTGTTTGACTAGTTGTATAATTATACTTAACCGGAGGGACAATTTTGGCTTGATTTGTGGGTGCACTTACATTTTGGGGGACCATTCCTACTAAATTGGTGGTTATTCCTTCATTTTGGTATGGTTTTGTTGTGGCTACTTGCTTTACCCAAGAGAAAAAGAGTATAACACTTACATAAAGGCCATGGTGGCAGCTATTGTGTGTGGCGATAACTCTTTCTAAGACATGACACATAAATATATGTGGGTGACCTAACCCTAGGCACCTTTCATTGTCCTTTTTTATAAATAGATGGATAATTTATCAAAAACATAATAAACAAGTGTGCAACTTCATCTTTGTGCATCTATAAATTTGAAGAAGGCCACCCCACCACTTTTTGAAGCCTTAGCCCATGGTCAGATGGTGTTTAGCCCCTTATCACAACCAGCTGAGGGGGATCAACTCAAGAGGTGTGAATTTTTTCGAGGTGTAGGAGAAAGTGTTGCAAGATGGGATGCAAACACATTCTCTCAAGCTTGGATGAGCAAGCAATAAATGAAGTCATCACAAGAAACATGTAAGAGGCATAAATTTCTATTGCAACCCCTTTTGAGGTACCATTTTCTAAAGTGCGTATTTATTTTAGCTCTTCATGTTAGTGTTACTTTAATTTCCTTTCTTGGTCTATATTCACACATTTTCTAGCCTTGAAAAATTAAACATGCATTAAATTATAAAGTGCCATATCTTGGGGTAATGTAATAATGAACTAAGATAAAGTTCCATTTTTGGGGTTTCATCATGGGTTTTGGTATTAAATTCCATCGTTAAGTTGTTTAGTGAAATTTAGGAAAAAAATTTCTTGGAAATAAGGGATTCAAGATCATTGCATATAATATGATAAAATGTATGATCTATTTGGACTCATTTGTGAGCTTAAAGACTATGAGCAGAAGATTGAGTGGTTAAACAAAAATGACATGGTCTACAGACTTATATGTCTCATTATTTCTAAAAATATTCAATATCATCTCGTGTACACCGAGTGCCCTTTCACTGCTTGGGCAGTCATTTGGTATTTATATGGAGACCATGATTCCTCATCTAAAAGTGATGTTTCCTCATAAAACCATTCATATGTGGATAATACCAAGATTGCTCTGATCTTCCTCCTACTTATGACACCCCATCTATAATTTATGACATTTCTATTATACCTATTATTCCTGATGAACTAAAAATGTAAATAATGTATGCTAGTTAATCTAATCTAGAAGGACATATAGATGCAATAAAGAAGTGTATAACTGAAACAAAACAATTAAACTAATGGAAACAAAACCTAATATGCAAGACGGAAAAGGAAAGAACTCACTAATTTGATGAAGTGATGGGACTATGTCGCAGTGTGACTAGAAAATTAGGAAGCGAGAACGACTATGCAGGAGCCCCAAAAAGGATGGATCTCGAGTTATATGGCTGGGACCGGAGCACCTAGAGAGGGATAGGGGCCACGGGCGCTCTGGTCTATAAACATGGCCTCCCGGTCTGTGAAAAATCTCTAAAACCGATCTTCACGAGTTTGAAAGATGGCCTAAAACCCTTGTTATTTGTCACATTAAATTCATTATATTACTTCAAATGTCGCTGATATTCCAAGATGATGAAAAGACATGTAAGAGACTAATAAGGAGCATCAAAACAAAAAAAAAGAATGGAAATGAATAGGTCAAACTGACCTTAGGTGCCGAATAATGGGCTTACTAATGAGCATTGCACTACATTTCATACCCAAATGTAGTTCTGGTGAGTGTGTGCATAATGTGCCCTAGGTGTTCTTATGCCGATCGCACTTTGTGAAGTAATGAGCAATATCTAGATGTATAAAATGTGTGCATAGAATAGAATAGAATCCTCCACCTATGTTGTGTATGATGTAGATGACCTAGACTTGTGTCTTGTGATAGAGCTATATGGATGGAATGATCTCATATGTAATAAGTGGATGCAAATCTAGGTGGAGTGATAGTAGTGACTAGTGCTTGGTCCCTCATTATGGTCTCATAAATTTATATTTATAGGGTTCTCTTGATCTAACTTTGTAATTAATATCGAAACATTTGACTACTAAAAAGATAAGAAGGATAAACAACTAAAAAGATCCAAAAATATGGTAGGAAAGTGTAAAAGGGGCCGGGCCCCCTTGGTGGGGCTCATGGTGGGACTAGGGCACCCACGGCGCCCCAAGACTAGCCTGGTGCCCCATTCGAGGCTAAAATAACGCAAGATGATAGAAGTTGACTAGGCATGTGGATGTAAAAGGTCGGTAATGATGAAATAAAATAAAACAAGATGGCCAAAAGATGGGGGTTGATTAGTACTTTCTTCACTCAAGAACCTTCTAAATAGTAATATGAAACTAGGATAAATAATGTTTAAAATGCATGATTTTGTGTCTACATTTTCCCCCACTTTATGTTGGTGAGTGAAAATCTCAGTAACATAAAGTAGATAGATATGCATACATGAAAACCATGTAGATTGATGAAGAAGGCGTGCTTTGAAGGACTAGACAAAGTGTGGAATGACAATAAGATGATGAAGCGTGGAAATTAAGGATGAAAATTACAAAAACAAAGTGATGAGAGCGAACCTAGGGTGGGAACACATGTGTAGTTGATGTTGTGTGTACTGCGCATGGTTAGTATGCAAGGTGTGCAAACATGAAGTGTTATTGTTGATGCCATTATTGTTGTTGTTGCCCCCAATTTGACTACTTATTTCTCATACGGCAGGGACCTGCAAGGAGAAAACGATCGGTAGTCAAATATATATGTATGTAAAAATACTATGTAAAAGACGCATGTATGTATGTATGTAAAATGCATGTGAATGTAAAGTATGCAAATGAAAATGTAAATAGAACATGTACGAGATGATCCATGATGAGAGAAAGGGTGTAGAAGGATATCATGTATTGTCGGTTTTTTTTTCGCAATCCAATGTTATAGGCCAAAGAAGTATAGGGAGGAAATGCTCTGTGTCCTCTAACCTTTAACTACTTCCCTGAACTGTGAAGAGATCTTTATACTGCCTTGGTTTTTTGGGTGATTCGATGTCGGTGGTAGAAGAACTATTGGGAGGAATTTCATTGTAACCTCCAATCGTTAACTACTCCTCCAAATGCTAAGGACACCATGCCTGTAAAAGTCGTGTATGGATTTTGTAGATTGGTATGAACTCACTCGTTGTATGTAAACCCAAACTTCCAAGGGAAGAAAGTGCACCAAACTAAACCGGTGTAAACGTCTTTATGTAGACCGATAAACCCTAAATGATGCCCCCCTCTTTGGGGGCACATACAACATCATTGATAGGAGAAATGTGCCCCAAAAGAGGATTAATCGCATATACCGCCTGCAGGGAAGGGGATGCACTTGGAAGAAACCAAGACGTGCACAAATAAGGATGGCTAGCCAAAGACAAGTGTTAGTACGAACAAGCATACATGTAAAAAGACAATGTGTAATCTATGCAGACAGTGTAAAATCTACCAATAAAAGTAGTGTAAACATGGAGACAGTGTAAAAGTTACCAAGCAAGAAGACAAGTAAGCTGCACAAAGTGGGTCGTAAACATGGGACATCACTCACAATGTCACAAGACATGCAAGGCCATCATGGCCACAAACAACAAACAAGTGTGCACACCAAACATAGGGCAAGGCCCACATACAAGAAGCAAACAATGACATACAAGTACAAACAAACAAAAGAAGTAGTCATGGAAACATGTAATCCTGCAAAATAAGTATTGCACATGGAACACCCGTTAGCATGTTAGAGAAATAGACAATATGTCAAAGCGTGAATAACTAAGTAGTGTAAATTTATAAGTACAAAATGAAATAATAACACATGAAAGAGATGAATTTGGATGCCCCTAATGACTAATGTAGGAAGGGTAGAAGGAGGGCATCGGTGTTGCGTGTAAATGATCTCGTATGACTGTGATCACAACTAAACAAAGATGTGAACGTGCTATGTGTGGATGGTAGATAATTACATATAAGAATTTAATCTAACATGTGTAGTAAATCGATCATGTAAAACACTAGAAAATAAGAGTAAATGCCCCCAAGACAATGCAATATGTTGTGGATGGATGGAATGGAATGCAAGATGGAATGATAAGAGTTGCGTGCCCCCTAAGTGAATTGACATGTATGTAATGAGGTTCATTTTATTTTCCCCTTCAACAGTCAAGAATGAACCATAAACGAGAGTGCGTCATCGGGAAATGGTCGAAGTGTATGTTGTTTCTAACGCGTTGTGATGAATGTGTATGTGTTGGTTGATGATATACAACATATAGAAAATTTGTGCGTGAACCCTATAATTGAAGCATATATAATGACTAAATGAATGGAAGAGTGATGATTTATCCTAAAGCGTATATCACTACAAGATGAATAAAGGGAGTGTTGATGCAACCTAAAAGCATGTACCACTACTGAGGTGAACGAGGGGCGATGATTTAGCCTAAAGTGTATATCACTACGAAATGAAAAGAGGGAGTGGTGATGTAACCTAAGGTGTATACCACTACAAAATGATAGAATGGGTGACCATGTAGCCTAAAGCATATGTCACTATCCTAGGGATCTGCATGATGAAATTTCGAATGGTAAACGTGTGATGAGTGTAAGGTCCATTTGATTTGTAAACCCTCGACAGTTGAGTATGGACCAAGGAACTAAAGTGCATCATAGGGTAGTGAGTGCAGCATGTATAAGATGATGTAGTATATGTAATGATGAAATATGACCATGTGATGAGTAGAATGTGTAATGTATGATGTATAAGATGTAATGTACGGTGTAGACTAAAAGTAATATGTATGATGAGTAGTATGGAATGCTAGATGCGGTATGTATAATAGAGACTTACATGATGTAAAATGTGTAAATATGCAAATGTCAAAATATTTTAGATGAAATATAGAATGTATGGTGTATGACGCATAATGTGTGATGAAACACAATGTATAATGCTTATGGTGCAGTGTGTGGGGTTCATGTGTAGTAAGCCCTCAACATTCAAGTGTGAACCGAAGCACAAAAGTGTGTCGTCAGGTAATGGTTGATGCTAAAACATGTGATGAAAATGCCTATATAAGAATGCAAAGATGATAAATTCTAGGGTGAGTAGGGGGCGTATTAGATGTTATACCCCAAGTTTATAGAAATGAGTAAACTAACTAATGATAGTGAAGGACGAAGGTCCTTTACCCGATGTCTGTGAGGATGAAAACATAGGACCATGCTCTAATAGTGGTGGTATGGTAGATAAATGTTGTGTTGGTGAATGAAGTCTATATGTGTGCGAGGGATGAATATAGGATGAAGGTCGTGGCATAGTAAAATGCATCGGTGATGGAGATCTATGCGATGTTGAGTGTGAAGGTAATGGGTATGTACACAAAATAAAGTGAGGCGATGATTGGTGTCGAGATGTAGTGACTATTCTAGGAAGGGGCCTATGCCTGTGTGTAGGAATGATGCATCATGTAGACAATACTCGAGTAGGTGAGCTAGGAGTAGATTGTTCTTTGAGAAGTATAAAATGTGATGTGTTAGAAGGAGTAGATGGTATCTTAGCAATTGGATAAGGAGATAACAACCATGGAGTAGATGGAGGGACACCATCAATAGAAATGACCTGTTAATATGAATAAACTAGAGTCGTAAATGATTCATAGAAAAGATAGAGTGAGAGCGACGAATCCAATTAAGGCTAAGTAGCATGTCACATCTAGAAATTGTGTTTCCAATGAGGAAAGGCACAAGTATTGTAAGAGGGCCAATCACAACGTGCAATTGACGACACCATGGGGCTTGTTAAAAGGGTATACAATTTATGATGGGGGTAACTAATAGCCCTAAGAAGTGAAATAGAGCATGCACGGATGGGCCATGATGTGTCAACCTTAGTGTTATTGATGGGGTCGAACCAACGGATGCCTTGATATGTAAATGATTTGATGTAAAATTGGCATAATAATCGTGATTGGAAAAGAAAATTATCGGTGGCGAAGTGTCGGTATTTGCTACTAAGAATTCTAAAGATCCTAATTAAGGAGGAGGTACCACATGGTATGTATGATTAGTAGAAGAATCAGATGTCTTCTTGTCATGTTGTTGAGATTCGTTGTTAGAGAGCTTGAGTTTTCCCTTATCATTGTTTGGTACAAGGTTAGTAGATTCTCGAAAATCTAATTTGTTGTCATCAATTAGATCTTGGATAATCATATGGAGTTTGAAACATCTATTTTTTGAATGTCTCACACATCGATGATAATCAAAATAGAAATTCTCATTGTAGTTCCTACCATGACGGGTCTAAGCTGAGCAAGTGGAGGAAGGGTAATAAGGTTGTTGTCGAGAAGTTACTTTAATATAAGATGTGGAGCCATTAGAAAGTTGCTAAACGTGCATCTAGGTGGTTGTGACTGAACTTATTTAGAGGGAGTAATGGCATTGAAAGTGATTTTAGTGTCGGTTGGCTTAGATGTAGATGGTTTGAATGGTGCCTTACTTTGAAAACGAGTGGAGGATGAAGCTTGTTCCTGATACTTAAGCTTGCCGATGGATAAAAGTTTAGTCTCATGAAGCTTAAGAGTATGACAAAGATGATCGAATGAAGGAGAGGTCTCAAAGAGAACACTCTCTTAGAGAGGTAGTAAAATACTTTGGATAAACAAGTCCTAAAGCTTAGAGTCTACAAGCACATTTGTCATTTTAGCGAGATTATTCTTATACCTTAAAACGTAGTTAGCTAAGTGTTCATTGGATCCTTGTTTAAGTTGCACTAGCTGAGCATAAGAGATATTAGAGCCGATATTGATGGAGAAATGTGTAAGAAAGGCATCAGCTAGATGTGTGAATGAAGTTACCGAGTGAACAGGTAGGTCGTAAAACTAATGCATCACATAGTCATGGAGACTATGAGGAAAGATTTTAGCTAAGAGAATATGATCATCGACAAAATCTAGACAAGCTACATGAAACACTCTAAGATGATCTTATGGGTCACCATGCCCATTGAAAATGGGAAGCTTAGGGGTGAAAAATCTAGGAGGAAGTGAGTAAGTAGAGATGGTAGGTGTGAATGGAGTGTTCAACAATAAGGTAGAATCTAAAGATGATGATGCATGCAAAGTGGCTTGTTGTAACTTCTGATTTGAGCTTGAAGGTCGTGATAAAGAGAAGTTAAGTCTTGATTGCCAATGGATGAAATCATCATACATGAGAAACTAAGGGTGGCATAAAATGATTGGTAGGAGTAGTGACAAAAACTAGAATAGTAGAGATAGGTGGGAGAGTGGAAGCAAGTGGTTGAGTGGCAACAAAATTTGTTATAGCCACAAAAGTGTTGAGTTTTGCCAAATTAGTAGCTTCCTCACGAGCCACATGTAAAATTAAGTCTAGATCTTGAGGGTGCTCAACAATATGATCATTAATGGCCTTAAGATGTTCTTCAGTAAAATCAATATGAGAGTGAGCCATGGTGAAAAGAGAATAAACCCTAGAATGAGAAGCTATGAGTGAAGATCCTAGAAGCGTGGATGATCGGGTTCACCAAAATGATTAACTAAAAATGTAAATAATGTATGCTAGTTAATCTAATCTAGGAGGACATATAAATGCAATAAAGAATTGTATAACTGAAACAAAACAATTAATCTAATGGAAACAAAACCCTAATATGCAAGAGGGAAAAGGAAAGAACTCGGTGATTTGATGAAGTCACGAGATTACATTACAGTGTGTGACTGGAATATCTGGAAGCAATAACGACTATGTAGGAGCCCCGAAAAGGAATGGATAGGAAGAACGCACGTGCGGAGCAGTTCAACATTTAGGACTTAGCCATTTTTGGGCATGAAGATCTATTTTTAGAAGATGGCGTGCAGAACACACCAATGATGTAGAGATGTGTGCACCACGCATTGTCTATTTCTGGAGGATCGGATTCAAAGCACTTTTGTATGGAGACAGTCTAAGAATAGGATTTTCACCTTAGTTAACTATCAGTAGTCTATAGATAACACACTTGCATGTGTGGCTATGCATGAAAATGGCACGTGGCTATTAATAACATGTGGCCTATTTTTGGAATAGATAAGCGGTGAAGGGAAAGTCCCCACCCTATATATATGTAGTGAATTACCTAGTAGAGATGATGAGATGATGGATATGGAAAGATAGATAACATAGTGTACATGTTTCTGGATTACCGTATCAGATCCATGCATGCGCATCGGCATAGATTTCCAATATTGTAAGAAGCTTCTATGTGTTATTGTGATAATTAAGAGATGGAAGATATTGACTGAACCTAAGTGTTATTCCTGTGTAATTGGGTAGTGCATGTTCTTATTTCTATCATGATTATTGTTTAAACCTATTCTTTCCTAGATCTAGATCTATCATGCACTATATAATGATGTATTAGTTATGGATCCATATGTTTAAGTCTTCATCATGTTAACATTCTGCTACAACAACCCTAAAGAGGGACCTAGTACCTTTGTGCACTTTGGGTGAGCACTCAGTCTAGGATTGAGTGATGTGCCAATGCGCATCTAGGGTATTATCTAGTGAATTCTAGGCTGCATCATTGGTTCCATTTTCTAGGACCTCTTTTTTAGTTGTTTTTAGGATGGTTCACGATGAAGACGTACTCGGTTAACTCTAGCAAGTATTGAGGAGTGGATACATGATCTGGAGGAAGAATATGCATGGTGGTTCAACATTGATCTGAGTTTAACGCACGCACTTGGGTAGAACAAAATCTATATGATAGCTTATATGAGAGATTTTTCACATCTTTCCAAGTAGAATTATACGAGTGGCTGATTGCTTATGCATCTAAGTGGAATTGGAGGTATCACGCACTTTTCTGGACACAAGAATTTAGGCCCTTTATGATGTTGATCTGATCTGGACTCGCACTTGTGGATACGTGGTTTCATGGTGTTCTAAATAGTTATATTATGGAATATTCAATTTTGACGTATTCTTTCCTAGAGGTAGCTGAATTCTAGTTTTTGTGGTATCCAAGAGGAGCATATCTGCAAGGTATTCCACTGGCGATCAAGATCTTGATGGTAACTTTGAACCTAGAGAGTAAACCGATGGCTAACTAAACCTCACCACGCATGAGGGTAGGAATAGGTTTGGTGAAAGATGGTAGACCTAGCGGTAGAAAGCAAGAGAGAGAGGAAAGGTGGCTTAAGTATAATGAGGCACGAGAGGGAGATAGAGAAGTAATGTTCCATTACAGAAAGTATGGCATTGAGGAGAGAGATGGCTCATGAAGGATTTGAAGCTCACGTAGAAGATGTGGAGCCAGAGCATCAGGAACTCCCCCATCTTGGAAAGCATGACAGAGATCCCCCTTGGCCTCACACAAAGTGTGCGCCTAGAGACTACCTGGGCCATGGGTGTGCATCTTAATCCACTTGGTGACCTAGCCCTTGTGCTTGGTTTTCCAATATCTAGTACAACAAGTAATCAACAAGTGAATTTGGGAAATAGGAGAACCAAAGTAAGTCGAGAGAAAGTACATCAATGGCAGGACAATGACTTCAATGTTATTTGGAGGAACATTTTCAGTGCATCATCATCTACACAGAATGTAAGCACGCCAAATGTTGGATTCACCTCTGGAAGTGGAACTACCACACAGACTATAGGGGTTCAATATAGTACTACTGTCAGAGCACATGGGAGTACATCTACAGTCCTATTCCAGCTACAAGTGGAGGATCAGAGGAATAGGTGGTTCTAGTTCTAGTGGATCTGGTGGTTCTGGAGGTAGGGGAAACACAAGAGGTTCTGGATCAGGTGGGCAAGGTCCACACCAACCCCAAAATATTTATATGGAGATGTCTCTTCATCTTCCGGAGTATAGAGGCATATAGAGGATGTTGTTGAGCATGTGCACATGTGTGAAATATTGTGGCGTGAAAGGGATCATGGCTTCTGAGTGCAAGGCAAGTCAATTTGCTACTACATTACAGGGACATGCACACAAATCTGGTATAGGAAGTTTGACCCTGATCAAACTTGCATGGATTATGCAATGTTGAAGGATGCTTTCTTGAAAGAGTTCTATATCCCAAAATTTGAGCAAAAGAGTATAAGCACACTCAAGGATATCAAGCAAGGCACTACTAAGAGTGTACGTGAGTATGATGCCCATTTTAAAACACTCCTATCTAAGCTTTCTTATGATATTCATGCAAGCCAACATGCACAATGGTTCATTGGTGGATTGATTACACCATTCAGAAGAGCACTGTCACATAAGACATACACTGATCCACATGAAGCACTAGAAGCAAGATTTGCATGCTTGAGGTAGTTGGGAGCATTGAACACTAGCATTTAGTCCATTCTTAGAGGCACAAATTGTAGCTATGGAAAAATAGTTAGAGAAGCTATCAACAAATTCAGCCCATGAAACACGCTCAGGATTTGGTGTACAGATTGTGAAGTGGAAGGTCACACCAAGGATAGTTTCCCTCACAGATCTATACACTCATTATTATTGGACTATGAGATCTATCATTTGAATCATGATGCTAGTCACTGTCCTTTGTTACAACACATAAGGAAGAATGTATCTTGTTACTATAAAATTTTCTAGTCCACGACCCATGATACTGAAGATTTTCAGTTGATTGGTCAGATCCAGATGCTATAGACATTGGGGTATGAAAAAAAGTGTAAACGGATAATTTCTAAGGGTAAGAATGAGCACCAGGATCGGGATCATAATCAAACATGCTATGACAGGAATGAGGGGCATTTTGAAGGAGGTCATGGAAGAGGACATGGATATCATGGTGGATATGGAGGATGAGGCCATGGTGGAGGAAGAGGTGAGTTCCCTCATGGAACATGTTATACGTGTGGATCTCCTGACCACTATAGGCATGAATGTCCTCAAAATATTACATGTTCTTTCTGTGGAAAGAACCATAGCTATGAAGAGTTCTCGACTTATATGAGCATCTGAGTAAGCAACATAAGCAAGAAAACAAAGGTGTCGGGATGGTTAGAATCCAACGCATGGTAGAAGATCAATGGATGCCCAAGATAGCACCAGACCTAAGGCATTAACAGTGAAGATTACTACATGAGCTGAAGTGGTGCACAAGAGAGGCATTACACCAAAAGCCTACGATCACCAAGGAGGAGGTTTTCATGCAAGGTACCCAGATCCTACATCAAAAGGAAGTTTATCAGATACCATGGAAGTGCTAAGGAATCTTCAGGGTGAGATATAATACTTAAAGGAGTAGAAGAAAGCATCGAGATAGTCCAAAATGATATCGATGATCTGAGAGAAGTGTGTAAAATGTTGCGCCAGGAGAACATCATTCCACTATTAGGAAGTTGGTTAAAAGGGAACACTCCACGCGTAAGTATTGAGACCGATGATAGATCCTACATGCAAATCTTCCCCTAATAGCATTGACTATGACAAGGAAATTACTCTGAATGTTGTTGTGGATGGATGGTTGTTGAGCAACATATTGATTGATACAGTGCGGAAGTAAATGTGCTTACATTAGATGCATGGGTACAAATGGGGAGGCCTCCATTACAGCCATCATCTAATGTGTTGTTTATGGAAAACTAGACTAAGGCCACTCCCATAGGAGTTTTGAAGGATGCATCTATAACCATACAAGGGGCCAAGTTCACTGGGGATTTTGAGGTATTAGCACTTGCAGAAGAAGTAGATAGTTTTCCAGCCTTGCTTGGACACCCTTGGTGTTATGCGAATAATGCTGACTTGAGATTCAATAAGGGGTATATCAACTTTGAGAACAAGGAGGAAAGGGTTGTGATACCTTTGACAGATGGGAAGTCTACACCATATGTTGAGCCTCTAAGTGAGGAGGACTTAAATAGAATCTATGTATGTGCTATTCAGACCCGAGGTCAATGAGCCATCAAAGGAAGGCATCCTACAAAGGGGAGGATTCTCATTCTATTAGTGATACTATGAGTATTGCTTGTGACAATTGGGCTCATGGTACATATGAACTAGTAGGGCATGAGGTAAAAAGTGCGGTTGCATGCAAGAATGGACTTCATTCTTTTGATGGATAGGTAGCACAAAGACTTTGGTATACAGGGGAAAGATCTTCCTATATTTTTGAAAGCCATGGAAGCACAATGGATAGATCAAATTAAGAGAAGAGATATGTTAGTGTATACCTTATGCAGGGATAACAACGCACTGGTGGGTAGTCCACAGAGATAATCTTATAGAATGGGAGGAGATTGGAATCACCCTATCTACTAGGTTTTTAAGGAGCAATGCACCTACGTAGATCTGCACTTATAATGGTGATCAACCTATTCAACATCACATTCAACAGTGTGAGAGACTCTAGACAAAGGGGACAAGAAGCATTACCACCTTCACTCTGGGTGCATAGATTGTACTCTACTCTACAAGGATGCACACATGCACCTATGTATATATGCAAAACTACATCGAGAGACTAGGAATTGGTAGAATTTGACTACAGAATGCTCCAGACCTTTGACTACTTCTCGACTAAACCTCCAGAGAAGAAGCATTAAAATTTTCAAGTGCTTAACTATGGGAGATAGTGCAAAGGAAGAAGAGCATATTCAGAATTATTTGGTGAGATAGAGTCCGAGCACATTTTGAAAAGGAAGAAGAAATGGACTCCATACTACTTGAACATGCTTTTGCCTTGAGAAAGAGAAAGGAAAGATGGTTTACATCGTGGATGATGAGGAAGCTGAGAACCTAGATATTGAACATTCACAAGGGGTGCGTGAGGTCTTGGACAATGCAGAAAAGGATACACGCATGCCTATCACAAACCCATGAAGACAAAGAAGGTGAATATAGGTTCGAGGCTGAGCCAAAGGAGGTCATAATAGACTATTGGTCAGAATCGGAAGTGGCAAAAGATCATTGAGTTACTCAGGGATTATCAAGACTTATTCCCTCGAGGGTATCATGAACTTAAAGGTGTGCATGAATCACTTGGGAAATGAAGATAAAGCTTAAGGATGGTGCATGCCTAGTTAGAAAGAGGCCTTATAGAATGAACCCCAATTTGTGTGAAAAGGTCAAAGAAGAGATTGATAACATGTTGAAATCTGGAATTATCAAGCCCCTTGATGAGTCAGAATGGGTTAGTCCAATGGTGATCAATATCAAGAAGGATGGATGAATTAGAATATGTGTGGACTACAGGGAGCTGAATGTTGCATGTGTAATAGATCCATTCCCTATGCCATTTACTAAGGAAATACTAGAAGGAGTTATAGGGCGTGAAATATATTCCTTCACGATGGGTTTTCGGTATCATCAGGTTAGGATTGCTCAGAGGATCAAGAAAAGACTAAATTTACTACTGAATGGGGTAGTTTTTCCTATATTCCATGATGCCTTTTGACTGAAAAACACGCATGCCTTGTTGTATTCTCACGTGATAGTTGTTCGTGGCATTCAAATATTTTATTCACAACTTTTTACAGGTTTATCTAGATGATTGGACAATATATGGGCTTGTGAAAGATCATTGTGACAATCTGTGCTTAATGTTTGAACGGTGCAAAAAATTGAGTATCTCTTTGAACATCAAGAAGTGCATATTTGCTACACCTTTTGGAATACTTTTTAGGACATATAATCTACAAGGAAGGTTTGTTGGTTGATCCAACTAAGGTTGCAGTCATTCTAGGCCTGAAGCACCTACCAGTCAAAGTGAGGTGCATGGATTTTTGGGTCACACAGATATTATCGAAGTTCATCAAAGGGTATGCCAAAGTTGTTGCACCCTTGGAAGAATTACTAAAAGGGAAAGGTACATTTTATTGGGAGAACCACAACAACACACGTTTGAGATATTAAAGGAGAAACTTACTACCGCACCCATTCTACTGCTTTCCCTCATGGGATAAACCATTTCATGTGCATGTGGATGCCTCTGGCATGGCCATTGGCATTGTGTTAGCTCAACCTAGTGAAGGTATTGTAGATCATCCAATTTTTTTGCTAGTAGGAAGTCTGACTCCTGCTGAACAAAATTATACAACTACAGAGCGAAAGCTTTGTCAATGATCTATGCATTGCACAAGTTTTGATAGTACTTGTTAGCAACCCCATTTGTGTTTTATATAGATCACATGGCATTGAAGTATTTGGTGAACAAACCCATCTTACAAGGGTGCATATGCAGATGGGTACTCCTATTTCAAGAGTTTGACTTCACAATTGTGGTGAAGCCAGGAAAAGTAACTCTGGACCAGACCACTTGTCTAGAATTCACTCAGGAGAAGAAGCACATAATTGAAGAAACCATGCCAGATGCATAGTTATATAGGTTACAATGCATGCCCATCAAAATTAGAAGACATTGTTGTCTTTACTGAACTGGTGTGGCACTAGAAGGAATGAAGGCATTAGAAAAGAAACAACTTGCTATACGCGCGACACCATTTATGTTAATCAGTGGTGACCTCTACAAGTTAGGAAGAGATGAAGTATTACGTCATTGTGTATTAGAGCATGAGCACAAGGATATTATGGAAGAAGCCCATGGTGGTATTGTAGAGGCCACTATGCAGGTGATGCAACTTCCCGAAAGATCCTACTTGTTGGATTATGGTGGGAGACATTGTATAAAGATTGTAAGCATATTGCAAAGCATGTGACCATTTTCAATGTCTAGGTAAACCAGGGAAAAGAGATGAGATGCCTTTGAGACCAATTACTAGTGCCGAACCATTTGAGAAATGGGCCATCAACTTTGTAGGACCTATTTCACCAGCCACGTAGGACTGGGTCATACTATATCATTACTTGTATAGATTATCTCACAAGGTGGGTAGAAGCAACACCTACGAAAGGACTGATATAATGGCTACAACAACTAGGTTTCTATGGGAGAATGTTCTTACAAGATATGGATGTCCTTTAAGCTTGACAAGTGATAGGGGTACACACTTTTTGAATGAAACAATCAGATCCTATTAGATGAGTTTATGGTTGCACACCATAAGACTACACCCTATCATCCTCAGGAAAATGGAACTGACTGAGGCTTTCAACAAGATTTTGAGCTAGACATTGACAAAAATTTGTGATGTTGGAAGAAAGGATTGGGATGATAAAGTGTCAGCTGTTCTTTGGGCATATAGAACAACTTATAAGAGATTGAACAAAGCCACACCATTTCAGTTGGTGTTTGGCACAAAGTCATTCTCCCTATAGAATTTATGTTACCTTCTTTGTGCATTACACATGCACTGGAGGTCTAGCTGATGAGCAGGCTTTAGAAGAGCGTATTGAGAAGATGATTCAACTAGATGAGTGATGAGCCATAACACGATGGAGTCAGAAGTAGGAAAAGGCCAGGCAGAAAGCATGGCATGATAGAAAACATAAGGGATAAGAAGTTTGAGATTGGACAAATGGTACTTCTCTATGACTCTAAGTTCTTGTGCACCATCCAGAAAACTTAAGGTACATTGGTTAGGGCCATATGTTATTACTTACATCCTTGAAATAGGTGCTTTCCAGTTAGAAGCACTAGATGGAACATGGCTACCCAGTTACTTCAATGGGAGTAGGCTGAAGCCCTACTATAAATAAGTCTTCTTGGTGTTTGTAATAAGGTAGTATTTCCATTTAGATTAGGTTTCCATTATGTATTTCCTTAATGTATTTCCTTCATTGTCACTATGCTTTTTCGTTACTTTAGTTTTGTTGTTGTGAAATAAGCACTTGCGCACATGAAGCTAATTACTACATGAAGCATGTTTATGCATAGAGGACTGCACATCCTTTTAGTGTGGGGTGGTTGTTGATATCTAGGTACAAGATTGTGGGAATTGAAAGATGAAAAGAATAAGTGCTACGGGTGTTTGTCAAAGTAAAAACATTGCTTCTCAAAAGTGACCAAGGATGGAGATGAATGAAGGAACAATATAACGTGAGGTAAGCAGAGGCCATGATAACTACCAGATAAGGTATAGTGATGAGGTACTTGGGTGCAAGGATGCACACTTAAAGAGAAGTTTTGTGACCAGAGGGTAGGAAGGCATGCTAGAAGGTTATAGCTAGGGGCATGAGGATGTAACACGTGGAAAGGATGGAATTGGTCAATTAATGAGAGGATATTTGGTAGGTGAAGGAGAAATGAATGTATCAAAAATTTGAAAATCTATATAAGGATGGGATGCGAGTTCATTTTTACCATTGTGATTAAGAGTATTTGAAAGAAGCCAAGTGTGAAGAGCCGAGTGATCATTTTAAGGTGCGAGAGGTGTGTAACTAGTCATGACGAAGAGATCTATGTGTAGAAAGAGC
Source organism: Taxus wallichiana var. yunnanensis (assembly GCA_018340775.1). Taxonomy (NCBI): domain Eukaryota; kingdom Viridiplantae; phylum Streptophyta; class Pinopsida; order Cupressales; family Taxaceae; genus Taxus; species Taxus wallichiana. Next base: position 899,481,200 of record CM031242.1, read on the forward strand.
TTGTGTCCCTGGTGGTGAAGGGTTTGAGTGAAGCGAGGTGACAAGAGATGAGCTAGGGCACATAATTTCACCTAGGGCATGCTGAATCAAACTAGGGTTTGCTTCACACCTTACAGAATTTGAGTGGAAAGGATCTACAAAGGATTGCAAGGTAGAAATGGCACCCAAGAAAGTAGTTGTAGCAGGAGTGAAGGGAAAGAAGAAGGTGGTAGAAGAAGAAGAAGAGATGGCTCCAAAAAGTAATTTTTCTAAGATGCAATATCCAGAGGGGGTTATCATCGGCCAGAGTGGGATTCTCACATAAGGAAAAGCAAAGTGAGTGAGTACAATCACCGTACCATAGAGAATAAGAAGGAGCTTGACGCATTGCTTGAACACGAAGACAAATAAATGCACGGTGGAAGACATGCCGTGTATGATGATGTTGGTGAGAAGCTCTTGTAGAGGATAGGAGTTTACCAACTATATGAGCTCCCTTACTATGGGAAATATGAGCCCTTGTACCAATGGCTCATGAGCAAGAGTGCACGAGGAATTTTTCTACTTTGCAGGTCACAGAGTCAAATTTCAGCCATGCTCATCTCCATGGTAACGGGGTTGAAAGGCACAGAGATGATTTGTGAGATGATCTGATAGACAAAAAAACACAATATTGGAGACCAGAAAGGAGTTGGGGTATACAAAGGGTCCACATGGGTATGGACATCAAAAAACTAAAGAAGTATCCAGTTGTGCAAGTGGCACGCATCTTGTTACAAAGCTCAATGACCAGAAAGGTGGTCACAAGTGAACACCATGTGGCTGCACATTGCCAAAAAGATGTCTGAAGGAGTAGTCTACAACATTTCATGTTATATTGCAGAGAAATCATTGAGGAAGCACACACAGGAGGAAAGATCAGCTTTGGAGTTGTTATTATCACTGGTGTTCATGGAGATCGAGTACCTGATGGACCAAAGAGAAGGTATGGGAGTATCCAATGGAACACAAATCACCTGTAATGCTTCAAGAAGTACTTGTGTGAGGGATCCATGACAGAGTAGGTTAAGCAATGGGCTGAGAAGTGGTATGATAGGCTCCATGTGGCTTTTGAGGAAGAATGGCGCATCCCCAAGGACTTGCCTTCGGTGGTTGGAAAGGTAGTTCAATTCATTGTATACCAACATTTCTATGTATAGCATGGTTTTCCATGAAAGATGGAGCATGGAGCCCTTGGTGTAAGTTTCCATATGCATTCACAACAAGGTACTTCTAGGTGTCAGTACACAAGGTTTACAGACATGTGTGATGACTAACATTCAATGTGGATAAGGTAGATTGTGACTACCACACACTAAGGAAGAAATATGTGTATCCAGGGTGGGGTGCATATGTTGAAAGACTCATTTCAGATGTATTGAGCATTAAACCAATAAGTTTGGTGGTGGGAGATATTGGAGCAGCACTGGTGTATCTCCAACTAAAGCCAAAGATGGAGAATAACAAGTATGTGGAAGGTGAGTTCACACTTCCAACACCACCAAAGGGAAAGCATACAATGGAGAACATCCCAACACCTAAGCCCATAGAGCCAATTGAAGTGGAGGATGAGGAGGATGAGTGCATGAAGATAGTGGTGGTTTGGAGCATAGAGGTAGAAGACATCCTACAAATAAGGATGAAGTTGAGCGCGCCACTACACCACCTCAACCACAAGAGGGGGATGATGAGGACTTGAATGCAGTCCAAGGGGAGCACATATTTAAGAGGGTGTTTAGGAGAACAAGGACCCAAGGTGCTACTCCACAAATGGTGTGCAGATCACCCAACTCTCTCCACAAAAGGAGGCAACCATGTGCAAAGAAGGAGGAAACTAAGTTGAATGAGGAGGTGGAAGAGTCAAAGGAAAGCATGCCTAATTCTCCTACACTTCCAGAGAACATAGAAGAACAAAAGGATGAGGAATCAAAGGAAAGAGGAGAGGAAGAAAAGGGAACAGAGGAGACAACTGACAGAGACTACTCAGACATGGAGACACAAGTCCCAAATTTGGAAGCTAAAGTCCCTAAGTAAGAAATGGTCTAGAAGAACAAGTGGAGAGCACATTCCACCAGCTATGGGCTATGCAGAGGACGACAGTAATTGTCCACCACTTCCAGCAGATAGCACATTTAGCTAGAGCAATTGAGGATAAAAGATTCTAAGAGCACACTATACACATAAAGACTTATATGGTTGGGAGCATGGATGAAATGATATGGAGACCACAAGTGCACATGAGGAAGCTAAAGTTGTTTCATGGTCATGCACACACACATGGATGACTAGCATATCATTTTGATGTATGTGAGGAGTCATGCATATGGATGAGGAGGTTTTGAAGAAGAAACACATGGTCAATGCACACCCACATGATGAGCAACTTTGATGTATGAGAGGATCATGCATGTTGAGATGATGAAGAAGTGGTATATGCAATGGTCAAATGTCTCAACAACGCATTGGTGAAGGTTTCTACTAAAGTTGCAAGAAGAAATATGGACAAGGCTGCCACAATTAGGGCACTCAGAGAGGAGATTAAAACTAAGGATGGAGAAATAACGTGCCTAACAAGAGAGGGACTTAGCATAGAAGAAGAACATGTTGTATTTATCAACATCACAGAGGAGATTGGAGACAATGTCATAAGAGCTAGGCCACACTTGGAGACCAAGGTACCACAGACGTTTCCCTCAGTGATACATTATGTAGGAAAGTTGGTGGACCTGGTACTTGAAGATGAACCTCTGCGCATGCCAGCACCAAGGGATCTAGAACAAGAGGTAGAATGAGAGAAAGCTTTAGTGATGCAAAAGATTACATCCTATGAAGGGTTACTTTGCAAGTGCTACAAGAAGAATTGAAGAAAGCAGACCAAGCTTTAAACATCTACACAACTCTAGAGGTGCTTATCAACATAAAGACCCTGAAGAAAACAATGAGGTCTAGAGAGCAATGAAGGATGAAACATTGGGCCATGAAAAATTTTCAATGGTTAAGCAGAAGCGCAAGGCCCTGGCAGCAACACAAGAGCCACACAAGACTCAAATGGAAGAGCTTGGGAAGCTCATTGCATAGAAGATGGATTTTCTAGAGGGAAGAATGACCTCAATGTCCAACATTGTGTTAGTCTTGCAAAATGAAAAAGGGGAGATTGCGAGGGATGAATTGGAGTCCATTGCTGTGGACATTCCAAAAAAGTAGAACAAGCACTCACTGAATGGAAGACCTTGGAGGCTGAAATAAAATAGAATATCCTAAATTAGTTGTTTAGGTTGAAGAAGAGACTACAGGGTAAAACATTCTTTCATACATTCATTCATTCTTTCCATTCTTTCCATTCTTCTATTCTTTACTTCAGTTTTTGGAGATACCCATTGTCGGGGTGACAATGAAATTAGTGTGGGGTAATGTTGATCAAAGAACACTTGACAGAGAAAGCACACAAGAAGTCCATGTGGGAAAGCAAGTCATACACAAAGGCACGAATGGATAGGAAGAACACACGCGTGAACAAAAGTTCAGTTTTCAAGACTTAGCCATTTTTGGGCATGAAGATCTATTTTTAGAAGATGGCATGTAGAACACACCAACGATGCAGAGACGTGCGCGCCACACATTGTCTATTTCTGGAGGATCGGATTCAAAGCACTTTTTGCATGGAGACAGTCTAAGAATAGGATTGTCACCTCAGTTAACTATCAGTAGTCTATAGATAACACACTTGCATGTGTGGCTATGCATGAAAATGACGCATGGCTATTAATAGCATGTGGCCTATTTTTGGAATAGATAAGTGGTGAAGGGAAAGTCCCCACCCTATATATATGTAGTGAATTACCTAGTAGATAGGAGAGATGATAGATGATGGATATAGAAAGATAGATAACATAGTGTACATGTTTCTGGATTACCGTATCAGATCCATGCGTGCATCAAGCATAGATTTCCAATATTGTAAGAAGCTTCTGTGTTATTGTGATAATTAAGAGATGGAAGATATTGACTAACCTAAGTGTTATTCTTATGTGTAATTGGGTAGTGCATGTTCTTATTTCTATCATGATTATTGTTTAAACCTATTCTTTCCTAGATCTAGATCTGTCATGCATTGTATAATGATGTATTAAAGGCTAAAATAACGCGAGATGTCGAAGTTGACTCGGGCATGTGGATGTAAAATGTCGGTAATGATGAAATAAAATTAAACAAGATGACCAAAAGACAAGGGTTGATTAGTACTTTCTTCACTCAAGAACCTTCTAAATAGTAGTATGAAACCGGGATAAATAATATCTAAAGTGCATGATTTTATGTCTACAATTACTTCAACTTTTAGATTTTCTTCTTTTAGATATTCCAATGATTATTTGTAGTAATATCATCACATTCCTTTTGTATTTACTGTTACTTCAAAGTTTAGAGTCACTTCTTCGAGGGCTTCAGGTGATTCTTTACAACAAGATCATAACATTCCTTCTATACATGTTGTTAATTCAAAGTTTAGAGTCACTTCTTGTAGGGCTTCCAACAATTCTTTACAATAAGATAATGACATTCCTCTTGTATCTATTTCTACTTTAGAGTTAGGAGTTTCTTCTTCGAGGGATTGTAGTGATTCTTTATAGTAAGATCTATATGTCTTCAAGATACACCTCATTGGGACACATACCTACCATACACTTATTTTTGTTTGTAGAGTCACGCATTTTAGATCTAGATGACAACATTGAGGAAATTACTTTCCTCTTTTAGGATATTCCTCCATCACTTGTTATTTCATGAGTATTTATACTTTCTTCCTTGAGGGATTCCAATGATTCTCTACAACAAGGTTCTTCATGTCTACAAGATCCACTTCATTAGGAGGTATACATACCAGAAATTTCATATCTATTTATGGAATATCACCTTTCAGATCTTTATGACATTGTATAAGATATTTCCCCCCTCTTTGATGTCAACTCGATAGTGTTTCTTATTCTATTCTAAATTTATTTCTCTATAAATACATGCTTACATGGTGACACAACCTGCACTTCCTAAATCCTATGGTTTGCCTCCATCATCACTCACACTCGACACTTTATACATGCGTATCTGTTTCTTATTTCAATTTTCATGTCAATGTTGGGAACCATTATGAGTCATATTTGGTACTTTATTTGATACATCAACACTTGTCATAGTTGAGCATTGACATTGTCGAGCAGCATTTGAAGATATTATTCTCCCGCCACTACCTATCATACACAATATTTCGGTCTGAACATTTGGGATGTAGTCTTCACCAATTCCTTTACTAACAATATGTTTCTTCATCTACAAGTTCTATTGGGAGTATGTGAGGCTTTATATTCTAGTGGATGGTAATTCCTCTCTAATTATTTCTTTATCTATTTCTCGGGGCTTCTCTATGTTATTTTAGGGGCTTCCTATCGAGGGATGAATTATTCATTTATTGTATGTAAAGTTATTATCAAATGGTATGCATGTTATGTACCTTAGGATATGATATTATAATGTATATGGGTCAATGAATATGTTAACACGTGGCACACATCCCCTTAGCTATATGTTTATAATATATGAGATCACATAAGAACAAATTATTTAGTTGTTATATGTGAAGTTTTTATTAAGTTGTATCCATGTTATATACCTTGGGATATGATATTATAATGTATATGGGTTGATGGAGATATTGATATGTGTCACACATCCCCCTTTGTTATATGTTTATAATATATAGGGTCACATAGGAATTAGTATATTAGGTAATGAGTTGGACTATATTAGGATTGTGTTACTCGTCGATTAAGAGTAATGTATGTTTATATATAATAGAGGAATGTCATTACAAGATATGTCAACTTTGTGTTGATTCATATACTTGGTAGAAGTATATTAGAGGTGTTACCCTCAAAGTGGAATTCCCATTTTGGGAGATTGCGAGTCACTCCTTAAGGAGTATTGTATGGTATTACCCTACATTAAGGGTATTCTTCTATTTATGAGTACATTGAATATTTGGGCATCTTGGATCACCAATATCTCTTGTGTTGTGTTCATCTTAATTATATTATGCATATTGTTTGAATTATTCAATTATTATATGTGAAGATCTTATCGAGTGGTATAAAAACATTGGCTTAGTCTAAATTTCGGTTAAAACCCTAAATTTTAAGATTTCTCAATATATTATTAACATATATGAATTGTTCCACAATTTTTCACCTGGAGTTTAAACATTTCAAGGAATCTACGGTCAAATTTTCATAATTTTAGAAGTTGTTTTGAGGAAGTTTGTGCAATTTTAAGGGTTTTAACAAATTTACTCCATAGGCTGCATTTTTTTAGCATTTTTCTTATTTCTTTACAATTTCAAAAATCTCTCAAATTTTACATTGGGTCTATTATCTACATTTTCTTGTTTGAGGCCGTCATATTGATGGAAATGGAGGGTCAAAGTTGGGTCAAAGGAGATATTCATATCTACTTCTTTACATGTTTTTTATTATCGATTTGGGGTTAGAAATGAGGTCCCTTGGATAATAGTGTTCATAAAGCCCTCATTTTAGCTGAATCATGGATCATGAAGCTTTATTGAAGTGTATTAACAATATACATAAATCTATGAATCATATGGAGAATTCAATAGAGAAACATTAATGTGATTTTGGAAGGAAAAAAGAAAGATAAGGATGTGGAAGAAGAAAGAAATTTATGATGATGACGCAAATGAAGAAAAATATGAAAAATAAGACAATGATGATGACGAAGATGCTACATATGATTCATAAAGAGAGGTAAAGGATCAAGTGTAAGAATAAGTAAATGATAAGAGTTCAAAGAGTGCATCTCCAAAGAAGGAAGCTTGATATTTCAATGAAATGTGTGTGTTCAAATGAGAAATGTAATTATTTCCTCAAACCATAGTATCAAATATAACTTCATCAACATGGATTTAGTAAAACACCTACATGTTCAAGCAAAGAATATAAACCGAGATCAAGTGGATGGTAATAAGATTTAAGTTTTGAATATTTGAATCTCTTTATGCACAAATATGTTTTAAATTCAAATTTGTATGCTTTAGATTTTTTTTAGATGTCATTAGTTTGAGACATTGGGAACAATTAACATTTATGTGCAAAATAAGTTCATATAAATCTGTACAAGAGAAATAAGGTCACCTTGCAAGATATCACACTCATTAAAAAACAAAGGAGTGTCAAGGTTTAACATGAGGAAGAATTTGGAAATGATGAATAAAAGAATCAAAAGTAAGACTTAAAAGAAGAACAAACAAAATTTGAAGAAAATGACAACAAGAATAATTCATCTACTCCGGAGAGAAGGGCACTAGAAGTCAAAGAGGTGGAAAAGGAAATGAAAATAGATGAAAAAATGTAGATCCTAAGGTTGTGGTATTTAGACACCCACACCATCATGAAAGACAACAATCATGGAGGCATATCGGGAACATCATAAAGCAACAACTAATATGGATATAAAGTTCATTAGAAGAACAATCGTGGTTATAAATGAAATAATTGGAGTAATAATTATGTGATATGGAACTACATGAATAATTACTATGGTAATACATGGAAGATGAGGAGAACTAGCTATGGACAGGATGGAATCAATGTAGCAAAATGAATTGTGGAACTAGGTTTAGAGATGTTTCATCCAATAAGATCACATATGGATGGTTAGATGATCAAGCATGATGACAAGTACGTAATGATTTGAAGCATGCTCATTACATGGGCTCATCTCATGTTTCATGGATAAAACATGTCAAGGAGGAAGGGCATGTTATATACCTTTGGATATGATATTATAATGTATATGGGTCGATGGAGATGCTGACATGTGGCACACATCCCCTTAGTTATATTTTTATAATATATGGGGTCACATTGTAATTAGTATATCAGGAAATGAATCAACCTACATTGGGATTATGTGTTACTTTCCATTAAGACTAATGCATGCCTATATAAAGGAGAGGATTCTCATTATGAGACATGTCATGTATGTGTTGAGTCTTCTACTTGGTAGGAGCATATCAAAGGTGTCCCACTTGAAGTGGAATTACCATCTTTGGAATATCATGGAGTTACTCCATTCTCGAGGAGTATTACATGGTGTTGCCTATCTCAAGATAATTCTTTTATTTATGAGTATATTAAAGGTTTGGGAATCTTGGCCCACCAATATTTCTTGTTGATCTTCATTATATTTTCATATTGTTCAAATTATTCAACTATTATAGGTAAAGATCTTACCATAGAAGTGTCCAACCAACTTTATGGCATTTGTTAACAATTTATGGAAGGGGACCTAGCTTGGATTAGAACCTTTCTAGCAAAAAAATTGTTTAACATGACAATTTTGTCAAAGCCACATCACAATGTATACATTTAATATGAGTTTCCAACCTACATATGTATTTCTTGAATTGGTGGCAATTGACCTAAATCTTCAACAAGAATCTTGGAGGAACCACCAAATGGTATGTTTTTGTCATGATGAAATGATTCACATAAGTGAACATCAATTTGGCTAAACAATTTTGGCCCTATGTAGCTCATTTCAATGAGAATGTAATGAATTAGTTTCACATATTCTTGAAAAGTCACCAAATCTTGACCCTCCAATGGACATATCTCCTTTATAGGGATTTCAAGTCTAACATGAATAGTTGAAACATTAATATTATAGGTCACAACACCTATTTGAGTAAGAAATAACAAGGAGATTAAGTTCACATTAGTTTTCTCATGCGATGACAAGTAATGTACATTTCATGGTCTTGATGAGATATGATTTTCATGTTCCAATAATTCCTTCAATAGTCAATTTTAATGGGGGAATGTGAAAAAACTCTTTGTGGAATGGTTTACAATAATCCAATGCATTGTGTAGCAAATGAAATTTCTAAATTTTGTGAATAAAGAGCAATTGGCGTGTGGAATATGATGGATGACACAATTTGTATATATAAATGATATTGTTATTTCATGCAAGGATAGAGGCACGTCATTCTAACACAATATGAAATTCACACATTTAACACCAAGACACCAAAAAAATTGGTGTTCGTATCTATTTTTGTAATATAACACCAATTTGGTATCATCCTATAAATTTAACACTAGGACACTAAATTTTTGGTGTTCATATCTATTTTTTTGTAATATAACACCAATTTGGTATCATCCTATAATTTAACACCAATATAATAGTGTTTATTTGTAAGATGATACAAAATTGGTGTTATATTTTGGTGGTCAAATTTTCTTCTTATAATTTAACACCAAATTTGTAGTATCTTAACATTAACACTAATATATGGTAGTGTTTTTTACAATGAGAGAAAACACTAATAGTAGTTAGTGTTTTTCATTTTTCCATCAAAAACTAATTTTAATATACATTAATAGTAGTTTATAAGGTAATCATTATTATCATCCAAATGTGCTTGTGAAAGGTCGACACGAGATTTTGAATAGGTTGTTCATTTGGTGTTAAATTTTATAAGGTAATCATTATTATCATCCAAATGTGCTTGTGAAAGGTCGATACAAAATTTTTGAATAGGTTATTCATCTAATGTTAAATGTTTAATATATAATTTGTTGGGGTTAGACCATACAGGTAGTACAAATATAAATCAGATCTAAGAATACAAGCAATGAACATGGAAATAAAACCAGAAGAAACAATACACAAGATATAATGTGGTTCACCCAATGTGGGCTACGTCCACCAAGAAATAACCAATATATTATTCTAGAGGATATACAATTGAAGATCTGCAATCTTCCACACCTCACATGATGTACAGTACTTTTCCTCTTACAAGCTTCTCTAAGCTCTCTCCAATAATTCTTTCTTACAATTCATTCAATCTTCTTAATTCTATATTCTAACCCTAGTTTTCTAGCTTATATAAGCATATAAAAACTTAGGGCACTTTAGTTATGCAATTACAACCCTTATATCACATTTTAATCAAAGGTTAGATCTAATCCCGTGTTCTAAATAAAAACATTTCACGCATAGGTAACTAATGCCGGTTACCACAACCGATGTCGGTTTGTCCCAACCAATGCCGGTTGGTCTACTAGGTGACCAAAACCGGTCATCCATCGATGCTGATTCTTATGTAAACCCTACAAGTTGTAAATAAGCTATTTGTGAAGCAATTCAGCTCCACATCTCAACAATCTCCCACTTGGAGATAAATTGTTGCACTATAACGTACAAATCCATCCTTGGATCCTCTTCCTTGGCTTTGTTTCTCCCTCTTCAAGTCTCAAACTCAAAGACCAACAAAAGTGGAGTGTATCTCCAACTTCTCCTTTGCCAATGGCTTCATTAGCATATCCGCAGGTTCTCATTTGTATGAATTTTCTCAACTTCTTTCCCATCCTCCAACACCTACCATATGAAGTGATATCTCAACTGAATGTGTTTTGTTCTTAAATGAAATGCTTGAGTTCTTTTCCGATGAATCACACTTTGACTATCACTATACAAACTGCAATCCTCTTGCTCCTTTCCCAACTCTTCCATGAACCTACTCATCCATATCATCTCTTTGCTAGCCTCTGTAGCTGCAACATACTCGGCCTTTGTAGTAGACAAGGCCACAACCTTCTGCAATCTTGAAATCCAACTAACTATTCATCCCACCTACTATGAATACATATCTAGTGGTGCTCCTCCTACCATCCAAATCTCTAGCCATATCTGAATCAACATAGCCACATAAAGAAGTATTTGATCCTCCATAACATAATTGCATGTTGGAAGTCCCTCTCAAATATTTGAGTATCCATTGGACTACTTTCCAATGCTCTTTACTTGGATTGGCCATAAATCTACTCATAACTCCCACTTTGCTTGTGCAATGTCTTGTCAGTACAAACCATAACATACATAAGACTTCTAACTTCCAAGCATATGGAACCCGTGCCATGTACTCAACCTCCTCATGTGATGTAGGAAACACTAATCTTTTCTCAATTTAAAGTGTCCAGCCATAGGTGTACTTACAGGTTTTGCATCCTGCATTTTAAATATTTTCAACACCTTATTGATATAATCTTCCTGAGACAAATACAATTTAATATTCTTCTATCTCTATGAATTTTCATGCTAAATATTTTCTTTGCAGCTCTCCCAAATCCTTCATTACAAATGTGTGAGCTAACTTTTCTTTAAGCTCACCAATGTCCTACATACTAGATCCTACAATAAACATATCATCCACATACAGTAAAAAATAATATAGCTCCCATTTTCAAGCTTCTTGAAATAAACACAATGGTCAGATTCACATCTCATATAACCATGCTCATGCATAAAACTATCAAACCTCATATACCATTTCCTTGGAGCTTGCTTGAGCCCATACAAGCTCTTTTTCAACTCTACACACAAATTTCTCCTTACCCTTGACTTCATACCCAAATGATTGTTGCATATAAATCTCTTCCTCCAAATCACCATGTGAAGGAAATCCATCTTAACATCAAGTTGTTCTAAATGCAAATCTTTTGCTGCAACTAAACTTAGAACAATATGAATGGAAGTCATCTTAACTACAGAGAAAATATCTCACCAAAGTCAATACCTAATTTCTGTGCAAATCCTTTTACCACAAGCCTTGCTTTGTATCTTTTCTGTCCACCCTCTTCCTCCTTGATCCTATAAACCCATTTGTTCTGCAATGATCTCTTACCTACTGGTAAACTTGACTAAATCCCATGTCTGATTCTTTTCCAAGGATTCCATCTCCTCATTCATGCCATGCTCCCACTCCACATGGGTATCCTACTACATTGCTTCTTCAAAACTCTCGGTTCACCACTATCAGTCAATAATAAATAAAATAATGGAGTAAATATTTTACGGAGGTTTACTTACCCTTTGGGACCTTCTCACAAAAATCTGGGGTGTATGGGGCTCAATCTGTGTTGTTGCACATTCATATCAATTTTTGATAATGACCGGCGATGCTCACTGTAGCCAACTCGGTTCCCCTATAGCTAACGTCGGTTCACCCAACCGACGCCAATCCTACTCTTGCCAACACCAATTAACTGACCGGCACACGATTCCCATAGTATCCGATGTTGGTACTGTGTGTGTGATTGTTTTAAATCTGAGAATGCATTTTCTTCAACAAAATTTTCACTTGGTTCATTCTTGGGTATCAAAACCTGATCCTTGTACATTCTCTTTTCATTCCAATCAATGTTATGACTCCTAACAATCTTAGCATCTTCTAAATCCCAAAAATAGAATCCAAATCACCATAACCATAACCAATGAAAGTGCATCTCTTGGATTTAGCATCCAATTTCTTCCTATTTTCTTTATCAACATGCAAAAAGCTTCTTTTGAACCAAATACTCTAAGAAAAGAAAGATCTACCTCTTTTCCAGTCCAAGCTTCTTTTGGTATTCCACCATCCAGTGCACTTGAAGGCCCACGGTTAATTAAATATACCACCATATCTACTGCTTCTACCCAAAATTGCAAGGGTAAACCAACATGTATCCTCATGCTTCTTGCATGTTCCATGATAGTTCTGTTCATTCTTTCAGCCACTCCATTCTCCTATGGAGTTCTAGGAACCATTCTTTCTCTACATATTCCATTCACTAAACAATAATCATTGAAAACCTTGTTGTAATACTCACCACCATTGTCAAATCTAAGGAACTTTAACTTTAAATTTGTTTCATTTTCCACAAGGGCTTTCCATCTTTTAAAAGTCTCAAAAACATCAAATTTACACTTAATACAATAAACCCATACCTTTCTTGTGGCATCATCAATGAAAGTCACATAGTATTGGGATCCTCCATGAGAAGCTACTGGGCTGGTCCCCACACATCTGAGTGCACAAGCTCTAATTTCTGCTCCTTCTTTGTTGACCCAACTTTAAGAAAATCTCACTTTCTTTTGCTTTCCAAATATGCAATGCTCACAGAAATCAAGATCTACATCTTTCAAATATGATAACTTACCCTTAGCCTTTAAGATTTGCATTCCCTTTTTACTCATATGGCCTAGCCGATTATGCCACATGCTTGCATTTGAATCTAAGTAGATAAAGCAGAAAAAGGAATCAATAATACAGGTAGACAAATACAATGTTCCTACCTTCTTGCCTCTTTCAACAACAAGAGCTCCCTTGGAAACTTTCCAAGAATCAATTGTGAATGTAACCATGCAACCATCTTCACCTAGTTGTCCTGCAGAAATTAGATTTCTCCTGAGGCTTGGCACATGCCTCACATCTTTCAATATCCATGTATTTCCATTTTACAATTTAAGATGAACTTCACCTTTACCAGTAATCATGCATGGTTCATCATCTCCTAAATAAACATGCCCAAAATTACCCTGGACATAATTTTTGAAATAACCCTTATTAGGGGTAGCATGGAAAGAAGCTCCTAAATCTAAAACCCATGATTCTATTTTATTATCCAAGGAGAGAATAAGGGCATCTTGCATTACCTTAGAAGATGCAACATTTGCCTCTTTACCTTTCTTTGGTACATTCTCTTTGTTTTCCTTGAACCAACAATCCTTCTTTGCATGTCCTTTCTTTCCACAATTCCAACAAGTTATTCCTCTACCTCTGGATTTAGATCTTCCATTCTTTGACTTTGATCTCCCATTATTCTTGCTCTTGAGATTTCTCCTTTTGTCTCCCCTACTTTCTACATTCAAAGCATTTCCAGATGATGACTCTCCTGTACTTTTCCTGCGTATTTCTTCATTCAGATTATACCAATCACATCATCAAACTTCAAAATATTAGTAGCAAATGTTGTATTACTAACAACCATTACCAAATTATCCCAACTATCTGGCAAAGAACACAAGAATAACAATGCTTTCACTTCATCCTCAAAAGGGATATTAACTAATTTTAATTGATTTACAATAGAACAAAAATCATTCAAATGATTAGACACAGATCCACCTTCTAGCATTTTAGAATTAAATAATTTCTTCATCAAATAAACCTTATTCGATGCACTTGGTTTTTCATATAAATTAGCTAAAGCTTTCATCAAATCTACCATGGTTGCTGCTTTTGTTATATTCAAAGCTACAGATGTTGTCAGACTCAATCTTATAGATCCCAGAGCCTTTTTGTCAAGAATCTTCCATTCTTCATCAGTCATCTTTGTAGGCCTTGCCTTCTCATCCAACGGTAAGTATAAATCTCTCTGATACAAATAATCCTCCACCTACATCTTCCATAATTGATAATTATGGCTGTCAAACTTCTCCACTTTGTATTTACTATCTTTTGTCATTGTTGTGCTCCCACTCAATCAAAATCCTCTATGAGTAAATTTGTCAACACACAAAACCCTCAAACAAATCTGATACCAGTTGTTGGGGTTAGACCATACATGTTGTACAAATATAAATCAGATCTAAGCATACAAGCAATGAACACGAAAATAAAACCAAAAGAAACAATACACAAGATATAACATGGTTCACCTAGTGTGGGCTACATCCACCAAGAAACAACCAATATATTATTCCAGAGGATATACAATTGAAGATCTGTAATCTTCCACACCTCACATGATGTACAATACTTTTCCTCTTACAAGATTCTCTAAGCTCTCTCTAAGAATTCTTTCTTACAATTCATTCAATCTTCTTAATTTTATATTCTAACCCTAGTTTTCTAGCTTATATAAGCATATACAAACTTAGGGCACTTTAGCTATGCAATTACAACCCTTAGATCACCTTTTAATCAAAGGTTAGATCTAATCCCACGCGTTCTAAATAAAAACATTTCACACACAAGTAACCATTTCGGTTACCCCAACCGATGTCGGTTGGTCCATACTAATGTTAGTTGACGATCTGTAGGTGATTGAACTTGATTAGTTGGCGATTTCCTGTGTAAACCTGCAAGTTGTAAATAAGCTATTTGTGAAGCAATTCAGCTCCACGTCTCAGTATAGTTTTTAAATAAATTTGTATAAACTTATTGGTTATATTTTATACATGAAAGTTGCATGTGACGATTATTTCATATCTTTGCAAGTATTTTATGGCTAAAATCATAAAAAACATCTAAACAATTTGACCCCTACGTCAAGGTATTATGCATACTCATTTTGTAGAGTCACTTGTAATGTTTTGTATATGATTTTTAGATAGGTGAACGCTTTTGAATGGATCTATGAACCAAGGGGTTCTTGTGCCCCCTCCCTTAACAATACTGAGATGTCCTTAGACAAAATATTACAATTTTCTACCACAAACCATGACCACCGATGCACTTTTTAAATCCACTTGTGCCAACACCAAGGTCGACAATGAAAGTCTCGCCACCACCGATAAGAGCCACCAAACTCATAACCACCAAAGTGATGTATGAACCACCACCACTAATAAACCACCCCGAAGGGGATTGTAATTAGTGGGATTCGAACCTAGGTGAATCTAGACACAAGCGTCCATTTTAATCGATCCATCCAAACCCCATTTGAAAGAGTTTTGTATACGATATAAGTAAACATTTTTTTGTTATTTTGTGCCAAAATTCTATTTACCACATCTTTGTTTATAAGTGTTCCACACAAATTTATTGATGCACATAAAGTTCTTAGTATTTTATGATTTTAAGGTTATATAAAAATGGTAATTTTTTCATTTATATAAAATCAAATGTAATAGTATCCACAAAAAAATAATTTTGAAGAATATTATGTGCCTAATTAGGATTTAGAGGGAAGTTAAATTTGGGGCCTAATACTTCTTGGAATAATTGTCATTGATGTCAAAGGATGTTGAAGGATCTAGAAAATAAATCAAATTCTTAGAAGAGTTGTCATTGATGTCAAAGGATCAATGTTTATCGTCAAAGCTCAATGTCTATCGTCCCAGAGCTCACCGCTCATCGTCCGAGCTTGGTGAGTAGTATGGTTTGGAGCTCGGTGAATTGAATGATATTGAGCTTGGTGAGTTGAATGGTCCCAAGATCAAAGTGAAAATGGTCCAGAGCTCACTTGCCATTTTGGTCATTCGGAGCTCACCCGTGATGTTGGTCATTCGGAGTTTAGTAGTATGCTTGGTTTGGAGCTCGGTCACGAGCTCATTTACAATGTTTCACGTCCAGAGTTAGCAGTATGATGTTTTGACGCTGATGGTTAAATGAGTTTGATAATAGTAGAATGAAATTTGGAGGTAGTTATATGAATGATCTATAGCTACAATGATATATATAAGTCGGAGTGACATGTTAATCGGGTTTGAGAAAATATACGACATGGTTAAACAAAGACTCCTATTCACGAGGATTACATGTAATATATGGACTTTTGCTACGAGTCGAATAGTGAGGGGAAATTCGAAAGCCACTAAATAATGATATCATTATTTGTTTGTGGAAGACTAAAGGCTAAAAAGCATTGTTCAAACAAAAAATAGGGAAATCGCATCATTCTAAGGCATCACAAGATATGTGGGACAAGTAGATTTCAATTATAATTAAAGTGAAGTGAATAATGAAGATATGTCTTTAAGGCACAAACAATTGTCTGAAGGAGAGAAACCGAAGACTTTTTAAGGTAGAAAATAAAATTTATAATCATAAAGGAGTGTTGGTTGTTCTTTTGCTTTGGCATTTTATATATATTTTTATACGGTTTAGATCTTTTAGCGCTAGGAAAATGAAGATTCATGTGAGAATATCTAAATGAAAATGAAGTTGAAAATACAACAGAATAGGGGAGTGGGATATAAAATAAATCAATTTGATTTCATTAACAAAACTTAAGTCTATGTTGAAAGTGTGAAGCTGTAGAAGAAAAGAAAAAGAAAGATTATTCAAAGTAGATTGTTGAAAAGTGTACAATAGAGAAGAGAGGAAGGGGAGAGTAAATTTATAAAACAATAGTGAAAGAGAAGTAGAATTCCCATCATTAGGTTGAAGAAGCAACTGCAAAAGATGGAAGTTTAGATTTTGAGGTTATTTCCTCACGAAATTAGGGATTGGTGTCTCTAGTAGGTTGGTGCATACAAACCGTTGTAAATATTTTAATTTGGGCTAGAGGGTAAGTGCACCAAGTTGGGGGACAATTAAGTGGACATCAAATCCTGAATTTTACATTAAAAACAACAAAACATCAAATTTAGTCTTCCATGAGACTTGAACCATGCAAAAAAGTAAAAACTATGTCATAAAAATGGTACCATTGTGTAGGGGAGACTATTAGCTTTGTAGAAATACTGATTTTAAAGTGAATAGAAGAGGATAAATATCATTTTATAATTTTTTACTAATAGTAGGTCTTTAAGACACTTTTTCCCGTGAATTTTTATGTCTATGTTTAAGACTGCAAATTTTTTTCACTTATTAGAATGTGATAAAACTTATACCATCCCGACCATGGTGAAATTATATACATGTTCAAAAAAAAAATTATTTGATTTCAATATTTTTGATGAAGTTATGGTGGGCAAACGGAAAGTGCTCTGTTTTCTTTATGTTTTCATACCACTTTCACGGAAAAAATCATAAAAAATAAAATATTACTCAAAAAAATACAAAATAAAATCCATCCCAAGATAGATAGTGGCATATAACTTCTCACCAAAGGAAAAAAATATATATCAATTTTTGGTCATCCAAATTGTGGGCAAACGGACTATAATCTTATCGGCGTTTTTAAAAAAAAATACCAAGTCATTGAATTTTGAGTGTTTAATATAGCTAATCTTGTCCATTTTTTACAAAAATTAGTATTTTAGAAACTAGATTCTAGATGCTACGATTCATATTAATATAATTTTGTCTAATTTTGAGTGTATGTATTGCTAATAATCCCTACAAGTTGATATTATGTTGTTATTTGCAATATGATGTCCACGGATGACCCTATATTTGTCCATCAACTTCCTGCACTTACCCTAGATTTGGAGGGTGAATCCAGTGAGTCTTATTTTTGATTTTCCATGAGAGAGGGTCTTCCACGTAAATCTGTTGTTACTTTGTGTTGTATTGTTTTTGAATGGTTTACATATTTTAATTGTGGATGTAAGTTTTAAATAACTAAAAATTATCTTATCTTGATTCACCCACCTCTCAATATAAGTGTGTGTTTAACAATTGGTATCGAGCAAGTTCCTTCAAAATAGTCTAACCAATGGAAGGTAGATCTCATAAATACACATGGCTAGTTAAAAGATTTCTCTTAAAATAGAGTTCCATCGTTTGATGTAACTAACTATACTTTTTGGAGTATAAGGATGCACACATACCTAATGGCCCTTAGTTTTGATATTTGGAAAGCGGTAGTATCGGATAATGTGCATCCTTTAGGTTACATTGGGTTGGTCACTACTAGTACTTATGAGAGAAATTTTATGTGTAGTTTGATTATAAAAAAACTCATATGTTGTCACACCCCTCTGATCATATTTTACAACCTTAGAGAGATATCGCCTTATCAACCTCTTACGATCACTCTCACATCTATTTTCAATACACTCATACCTTCATCGTTTCCCCCTCTTAGCACCTCTCCGAGTCCCCTCCATCTAACTTGTGCAGATTTCTTGACCTCCCCATGCATGCATTTCTATCTCTCACGGAATCAACCATGGTTGTGATTAGGCAAATATTGAATAAATAGATGCCTAAATCTAATGCAATGTAGCAATAAATGAATGAAAAATTAAGTACAAAACATACCCAAGAAAATAACTAATTAATATTTGAAACCCTAACTGTAAATGAAGAGGAGGAGAAATGACTTAGCTATTTTTCAAATAATCTGGGATCAGTGCCAAGAAGTAATGACAAACCGAGATGGAAAATTATCACACAAAACCTCAAAAAACTGTTTGAGCTGAAGATCTTCCTAGATTGGGGTGTCTGCAATGGGTCAGGGGCATCTACACGTGCCACAAACATGCTTTAGGTTCCTGTGGCTTCTCAAACCCTTAGGAAACCTCCTTTGTAGGGTCATGAGATGTTCGTTATCCTTCGATTCCTATCGCTAGTATGTCGCACAAAGATCGTTGATATCGTTGATAACATGTAATGAAATAATGACTTACAAAAGCCTCAAGAGTGCATCAAATTCCAAAAGAAAGGAATGCAAATAAGGGGTTAGATTGTCATCAATTTTCAAATGAGTGAACTTATGACCGAGTGTTCCACTACATTTCGGACTCCAATGTAGTTCTAGGTGTGTCTGCATGTGGAATGGGTCGGGGCACTGTGCATGCCAAAAACATGCTTTGGGTGCTGTGACTGCTCAAACCCTCGGAAAACTCCTTTGTAGGGTCACGAGATGTTTTTTTCCTTCACTTCCATGCTATTAGTATGTCATACAATGATAGTCGTTGATATCGTTGATAACTTTGAAATGAAAGAATGACTGCAAAACCCTCAAGAGTGCATCAAATCCCAAAAAGAAAAGAATGCAAATGAGGGGTCAGACTATCCTTAGCTATCAAATGAGTGAACTTATGACTGAGCATTGCACTACATTTCAGACCCAATGTAGTTCTAGGTGTGTGTGTGTGTACAAAATTATGCCCTAGGTGGATCTTGTGCGTGTCACACTTGATAGTGAGCAAATAACTAGATGTAAGTAGATGTTTGCATGGAATAAAATGAACTTCCCCTCTTATGAAGTGTATGCATAATAATGTAGTCCCTTTCCCTTGAATGGATGCTTGAATGCTCTTAAATATCCTTTGGATGCAACCTTATGTGGTGATAGCTAATGCTTAGTGCTTGGTCCTTATTATGATCACATAACTTTATATTTATATGATTCTCTTACTTGAATTTCGTAATTAACCCTGAAAAATCCCGACTACCAAAAATATAATATGTTCAAATGGCTAGAAAGGACCTAAAATATGTGAACAATGTACAAAGAGGCCAGGGGCACCTAGAGGGGATGAGGGTGTCGCATAATGTCCCGACCGGGTGTTGGTGTCCGGGATGAGAAATTCTTAGGTTTGGAAAGACATAATGAGGTAGAAAGAGTGTAAGACCAAAAGTGACAACAAAAAGAAAGCAAAGATGGCCAAGGACATGGGTTAATTAGTACTTTTCTTACTTAAGAATCATATGAATAGTAGTATGTAATCAGAACTATATAATTACCCAAAGTGTGATTTTGTGTCTATATTTTCCCCACTTTATGTTGTTGAGTGAATGCTTAATAACATAAAGTAGATAAGAGGTGTCCTTGATAACCATGTAGATCGATGGTGAAAGTGTGCTTTGAGAGACAAGAGAAAGAATGGAGTGATAAAAATGTGAAGTGTGGAAACTAGAGAGGAGAAAGTGTAAAAGTGATGATGAATGATGACCCTAGGGTGGAAACACATGTGTAGATGTCACCATTGTACCTGTTGTTGATGTCAATGTTGATGTGATTGATGTTGTTGATGTAGGATGATGTTGACTACCGCTTCCCATAAGGATGAACCTACAAAAGAGAAGAATGAACAAGTAGTCAAATACGCGTGTATATGATAAAAATGTGTAAAAAGTATGTAAGAAATCATGTAAAATGTGAAAAAGGAACATGTGCACCTGATCCATGATGAGAAAAAAGTGTAGAAAGGATCCTGTAGATGATGTAGAAGAACGAGTTTTTGGGTGATCTCACGGTAATTATGTTGACTATGAGTTTTTCGGGTGATCTCAAGTCAATAAACTGGAAGTGTAGGGAAAAAAATTGGTGTCATCCTCCAACCTTTAATTACTTCCTGAAGTATGGAACACTGCTTGAAGATGGTGTGTACAAATCTGATCCGTTTCGATGAATTACAATCTAATGTGAAAGTAGAAATTGTTGTATAGTGTGTATGTTGAGTGTTACTCTATGCCCTATAAAAGCTGTTGTGTGAAGTATTGTAGACTATGATGTGCTAAAATATTCTATGTAACTACCCCCTGGTCACAGTGTGTCTCGAGAATGGTTAGGGGCACCCAGTGTACTACTGTCTTGGTCTAAGCACCAATGTCTCTTTGTCTTGTGATAAGGACCCAAGTCAGATTCTAAGCCCTGTTTAAGACTGATGATTTTGTTGTACTAGTACTGAACTATGTTGTGTGATGAATGTATACTGCTATATATGGGGTGACTTATTCACCCAAATGATGCCCCCTCATTTCGGGTGCATGTGACATCACTTTGTGGAGAATGTGGCCCAAAGGAGGATCAACCATTGTGTTGGCTGTGCCTGCGCAGGGGGAGGGAGTGTGCTTGGTAGAAACCAAGGCATGCACAAACAAAGTGGTTAGGAAACAAGTGTTAATATATGAAAGACAAACATGCATGTAAAATGTAAGCTAGTAGACATGAATAAAATGTGCAAACTAAGATGTAAGAAGACAATACGTGAAAAGACAATATAGACCATGAAAAAGTGAGTTTGAAACATAGGACATCACTCACGATGTCACAAGACAATCAAGGATGACTAGGCCAAAATCGAGACAAGTGTGTACATAAGACAAAGGGCAAATCCCACAAACAGTTGCAAAAATAATGACAAGTAATGACAAACAATGTAACAGACAACCATGGAAGCAAATAGACATGCAAGAAAAATGTTGCACATGAATCACTTGTTAGCATGTTAGGAAGATAAAAAGTATGTCAAAGTGTGTATAATATGATAATAATGTGATATGAAAATGAAATAATAACACCTATAGTGTACAAAAGTGGATGCCCCTAGGAGCCATTGTGGGATGGTAATAACAAGCGCACCAAACATCCATGTTACGTGTATTGATACGTAGAATATTTGATCACAACTAGAAAACAAGTGAATACACACGTGTATGGAAAAATATAATGACATAAAATATATCTATCTAGCGTGTGTAATAAAGTGTGCATGTAATAAGTATATGTCAAAAAGACTAAGTGTGACCAAGATATGTAATATACAGTGGATGAGATGGAAAGAAATGCAGAGTGAATGTGTTTGAAGCCACTTTCCTTCAAGTGGATGTGTATGCATGTGGTCGAGGTTCATTTATACATGCCCCCTCAATAGTCGAGAATGAACCGTAGAACAAGAGTGTGTCATTGGGAAATGGTTTGAATTGTGTAGACTAAAAAGATGTGATCAATCAAAGTGCAAAGTGCAGAGTGTAAACATTTGAGTGAATGAGTGAATGAACACGTGAATGTGGTGAGGTCCATTTGATATGTAAACCCTCAACATTTGAGTATGGACTGTGGAACTAGAGTGCATCATAGGGTGATGACCACATCGTGTGGACGTAGATGCCAAAAATATATGTCACGAAAGAGTAGATGTTGCGTAGAAAGGGATGAATGCATGAAATTAATAGTGTGTAGTATGTATTATGTAGGACATAACATGTAGTGTAGTTCATAATGTAGTATGTGGGGTGTGAGGTTCATGTGTAGAGGAGGCACTCAATAGTTAAGTGTGAATTATAGCACGAGAGTGTGTTATGGGGTAATGACGATATATGAGTGTATCAAAATGTATGAAATGTATGTGAAATATTAGATGTGAAGTTGTGAGAGTGTGAGAAACATAGCGATGTTAGGAGGGGGAAGAGTGAGTGTGATGCCCCCAAGTGTTCCAATGAATGTGTTGTCAATGAAAGTGAAAGACAATGGCCCTTTACTCGATACTTACAAAGATGAAGGCATGTGACCATGCTCTAAGATCGGTGGTGTATGAGAAAAATTATGCATCAATGAATGTGCATGAGACTTAGGAGGTGATAGAGGTGTTGAATTGATTTTTAGAGGAGGTTGCTTAGGTTGACTTGATAATACTGTAGATAACTTGAGAGGAGGTGGAGTGAGACTAATTTTGAGAGACAGGTTGCTTAGTTTGAGTAGATTACATAGGTAGTGCTTGAGTGATAGAAGAAGAAACATTAGAAGTTAGAAGTGAGGTCATGATGCTCATTAGACATAAATGAATCATATTTAGGAAACCATTGAGATGTAACAAGTGGAAATGACCATGTAATAGAACACTTTGCAGTGAACGAGACAAAACCTTAACGCACACGATGCTTGATTCTTTGTTGTAAAGCATAGCAATCATTTTCATTATGTCCATTGATTCGATGATAATTGCAATATGGAAGACCTTGATTTTTTATGAACTGATAAGGAGGATAACAATGAGTATATGGCAAGCTGATTAATTGATGAGTAATGAGCTATGGAAGAATATCTTGTTGCTTAGCATTGAGTGCAAACTTGAGAGGCACGTGGAGTGGAAATATTTGAGGTTCACTAATACGAGCACATTTAGAAGACATAAAATGAAGATGAGATGTATAAGGAGAAAAACATGAGCATGAGAAGTGTCCTTAAGATGTTGGATTTCATATTTGAGATATGTAATTGTGGATTCCATAGCCTGAAATTTATATTGAAATAAAAATGCAAGGTGTGAATTATGTCCAACATGGGTTGATTAGATGGACAATCACGAAGACTAGGGTCGTCGGATAGATGATCGAGAATAAAAATAACTTGATACGATGGCATATCTCTAGGGAGATGCATGGTGTTTACAGATTCTTTCAGAATAACTTGGAAATTAGGATGCATTTAATTAAATCATACAAATAAATTTGAGCAACTTTAGGAGCCATGATAGAAAATATGATGTGTGAAAGAAGGATCCAAACGACCGATAATGCATCGGGTTCACCAAAATGATTAAACAAATATTGAATAAATAAATGCCTAAATCTAATGTAATGTAGTAGTAAATGAATAAACAATTAAGTACAAAATAGAAACCCAAAAAATAAGTAATTAAAATTTAAAACCCTAGGTGCAAATGAAGAGGAGAAGAAATGAGTCGAGTTATTTCACAAATAATATCGACTATGCCAAAGTGATGAACTGATGAACAAAGATGGAAATTTTTTGCAGAAAACCTTTAAAAATTGTGTGAGATGAAGATCTTCCTAGACAGGGGTGCCTGGAATGGGTCAGGGGCACCTGCGGGAACCACTAACTTCTTTATAGGCACTTGTGACTTCTCAAACTCTCGAAACCTCCTTTGCAGTGTCGCAAGATTTTTGTTGTCCTTCGCTTCTGTCGCTCGCTAGTATGTCACACAATGATCGCCCATATAGGCGATAAATTGTAATGAAAGAATGATTTGTAAAACCCTCAAAAGTGCATCAAATCCCAAAAATAAAAGAATGTAAATGATGTGTCGAACTTTCCTTAGTTGTCAAATGAGTGAACTTATAACTAAGTGCTGCACTACATTTCAAACCCAATGTAGTTTTAGGTGTGTGTGTGGAGAATTGTGCCCTAGGTGGATCTTGTGTGTGTTGCACTTGATAGCGAGCAAATAGCTAGATTTAGAAGATATAAGTAGATGTGTGCATATAATATAATGAGCTTCCCCTCCTATGAAGTGCATACGAAGAATGTAGTCTCTTGCCTTGGAATGGATGTTTGAATGCTCTTGAATAGCCTTTGGATGTAACCTTAGGTGGTGATAGCTAATGATTAGTGCTTGGCCCCCTATTATGATCACATAACTTTATATTTATATGATTCCCTTGCTTGAAATTTTTAATTAACCTCGAAAAGGTCAAATACCAAAATGATAAGATGCTCAAAAGACTAGAAAGGACCCAAAATATGTGAACAAAGTACAAAGAGGTCGGGAGTGCTTGACACTCGACACCCTAGGCAGGTGTTGGTGTTCAAAATGAGAAATGACGAGGTGTGGAAAGACAGACTGAGCTAGAAAGAGTGTAAGACCAAAAGTGGTAACATAAAGAAAGCAAAGATGGCCAAGGACATGGGTTAATTAGTACTTTTATTACTTAAGAATCATATGAATAGTGGTATGCAATCAGGACTAGATAATTACCCAAAGTCCATGATTTTGTGTCTATTGGTTGATGCCATTTTCCTTAGACAACATCGAACATGATCCATACCATCAACTAGCGTAGATTGTAAGTGTTATTATATTCCTAGATTTGGATCACCTATACGATGTGTTAGTTGATATAGAAATATCCAGATTAATGATACTAAAAATGATAGGCTTACGCTTCCATTAAAAAATTAAGGGACAATTATGGGTTTTTATTGAATAAAGTGGGTAGAAAATTTCATGATCTAAATCTAAACCTACATACAAACACACTCGAGAGAAATGTTAGTTTTTTTGGTTAAGGGACCTACCTTAGTCAAATTCCTAATCTTTTAATGAGATAAAATAAATTTAATTAAAGTAAAAATGACAAAATAATGCATGAAAATGATGAGTATACCTGACTCGAGATCGCAAGAAAATCACAATTTCTATTCACACCAATTTCGGTTGTGATTCTCTGGAAATGACACAGAGATCACAATTACGATTCAAACATGTGTTGGAATTTCACTAAAATAGTGCTACAACAAGTTACACCTATTCTTTTTGATTCACTTTCACTTCTTCAAGACCTATAAAGCCAAGGTATGTGAGAAAGGAAGAAAAAAATCAAGCATGGGATCAAGTGCATAGAGATTCGGGGTTGGAATGATGGGGGTGAGTGGCGTTTTATAGTTTTTGAGTGCATAGGGGAATGTGACACATATGGGTGCAATGTGCATAGATGGGTGAGATGATAAGGGTCCATAATGCATTGGGCATGCAAATGGGTAGGTGGGATGGACAAAATTAAATGTGAGTGGGTGAGGGTTAGTAAATGAGTGATGAGGTGTCTTTTATCCCTATATTTGTGGGTTTTATATTTTTAGTTGCTTTTGTGGGATTTTTTTTTTTTTGGGATTATTGTGTTTTATGATGTTTTTGGTATTTTTAATAGGAGACCT
This sequence comes from Taxus wallichiana var. yunnanensis, assembly GCA_018340775.1. Taxonomy (NCBI): domain Eukaryota; kingdom Viridiplantae; phylum Streptophyta; class Pinopsida; order Cupressales; family Taxaceae; genus Taxus; species Taxus wallichiana. The sequence continues at coordinate 899,507,134 of CM031242.1, forward strand.
TATGCACAAGGTGTGTTTTATAGTGTTTACATTATGCCCCTTTTTGAAGTGAGTTTGTAGTAAGCATGATGCAACACAAAAATTGAAGACAAAATGGGGGTCATCTAACCCTATGATAATGATTTTCACGATCATAGGCTTAAATGGCTGACTAGATAGACAAGAACTTGGAAATGTGATTGATGGGCCAATTCAATGGATTATGTGAAGGGATTGATAGGTTGATTTCATAAGGTAGAGACTATTGAGTCAATTGACTAAGATGATTTGATGATTGGGTGTCATAAGATTGATGAGAAGGGTTTGATGTGATATCCCCCCTCAAGTGATATTTTTGGAGTTGTGGGTTTACCCAACGTAACACAGGATGAAAAGTGCCAATTGAATATGAGATATAATGAACCTTGAGAAATATCGAATGAGTGAAAACTAGGACAATGTTTCTCCACCATGTGCGTGTGAAAACTTGATGATGGGTATGTACAAAAGTGGATTTAGATGACTTGATAGGGGTGAGTAAAGAGACTTGGAAAGTCACGATAAAAAGGTAGAGTTGGGTTGATAGTGAGCTAGGCGAGTGAGTTGGGAAATCTGTATGATAAGCTAGGAGGATGAGCTAAGTAGTGAGTTAGGCAAGCTCTGAGGTAAGTTGAATGAGCTAGGCTATAATTTAAGGTAGTGAGTCGAGGAGAGCTAAGAAGCAAGTTGGGTGAGCTATGATGCGAGTTAGGTGAATGAACTAGATGAGATACACAGAGAGTTGGGTGAGTGAGCTAGGTGGTGAGTCAAGACAAGCTAGGCAAGGATCTAGCAAGGTGAGTGAGGTGATGAGCTAGGTGGGAGTGGGATATGAGCTAACAATATTGGGAGTGGGAGTGGGTGAATCGACGAGATAACAATAGTGTGTGAAGAGTAGTGAGCATGGGATACGGATTTGGGGTAAGTCGCTTATAGTGACTCAGGTCAAAATGAGTCGCTAGAGTAGGTGGTGAGTCTTAGGGGACTTACCTTTGTGAGGAAGGTATGATTCACCACAACGAATCACAAGGTAGTGTGAGTGGGGAACGTAAGTTAGCGATTTGAGGGAAGGTGATTCGCCCTAGTGAATTACGTGATTGTGAAGTGTTGGGTGTGGGGTAAATGAATTATAGTCGAGTTGAGTCACTATAGTGATTCGAGGTGGGTGGGAGGAAGTAGGGAGGGGGGGGAACATGGTTAAGGGGGAAAATTGTTAGTCTTGGGCGTGGAGGCTTGGGCTAGTGAGGGAAGAAGAGCGAGTAGGATGTTTCGGGGGTGAGTTGAGGGTGTGTGGGTAAGTGAATCGAGGCGGAGTGCTTTAGGAGATAAGAGGGAAAATGGGATCATAAGAAAAGGGAGAGGGGAGGACCGATTCATGACTCTAATTTGGTGAGTGGGTGCGAGGGCTAGGGCATGCGACGAGTCACCGCAGCGACTTGTTAGGGTTACATGGTGGGTAGGGTTATCGGGCATTAAGTGCGGTGAGGAATCTAAGTTGTCGGGGAGAGAGAGGGGTTAGGAAATTTGTAATAGAGACTCACGGGTGGCGTAGGGTAGGCGGGTGGGGTGGGTGTGCGACAAGTCACGAGGGTGACTCATTGGGGTAGGAAGGGGAGTGGTGACTTTGGGTGAGGTGGGTAAAATGAGTGGGAAGGGGGTAGGGTTTGAGCGAGTGAAGAAGTTGAGTTTCCAGGATGGAAGAGGAGTTAGGCGAGTCGTAATAACGACTCTCGGGTAGAAGGTAAGGTAGGCGGGGGTTAGGGAGTAGGCTTTGAGCGAGTCGTAGTAAAAATCACTAGGTGGATAAGGTGTCAAGTGGTGGGTGAGCGCTGGGTAGTGCAATGAAGTGAGTGGGAAGTAGGTTGATCGCACAACAAGTCATGAGTGTGACTTGCTAGGGTATGGGAGGGTGCGGGGAAAGAGAGGCGGGGCGGTAGGGACATTCACCTGGAGTGGTAACACTAGCGAGAGGTGGGTCACAACAAGGGAGTAGGGGAGTTATGCGAAGTAGGTGTGAGAGTGAAGGTCGAGTCCCGAGTGAAATGTGACAGGTGGGTAAGTGAGTGAGAGGAGATTGTGAGAGGAGCCTAGGCATAGGGTAGGTAAATGTGTAGCTTGGTGGGAATCATAGAGCGAGTTGGAGGTGTGTTTGGGTAGATATTTGTGCATGATTTGGTTATGGACATGACACATATATAGAGGCACGATGGAGAGGAGGGCCCATTTAGCACATGGGGACCAAAGGAATGAGAGGTCGAATAGAGATGACACACTTACACAAGAGACTGACACCTAGATAAAGGGCCACCTAGTCGAGGCAGCCCTAATTTTTTATACATTTTTGAACATATATGAGATTCAATTATTTTTGAGGCTATTGTAATTGACCTCTGGCCGTGTTATAACCGCACCACAACTTTGTTGTGACCACCGCACCCGACTTTATGACCAACCCGTAACCATATAAGGTGAAAATTTGAGGATAAGATGATGGATTATAGGACTAATGAGGGGCATGGTTTATGGATGTAGGGCCTGCCATTATTAATATTGTGACACTGGTTCTCAAGTTTTATATAGGTTGCGGTGAAATATGAAACAATTAGAGATGAAGCTATTACAAAGAGGGGATATTTTATATTACATGGATTGAGTAGGTGTAGATAGATAGATGTTTGTTGGATGTATTGATGGAGAGATGGGACAATGATATGAATACATTTCATCCGGTGACTAGTGAGAAGACTATCACACTTGAGGATGTATGGAGGATATTCTCGCATTTCGATTGAGGGTGAGTGTGTAGTCTCATGGCAGATTCTATGATGTGAGATGGGATATCATGGAGATTGTACGAGTATGTGGCAAAGGTGATTGAGGTGGAGAGTGGGGAATTAAGACATCAAGAGTTGTATGATCAGGGTGTAGGTACATGAGTGATGACATATTTGTGCAACATGATTTACAATATTATATTGCCAGATTCATCAAGGTACACATTCTTGTGGGGGCTAGGTGAGGTATTGGTAGAGATGATAGAGGATGGTGGGGTGTATGTATGGGGAGGATTTGCTTGACGCAGACATATTCGAGTTGCCTTAGTACACTAGCTTGTTGAGGGTGGGTATGGGCATGGGAGCCCTACTTTAGGTATAGGTGTGGGAGCATATAGCAGTGGAAAGGTCGTGTGGGTTACCGTATTCTATCTATGAGTAGTTCTTAACAAAGAGATCATTCTACTATGATTGAGGATAAATAGGGATATTTTCGGACATAATAATATGAGGGCATGATGGATCACTTTCACAAAAGATTTTAGCGATATTTGAGTCGAGTGATATTATATGGAGACCATATAGGGGGTGGCATGGTTTATGGAATGATGAGTGGATGTAATACAACTATGGTAAGTGCGGAGGACCATATGGGTGTTTGGGAGGTGGGCATGAGAGATAGAGCTATTCCAGTAGTTCGTGTGATGAGGTAGTTTGGGCTATGTGAGGGAGTGCCACCGATCCCGTCGAGATAGTCACGATTGAGTGGGTATGGGTGACTAGTGTCAATGTATGAGGCAACGGGTGATAAGGATGATGCCCTAGTAGAGTTTGCTTTAAGGGATGATCACAAACACCACATGATATTTTGATACATAGTGGGTAGTGTATAGTCCAAGGGGCATGCGGTGGGGTGACTCCATAGATGATAGAGCCACATGATGGTATTGGTACAAAGGATGAGGAGGAGGTAAAGTCAATAAAGATAATAGAGATAGAGGTGATGATATATTGATGCGGAGCCAATGATGTATGGTAGCATAGTCGGCGAGATATCAATGAGTATATAGGTGGTTAGATAGATGATGAGAGACATGAGGTACTGTAGAGGGGGTATAAAAATGAAATCATGCACTTTGGGTACATTTCTAGGTCCTAGTCACATACTATTATTCATATGATTCCTAAGTGAGAAAACTAGCAATTGACAACTATATTTGGCCTTTTGTATGTGTTTCATGTCTTCTTTCTGGCCTCTTACACCCTACAACCCAATCAATACTTTACTACTTTATCTTTTATGACTTTGGACACCAGCGCCCAGGACGCCCTCATCCCCTCTGGGTGCCCCTACCTCTCTTTACTTTACTCACTCCTTTTGGGCATCTTTTATCTTTTGGGCATCTTATTTTCTTATGGGTCACCTTCCAGGTTATCAATTGTGAAATTCAACCAAGGGAATCATATAAATATAAATTTATGTGACCATAATAAAAGACCAAGCTCTAAGCATCTATTACTATCACCTAAGGTTGCATCCAAAGGAATTTCAAGAGCATCAAAGCATCCATCTAGCTTCATTCAAGGGACAAAGGACTACATTTTCTGCATACACACATAGGAGGGGAAGTTCATTTTTCCATCCACACATCTATCTACATTGCTACATCTAGCTATTGTTTGTTATCAAGTGCATCTTGCACAAGAGCCACCTAGGGAATGATTCTTACACACACACACACACACATGACAACTACGTGGAGTTTGAAATATAGTGCAACACTTAGTCATAAGTTCACTCTGTCGGTGTGGCTGTTGGGATTAGTCCGACTCCCCATTTGCATATATATTTTAAATATTTGATGTGTTTTGGGGTTTTGTAGGATATCATTTGTTTTGTAGGTTATAGGAAAACTTTGAGGGCATAGTGTGACATATAGGTGATGGACAATGAAGGTTAGTGACATTGGTGCGACACAAAAAATCACTTTTGTGGTTTTACATAGTCATGGGCACCTGAAGCGGTCTCCAGTGCCCGAGGCACCCATGACCTAATCCAAGTGCCCCAATCCAAGCATATCTAAAATTCACACAATTTTCTAAGCACAGTTGTGACAATTTCCTCCTTCTTTTCATTGCTTTTTCAGTCCAAAGATACTTTGGGATTAATTGTGAAATCATATAAGTATTCAATTCCCTCTCTTGTACTTAGGATTTCAAATTCATTTAGCTTATTGCTTGGGTCATATATGTAATTTAGTGTTTTATCTATTGCATGTGACTCTGAAATATCTAGGGTTTTACAAATTCTAATATTTGTTAAATCATTTGGTGAACCCATCGCTCAAATTTAACCTTCTTTCTAGGGTTTTCTTCTTATGCTCATCACCCGTAGTGGTCATTTTGGGTCTTTTGAGCATATAGAGCTCCCTCCATCTACCCGTAGGGTTTCTAAATCAATGGCTAAATATAATAACCCCTTTGCCACCTCTCAAAATGTTCCTCTTCATGACATTGAAACATCTAATAGTTAGAAATCATATGAAGAAGACACAAATTTTGATCAAGAGCAATTAGAAAAAGCTCACCAATTTTCGTCAAGATTTGTGTGACAATCCCACCCATTTTTCACATATTCTCCATGCTTTCTTCGAGTGTAAAACAATCTCGAGATCTTTACTTGACACCCCTCACAGTTCTTCTTTAGCTATCATGGCCTCCACTCAACCCCTTAATATTCCTATTTCTATTGCTAATACTACCACTTCCATCATTTAACCTAATGTTTCTCATGCACAACCCAAATCTTATTCAAACAAACCTGATTTAACTTCTTTATATTAGGATTTACAGACTCAAATTTGTCAACTTTAACTAGCCACTTCTCGTGCATCTCCATCCCTTAATTCCACTTCACTCTTTCATACTCTTTTTTCAACTGCCATTTCCACCTACCCTTTTCCTCTAATTTTTGTCATCTCTAAGCTACCCTACACCTTCAAAGGCCATGGCGACCCTCATGAGCATCTCTAAGCATTTCATGTGGAATGTATAGATTATGTAGATGAGCATACATTATTAAGAAAGCTCTTACCTAGAATCCTCCAAGATTATGCAATGCGTCGGTTCTACGATCTACCTACCCACTCGGTAACATTATTTACAAATTTAGTTGATGCTTTTCTTGCACATTTTTCTATCAACATCGGTTCTAAGATGTCATATTCTCAACTCACACAAATTAAGCAAGGATATAATGAGGATCTAGTGAACTATGTTTAACAATATAAGAATAATCTAGCTAAGATGTTTAATGTGCTAATGAGACTCTAAATTACAAGATCTTTTTGTACAAATTCTTTTGTCTCTATTACAAGAGAGTGTCATCTTTGTGTAGTCACAAAATCATGCACTTTAGACTTTTATTTATCCCGGTCTCATACTACTATTTAGAAGGTTCTTGAGTTAATAAAGTACTAATTAACCCCATCCTTTGGCCACTTTTTGGGCTCTTTCTAGCCATTTTTGTCTTTAACTTTCTTCTGGTCAGCCGTTTTGGGGTTAATTATGAAATTAGAGCAAGAGAACCCTATAAATATAAATTTATGAGACCATAATGAGGACCTAACATCATCTACTACTATCACTCCATATAGAGTTGCATCCATCTATTGCATTGGCATCCACATAGCTCCATCATCAAGGCACAAGCTAGGACATTTGCATCACACTTCATAGGGGAGGGATTCTATTCTATTCCATGCACACATTCTATTACATTTTATACATTTAGCTATTTCTCACTATTTCACAAAGTAAGATAAACAAGAGCACCTAGGGCACCTACAGATGCACACACACACACACCATAACTACATTTGGGTTTGAAATGTAGTGCAATGCTCAGTTAGTAAGCCCACTGTTGTGGCGCTTGAGGTCATTCGACCCATTCATTCATTTGCATATCTTTTATTTTTAGGGTTTTGATATTTTTTTGTTTTTTTCAGGTTCATTCATCTGTCTTGGGTATTTGGAATTTCCATTTATCTTTTGATGTGACAAGCAAAAAAGGAATATTTGTGACACTCTTCCGACCTAAAAAAATTTAGATCTTCAAAACTTTTTCATAGACTACAAGGCCCCATATCAAGACTAGAGCACCCAGTGGGCACCCCTAGTCCCTCCCCAGTGCACTCTTATCCGCCCTTATTCATAGTCACCTCAATCCATTTTTCGAGACCCTTACATGATTGTTCGTTCACTTCCATTTTCTCAGTTTCATCTCGATATACCCTTGGCATCATTATGGACCATTATTCATCTAATTCTTTCCTCTTTCTCTTTATTTTGTACATTAGGTTTAATACTTTTTTTATTAGTTTATTAGACATTTTATTTACTTTACTATTTATTTACTTTACATTTTATTCATAGATTAGATTAACTATCTTTATACTAGATATTCATTTTTTAGTTAATCATTTTGGTGAACCCGATCCTTTTTCATGGCACCTTCTAGGGTTTGCATTTATATTCCACCATCATGAATATCTCTTTTATCATTTTTTCTTCTTTATCCCTACATCTTTCCTACACTTTTAGGTGGATCCTTCATTCATTTGTTTCTTATTCTTTCATCTTTCTTTCCTTAGTTATCTTAGAATTACTTCATCATGAACATATCTATTCACACTTATCTACAAAATCATCTAGATTTCCTCAATAACTTAAGAAGTACTTAGCTACCCATTACATTCCTCCCCATACATCACCTGAATATGTATATCATAAGTTCACTTCAGCTCTATCCCTTAATGAGGATCAAATCACTTTCACAACCGATGATCTACCTTCTCCAAAGCAGCATTTTTAGAACATGACCCTCCCTTGTATATCCAAGTTTGTATTAACAAATAGGTGTCAAATGTGCCTTAGTCGATAATGGATCTTGGCCTTAACATCTTGTAACATCACTTTTCTTCAACATATAGGCATGTCAAGCATCTCTCACCCTTCATCTATCTCTATTCATGGTTTTGATAATATCCCCAAGCATGTCTTAGGCACTATTCATTTACCAATCACTATCGGTCCATGTACAATTAATATCCCATGTCATGTCATGCCCAATGACCTTAATTACAATATTCTCCTTGGGAGACCTTGGATCCATGTTATGCATGTGGTCCCTTCTACACTACATGCATGACTTAAATTTCATTATCAGGGAACTGTTTATGATGTGTCCGCTGATCCATCACCTTTTGAGTATTGTAACTTTGTTGAACACACTATTGATCTACCTATTCCCTCTGATATTAGTCAATATTTCTCTAGATATGGGTTAGGGTATGAATATTTCCATCGTTTTGGCTTCTCTGATCAACAAGAGCATAAAATCACAGAGCTTTGGGACCTCCCCACATGGACACACAAGTTTGGGCTAGGGTACCAACCTCCTTCTACACACCCTTTGGATATTATACTATACCATGTCATGTTACTTCACTTCCCTTGTTACATCCAAAACTCATTAGTAATGATGCATCTATTTTTTTGGGATAACCTCGATACTTTTACTACTAATAATGCATTACTTGATTATATGGGTGCTTATGATCATCTTCCCTCTTTCCACCATAAGTGGCATCACCCTTCCTTTCCCACTAATACTAATATGGTTTTCCTTGAGATTTTTATATCCCCTAACAATGATCCATCCACTGATACTATTCCAACTGATCCATATATATTGAGGACCATTCTTCCCTTCTTAATGAAGAAACAATACAATACAACTTGGCACATTTGAAAAATCCACGCATAGTTTTACTAGCCACCTCTCTTACCCTTCTAAAAAAAAAGGATATCAAGAAGTCCTTCATGAATTCTCATATATTTTTACATGGGATTATAGTGATATGTTAGGTATTGATACATCTGTGTCACAATGCATAATATTGTCCTTAACCCAGGTGCCAAACCTTGTCCAACAAAAATCCATAAGATGCATCCTAAAGTAGCCCTCTTAGTCAAAGAAGAAATTCAAAAAAATTTAGATGCAGGTTTTATTCATGTTGTTGACTATCCTGAATGGGTGTCTAATATTGTCCCCATAATGAAACCATGGTCGTGTTTCATTTGTTGCACTACTTTCATGATTTAAATAAAGCTTTCCCTAAGGATAGTTTCCCTTTTCCACATATCGATGCTATTGTTGATTCTACCACTGGATATGACATCCTTTCTTTTATGGATGGCTTTGTGGGTTATAATCAAATCAAGATCAATCCGTGACCAAGAAAAAACCTCCTTCACCATGCCATGGGGTACATTTTTATACATGTTATGCCCTTTGGCCTTAAAAATGTAGGGGCTACCTATCAACACGCAATGACCCATATATTCCATGACTACATTCACAAGATCATCGAGGATTATGTAGATGACATCTTAGCAAAATCTAGGTGACGTTCTTCCCATGTAAAAGGATCTATGCATACTATTTGAATGATTATGCCAATATCATGTATTTAAATCCAAAAAAATGTGTTTTTGGGGTGACGACAGAAAAATCCTCGGATATATTATCTCCCAACGTGGCATAGAGATTGACCCTAACAAAATTAAAGCCATTATCGACATGCCTCCACCCAAGAACCTCCACCAACTTCATTCCCTACAAGGTAAAATCCAAGCTATCCGATGCGTTTTATTACACAACTTGTTGATAAGACTCAACCATTCACATGACTCATGAAGAAAGATACTAAGTTTGTTTGGGATGAGCAATGTCAACAAGCATTCATCATATCAAAGCTACTTGTTAAATCCACCTATTCTAGTCCCTCCTATAGCTGATCGACCTTTTGTTATATATCTCTACTACATTTCATGCCTTAGGTGCTTTATTGGCACAACATGATGATTCTCAATGTGAAAGAGCCATATATTATATCATTCATACTCTCTCTCTTACGAATGTAACTATAGCTACATTGAAAAATTGTGCCTTGGTCTTGTCTTTGTTGTAGAAAAATTACGCCATTATCTCCTTAACAATGAGGTCATATTATCACCAAAGTTGATCCCCTGTGTTATCTCTTATCCCACACACACCTCTCAGGATGTTTGGCACATTGGGTCATGCTCCTCACCGAATTTGATTTTAAGTTTATACCACAAAAAAAATCAAGGGACAAGTTATCATTGATCAATTAGCCACGACACCCCTCTCGGATACATCACCTATTTTTGATTCCTTTCATGATGATTTCACTACCTATACCATTGAGTCCCACATATATGGACCATGTACTTTGATGGCTCTCATTGTTCGATCTGGCGCTAGAGCTTGGGATTGTCTCTTTATTACCCCACATGGTGATCCACTCCCCTTCACATATCGATTAGGGTTTTCTTGCACAAATAATATTGTTGAATATGAGGCTCTCATTTTAGGCTTGCTTACTTACTACTCAAAAATCTTCTCATTCACAACTTATGCATCCATGGTGACTCTCAATTAGTCATCAATCAAGTTAATGATACATATAATACAAAGGAGGAACATCTCATTCCATATAATACCCTTGTAAAGGATCTTTTAGCTACCTTTGAGTCCTATTCCATTATTATTATTCCTCACAAAGATAATCACCATGCAAATGCTATGGCAAGTGTCCACATCACTTATCCCACAAGACATCACCGATGAACAAGCCACTTTCATCATTACACACTTATGACATCCCTCTATCTCTACATTACCTCTTACATCTTGCGCCATCACGCATGCAATCAAGACACTGTTGAATGGTTCACACCTATTTATAATTATCTTATATAAGAAAACTATCCTCGATACCCTACAACCTCATGAAGCTCACTGGTTATGTCATGAGGCTACTCATTATGTTATCATTGGGACCAATTATTCAAATGTGTTATCGATGGTCATCTTCTTCTGTTTGTCTTTCACTCACAGAGATATTCCCACTACCATCTCACAAATCCATGATAACATATGTGGTGGTCATTTCTCGGGTAAAGCTATGTCACAAAAAAACTTTTACGCCAAGGGTATTATTGGCCAACAATGGAACAATATTGTCTTGAATATGCTACTCATTGTGAAAAATGCAAAAACATGGCAATCTCCATCATGCACCTACTTATGACCTTCAACCCATTGCACCAACTTGGCCTTTCTCCCTTTGGGGGCTTGATTTAATTGGTATGATCAATCCTGAATCATCTAAATGGACATAAATTCATCATTACGAGCTACCAAATACTTTACCAAGTGGGTTGAAGCAACTCCCTCACTGAAATGACCACTAGTATAGACATTTGTAACTTTCTCACCACACATATTATCACACATTTTGGTGTACCTTATGCTATCATCACTTGATAATGGAACTTCATTCAAAAATAAAGATGTTAAGAAATTTTGTGCTAAATTCAAAATCAAACAATCCTTCTCTACACCTTATTATCCATAGGAAATGGCCAAGATGAGGCCACCAAAAAAACTATTATTAAAATCTTATGTAAGACCGTTGACTCTAGTGGTACTTGATTGGCATAACCAACTCTTCTACATGTTATGGGATTATCGTACTAGTGTTCGTACACCTACTAATGCTACCCCTTTTTCATTAGTTTATGGTGTTGAGGTTGTTATCCCACTTGAACTCGAGATACCATCCTTGTGAATCTCTCTCAAAGGCATCCTTAAAGACAATGAATATCATGAAAACCATTACATGAACTAGAAATGTTGGACTCACATCATGTCCAAGCACTCAACATCTCCACACATATCAATCTCACATTGCTCATGCCTACAATCAAAAAATCACTCTCAGAGAATTCAATATCGTGACCTCATCTTGAAAGAAAATAAAAAAATAAATGCTTTGAGGCACCTCTCAAAGGAAAATTTAAGCCCAATTGGCTTGGTCCATACATTGTCACTAGATAAACTTGGTGGTGGTGTATATCACCTCACCACCCTTTTAGGTAAACCACTTAAAAATCCACTCAACATAATGCATCTTAAGAAATACTACACTTAGATTACCATTCAATCATTACCCATGACACACTCTTGTGCTTTGGTTCACACTTGATTATTGAGGATTATTACATTGAACCCCACACACCACTATAGGCATTACACATAGGCATTTTATTCATCACATTGCATTCATACACACATTCATTTATCATTCTATATTATATCTTCATTCATATTTCATCACATTTATACATTCTATTACATCATACATCATATGCTACATACATACATTACATACCACGTATTTTCATTATATATTATCATACATACTATCTCTTCATCATACACATATTACACTATTACATTACATTCCTATTTATTATACATATATACATTACATACATTCTATTACACTACATACATATTCATTCATACATTACATTTCATTATACATACACATTACATCATACTACATATTTTACACATCATTTATATCATCATCATCATGGTCACATTTTATCATTATCATATATTTACATTTCACGCATGCTACACTCACTACATGACACACTTTAGTTCATCGGTCCATACTCATACTCAATGCTAGGGTTTATAAATAAAATGGACCTTACACTCATGGTCACATTTTTCCTATTCCACCTTTTACATCATGCGACATTACTTAGTTTAGTGACATACTTTAGGAAAAATCATCACCTATTCTATCTTTTTAGTAGGTATGGTATACACCTTAGGTTACATCACCACTCCTCACTATTCATCTTTTAGTGACATACACTTTAGGATAAGTCATCACCTATTCATCATTTTCATCTTGTAGTGGTATACACTTTAGGTTATATAACCACACCCTCCTTACATCTTATAGTGATATACACTTAGTGTTAAATCATCACTCATTCATTCATCTTATAGTGATATACACTTAGGGCTAAATCATCACTCCACATTTCATCTTATCATCATATATACTTTTGGCTATATAGGTTCACACACATTTTCTACATGTCACATATCATCACCACACACATATACATTTCATCATACAACGCATATGCTAGACACAACACACACTACTCGACCATTTCCCAATGACGCACTCTCGTTTATGGTTCATTCTTGACTACTTGAGGGGGGAAAAAAAATGAACCTCATTGCATACATTTCCATTCACTCGGGGGGCACATGGCTCCTATCATTCCATCTTGCATTCCATTCCATCCATCCACAACATACTACATTATCTTGGGGGCATTTACTCTTGTTTACTAGTTTTTATGATCACTTTATTACACATGTTAGATTGATTTCTTATATGTCATTATCTATATCATCCACACATGCACATTCACACCTTTTTTAGTGTGATCACAGATACAAGTCTTACACACAACATGGATGCTCACCTTCTACCCTTCCTATACCTTGGTCATTGGGGGCATCCACATTCATCTCTTCCAGGTGCTATTGTTTCATTTTTACTTAGCACTTTACATTACTTGGTTATACACACTTTTGACATATTAACTATCTCTAACATGCTAATGGGTGTTCATGTGCAATATTTTTATGTAGGGATATTGTTTCCATACTTGTTTGTTTGTTTGTTGTTTGTTGCCATTTTGCTATTATTTGTATGGGGACTTTTCCTATGTTTGTGTGCACACTTGTTTGTTGTTTGTGGCCATGATGGCCTTGCATGTCTTGCACATCGTGAGTGATGTCCCATGTTTGCAACCCACTTTGTGTGAATTTTTTTTTCTTTCGCTGTTTTACATTACTTTGTTTATATTTACACATTGTTTGCGTAGCTTACACATGTTTTATATATGCATGCATTGTTTTTTACACTTGTCTTTGGTTAGCCTTCTTGTTTGTGTGTGCCTTGGTTTCTACCAAGCACTTTCTAGGGTTATAACATATATATCATGTGGTTGGTCCTCTTTTGGGCCACATGTCTCCTATCAGCGACATCACATGCACCCCCAAAGAGGGGGGGTCATTTGGGGTTTTACTAACATAACATATTTACACCTATGTATTTAAACACTTTCACCCTTATATTGTGGGTTTACATACATCGAGTGGGTTCAGACCAATCTACGAACCCCATACACAATGAATTTTATAGGACATGGTGTCTTTAGCATTTCTGGGAAGTAGTTATAGGCTTGAGGTTACAGTGGGTGTGCCTCTCTACACTACTTTCGGCCAGTGGCATCAGATTGCCCAAAAAACTAGGATGATACAAAGATCTCTTCACACACATTTCAACAGAAGTGGTTAGAGCTTGGAGGACATAGAGCATTTCCTCCCTACACTTCTTTAGCTAAGGTGGCGTGAGATCACCCAAAAAATCATAGTACAAGATATCCTTCTACACTTTCTCTCTCGACATGGATCAAGTGCACATGTTCCATTTACCCTTTTTCATTTACATTTTCATTTACATTAGTGTATTTTACATACACATGTGTCTTTTACATAGCATTTTTACACTTACATACATATATATTTGACTACTTGATCATTTTCTCCTTGTAGGTCCAGTCGTATGAGAAACAAGTAGTCAAATGGGGGCAACAACAACAATAATGCAACAACAACATTCAACAACACATGCTTTACTAACCATGCATGTACACTACACACTGACTACACACACGCGTTTCACCCTAGGTTCACTCTCATCACTTTTTCTTTGCACATTTTTCATCTATAGTTTCCATGCTCCTCCATCTTTTTGTCATTCCACACTTTTTCTAGTCCTTTGGTGCATTTCTACTACACTCTTCATGGAATCAGTACATGCATCTCTATCTACTTTATGTTACCAAGCTTTCCGCTCACCAACATAAAGTGGGGGCAAAATGTAGTCACAAAATCATGCACTTAGAAATTTATTTATCTGGTCTCATACTACTATTTAGAAGGTTCTTGAGTGAAGAAAGTACTAATTAACCCCATCCTTTGGCCATCTTGATTATTTTATTTTGTAATTTGTGATTTATTGCACCCATATGCCCAGTCATTTCCAGACATCTTGCGTTACCTTAGCCTCAGCAAGGCACCCGATTATTACTAGGGTGCCCATGGGCACCCTGGTCCTACACTGGGGTGCCTTAGTCCCTTTTAAACTTCCCCACCACTTTTTAGGCCTCTTATATCCATTTTTCATCTTTATCTTTCTTGTGGTTGGCCTTTTCAGGGTTAATTACAAAATTAGGGCAAGATAATGTTAGGAATAGTTTAAATATTGTGAACATATTAAATAAATGTAAATGTGAGTTATTGGGTGGTTATGCCAACTGATAGAGATAGGGAGATAATAGTAAGACTAGGGGCTTACTTAGATATTTTAGGGATACATTATAAGTGTTGTGTCCTAATATTTAGGAATGCACTATCACTGTTTATATGTTATCCTTGATTCATAATAAACCATCCTGGATGAATCAATAATGATGTGTTGTTTTTAATTATTTTGCTGTTATTTCTTATTAAAACTCTTACATTTTATATCATTGGTATCGAGAAATATAGATCCTGATGAGAGTCAAGAGAGAGGAAATCAAAATGTTTAGAAATTTTGCGTAGAACAATTTATTTATTTATAGTATCTCGAATGATTAAGTGTCCATTCTGTCTTATCCGTGGAAGTTTTTTTCCTTGGGTATAGTTTGCTCGAGTCCTTGTTGAGATACATTCAAGACTATCCATTGCATCTATGATTTCTCGTACTCTCCTCTAACCTCGACCCATATCTGTTGCATGTTACTTGATCTATGAAGTGATTGATGATTTCCAGATCTAGTTGAACCTTCTACACATGATTCAACACGTCACAACATAAGGACGTCCCCCAACATTCATGCACTCATGCCTCGATAATTGTGTAAAACTTGAGTTCATGGCTCTGTAGATCTGTATCTTGGTTGTGGAGGCCATTCTTTTTGTTCCATATGAAGATCTGCTCACCCACGCTTTGTTCGCAGCTCCATGAAAGTGTTGCTTTTTTTGATCTACTTGTCATTTTAGATCTGTTGTCGTTTTGGATCCGACATCGCCACTACCATTCTTCATAGATAAGGTATTCTTCCAAAGAATGATAAATATATTGTGAGTTATGTAGTCTTGTATGTCCAAATCTGCCGTATGTCCATTCACATGCCATTAGTTTGATTAAATCTTAGATTCATATCCTTTCATTTTGTGTCTTGTTTTAATATTGGTATTGTAAGTTTGTGGTGGTCCGTAGTTATAAATAATCTTTCTTTTTTGTGAGAGTCTAAAATAAAGTGATAAGTCTAATGCCATTACCTTTGTCTATTTGTTATTTAAAAATTAATTTTTGAGTTATTATTTTATTTTCGTTCCCCATTTGTCTCTTGTTATAAAGAGTGTATGTGTGTTGTCTAGTCAATGTAAAATTGTTAGTCAAATCATCGATTTCTAATTGTTGTCACCGTAAAAGAGTTATTGTCAAAGTGAAACTCTGTAAAAAAAAATTGCATTACGGATGCATTTTCGGGTAACTCGACGCCCTGATTTGTAATCAAGATGTTATTGAGCTTGGAAATTACATCTTATTGAGTTAAACAATGACATAGATGGAGGCATGAGCCAACGAAGGAAGGAGGTTGATCAGCGACCTCTTGTCGGGCACCATCGATGAGGCCGTGGTGCGATTTGGTGGCCATGTTTTTTCGATTGTGTGTTTATTTTTGTTGTAATAATGAACATAAGTCCCATTCCCTGTTCAAAACATGTTTCTTACCTTCTACAATCTCCTCTTCTCGTATTAAAAATGGTAAGAGCAAAAATAATGTCTTGTCTTTATGAAATGGTTCTTTGGTTTCATTCTAAAACCTTCTTGAGAGTTTTGGATCTCTTGAAAAACACATACAGATATGGTTGCTGGTTGTCCTAAAAACCTTCTTGTGGTTAGTGGTTAACCAATTGTAAAACCATATGTAAAACATGAGCAAATACAGGAGATAGCTTTCCCATGTTCACACTAAGGGGGTGAATGTTAGGAATAGTTTAAATATTGTGAACATATTAAATAAATGTAAACATGAGTTATTGAGTGGTTATGCCAACTCACAGAGATAGGGAGATAATAGTAAGACTAGGGGCTTACTTAGATATTTTAGGGATACATGATAAGTGTTGTGTCCTAATATTTAGGAATGCACTATCACTATTTATATGTTATCCTTGATTCAGAATAAACCATCCCTGGATGAATCAATAATGATGTGTTTTTTTAAATTATTCTATTGTTATTTCTTATTAAAACTCCTGCATTTTATATCAATAACCATATA
This sequence comes from Taxus wallichiana var. yunnanensis, assembly GCA_018340775.1. NCBI lineage: Eukaryota > Viridiplantae > Streptophyta > Pinopsida > Cupressales > Taxaceae > Taxus > Taxus wallichiana. Next base: position 899,524,302 of record CM031242.1, read on the forward strand.
AATATAAAGTTACGAAACCATAATAAGGGACTTAACATCATCTACTACTATCACTCCATCTAGAGTTGCATCCATATATTGCATTGAAATACACATACCTCCATCATCAAGGCACAAGCTAGGACATCTGCATCACACTTCATAGGGGAGGGATTCTATTTTATTCTATGCAGACATTCTATTACATTTTCTACATTTAGCTATTACTCGCTATTTCACAAAGTGTGAATGGAAAAAGAGCACTTAGGGCATGAACATGCACACACACACTAGAACTACATTTGGGTCCGAAATGTAGTGCAAAACTCATTTAGTAAGCCCATTGTTGTGGTAGCTGAGGTCAGTCCAAACTATTCATTTGCATTCTTTTTTAAGGTTTTGATGCTTGGCTTTGTGTTTTCTTCATTGTAGGGTTTTTGGAAAATCCATTGATCTTGGTGTGACTTCATAGTGACAAAAAGTGAATATTTGTGACACTCTTTTGACCTATAAAAATCAGATCCTAAAAACTTACGAGGACTATAGAGCTTAGATCAAGACTGGAGAGCCAACGGGTGCCCTAGTCCCTTCCGTAGTACACTCTTGTCCGCCCTTATCGGAGAGTAGCACAATATTTTGAGCACGGTTACGATGGTTTGTACTTCCATTTTACCAGTTTTCGATTCGTCATACCCTTAACATTATTGTGGACCAACTAAGTATTTTATTTCCTTTATTTTGTAATTAGGGTTTTATACTTTTGTGTTTAGTTGGATTAGATACACATTGTACTTAATTGTTCATTTACTTATTGCTACAATAACATCAGATTAGTCTAGAATATTCCTATTTTAGTTAATCAATCTGAGACATCTCCTTTATTTGATCATCTATGTCATACTCTTAAATTACGTGAAGGTAAAATTATCTCCATGGGAAAACCTAAGTATCATTAGCAATCATCATCTTCTAATCGGTTTTAAGGAAAATATAGTTTTAAACCATCTCCTAAGCCCATTGAAGCCAAATCAATTGTTAACACTATTACTACTCCTAAGAAGCTCAATGGTAGCCTCTGAAGTGTACATTTACATAACTTCCTATCGCTCCACATATTTTATTGCCATAACTTGACAACAATCTTATTACGCTTCCTCCATTGCTTAATTGAGATCCATCTCGACGTAAAACACACAATTACAATGAAAATTTCAGATGTGACTATCATTAGTGCATTGGGCATTCAACAAATCGATGTTTATAACTCTAACATCTTATTCAAGATCTCATCGACAATAATGCAATCAAGCTTCTAGAACCTTTGACATCTACGCTTAAATGGTCACATGACAAAAAAATTTCAAAATTTTAAATGATACATTGCCTAAGCATGACAAGCAAACAACTAATTCTTTAGCTAATCATATATATCATGTTGCGCCTCCTCCTTTATCGGGGCCCTTGATTTTCTAGTTTTACATACGATACATCGCTACCATTCATCAAATTCTCTGATCATGATTTTCATGCTATGTTTTTATCTGATACATTACATATCAATGTTTCTATTGGATATTATGCTATTAACAATACTATGATCATCTCATCGTCTCCTCTTTGTGTGTGTTCTATTGCGCTCCTTGTTGCTATAAATTATCCACTCTCACAAATATCATATCCAATTCCTAAATTCTATGGTCATGTCAAGATTATAATCACAATCGGGCCTCTCACCATACTCATGCCCTTCACATGGCACCTTCAATCGAAGGTTGTGACCTGCTCTTAGGTCTTCCTTGGCTCTACGTTACTCAAGATATCTTTTGCATGACTCATTTGTGTCTTAAGTTCATTCATGATAAACAAGTTGTCTCTATCCAAGGTGTTCCATCATCCAATCCATTGCCTTAATCTTGTTTTGAGGTTTTCATTGCCCTTACTAGAGAATCTAGGTCCCCATAGACCTCTCAAAGGTAAAGCATAATTTTCTCCTAACTCTCCTATTCGCACATGACCTACTCGGTCTCATCAATCCATTAGTCTATCTCATCAGCTTAGGTCCACCACTTGGATGTCTCCTTCATATAGGTGCACATCACCTCCGTGATCTCCTTCACAACATCACCTCTATGGTCTCCTTCACATAGGTTCACATCACCTCCATGGTCTCCTTCACATAGGTGCACATTGACTCCTAGGTCTCATGCACATAGGTCTCATTCACTGATACACCATCCATGTCATACATCATTGATCTTAGATCATGGTCACACACCTATATCTCTACAAGCATCTAGTATAGGAGCCTTACCCTTCAGTTTTATTAGATAAATTATTCACATCATACACTTGGAGGGAATCATGCTTACTCTCCCCCTTCTAGAATTATCAAGTGTCTCACATTTCCACTATTACGCTCCGTGTTTCACATCTAGTCTTCCCCAATCATCATACACACATTTATACACCTATTTTATCATCATCACCCTATGACACACTCTCATGCCATATTTCACACTTGATTGTTGATTAAATACTACATTTAAGAACCTCACATCATACATACGACACATTTCACACTCTGCGTATTTACGACAAATCTTTCTAGCATCACATTCTCGCACATCACACTATCTCGATGACACACTGTCGTTCCATGGTTCATACTCGAATTCTAAGAGTCTAAATTTGAAATGAACCTCACTATCATTCACTCTCTACGCTCTATGGTTCACAATCATATATTTCTAGTGCACAATTCAAACCATTTCCCGATGACACACTCTTGTTCTATGGTTCATTCTTAACTGCTGAAGGGTCTTTTATAAATGAAACTTATCTCATACTCATCCATATTCACTCGGGGGAATGCTGCTCCTATCACATTCACATTGCATTCCATTCCATTCACATTCACAACATACTGCATATCTTGGTTGCATTTATTCTTGCTTACTTATGCTTACATGTATACTTTGTTTCACATGCTAGACATATACATTATATGTCATTATATTTATCTTATACACATGTGCATTCACTTGTTATCTATTTGTGAATGCAAATTTTACACGATCCTTATATCCAACATATTTGTTTGGCACTTTGCACCTTTTATCAGGTTGAAACAACATCTCTTGGGGCATATAATTTCGTACACATCATCACAGTGCTATTGTTTCATTTTTACTACTTCTTATTCTTACTAACACACTCCTCTATCAATATATACACAACTTGACATACTTTTTATCTTTCTAACATGCCAATGGGTGCTTCATGTGTAACATTTTCTTTAGGAAGTATTTGCCACCATATTTGTTTGTTACTTAAGCTTTTACTTTTTTGTCACTATTTTCCATCAGATTGTATGTCATTGTTTGTGAGCTTTGCCCTATGTCTTACTTGTAAATATCTTGTATGATTTTGGCCACTTCAGCACTAATTATATTGTGACATTATGAGTGATGTCCCATGTTTAGAACCCACTTTTCATGGTCTACATTGTCTTCTTTCTTGCTAGCTTACATATTGTCTTCTATACACATTTTTTTTTCATTGTACTCAACACATATTTCTAGCCATAATATTTGCAGGTGCCTTGGTTTCTACCATGCTTGATCCCTCCCCCTTGTAAGGTATCAATTTTAGATCAACATTCGGTCCTCTCCTTTGCGCTACATCCTCCTAGTGACGTCGCACACACCGCAAACGAGGGGGGGTATACATTAGGTGAGTCACTCACCCCATTTAGCAATACACAAACACAACTCAAACCTACACAATACATGATTAGAGAAATATTTAGTTGTATAATCTAACTTGCATCCTCGCTTAAGCACGAATGCTAACACCTAGACATAGATATGAACGCTTGGGTGCCCCTTACCCTTCCTAGGTGCCTATGACCACAAGGCAATTACAAAGTTTTTCTTAGATCAACACAATTTTCAACAGTTTACACAATGGTTTTCACAGAACAAGCACAATCCTCCAACAATCAACATGCATGCTATATCTTTTTTTCCATTTGCATTGGATTGAATTGGATCAAACTGGAACAAATTAGGATCAAACCATCCACAATGGTGTATAAAATTTGGGAAGCACTCGGGTTGGTGAATAACAATGGACCTTTCTCCCCAACACTTCTTTTGCCTTGGGTCCTTTTAAGAAGTAGTAGTCTCAAGCACAACACAAGCAAGACAATGAAAACATGTACAACATGGTACACATATTACGCTTTTCACCCCTAGGGTCACTTCCTCTTTCCTAGCTTAGCTTCCACGCTTCATTTTTTATCACTCCACACTTTTTCTTGTCTCATCGACATGCTTTCACCATTGATCTACATGGTTATCAAGTACACATCTCTTATCTACTTTATGTTATCGAGTATTCATTCAACAACATAAAGTGGGGAAAATGTAGACACTAAATCACACACTTTGGGTACATTTCTAGGTCATAGTAATATACTATTATTCATATGATTCCTAAGTCAAAAACTAGTAATTGATAGTTATCTTTCACCTTTTTTTTGAGTTTCATGTCTTTTTCTAGCCTCTTACACCCTATAGCCTAGTCGATACTTTATTGCTTTATCTTTTATGACTTTGGACACCAACTCCCATCTAGGACACCAAGGTCACATAGGCTCCCTCATCCCCTCTAGGCACCCCGACCTCTCTTTACTTTACTCACTCCTTTTGGGCATCTTATTTTCTTATGGCTTGGCCTTCCAAATGTCAATTACGAAATTCAACTAAGGGAATCACATAAATATAAATTTATGTGACCATGATAAATACCAAGCTCTAAGCATCTATTACTATCACCTAAGGTTACATCTAAAGGCATTTCAAGAGCATCAAATCATCCATCTAGATTCATTCAAGGGACAAGGGACTACATTTTCTACATACATGCATAGGAGGGGAAGTTCATTTTGTCATCCACACATCTATCTACATTCTATATATAGTTATTGCTCATATCAAGTGCATCTTACACAAGAGCCACCTAGGGCATGATTCTTGCACACACACACAAGAACTACATGGAGTATGAAATGTAGTGCAACACTTGGTGGTAAGTTGACTCAGTAGCATAACTATAGGGTCACCAAGTTCCTCATTTGCATATTTATTTTTAGGATTTGATGTGTTTTTGGGTTTTCCAAGATATCATTTATTTTACTGAGTTACGAGATGAACTTTGAAGGCATATTGTGACATACATGTGAAAAAAATGAAGGATAACGACATTGGTGCAACACAAGAAAAATAACTTTATGAGGTTCTACGTAGTCACGGGCACCCATAAGCAATCTCCAACACTTGAGGCACCCTTGACCTAATCCAAGTGCCCTAATCTAGGCATATCCGGTAGTCACATAATTTTCTGAGCACAATTGTGATAATTTCCTCCTCATTTTCATCAATTTTTAGTTCGGCATACTTTGGGATTAATTACAAAATCAGCTAAGTATTCTATTCCCTCTCTTGCACTTAGGGTTTTAAATTCATTTAGCTTATTACTTGGGTTAGATATGTACTTTAGTGTTTTATCTATTGCATGTGACTCTAAAATATCTAGGGTTTTACAAATTCTAATATTTGTTAAATTAAGGGGAGGGTGGAGACGGAGGGATGGCATATCATCCATTTTTAGAGATAGATGGAGTAGCTAGGTACACATATAGACGAAGGAGAGGGAACGAGCTAGTGTAATATGTGGAGACAGGAGAGAGTAGTGGACAACGATTACTATCGGAGAAAACATGTCGAGATAGAGGGTGAGATGTGGAGAGTGTGGTGCACTCGATATTTTATTCCTTGGATGAGGTGATGATGGAGTGAAATAGATTATAGAGGGAGGTTGATGAGTTACGATGTTTTGAGAGGTGGATCAAGCATGGATTGATGGGTTGGAGAGTCGGATAGTGGTACAGTTAGATGTCGTGAGACATATCCATGAGTTAGAGACCATAGTTGTTGAGTGGGAGCATGATCGAGAGTGAGTCACTTAGCTAGAGGTAGTTGTGGTCTGTGCATGAGCAAGAGTGAGGTCTTTGAGTTCTTGCAGAGGAGACATTGGCTTGTGTTAGTCAAGATATTTCCGGAAAGGGTGCACGAGTTGGGTACTACGAGGCTCTACCACGATTACATGTGGCACATGTTCAGTGCAACCATTTTGATATCATCTAGCTCTATGTATATGACAGATAGGACCAATATGGGTCCCTTGAGGAGTGGATAAGTCATGATCACATATAGGTGATAACAGGCCTGGTCCTGATGTAGGGCTGGCCCCATGATTGTATTGACACACGATTATGATTTTGTATGTACATAATGTTCTTATATATACATTAGACATTGATCTCACCCTTTTTTGTGGCATAATATGAATCATCTTGTTATCGGTGGATGTGTGTGTGTGCTTATGATGTTGTGAAATAGATATGTACAATGATGAACTACTGTTTGTAATTTTTTTATTTTTCTTGTGTTTTTACAGGATCATGTGACTATAGATATACAATGCAATGGGATAAAAACATAGATTGAGTAAAATGGATGTGTACGATTTACATGGTATGAAGGTGACACAACACTTATAAGTGCACTAAATCTCATAGATGGATGTAAACGCATGCAAGACCAACATAGAGAAAAAAATTTATTTAAAAAGTCTAGCAAATACAGGCGACATACTATCACTTCATTTTGTCAAGATCCAGTGTGTGCATATGTGAGTGAATTATCATTTGAGGTGAAGTGTTAAAAAAAACATAGATGAATCTACATTAGTCGGTGTGTAGGTATGTAGGTGATTATCTAGTATGGATTGTGAATAGTGGAATATAATTTTGAGTCATGCATTTCTCTACCGCTATCCGGGCGTCCATAGCCTTGATGGAGATAAATTTGGTTCTAGTTGAAACATCTCTCTACTACCATCTAGGAGTTCATATCCCGAAAGAGATACTGGAAAGAACCTTTTGAAATATTTTAGATATTGATTTTTGTTATCACTCCGAAGAACACCCTGAATGAAGAAGTGCAAGCAATCCTTCTCTTCGGTTGATACAATGGGAAATTCTCTAAGCATGGGTGACTCGAGTTGAGAAGAACCTATAGAGAGGGATGGTTCCTTGGATCAATCACCTAAACTAGTTCTATTGCGAGGGTTAAGTGAGAGAAATAACACAAACTTAACAAAAAACAAGTAAAATAGGTGATACACCAATGTTTTGGAGAGTTATGGCTGCAAAAAACACACTAATTAACTACTTAAAGACCTGAAATAATAACTTAATTTTTGTTTTATCGACTTCTACACTTTGCAAAAGGCATTAATAAGTCATTGGAAAAGGATGAGAGAATAAATTTGAGGTCTATTCTACTTCTAAAACCTAGTCAACAATCTAACATGCACTTGAAATGATCTGCAAAAACTTCAAAACCAATTAATGGAAGTGTTTGAGACTCATAAACATGCAAAGGAAACAAAATATTCACTAATACATACCCATAAACCTGTTGTGACACACTTAAAATATCTGAAAATGGAGGAAAATCAATCTTTTATTGCTTCAAAAAGGTGTTGTAGTACATAAACTTGTATAGCTTAGGCATGACAAAATAATAAGCCCCCTTTCTTGATTGAAAATTGAGGGTACATATAGTAAAAAGAAAGAGGAGTTAACTCAAATCACTCTAAAAAATAACACTTCTACTTCATCTTGAGTTTAAGACCTAATTAAGCTAATTGGAGACAAATTCAATGTTAGCTATTTTTACCTTTCCATGCATAGTTCAATCCCCTTTGCTAAGGAACACAACTTCTAATAATATGAATGCTATAATTATGTGCATGATTACAAAAGGCAAAAACAACTATGTATGATTTACTTTAGCTCCTTATTTGACTTTAGTTGACTTCTCTATTTGCAAAAATTAAGGTAAGGATGACTCCAATTTTAGAAAAGCTAAGGTAAACTTTCTCACTTAGCCAAGATTAAGGTAATATGGTCTTGCTTTTTTTTTTGGGGTATGCATGGGTAATAATTTGTTTGATCTGAATTTGGGGCACATGCATGAAGTGATAATTTAATCTCTTTGAATTTGGTTTAGCATTATCCATTACCCCTTTACAAATAATATAATTAAAACATGGTTAAACCCTAGCTACAGGGCAGGCATAACAAAGGCAATTATGAAAAGAAACCTAACCATGATTAAAACTAACCATGGATAGAGCTAACTCACACAACCGAAGTAATTAGGGTTGAAACCATAATACCATTTTTTCACTTGGCATTTTGTGAATCTAGAAGCGTTGCTACAAAGGGAGACTTTGCCAAATTTTCTTTATTGGATGTAATTACAAAAACATGAGCTCTTTGGTTTTCTATTATAAATATGGATTTTTGCCATTAAATGTTTTGTTTTGATCTCTTCCGATGGTCACTTTTTGGGGTTTACCCAGTTCTATTTTCCTTGTGAGAGTTGTACTTTTGTTTAGGTTTTCATTTTTTTGCTTGGACACCTAAGAGAGAAGGCTAGAGCTCTATATCTACTTCAATTGAGAATGCCATTTCCATCTCTTCAAGCTATGTTGTTTATTGCTCAAACTGGGTTTATGTGTCTTGAGATGGGTTTGTCATTTTAATGCTTGTTGTGAGGAAACCTAGTTCGCCATGGGTTTGTTTGCATTGGGATCTGGTTTGATGCGACACTAATACCCAACTCGGTAGCTTTTGCGACCTCAAGCTCATTCCTTAACTCGTTGTATTGTAAATCGATCAATGTTATTTATGGCGGCTCGACCTTTTAGAGCTCTTAACATTAGCTCCGTGTGATTCTTCATATAGTGAAATCTACATAGATCTTTATAACCAAATCACCATATTGCAAGATTCCCTCCAGGTTTAGTTAGGAGTGATTACCACTGTAGCTCGATGTGCCTTCTTCATGCTCGCCATGATGTCTCTTGGTGACTCGACCTTGGTTCAACTCATGAGCTGGGTGGTTTGGCCATTATGCATCAACTCGGTGCTTGTTCCCCTTAGCATTCTCCTTACCAACTCACCATGTTTACCTACGAGTTGGGGTTTACATTGATTTGGGTTGATCTCATCATGTTGATCTCTTGCATAGCTCGGTGTGAGCTCACTCACTCTATCTTCAACTCGATCTCCATGCACTTGTTAGCTCAATGTGTATAAACTCAGCCGAGATCATCGTGTGTTGAATACACATCTCATATTTCCCTTCCATAGTCTTCAAAATTGATCATGCTTGCATAACTCGGCCAACTCCTTTCCATTAGCTCGAGTTCATGATGATGAGATCCTTACAAGGTAATATTTTTCCGAGTTGTTCGAGCATGTTGATACTTTTAGAAAAGATTGGGGTTTTTTTGAAACATACCCAAAATTGACTTAATGGATGGGTTTACATTAGTTTGCACTAAAAGAAAAGAAAATTAGATCTAAAATTTTTCTTGTTCGTGTGTAAAACCATATTCTAGAAAATCCACATACTTAGAAAATGTATGGTTATAATTATTCATTTTCCTATTGTGATATTTATTCATTCATTTGTCTTCCTCTTGATTAATGGTATAAAGTTGAAAAAGTTGAGGTTTTCATAGAAAAGGTCCAGATCTAATTTTGAAGCTCAACTCTTATCATTGTCAAATGTTCTATTATGAGAACCGAAATCTTTCATTGTTGGAAAATTGTTCTCTTGAAGGCTTGTAAACTATAGAAGGTGTATGATTAATGCTGAAAACCTATTTTGAAAAATTGTATTGTTCTTGCAAATTATATGACTGTGATTTTGTCTTCCTTGAGTTGAGATTTGTAGCTTTAACTTCATTTTCAAACCAGATGGCTCAATGTTACTTTTTATTCACATTTTGAAACTCTGTTCCATTCTCAAAAATCTTTTACAAATTTGTATTATACACTTTCGGACTTCTATAATTTCCTTGTAGATGTATTTTCATTTTGTGCTTTGAGAGTCTGATGAAAACATGCAACTTGTAAGCTTGTAGTAGATTTAAATATTCCTTCAAAGGTATGGCTATAGTTTTCTTCATTAGCACACTATGAAATGCATCTTCACTCAAGATTTGGCATGAAACTTGATGGAAAAATTTGACCATTTCATATTTTTTAAAAGGCGTAGTGATCATTCTTAGATTTGAAATCTACATTTTTGCAAATTGTGTGCAACCACTCTTGGTTCTAGACATATGTAATTTTACATTAATTTGTGTTGAAGAATTTGCATATCTAAAAGATATTAAATATCTCAAGTCCGAAAAACTTGCACTTCTTATAGCTTGTTTTCAAAAAATTATATTATACTACATTATTTTTCGAAAGTATGGCATATTTATTGCATGATGAAGAAAATTGTAATCTAGAAAATGTATAGTCATTTTTGAAAGTTTGCTTTGAAACTTTGTAGCTATGTTTCACCGTATACCTTGCAAAATTTGGAATGAGATGTTCTTTCATTTCTGCAATACTTGTTCATAGGATGTATATATGTTCAAAGCTAGAAATATAATGAAGCAAAGAACCCTGAGCTCTAACAACAATTATTTTATTCTTCTCTCTTCAGGTACACCGGTGCAAAAACTGTATCAAAACCAGAGTAAAAACTGTGAGGAAGGGGGTCTTGTCATCTAGGAAATGACAGGTCCCTTTTCTTTTTTACATTCTTAGTTTTAAATTTATCTGGATTCTTGCTTAGATAGCCATATCCCATGGGTGTGGGAAAACTTTTTCAACTCCCTTATGAATAAATAAAAATGTTTTATGCAATGAGTTTGAAAGAGGGTTCGGAAACCCGCAAGTGAGGATCACGAGGGACGCACACATCAACAGACGTGCGAATGACAACGTTAAGAGATCTCGGGAGGAGCGAGCATCAACCGAATGTGCATGCAAAGATTCGACAAACGGCGTAACTCGGCTAGGTTAAGCCATAAAACTCTCCTCTATCTCATAGATCAAATGGGGTGTACATATAGGAGGTGCTTTGAGTAACCCCAAAGATCGCAATCGTGAGAACTCAAGTAGAGAGGGGAGTTACATTCCCGAGAATAGAAGTGTAACTCCCAATGATGCATATGACACATCGACACAATCGACGCAGCGTCGATGCACTAACGTCTTGCGACGCGACGTGACGTCCCCGACGCAGCGACGACGACGGCCGACGCAGCGTCGGCCGACGATGACGTCTTTGACGCGCGCCGACGACGACGTCTTGGCGGACGAGCGTCGACTTTGGCGACGGCATCGACGACGCTTGTGCCCGCAGCGTCTTGACGCGCGTCTTTGACGCCGACGCAACGTCTTGGATCGACGCGTCTTGTATTGGCAGCGTCTTGACGCCTTGACGATCGACGTCTTGGCGATGACGTCTTGACCTGCACGTCTTGATGCACTAATGCGTAAGGGAATCTTATAATGACCCCTAAATGACACACGGACCTACAATCTCACCTAAGTGAGATGACTCACCTGATGATGTGGAAAATACACACACCAACACCCCCCTTCATCGTAACTTAGGATGAGGCGGCAAGTCAGAAATGAGAAATGGGTCCCGACACAAAGCCTCATGAGGTACCCATGTACAAGAAAGAAGATCCCAAGCAGTGAAGGAAAACCCAATGGGAAAAACATCCACCACAAGAGAAAAACACACTCTCTAATCTAAGAAAGATGCCAAATATGGGTCCTGGCCATAGACGAGCCGGAAAGGGTACCCATGTACAAGGAGGCAATCTCTCGGAAAGAAGAAGAAGAGAGAAGAAGAGGGAGACGAGAGGAATGCAGAAGATGCCATGGATGGATCTCGAACTCTGCAGCTCTGGAAGTCTCCCGGAAGAATGTTGATGATGAGATCGTCTGCCCTCTGGGTCAAGAAGAGCCACCCACAATGAACTATGTGCTTGCCCTTAGAAGGGACATAAATGATGTGCTTTGGAAGTCCACCCACTCCACAAAGGAAATGAAGGCAGCAACACGAAGAACTCTGAGTCTGGTGCACGAAAGTGTGACATAGGTCTAGCGAGTGAGTGCCAAGGAACCGAAGGTAATGCCACGTGCGTAGAACTATCAGAGTGAAGAGGAACACCCGCAGAAAGGATGTCTAAGTGATGTGAAGGGAACAAAACATCCTCCACAATAGAAAAAGGGATCCACAACTGAGGGTGGATCAATGAAGGTCTCTAGAAATGTGGAAGTGACATGATTCCCGGAAGGGGCACTCCCAACAACAGAGATGATGAACTCCTCTGAAACACCTGTAGATGGATGAGGAACCTGTAGTGCATCACAAGTAGACTCTGCAAAAAGACGACTAAGGTCAGGCAGATACTCGTCCCAATGAGGGGGCTCAACAAATAGAAGAGCGATGTATGATAGGTATGAGTCATCCAATGAAGGTAGAGGAGTGAAATGGGCCTCACACACTAGAAGTGGAAAGGAGGCAGGTGTGATGATTGTATAAGGCTCGAGAAGGGATTGCTTGATATCTCGATGAGATGTGGGAAGTGTCAACACTTTCTCGGAATAGTGAGAGAAAGGAGAAGAGTCCTCTCTATAGTACTCTCGACATCGTGACCGGATGCACAATCCTCATCATCGTAAGTAGAACCAAGCGAGCTCTGGGCAATGCTGCCATCACACGAAGAAATAGAGGAGACAATCAATCAACAACAACAAAAATGGCGGCGATATGTGAAGGGTCTCCATACAAGGAGGCGAAGAATGCTCCAGACACGGTGAGGTGGATCTGAGTCTGCAACGTGAAACCAGAGAGAATGATAGACATGCATCATCATGTGACCAAAGACATGGTCACAAGTGTCGAGGAAGTCCTCTAGATGATGATGATCGGGCGGGTGCAGAACTGGCCAAAGTAAGAAGGCTGAAAGACCCTTGTGGGCGAAGTAATGTTCCATAGAAGCACGCCAAGCTGAATAGGTCTCTCTCCCGGTGAGAAGTGGCGGAGGTTGTAAGGTGATCCTATGATGCTCACGTCTGGAAAGAGCACTCTCCATGATGAAAAAATGTAAGATGCAAGGTGCAAGACGTTGGACTCGGCCGATAATGCGTCTGTGTGTGTAGGCCCAAGAGTACAAGCAACCCCCTAGAATGCGGCACTTTATAAAAGTAGTGTGTTTACAAAATTTGCAATCCCATCACATAGAGTGTAAGAAATCATGCAACTTTGACCAAGGAAGCGCTAAAAAATGAGCTGCGAGTCAAAAGTTATGGCATTATTACGATTCCCGCAACTAATGGAAAAATGCACTAGACACTGTAAACACATTAAAAAAATGCCCGAAATGGGTGCAAAGGGTATCATGTGGGTACTCGTTGGAAATGACACAGAATTTTAATAGGGGTTTGTTTTGACTACGAGGGGGGGTTAGCCTCCTGCCAACCCCGGACCTCGCCCTCCGTCTTCGACACGCAAATGAAGGACATAATACAAGTCAAAATACAAGCCCAAAATGAATACAATGTCATGAAATGAAATGTTTTTTATTTAACCACCTTAAAACATTTAAAAAAGGATGTAGACCCACGTTTGAAGTGGTCAAGGCCACATAAGGAGCTAGACAGCAAGGAGATGCCACGTCCCACTCCTACTTGGTGTAACCACCTTTGGTTTGTAGAGCTGTGTTTGGCCGAAATGCGCAGCAGTGGGAGGTGCTTGCCATGTGCCCAAGTCTTTACAGTCTTTGAAGGGAGGTGTGGCAGGTCTACACAAGCGGGAGGAGCCGTTTGAAGACCCAAAACGCCCAAAACACCCAAAAATGCCCAAAAACGCCCAAAACGCCCAAAAACGGCTGATTATAGATTCCAAGGTAGAGTAACGTCTTGGGTAGGTAGAAGAACAGGTAACCAGAGCACGTGGGAGCTTTTGGAGCTGGAATGACTGTTAAAAATGTCCAAAAGGGAGCAGGTAACAGAGCTGACCAAACAACAAGCCAAAAAACATTTTTCCAATGGAAAACAAAATGCAAGAGGTAGCAAAGACCTCGTGGCAGTAGAGGAGAAAACAATGGAAGATGAAAATGCCACGTGGAGCTGAGGTTGTTGTTGGAAGAAGCTGGAGTGGATGAAACGCTGATCCCACGTCCCAAATAGCTATTATTCCCATGAGAGGTATGCTGTAGAAGCCAAAAAGTTTTCCAATGCAGAGGAGGGCACGAACCAACCACAAGGAGACTCGAAACTCTGAGTAAAGAAAACGCAGCACAACAGAGAACACAAAAAAATGTGGCAGCAGGTGGAAGGAGGCTGAGCTGTGGTCAAAATGTTTTCCAACGCAAGGAGAAAATGTAGGCTTTGGGTCGTAAAGCGTTGAATGTAGTCAAGAAAAAAATGTTTTCCCAAACCATGATGAGCATTCAAATAGTGAACACAGAGATTTGAAGGCTCACAATCCACAAATCAGCAATGACGAGTGTCACCCAATAATCCAAAACACGGGCCAATGCAAAAGCTGAACCACCGAACCAATGTAGAGAGGCTCGATTCACCAGGAGGAGGATGCATGCAGACATGAAAGGCGAGCAGTTGGAGTATAGCTCGAAGACAAAACTCTTAAATCTGCAACCCGAAGTCCACAAAACATGCATACAACCCCAGAGAATAGATCAGTCAAAGACACTAAACCCGAAAACACTAGAAACTCGAACAACAACCTCAAACACCCGAGCAAGAAACCAGAACCCACGAACATAAAGAGAGGTATAAATGCCCGAAATCAATGCATGAAGAGCACAACTGGAATATCCATTACGACACACGCAGCGAAAGAGATCTGTATATCACGCCGGAAGCTGGAAAACACGCACAAAAATGCCGATGAGTGCATGGATCCACAAGATCCGCTCTGATACCATGAAAGAGGGTTTAAAACCCGTAAGTGAGGATCACGAGGGACGACGTGCACATCAACAGGACGCGTGCAAACGACAACGTGAAGAGATCTCGGGAGGAGCGAGCATCAACCGAATGTGCATGCAAAGATTTGACAAACAGTAGAACCTGGTTAAGCCATAAAACTCTCCTCTATCTCATAGATCAAATGGGGTGTACATATAGGAGGTGCTGAGTAACCCCCAGTGTTGCAATCATGACAACTCAGTAGAGAGGGGGAGTTACATTCCCATAATAGAAGTGTAACTCCCAATGACGCATATGATGCACTGACCCACTGACATGTTGATGCACTGACGTGCTTTGATGACACCGACGCGTGCGACGCACTAACGCGTAAGGGAATCTCATAATGACCCCTAAATGACACATGGACCTACGATCTCACCTAAGTGAGATGACTCACCTGATGATGTGGAAAATACACACACCAACAGAGTTTTCCATTGATTCTTTATAATTTATTTTCATTTGAACATCCTAAAACTTAATTACTTACACACTTGTATATAATCATAAGGAATTTGATAATGAATCACCTGCACTGATTATTTAAAACTAAGATTGAAAGAATGAACACCTAAAACAACTGTGCTTCCTCTTGATAATTTCAAATCTCCAACTTTACCCTTGATGTTCCAACATGTTAGTTTCAATATATGATGCCCTTCCCATCTACATCGTGGACCATAACAAACCTGGAATGGTATCGTATATGGGGAAAAGACATCGTGGAATCGATTCTTTGTTGCTCATTGCTTGTATAATGCCTAATTATTCATTGGCCGATTATCCTAAAACAAAATTGGTACCCCTCCACTACGATGATAAAAAAATTCAACAATCTTTGTGGCTTTGCTTTGGGTGATTGTCTACTAATCAACAAGAACCCTCTAATTTGATCTCTTCCACCATGAAAAAAATCTTAAGCCTTCATACAAATTTGACCAAGAGTGCTATTGTCGCCAAATCACCGCACCCCCGAATGGTAAAAATGTGAACAGGGACATTCGGTGTGATTGGGACACATGGGATCACCTCTCAATTTGTAGGACTTGGGCTCGAGGTGAACCTCCTGAGAAGGCCAACTTCCTCTTCCTAAACTAAGTGATGTATTACTCTAGTGTAATAAAAATGGCTATCTAGTCCTATGCTAAAATTTTCATGGGTTTTAGGGACAGAGATTTGCAGAAATGAAACTATACTGGGGATGGTGATGCACCAAATAAAGGGTGTTGTCAAACTCGAAAGGGTTAATTTGAAGAGGGTGTGTGCACCACATTTCAACTTCATGTATTACTGACTTAGAGAGGGTATAGAATACCACGGACTAGGAAGCAAGCGTTACCTTTGTTAAACTCAATCGACAATAAACAAGTTATCATCTTTCCAATAAAGAAGGATGAACTTGAGAAGGGTGAACAAGCACCACAAATAAACCGCATGTAATACTCCACCACTTGATAAACACGAACTCCAAGAACCCGCAATAGAAATGTGAACTTGCACGGTGTACCCGCAAGCATGAGAAAAAACACAAAGAAGTATAGAAGGATGAAAGGATCGAGATTAGTCACAAAACACACACTTTTATTGCTTCAATAACGTGCACAATGCATCATACATTTAGAAGAGGAAATGGTTGCCATTACAGTCTTGGAAAAGAGGCTTGAAAGTTCTCTCAACATGCAAGGACAACTTGCAGAAGAGAGAGGACTCTTAAAAAATTGCACTTGCCTAAGATGTCTAACTTTCCAACCTATCTGACCTGTTGGAACCCCTCAAACGAGCTTCCAACTTACATTTATAGAAGAATATGTGAGAGAGAAGAGGAAAGGTCATAATTACATTCGTAAACTGAAGGCACATGATGGTTCATTTATTATAGTTGGTTGAACCACTTTAGAAGGTTCCATCATATGTCATTAATGACTGGTTGACCTAGCCTTCACAATTAATTAAAATAATATTTAAATAATAATAATAAATATTATTATTAAAATATTAAATTAATTAAAAATAATTGTGGGACCCCGTTGACCAGTTTGACTCGAAGAGGGAGGGGTCATGAAGAAAAGGCCAAAAATGAGTCCAACTCGGTGGTTGGCTCACCAAGCCAACTCACCAAGTTGGACTCGAGTCCTTCTATGCCGCACCGAGTTGAGTGTGTAACCGCACCGATTTCCTTTGCAAGAATCGAGCTCCTTTTCTACACGCATTGACCGAGCCACTCCATGTTGTGTTAGTTTTCCTCGGTGAATTTACCCTGTTGGCTTTGTAGACCCCTATCGAGCTCATACTCGAATGCCGTGTTGAGCCGTTCCTAGCTCGGTTCTAACTCGATTCACCGAGTTAAGTTCTTCATGTTTCATATGAACCAAGCCATTCTCCTCCATATCAACTAAGTGCATCATGGCTCATTACCACCATCCACCAAGTTACTCCTTTCCTTGTGAACTTGACCATTAACATGGTGAGTTGATCGGCCACATAACACATCGCTTGGATTCTGTACCGAGCTCTCACCCATTATTACCGAGCTTCAAGTGGACTGGCTCAAACGATTCGAGATCTTCATATTCCTTATCAGCTCTCCGATCTACGAACTACCTTCCATTTTATGCCTTGATAAAGCTATGGACCGATCAACTCACCTTTGAATCTTCATTAAAGCCATCTCTTCGACCAACCCTTCTCGAGCTCATGACGGTTGTAAGAATTCAATCTTCTTCCATGTATGCAATGTAGTCTGTGAATGCTAAGTTGACCTCAAAAATATCACATTCCTGTGGACTTGCATATTCCTAAAACTGTCTTGCAACATGGTTTCAACTCGGGAAGAACTCTCCCTCATCATCTCATAGCTCGGCCTATGAGCTTATTCTTACGGCCCGACTGAGCTCCAAGGTCCAATCACTGAGTCGAGCTCATATTCTTTGCATGGTTCTACATGATGACTCATGACTCACCTTACATGGTGTATTCATTTTCTCACTGGCTTCAAGGTGAGTTCGTCACCATCTAATCCATGATCTTAGCTCGTTATACCCAAAGCTTAGCTCGAACTCTACTACACAGCTCGCTACTCAAACTCCTCATAAACTCGTTTGTCAGGCTCATCCGCTGATTTCTCCCTATTCTCCAATTGACTCTGCAATGTTTCTCCATAAGCCGAGTTATGCACAAATGCCGACTTAACTTATCTTTGCAATGCTGTGTCGAGCTTTGACATAGCTCCATGGTGACGTCTCACCTGAAATTATCTCCTTGATTCAGACTTGACATTTATTCAAGTGAATACTTCACCACAAATAACCTCACAACCGACTTGCTCATTCTCATGCCAAGCCAAGCTATCTACCTTCACGACTCGATGAGCCCAATTATTACACCTGAGCTCCATCATGTCACTGACCTTTTATCAATCGGTTCGTCATGGCTCGCTTCATTAAAATACCATACCCCTTGTGAGTTGAGCTTATATCTCGCCAGATATGTATAATTTCTTGGGTTCTTCATTTTTAATGGCTCGGACCATTCTACCAAATCTACATACTACGATTCCTTTTGCCGACACAAACCAATAGTCTCCTGAACACCTCAGCCTGAGACTTGATCTTAATATAAGCTTTCTGTATGGATTCTCCTTACATACTTGTGATCTTGGCCCAAAACAACGACTCATTCCGAGTTAAGCTTTCTCCTTTCCTTGAGTTCACTTTTGTGCACATCGACGTGGCTTTTCCTTCCAGGAAGGTTCGATCCTAACACTCTTTCATGCCGTTGGAATCCCTTTCGGCTCAAGCTCGTAGTCACGAGTTACTTGGACGTCTTCCATGCTACTTTCGAACTGCTCCTAACATATTCTACTCAATTAAGCCGTGCTTTGATCTCCACTTATCTTTGCGAGAAAATTTCATGAAGAGGAGATTGAGATTCTTTACAAATCAATCCCATTCTCTTTCTTACATGAGTAGTGACTGGATCGATTTGAGCAGGAAATCTTCCACCCTGTGGCGTGATCGCTAAATGGACTCTCAGAAATGCACAACTTCCATTTCACTGTGACTAGGCTTGAGCATTTTCCTCGACTGAATTCTACGATGAGCCTCCGCTGTGTATTTCTCAAATTGGTTACAATGTTGGGCCCGTGCTCCAACCACCTACTCCTTGCAATGAATCTACCAGTTGAGCTCATCCACAAATTCTCCTCGATCGACATGACTGAGTTGCCGTTTAAATTCTGAAATGAAATCCCTTTTCCATGCATTCAAACTCCAAGCACCGACTCCCACTCGCCACACCGCCCGACATTTGTCTCAGTCTCCAATTTAACTCAGAAACCGTCTTATCGACTTAACAATTATCTCAAAAAATCCGTGTAAGGTGGTTAGCTCGATGGCCTGTCCCTTTCAGCTCATCATTTGACCCGGACGTCGAGCCCACGATCCACTTGAATTGTTTCTTTCTGGATTTGGATTCTGACTGCCATCTTGCCATGCATGGCGTGGCTTTCATGCTATGTAAGTCTGAAGTGGGAAATCCGGGTCTCTGAGACCATTTTTCCACACTTACTACTTCAGCAAGTCGGTGCTTAATGCTCGCTTCTCCACCACACATCACACTTTGTTGGCATGACGACTCTTAAGGTGAATTGACAATTGACTCGGACCTCCCATGTATGGAAATTTTTCATAGGCTTTCCATTTTGATATCTCCACATGGAAATGCATCTCACGATCCCCGCAAAGTGGAAACCTTGTCTTGGTTTTCCATTAATGAAACTCCCACATGGAAATTTACTCCTGAAATTCCCCTAGTTGTGGAATGGCTCGATTTTTGCCCCACGAACCCGCAATGGTGGATTCTTGGGATTTAAAAGCCAATTTTCCTCTGAGTGGTGACCATCTTGGCTCACCGAGCCATCCACGAACTTTCCTGAGCTAATCCATAACTTGGCCTGCAAGCTCGCCATTTTAACATCTGCCCTATTCAGCTCGGTCTTAGCCGATGCCAACTCTGATTTTTCTCTTCGTGTGGGCTCGAATTGCCATAATTTTGAAAGACATGACTCACTTCTCTGAAATTTAATCCCGAGCTTGCATTCATTTCTACAGTGATACCAAGTTCCTCATGATAAACCTGCCGAGCTTCATTTTACATTTCCTGAGCTCGGGCTATATGTGTTTTATATTGACTCGACTTAGTTAGCCTGAGATCTTCCTCTTACCAAACTCACCTGAATAATGAGCTTCCTTTAATCAACTCGTTCCCTGTTGTTTGAACTCAATTCTATTCGTTTACTCATGAACTCGGCTTCACTTGGCGAAACATGTCAAGCTCCTTTCTTACATTCGTGAGATCCCAGGTTATCTTTAGCTTGATCCCATGAGCTCGGTCTTCATTGAGCTCTTGTGAGCTCGGTCCTAAATGATGCTTTCATTATTTTCGAGCTCGTCTTTGTTTATTCACTATGAGCTCACCCAAATTCATTAACCAATGAGCATTTATTCATGATGCACCGGCAAAATTTTCTCCTAGCTTGGCTCCAATGTTTGAGCTCGCTCGAGATCTTCTATGCCTAAGCACGAAATGGCTTATTAGCTCGTAGTTTAGTAAGAATGAGCTCTAGACCGAGCTATGTCTCAAATCCATCATGAGCTTCTAGCTCTTAGGCTTAAAATCTATTTTCATGACATGATTTGGTCACATTAAAACTTAACACAAGTCCATGTCAATTATCGTAAGCTAATGCCACCTAGCTTTGACTCAAACTTATTTATGATATCAACTCACCGAGTCACTCACTGGGCTGATCAGTGAATTAATTGAGTTCATAGAGACATGTTAAAGCTCTTCAACATGATTAATCAATTATTTTAATCATTTTATCTTGATAATGACCGGAAGTGGGTCCTGGAACTAACGTTTCATTTTGAATAGAATAGGACCCCATTGTCCAATTTTTGCCATGTGTGCAAAATTGGATAAGCGTACAAGGGCAAGAATATCTCGATAAAGACCGAAACTCCTCCACATTAACTCAAAAAAAAACAACAACTACAACATGTGTAAAAATGCACTTGGAGGAAAGAAACAACTCCTACAAGGTTAGCCAACTAAGTCAACCACTTATTGAAAACATTTAAAATAGAAAGATGTATCGAAAAAACTTATAGGAAAGCGTGAAAACTATGTATAACGTGAACTTATCTTTTTAGAAACAATGCTTTAGATGAATCCCATTGACTAGGATTGGAAGCTCTTCACCATCCATTTCTACAAGTTAGAAAGGATTACAAGGTTTACAACCGATAATCATGTAAGGTCCACTCCACAAAAAGTCAAACTTTGTGTGACATCCCAGTTTTTCTCTATCCTCATCCCACTTCAACACTAGATCACCTCCATTGAAGCTCGTTACTGTATCTTTGTTATCAAAAGTCCTTTTAACCTATGCTTGATTCAGCTCCATTGACTTCATTGCTTGATTTCTAACTTCTTCAAGTTCCATGAGCTGAGCATACCTCACCTCCATTGGTTCATTGTCCATCAACTCCACTTGGTGCATCAATTCCAAGGATAGAAGCTCAAGTGAAATAGGAAGCTTGGCTTTAAGACCATACACAAGCTTGAATGGTGAGTTGGAAATGGACCTCTTGTGAGTGATCCTATCAACCCATAGGGTTGCTTTCAATTTTGTATGCCATGTTCTTTGATTCTCATCAATAGTCCTCCTAATAATCCTCAAAATATTCTTATTAGTATATTCAATAAGACCATTTCCTTGTGGATAATTGGGAAAAATATTGAGAAAAATACCATTTTTACAACCCATGCAACAATATTTCCTCCTACAAAATCCTTAGCATTATCTGAAATAATGGTTGAGGGAACACCAAACCTGGTTATCAAACCTTCATAGAAGTCTAAAATACTTGTTTCATTTGCTTCCTTCAAAGCCATTACTTCATTCCATCGTGTAAAGTAATTTGTTGCAATGAGAATCCATCTATGACCCAAGCTTGAAGGTGGGTTAATGAGGCCTATGAAGTCCAAACCCCATTGAATAAATGGTTGGTCCACTAAAATTAGTTGAAGGGGTAAGGAAGCAAGCTTCTCTTTTCCTGTGAAAAATGCACATTTTGACACTTCCTTACCCAAGCATGACAATCCTTGAAAAGACTTGGCCAATAATATCTTCCTCTCATGATCTTAAGGGCATTTGTTTTTATAGAATAATGCCCTCCACCTTGTCCATCATGAAAATGTTCAAGTATCCTTTCAACTTGACTTGGTTCAATGCATCTCAAGAGTACACCATTAAGATATCTTTATTGAATAAAACACCATTAACCAACAAGAAATGAATTTATTGCAATCTAAAATATCTTCTTTTAGACTTGTTTAAGTTTGGTGGATATATACCATGTTGAAGGCACATTTCCATGTCATGAACCCAACTTGAAGGCTCTTTAATTTTCTACTTCATTTGGCTCATTTTGTAGAAATAGGACAACATCTTTATTCTCTTGCAAATCTTGAGCCTAATGCTCATATAAAACTTTTCCTCTTATCAGCTTTATAACTTTTATATTGATGTCATATTCCATTACTCTTGTTATCCAACCTAATCTCTTTTCACTTATATCTTTGTTCAACAAAAATTCTTTAATGCTAGGGTGAGCAACCATTAAGTGAATTCTGTTGTTAGAGATAAAATGCCTAAATTTATTGAGAGATCTGACAATAGAAAGGACATGTTTTTCAACAAATGAATACCTTGTTTCATACTCCAACAAGCTTTGACTGAAAAAATTATATTGGCTTCTCCAAACCATCTTTGTTATGTTGAGTCAACATTCTGATATTGTATCAACATTAGCATAAGCATACAACATGAAATATTTTGCAAAATCAAGATTGATGAGTGTAAGAACTGAAGCTATAGCTTGCTTAATGGATTCAAAGCTACTTATTCCTTCTTTTGTCCATGTAAAAGTCTGATTTTTCTTGAATATTGGTTAGTGGCTTTGATAATGAAGCAAAATCAACAATATACCTCATGAAATTTATTTTTCCAAGAAATCTTTACAATGATTTCTTATGTTTTGTTAAGGATAATGCAAGAATGGAACTTACTCTTTTTGGTTCAATACCCATACCATGGTATGAAATGACATGACCAATAAGTTTACCCCATGAACATAAAAACACACTTCTTTAGATTGAGTAACACTCCATATTCTCTACATCTTTCAAACACTTTTTGATCTGTGATAAGTGATCACTCACAACCTTGGAAAAAACTTTTATATCATCTAAATAAACTAGAACAAACTTATTGATAAAACCTTAGAATTCCATATCCATAGATATTTGAAATGTTGCACTTGCATTGGAAAATCTGAGTGACATTTTCTTGTATACATAAGTGCCCCATTTAGTTGTGAATGTTGTTTTGTACTTGGTATTCTTCCTTTACGAGTATTTGGTTGTAACCACTATATCCGTCAAGCAAAGAATACATTTTTGAACCAATAACCAACTGAAGTATTTGTTCCATGGATGACAAAGGATAGTGATCCTTAAGTGAAGCCTTGTTTAAATCACAAAAATCCACACATAATTTTATTTCACCATTCTTTTTCCTTACCGACACAAGGTTGGCTACCCAAGTGGAATGTTTGATGGGAAAGATAATGGATGATTCAATAATTTTTTAAAGTTCTTTCCTCATCAATGGTTCTAACTTTGGGTTGATTGACCTTTGCTTTTTCCTTACCGGTTTTGCATTAGATTCTAGTTCAATGGTGTGTTGATTTAATGAGGATCAAATCCCTTCAAATATTATTACTTCCAATCAAACACATCAACATAATCTCTACATAACTCAATAAATGAATCCTTTTAAGATTTTGAACATACCTTGCCAAGGTTAAGGTTTTTTCCATCAAGAATGTAAACACTTTCATGTTGATCTTCACTTGTAGTAAGAACAACTCTATCTTGCTTCATTTCATCATTTTCTCCAAAAATTCTTTCAAGAGTTACAAGGCCTTTAGGAATTTTATTTGTCTTTAGTTGCACAATCTGATCTTCATACTTGTGTTGAAGCTTTCCTTGATTTTGTGAAGAAAATTCAGCTTCTTCCTGTAAAAATATCACTATATGAGCATCATCATCAAAAACTTGTCAATGTGAGTTATTATCTGGAATGGATGGCCTTATTATAACTTAGATATGAGGTTACAATTTAACATTTATAATATCTGCAAGTATGTCAAACTGAGATTTAATGGTTGCAAGTCTATCAACATACTTGTTTTTATCTCTTGGAACAATTTGAATATTAAAAGAAAGGAAATCCTCAATCATATCCCAAAATCTATCTCTGTAAGTCCTCATCAATGAATTTTTACAAGCATTAGAGCATCTTACCTGATGTATAACCTTTGCTCACTATTACCATATAATTGAAATTTTTGATTTCTTTTTTTCTTTCCCACTTTAGGCCATGAATGAGTGCCTCATATTTTGAAACATTGTTAGAACATCCAAATTGAAATTTAAAAGACGAAAAATACCATTGATTAGTGGGTGAAATCAGCATAAGAACAACTCTAATCATGCTGATTTTTGGAGCCATCAAAAAATAATTTCCAAATACCATCCTTAAGCTGATTTTCTTTTTCCATCGCTGGAATTTTAGAATTTTCTTCATAAATGTAGTACGTAGACAAGGCCTTATTCTTTAATAACTCTATAAGGAACATATTCATAAACTTTGTTAGTCCTTTCATCCTTGAACAAATAAGGAATATCTTGTAATGCATGAAGAATTTCATATTCAATCTCATATAGCTGCTCATCAGTGATAACATAATTTGCATTGACCGTGTTAGGTGTTGAGGTTCAATGTCAAAATTAGACAAAGGTTCAAAATTGATTGTCACTTTTGTTCCATACATGGTTCTGAAAACAAGATAAGACCAATCAACTGAAAGATAACCTCTAATCTTAGAGGTGAATTCTCTTAAAAGACACATGGAAAAATAAGGTAGCAAATCCACCACCATGACATCCTGTAAAATTGTTACACCTAGGTAGGCATGCAAGGTGAGTTTCAAGTTTTTGATCATGCCTATTGTCTTAGTTAGAGAACCATCCAACTGTAATACACCGTTAGCACTTGGTTTAAACTTCAAACCCAACTTATCTTCAACCATTATGGGCATTAATGTGCTACTTGTTCCATTATCCACCATGCATGTAGTCACAAAATCATGTAATTATACATTATTTATCTCTGTCTCGTACTACTATTTAGAAGGTTATTGAGTGAAGAAAGTACTAATTAACCCCATATTTTAGCCATCTTGTTTTATTTTATTTTTTCATTACCGACCTCTTGCACCAGCCAAATTCTATCATCCCACATTATCTTAGCCTCGATCGGGTGCCCGTGGGCGCCTTAGTCCCACTAGGCACCCCGGTCCCTTATGCATTATCCCACCACTTTTTGGGCTCTTTCTAGCCATTTTACATCTTTATCTTTTTGGTGGTCGGCCATTTTGGGGTTAATTACGAAGTTACATCAAGAGAACCCTATAAATATAAAGTCATGATACCATAATGAGGGACCTAACATCACTTACTACTATCCTCCATCTAGAGTTACATTCATTTATTGCATTGGAGATCACTTGCACCCACATAGATCCATCATTAAGGTAAAACACTAGGACATCTACATCACACTTCATAGGGGAGGGATTCTATTCTATTCCATGCACACATTCTATTACATTTTCTACACGTAGTTATTGCTCGCTACTTCACAAAGTGTGACTAGAACAAGAGCAACCTAGGGAATGTTCACACACACTTGCACATAGAACTACATTGGGTCTAAGATGTAGTGCAACACTCAATTAGTAAGTCCACCATTGTGGTAGTTGAGGTCAGTTTGACCCCTTCATATGCATTATTATTTTTAGGGTTTGATGCTTGTTTTGGGGTCTTGCAGTCTTTCTTTCATCTTGGATTATTGGTGATTGTTGAAATAAACTAACACTTAATTCATCATATGAGTTAAAGTGATATTGTAATAAAGTAATTTTTTAATTAGTTAAGTTAGCTTAGATAACATCAATTATTAGTGAGTTTTCTTTTAGTTATCTTATCCCTTGGTTTGTGGGATCATGTTCTATCTTGCATATTTTTTCCTAGATTATTTCCATGAGGGGAAATAGGGGCATTTAGGGCAATATTCTATTCCTGTATATTTTCTCAGATTAGGTGATCTGTTTCCATATATTGTGGATGAGATAAAATTTATCCAATATCTATAAATATTACAACTCTCTCATTTGTTTGCAATGATTGATTTTTATATTAATAAAATACACAAGCACTATCTTGTTTCTGTGTAAAGCTTCTGTGTCAAATATTCTTTTCAAGTATTCATTATCAATATTTATTTCATTATCAAGATTTAGTATCAGGGTAGTATTTTGATCCAGGGAGAGTGTAGGAAGTTTTAGGGAAGTTTAGGGAGACCTTGATAAATTTTAGAGCTTGGAGGAGCCATAGATGCCCCCAGCCATTTCACACTCTCCTACCGAATCCACAACCCGGTTCAAAATTGATTTGTAGTTAAAGAATACCTAGAGTACAATTACAAGCCTTTACTGAGACCTAGATGTAACTCTATTGCAAAAGGTGACATTGTTTCATTCTCAGTTTAAAAAAAAGGTTTACCTGTACTTGCAATTTTTAAAAATTGGAAGCATTTAAAAAAATACAATATTTTTGTATTGTGGGGACCCGAGATTTTCAAGCTCCCCACATAAATTCTCCTTCCTCTTCTTTGTGCTCTGTCTTTTCATATATTTGGCAAGAGAATTCTACATGCATGTGAGAAGATCTCTATCCAAAGTGACCTCCGAAGCCTCCAATCAACCTAGAGATTACATTCATAGATCAAGAGCATTCAAGAGAAGAAGAATACATGCTTGCAAAGACAAAGAAAACAAATCCATTCCAAAGCCTTATCTGTAGAGGAAGTAATAAATTCAACGTTGCCTGTAAAATATTCAACGTCCAAAGCTCAGGGGAAATACAAAAACTACGTCCTAGTAATATACTTGCGTGAAGCCAAAGCAAGGAGCAAATAAATAATAAAAAAGGCGGCCAAGGTTTATTATAATGCTTAAGAAAAGCTTTCGAATTGCAGTTGTACCCTAAAACATACCGATTGAGCCACGTAAGCCCTAATCCGCATTGGTGTTTTTTAAATATGTTTTCTTTTAAATTTCCATTTTTGGATTTTGTGAAAACAATTAAAAGTACATAAAAGTAATTTCCATTTTGGGAAAGGGGCCCAAAAAGATATTGAAATCAAAATTTAAACAAGTCATAACTTTCAACTGGTACCTCGGATTGAGGTGTTGTTTTTTTAAAGTGTGTGTTTTTGTGAGATATACGTCTTAGTCCATATTTAAATAAGATTTGTCTTGTAAAAATTGAAAAAAATAGAGGTTTTTTATACTTGAAAAGAGGCCAAAGAGTCCAATTTTTTTATTTTTGCAAATCGGCCACAAAGCCAAATTTGTAACAGGGCCAATAGTGCCAAAATTCATTATACATGGCCGAAAAGGAGCCCAAACTGAATAAAATATATTTTTTGGGGGGGTGTGCATGTTTTAAGGGGGAAAAGTGTTCAATTTTTTCTTCTACTATTTATTAGTTTTCATAATGGCTGCAATTACGGCACCAAAATTATTTTTTCCAGATTCTCAACTTTTACGTTCTGATAATTATCCAACATGGAAAACAAAAATTCACGCACAACTTGATTTTGAAAATCTATGGTTCATTATTTTTGGTACATTAATAAGATCTACAACAAATTTTACACAAAAAGCTACATTTGATCATGTAAATCAAAAATCAAAGTTAATAATCTTGTTTAGTGTTTCAGATGAGGTACAACCTCATATTCATGAGGCCACAACAACAAAAGAATCTTGGGACAAGTTGAAAATAGTATATGAGTCCAAAAATAAGAACACAATACTTCATCTCCAGAGTCAACTATTGAACTTGAAAATGCAACCAATTGAGAAAGTTGAAATGTTTTTGAGAAGAGTAATAACTTTGCGTGCATCACTTCAAGCTTTGGAAGAAGAAGTAATTGACACATCACTCATTCCTATAGTGTTGAGAGCTCTTCCTCATAGGATTTTTGTGACCACGTTAAACATAACTGGTCAAACAACAACTTTTGAACAATTAGTGAATATGCTACAATAAGAAGAAGCTATTCACTTAACTAGTGAAATTGAAGAGCAAACACTTGCTTCTAATAAAAAGGCAAGAAACAAGTTAAGTCTAGTAAACAACCTCCAAAGCAAGGTAACACTCAACAAGGCCAAAAGGCCCAACAAAAATGTCCTATTTGTGGTAAAAAGGACACGAGTTAAAGAATTTTTGGCATAACACATTCCAAAAGGATCATCAAGTGGCAACAAAATTGATTACCAAAAACAAAATCGGGCCAAAGAACATAGTAAACAGGGACAAAATAATCAAAAGTGGAAGAAGAAACCAACTCAACAAGGAAATGTATCCGAACAGGAAGATCAATTTGATGATGATGAATTCCTATATTTTGCATCCAAAATGAAGTATCCAATTCTAAAAATCAAATTTGGTTCGTTGACTCAAAGTGTGCAACTCGACACATGACAGAAAGAAAGCTTGGTTCTTCACAATGAGTAAAACACCCACCAAAACTCATGTCTCTTTGGGTTATGAGACATCATATAGTGTTGAAGGCATTGGTTCTATTTCACTACCACTTGGGCAACATAAGTGTAAAATTACAAATGTTCTGTATGTCCATGGTTTAACAAAAAATCTATTATCTGTGCATCAATTATTAGATCACAATCTCAAAATTGAATTTGATTATAAAGGTGGTAAAAAGATATGCTTAATTCAAGATAAGTCAAGAAGCTCAAAAATTGTTGTAAAATCTTCAAATGTGGGAAGAATGTTTTATTTGGATTTTTTCAACGAAATGATCAAGCACTTGTAGCCAAGGATACATCATCAGCTCAACTATGACATCGAATACTTAGACATGTAAGTTTTAGATATCTTGACACACTTCATCGATACAACATGGTTAGGGGTTTGCCACTTATAAAAAGGGTATAGATAAATGTCAACATTGTTTGGTAGGAAAACAACATAGAACACCATTCAAACATAGTACATTTCAGGCTAAGGCAAAACTTGACTTGGTGTATACCGATTTGTGCTAACCAATGAGACCTAGCCACTCTGGGTTTCAATATTTCATGATCTTTGTTGATGATTTTTCAAGAAAAATGTGGATATATTTTATTTCTACAAAAGAAAAGCTTTTGAAACTTTCAAGAAGTTCAAAGCCCTTGTTGAAATAGAGTCTGGTAGGAAAATAAAAACACTCTGCTTACAGATCGAGGGGGAGAATACACCAATAATGATTTCAATGATTTTTTGGAAACACATGGCATTTGTCATCAAATGGCTCCTCCTCACACACCACAACAAAATGGTGTTGTTGAAAGGTGAAATCATACTATCATGGATATGGTGCGATGTATGATTGATGATGTAGGTTTATCAAAAACATTTTGGGCCGAAGTAGCTAAAATGACAGTCTATTTACTAAACAGAGTTCCCACTACAACTCTTGATGGAGTAACACCATAGGAAGCATGGTTAGGGAATAATCCATCTATTTCACACCTTATATTTTTTGGATGTAAAGTGAGTATGCACATTCCTAAGAAACAAAGAACTAAGCTTGATATGAAATTAGAAAACTTATCTTCTTGGGATACAATGATGAAGCACTTGGATACAAACTTATGAATCCAAGAACAAGGAGGGTATACACTAGTCAGGATGTTGAGTTCTGTGAAGCGAAAGAAGTAGATGCTCCTTCCATACACTCACATGATGAAAAAATCAACCCTACAGTGAAAACAGAGAATGGTAATCACTTTGATGATGACAATGATGATGGGGAAGATGGTGAAATTCAACCTCCCATAGGAACCACTAAAAGTATGCCTAAATGGTATACAAGTATGATGAGAGATGCAAAATTGGATAGTGCCCCTGAAAAATCTACCATTGGAATGAGGACTTGCAGTATGACTCAAAATGAGGTCAATTTGGCGTTAATGGGTAAAGTTGTTGAAACTATTGAGCCACCACTAGTTTCAGAAGCCCTATAGTCTAAACCTTGGAAAGATGTTATGGATGCAGAATATAAGTCACTTATGAAAAATAATACATGGAAACTTACATATCTTCCACTAGGGAAAAATCCAATTGGATGTAGATGGATTTCAAAAACGAAGTACAAAACAAACAAAAAAATTGATAAACACAAGGCTAGACTAGTTGCTAAGGGATATGCTAAAAAAGAAGGCATTGATTATGAGGAGAATTTTGCTCCCACAACTAAGATAAAAACATTCAGGTTAATCTTTTCTCTAGCTACACAATTTGGTTGGAAAATACACCAAATGGATGTGAAAAGTGCCTTTCTTAATGGTGATTTACAGGAAGAAGTTTACATGACTCAACTAGAAATTTTTATCATATCAGGTAAAGAGGAAAATGTATGTAAACTCATAAAATCACTATATGGTTTAAATCAGTCTCCCAGGGCATGGTATATTAAAATCAATGAGCATCTCATTCAACATGGATTCAATAGGAGTCCATATGATCCTAATCTCTATCTCAAAAATCAAGGGGGGGAGATAGTGATCGCTATAGTATATGTCGATGATCTATTCATCACTGGAGGATCAATGAGGATGATTGAGTCAATAAATAAAGATCTAACATGATCATTCGACATGACCGATCTCGGGATTTTGTATTATTGTCTTGGACTTGAAGTTTGGAAAGAGAAAATCATATCTTTGTGTCATAATTGAAATACACCAAGACAACGCTCGAGAAGTTCAATATGATGGATTCTAAACTAATTACCACACATATGGAGACAAGACTTCAACTATCTCGAACAGATCCATAACCACAAGTAAATGCAACTCTCTATCGACATTTGATCGGGATTCTCATCTACTTGACTTACACTAGGATGTATATCAGCTATGCAGTCAATTATCTTTCATGGTTCATGCAAGAAACCAAGGGTTTCTCACTAGAAAGCAACAAAGTGGATATTGAGGTACATCAAAGGAACTATGGACTATGGCCTAGAATACAAGAAGAACAATAACTTCTTCTTGACAAGATATTTAGATTCGATCATGCAGAAACATAGATGACAAGAAATCCACTCCAGGATTTGTATTCTTTTTGGGATCTAGACAGATATAATGGGGGATTAAGAATTAGAATTGTGTTTCAAGATCCTCCATAGAATTATAATATCATGTAGTAGGTGGAGTTGTCTATGAAGTGATATGGCTCGACGTATACTTGAAGGATTGGGAATACCACAGAAAGATCCAACAATCCTACATGTAGACAATGAAGGAGTAATAAAACTTGTTCGAATCCAATTTTTCATGAACGCACCAAATACTTTGAGGTGAAAGTACATTTCATTTGCAAACATGTTCAAAAACAACATCCAGCTCCAACATTGCCCGATAGAACATCAACATGTAGATATCTTCACAAAGTCTCTTACACGTCCAAAATTTGAGGCATTGAGTTTTTCTCTCCTGTTCACTTCAGAGTATGTTGAATTAAGGGGGAATGTTGGAAATAAACTAACACTTAATTCATCATATGAGTTAAAGTGATATTGTAATAAAGTAATTTTTTAATTACTTAAGTTAGCTTAGATAAAGTCAATTATTAGTGAGTTGTCTTATCCCTTGGTTTGTGGGATCATGTTCTATCTTGCATATTTTGTTCCTAGATGATTTCCATGAGGGGAAATAGGGGTAGTTAGGGGCAATATGCTATTCCTGCATATTTTCTCAGATTAGGTGATCTGTTTCCATATATTGTGGATGAGATAGAAGTTGTCCAATATCTATAAATATTTCAACTCTCTCATTTGTTTGTAATGCTTGATTTTGATATTAATAAAATACACAAACACCGTCTACTTTCTGTGTAAAACTTCGTGTCAAATATTCTTTTCAATTATTCATTGTCAATATTTATTTCATTGTCAAGAGTGACATTTGAAGGAGCATGGTGAATCGATACGACACACAACGAAGGTTCTAAATCACCTTCCAGCCCTACAAAGATCATTTTCAGAGCTTTTGCATAAACTAGGGTGCCTAGATTGTAGACCAAAGTGCCTTTGGGTGCCCCACCCTCCTCCATATGGTTCAGTCCTGCTAGATCCTCTAGATCCACCCTTTTTGGGACTTTGCATAGTCGTTCATGCTTCTGTATTTTCCAGTCTTCACTATGATACCATCATGTAAGCATATGTTATTCAACTGAGTTCTTTCCTCTTCCTTCTTGCATATTAGGGTTAGCATTTCATTTTGCATAGTTGTTTAACTTGCTTGCATACTTCTTTACTACATTTATTTACTTTATTTACAACTATTCATAGCTTAGATTAACTATCCCCATACTACATAGTTATTTCATTTTTAGTTAATCATTTTAGTGAACCCAATCTTCGCACACCATCCCTCTTTGAGAATTTCCTTCGTATGCCCGTCACTCGTAGTGGTAATTTTGGGAATTTTCA
This sequence comes from Taxus wallichiana var. yunnanensis, assembly GCA_018340775.1. NCBI lineage: Eukaryota > Viridiplantae > Streptophyta > Pinopsida > Cupressales > Taxaceae > Taxus > Taxus wallichiana. The sequence continues at coordinate 899,557,040 of CM031242.1, forward strand.
ATATTGTGAGTTACCCTCATTCACCCATAGGATTTCCAACCCAATGGCTGATATCCCTACTTCATCACACCTGCTGAAAATCCTTTAAATACTTAAAATAATGTCCTCTCCATGAAATAGAGGCATTTGATAGTGAGAAGTCCTACGACGAGGATACCAATGTTGACCAAGATCAACTTAACACTATTACTAACTTTTTTTCTAAGCATTACGTGAAAACCCTACTCATCTCCCTCATGTCTTGCATGCTCTAATCGCCGCTCAGTGGGCTCATGATGCTTTAACTACCATAGTTGCTTCCTCTACTCCCATGGTCTCTACTCCACCCACTTATGTTTTCACTCGCATTCCCACCGCTAAGAATCCCTCCATTCACCCTAGAACTCCTCCTTTGCATCATGGTTCCTCTTCAAACTCCCAAAATTGACCTCTTTATATCAAGACTTACAGACCTAGATTCAACAACTTCAACTAGCTACTTCATGCACATCACCATCTCTAGATTCTACCTCATTGCTACATACTCCTTTTACGTCTGCCATATCTACTTATACATTACCACCTAATTTCATCTCTCCTAAGATACCTATATTTAAAGGCCATGGTGACCCATAAGAGCATCTCTCGAGCATTCCATGTAGCATACCTTGACTATGTGGACGATCATATTATCTTAGCAAAGATCTTCCCTCGTAGTTTGCAAGACTATGCAATGTGTTGGTTCTATGACCTACTTGTACATTCGGTAGTCTCTTTCACGCATCTGGCCGATGCCTTTCTCACACATTTCTCTATCAATATTGGCTCTAAGATATCCTATGCTCAACTGGAACAACTCAAACAAGGGTCTAACAAACACTTATCTAATTATGTCTTGTGTTATAAAAACAATTTAGCCAAGATGTCTAATGTCCTTGAGATCCCGAGCTTCAGAACTTATTTATTCAGAGTCTATTACCACCTCTACAGGAGAGTGTTCTCTTTGAGACTTCTCCTTCATTTGATAAAATTTTTCATACTCTCAAGCTTCATGAGACTAAACTATTAGCCATAGGAAAACTTAAATATCAAGAGAAAACATCATCATCCACATGCTTTTAAAGTAATCCACCATTCAAATATTCTACAACTAAACCCATGGATGGAAAAACCACTATAAACGTAGTCTCTACTCTTGACCACAACCATATAGATGTACTTTTACTAAGATTAGTACACCTCTAAGAATTTTTCTACCACAACTCATCGATAGTAATCTTATTATTCTACTCGCCACCTCTACAAATCGATTCATCTTGACCCAAAGGGAATAATTTTGATGATAGTTCTTATTGTGATTACCATCAATGCATCGAAATTCCACTAATCGTTGTTTCTAGTTACGACATCTCATTTAGGATTTTCTTGACAATGGTCAAATTGAGCTTCGGAATCTACAACCTCTACACCTATTAATGAAAATCATAAACTTAAAATCTTTAATAACCCCTTACCAAAACACAATACAAAAAAACCGATTCCTCTGCTAATTACATCCTGTCACACCGTATACACCCTCCCAAACCAGGAGCCCTTGATTTATTAGTTGCAAACATTGACGCTTCGCCACAGATAATTTTCTTCTTTGATCGCGACTATCATGCAAATTTCACATCTAATCATTTACATATCAATACTTTTGTTGGCTTAAACTCCATCAAAAATACTAAGATTGACCCATCATGGCCCATTAGTGCATGCTCTATTTCACTTCTTAAGGCTATTGGTTATCCTCCCTCACAAATTGAGTACCCTTTCAACAAACCCTTTGGTGTTGTTAAGCTGCATGTTATGACTGGTCCTCTTACTATGTTTGTGAATTTCCTTGTTGGGAACACAGGTTGATGGTTGTTACATGCTTCTCGATCTCAATTGGGTTTGCCACTCTCAATTTATCATTTCTATGAATCATTTGAGACTCAAATTTATTCACACCAATCAAGTTATTTCTATTGACAATGTCCCTCCATCCGATCCATGGTTGTCACCTCTCGAATAGTAGCTAACGCACCATCTACTTCTTCTTCTACTACCTCACACTCCATGTTACTTAAAGAAAAGTCTTCTCCTATTTCACCTACTAACGTATCATCTCGCATGACCACACCATTCCGTAGCCCCACACATAGTTATATGCCTCTTCATCTAATAGTTCTGCATCTCGACATAGGTCACCACCTTGGTTTATTCCACACGATCTTCTTCACCTTCACATCACGTAGCACGTAGATCTCCATCTTGATGAATTTTGTGATGCCACAACCTTCTTCATATATTCATCCATCACATGTGCATAGACTTCATTCACCAGCACAACATTTGTCTACCATACCACTAATATTAGAGCATGGTCCTATGATTCCACCACCAAAACCATCAGATGAAGGACCCTCATCCTTCACTATCATTGATTAGCTCACTAACTCATATATACTTGGGGGAATTGCATCTATTACACCCTTGCCCCACACTCACCCTAACAACTATCATCTTTACATTTTCATATAGGCATATTTCTCACACGTTCTAGCATCAACCATTACCCGATGACACATTCTTGTGCTTCGATTCACACTTGAATGTTGAGGGATTACTACACATGAACCCCACACACTGCACTATAGGCATTACACATAACATTTCATCACACATCTCACGTTATACATCTTACATCATACATCCGACATTTAGCCTACATCATTTTGATCGTTGCGTAATTTACATATCATATCATACACATTCTATATATCATATTAATCATCATTATACATACTTGCATCGAGTGTGCCACATTACTTATCATACATACTATTTTTAGTTTACATACATTACATCTTATACATCGTACATTACACATTCTACACATCACATGGTCATCTTTCATCACATATGCTACTCATGGTTATATTGATGTCTTTCACGTGCTACACTCACTACCCTATGACACACTTTATTTCCTCGGTCCATACTCAACTACCGAGGGTTTACAAATCAAATGGACCTTACACTCATCACGCATGTGAAAATCCTAGGCTATTGACATACGCTTTAGGATAAATTGTCACTTATTCTTTCCTTTTGTAGTGGTATACACCTTAGGTTACATCACCACTCCCTCCTTTCATCATGTAGTGATATACGCTTAGGGACAAATCATCACTTATCCATTCATCTTATAGTGATATATGATTACGCTAAATCATCAATTATATGTTCATCTGGCCATGCTTTATAGGGTTCACACACACATTATTTTTAGTCACATCTCATCACTACACTTACACAGTCATCATCGCAACGTGTTAGACACAACATACACTTCGACCATTTCCTGATGACGCACTCTTGTTTATGGTTATTTCTTTACTACTCAGGGGGAAAACCAAATGAACCTCATTACATACACTTCCATTCACTCAGGGGGCATGCGGCTCCTATCATTTCATATTACATTCCATCCCATCCATCCACAACATATTGCATTGTCTTGGGGCATTTACTCTTGTTTATTAGTGTTTTACATGATCACTTTACTACACATGTTAGATTGATTTATTATATGTCATTATCTATATCATCCACACATGTGCATTCACATATTTGTTTAGTTGTGATTGTAGATACAAATATTTTACACGCAACATGGATGCTCACCTTCTACCCTTCCTACACTGGTCGTTGGGGCATCCACATTTGTTTCTCGGTTTTATTGTTTCATTTTGTACTTATCACTTTACATTACTTGGTTATTCATGATTTGACATATTGGTTATTTCTCTAACATGCTAATGGGTGTTCCATGTGCAACACTTGTTTTGTAGGATTACATGTTTCCATGACTACTTCTTTTTCTTTTTTTGTACTTGTCTGTCATTGTTTGTTTGTTTTAGGTGTCCGGCCTTTCCCTATGTTTGGTGTGCACACTTGTTTGTTGTTTGTAGCCATGATGGCATTGTGTGTCTTGTGACATTGTGAGTGATGTTCCATGTTTACGACCCACTTTGTGTGGCTTACTTGTATTCTTGCGTGTTTACACTACTTTTCTTGGTAGTTTTTACACTATTTGCATAAACTACACATTGTCTTCTTATATGCATGCACTTTTGTACTCATATTTTTTTGGCTAGCCATCCTTGTTTGTGCGTGCCTTGATTTATACCAAGCGCATTCCCTTCCCCCTGTATGGCACACTTACGAGTTATGCAGTTGGTCCTCTTTTTGGGTCGCATTCTCTTATCAAATGACGTGCGCATGCGCCCCCAAAGAGGGGGCATCATTTGGGGATTTTACATACTAACATAGAGATTCTACATTGGTTTTCTTTAGTTATATACAATGAGTGGGTTCAGACCAATCTACGAACTCCATACACAACAAATTTTATAGGACATGGTGTCCTTAACATTATGGGAAGTAGTTATAGGCTTGAAGGTTACAATGGGCATGCCTCCTACACTACTTCGACTAGTGGCGTCGGATCACCTAACAAACTAGGACGTACAGAGATCTCTTCACACACATTTAGGGAAGTAGTTACAGGAAGGAGAATAATGTAGCTTTCTCCCTACACTTCTTTGGCCAAGGTGGCGTGAGATTGCCCAAAAAACTCGCAAAGTATAGGATATCCTTCTACACTCTCTTTCTTGACATGGATCAAGTGCACATGTTCCATTTACATTTACATTTACGTAGTTTACATTTTCACACTTTTATATACATGTGTCTTTTACATTGTGTTTTTACACATACATACATACATATTTGACTACTTGATCATTTTCTCCTTACATGTTTAGCCGTATGAGAAACAAACAATCAAATGGGGGCAACAAAAACAACAATATCAACAATAACACTTCGCGCGACAAGTACATGCTTTACTAACTAAGCGGGTATATTGCACACCATAACAATACACACACATTTTTCCCTAGGTTCACTCTCATCACTTTTTCTTTGTGCATTTTTCATCTTTAGTTTCCATGCTCCTCCATCTTTTTTTTCATTCCATGTTTTTTCTAGTCCTTCAACGCATTTCTACTACACTCTTCATGGACATCAGGTACACATCTCTATCTACTTTATGTTACCGAGATTTCCGCTCACCAACATAAAGTGGGGGAAAAATGTAGTCAAAAAATCATGCACTTTAGACATTATTTATCTCGGTCTCATACTACTATTTAGAAGGTTATTGAGTGAAGAAAGTACTAATTAACCCCCATCTTTTGGCCATCTTGTTTTATTTTATTTCGTCATTACCAACCTCTTGCACCCATATGCCCAGTCATCTTCTATCATCCCACATTAATTTAGCCTTAACTTGGGTGCTTAGATTGTCTTGGGGCACCTGTGGGTGCCCTGGTCCTACCATGGGCGCCCCGGTCCCTTTTGCACTTCTCGCCACTTTTTGGGCTCTTTCTAGCTATTTTACATCTTTATCTTTTTGGTGGTCAATCATTTCAGGGGTTAATTATGAAATTAGATGAAGAGAACCCTATAAATATAAATTTATGAGACCATAATGAGGGACATAGCATCACTTACTACTATCCTCCATCTAGAGTTGCATCTATCTATTGCATTAGAGATCACTTGCATCCACATAGCCCCATCATCAAGGCATAAGGCTAGGAAATCTGCATCACACTTCATAGGGGAGGGATTCTATTCTATTTCATACACACATTCTATTACATTTTTTACATGTAGTTATTTATCACTAATTCATAAAGTGTGACTGACACAACAACAACCTAGGAAATGTTCACACACACTTGCACATAAAACTACATCGGGTCTGAGATGTAGTGTAACGCTCGATTAGTAAGTCCACAATTGTGGCATCTAAGGTCAGGTCGGACCCCTTCATATGCATTTTTTTTAGGGTTTGATGTTTGTTTTAGGATCTTACAAGTCTTTCTTTCATCTTGGATTATTGGTGACATCTGAAGGAACATGGAGAATCTGATATGACACACAATGAAGGTTCCGATCACCTTCCAAACTGTACAAAGATCAATTTTAGAGCTTTTTCATAGGTCATGCCACCCAGTTGTAAACCAGAGTGCCCCAGGTGTGCCATTCCTCCTCCAGTGCTTGAATCCATCTAGATCCTCCAAATACACCCTTTTTAGGTCTTCTACACAATCATTCTTGCTTGTGTATTTTCTAATCTTCATTGTGATACCGTCCTCCAAGCATCTCATTATTCAAATTGATTCATTTTATCTTAGTTCTTACATATTAGGGTTAGCATTTCCTTTTGCATAGTTGTTTAGCTTGCTTGCATACTTCTTTACTACATTTATTTACTTTATTCATAGTTGTTCATAGCTTAGATTAACTATCCCCATACTACATAGTTATTCCATTTTTAGTTAATAAATGTAATTAAGTACCAAAGAGTCACCTATTATCAATTGAAGATAGAAAGGAGGTGGTTTAATCAGTTTTACCTCACTTACAATAAATTTTACATCCTTGGTTGTTTGTTGTTTTGCATTTTTAACTTGATGGTCTACATTTTTCAAAATGATATTGGTTGTACTTGCTTCACCATCTATTGGTTTTGATGATATTTTAAGACCTGAGAGCTCTTTGACAAGTAAATCCTTTTGTCCTAGAATGGATAATGAGTCCCACATAGTCATGCTAATATGTGATTTCTTCATATGATCAACAATATTAAATAGAACAACCCCTGCCTTAAACTCGAGCTTTTGGAATAAAAACTTACTCTTGTACTTGAGGTGAAAATGGGCTCTTACCAAAGCATTGATATTCTAATTTTCTTGAACTGAAAAAATAACTTGATCACTAGTATTCTTGTCCATAGCCCTCTTTCTTGATCTTGTTACAACTGACACAAACTCATCTCTTTCCTTAGATCCAACCTCTTGATTTATAGCTACATGATCACTAATTTCCCAATTTGCCATGGTTACACCAGGTTGCTCCTACATAAAATTTGGATCTCCTTGTGGTGGTAGAAAACCACTCTCTTGAGCTTGATAGAATGCTTTCTCTTTAGTCATTTTCGGCATAGGAAAACTTTGTGCCACCATTTCCAATGTTGTATTTGGTTCATTAGGTTAAAAATTAGGATCTGACATCATGTTATTTTAGGGATGCATTGAAACCAATGCTTTAGAAGTTGAGGGCACATTAGGATCAATAACTACAAGTGGTTTTGCTGTTATAATAGCTCCTTGAGTGGAGGTCCTGTAATTGTTATAAGGCTGATATTGAGTCATATAAGGAGGTTGATAAGGTCTATTAGGTTGAAATTGATCTCTTTTCAACTGCACTGCCTCATTCCCAATGGTTTGTAAGGATGTTTTGAACTCATGAGGCTCATTGGGATAAACTGTGGGGAGGTTTTGCTAGTTTTGCAATATGTGGAATAAGAGTGAACTCGGAAAGATGGGCATAAAAGGTCTAGGGAAAATTTTCCAGCTTGAATAAGGTTGTTTTCTGCTCTTATTACTATGTCAAAAGTAGCAGGAAGTGTAGTACCACCCATTATTTGAATCATAAAAAAATATCTATATTTAATGCCCCACAAGTAATAAAAAAGCATGTTCAATTGATGGTTTAATAACTTGTGGTATCCTTTCCCAATTTCTTGCATATTTCAAGTTAATTTTTTCATAAATTCTTGAGGTGCTCTTTTAATGGTTGTAAGTTTCTCTATGAGTGAAAAATGGTCTGATTTATCTTCAAACTATTTACACAAGGTTGCGCCCAACTGATCCTAAGTAGTAATTGATCCCACTAGAAAAATTCTATACCATTGGAGGGCTTGACCTTTAAAGGATGCAACAAATATTCTTAAGGTAACATTTTCATGAGTAACATTATGGACAAAAAATAGGGCATCAATGTCTCTAATATGTTCAATGGGAGTGGTTTGATCTTCACAACTGAAATAGGGAAGAATATTTAAGGAAATAACTGGCATGTCATTAAAAAAACAAGTTGTAAAGGACTACCACCCGTGAAGGTAACAAAAGGCTGATTTCTGACCATTAGAAAGATGGGAATTTGAATAACAAAGTTCTGAATTAGATTGGAAGTGTTAGGCCTATTATAATGTGTAGTATTCTCGAACTCTTCTTCTTAGCTAGAATTAAGAGGTAATTGAACAAATTCAGAAGGAATACCTCTTGATGATGACCTTGTGTTCACTTTAGGCATGAAACATGAAGAAATATGTAATTAGTTTTCCTTAGCGAGCCAATCTTCACTATATTAATGTTGATATGTCAAAATCTTCATCCAAAATTATCTCTACAATAAGGAGTTGATATTATATGAGTGGTTCCCGGCTGATTGCAACTCTTAAAACTGTGTTTATGTCTTCTTAAGTCTTGATAACTCTGGAAAAATCATGTTAGGTTGTTGATTAGGAGCAACTGAGATTTTAGGAATAACCATTAGAAATTATTCCCTTCATTTGAATGTTGATATAATGCCAATATTTGGTCGGTGGTCCCACCAAAGGTGTGCTAAAAAAATGTTATCACTCAAGAGCACCTTGAGTGAAGAAGTGCATGCAATCCTTCTCTTTAGTTGATATAATGGTAACTTCTCTCGAGCGTGGGTTACTTGAGTTGAGAAGAACCTCTCGAGGCGGGCTGGTTCCCTAGATCAACCACCTAAACTAGTTTTATCGCGGGGTTAAGGGAGAGAAATAACACAAACTTAACAAAAACATGTAAAATAGGTGATACACCAACATTTTGGAGACTTATAGCTGCACAAAACACACTTATTGACTCCTAAAGACCTGAAATAATCACTTAATCTAATTTTTATTGAATTCTACAATTCACAAAAGACATTAATAAGTTATTGGCAAAGGAGGAGAGGGCATATTTTGAGGTCTATTCCACTTCCAGAACCTAGTTAACAATTTAACATGCACTTGAAATGATATGTAAAATATTCAAAGCTACTTAATGGAGGTGTTTGAGACTCATGAACATGCAAAGGAAACAAAATATTCACTAACACATACCCATAAACCTATTGTGACACACTTCAAATAGCTGCAAATGGAGGAAAATCGGTATTTTATTGCTTCAAAAAGGTGCCGTAGTACGAAACCTACATAGCCTAGGCATGACATAATAATAAGCCCCTTGTCTTGCTTGAAAAAAAAGTACATATAGAAGAAAGAAAGAGGAGTTTACTCAAATCAATATAAAAAAATAGCACTTCCACTTCATCTTGAGTTCAAGACCCAGTTAAGCCAATTGGAGACAAATCCAATGTTAGCTAGTTTTACCTTTTCATGCATAGTTCGAGCCCCTTTGCAAAGGAACACAACTTCTAATAATACAAAGGATATAATTATGTGCATGGTTACAAAATGTAAAAAAACTTTGTATGATTTACTTTAGCTCCTTATTTGACTTCAATTGACTTCACTATTTGCAAAAATTAAGGTAAGAAAGTCTCGATATTAGCAAAAGCTAAGGTAAACTTTCTCACTTAGCCATGTTTAAGGTAATATGGTCTTGCTTTGTCTTTTTGGAGTATGCATGGGTAATAATTTTTCTGATCTAACTTTGGGGCACATGCATGAAGTTATAATTTAATCTATTTGAATTTGGTTTGGCATTATCCATCACCCCTTTGCAAATAATTATAATTAAAACATGGTTGAGCCCTAGCTACATGGGCATAACAAAGGTAATTATGAAAAGAAACCTAACCATGATTAAAAATAACCATGGATAGAGTTAACTCAAGACAATCAAGTAATTAGGGTTAAAACCCTAATACCATTTTTTTCACTTGGAATTTTGTGAATTTGGGAGCGTCACTATGGAGGGAGACGAGAATTTGAGCAAATTTACATTTACACTTGCTCTCTGGTTTTTTTTTTTGAAAATTTACATTTTTGCCATTAAATTTTCTACTTTGAGCTCTATTGCCATGGTCATTTGTTTGGGTTTACTTGGTTGTTATTTTTCTTGTGCAAGCTATACTTCTATCTCGAGTTGTCATGTTTTTATTTGGCCACCTAAGAGATAATGCTAGATCTCTATATCTACTTTATGTAAGAACACTATTTCCATCTCTTTGAGCTCTTTTGTTTATCACTCAGTTGGGTTCATGTGTCTCGAGCTGGGATTTTCATTTCAATTCTCACTATGAGAAAACTTGGCTTGCAATAGGTTTATTTGTATTGGGCTCTGGTTTGGTGTTGACACCAATACCTAACTCGGTAGCTTTTGTGGCCTCGAGATCATTCCTTAACTCGATGTATTGTGCATCGATCAATGTTATTTTTGGCAGCTCGACCTTAGAGCTCTTAACATTATTTAATTGTGATTCTTCATAGTGAGCTCTACATAGCTCTTTGTAACTATCTCGTTGTATTGTAGGCTTTCCTTGAGCTCGGTTGGGATTGATTACCATGTAGATTGATGTGATTTTTTCATAGCTTGTCATGATGTTGCTTGGTGACTTGACCTTGGTTTAACTCGTGAATTGGGTGGTTTGGCCGTTGTCCATCAACTTAGTGTTTTTTCCCCTCGGTATTCTCCTTACCACTCATCGTGTTTCACCTACAAGATGGGATTTACATTTGTTTGGGTCAAGCTCGTCATGTTGACCTCTTTCCTAGCTTGGCATGAGCTCAAATCACTCTATCTTTAACTCAACTCACTATGCACTCCTTAGCTTAGTGTGTATAAAATTTCTAATTCATCATGTGTTGAAAACCCTTCTCGACTTTCCCTACCATAGTCTTCACAACTCGGTCATGCTTACATAACTCAACCATCTTCTTTCCATTAGCTCAAGTCTATGATGCTTTGAGATCCTTAAAAGGTCATATTTTTCTAAGTTCTTCCAAGATGTTGATACTTTTAGAAAAGATTGGGGTTTTAAAACATACCCAAATTTGACTTAATGGATGGGTTTACATTGTTTGCACCAAAAGAAAAACATTTTAGATCTGAAACTTTTCTTGTTCATGTGTAAAACCATATTCTAGAAAATCTGCATACTTAGAAAATGTATTGTTACAATTGTTCATTTTCCTCTTGGTATCTTTATTCATGCATTTGTCTTCATCTTCAGTTGATGGTATAAAGTTGAGAAAAGTCATGGTTTTCATAGAAAAATGTCTAGATCTAATTTTGAAGCTACAACTCTTATCATTGTCAAAATGATTTATTATGAGAACTGAAATCATTCATTGTTGGAACATTGTTCTCTTGAAGGCTTGTAAACTCTAGGTGGTGTATGAATAATGTTGAAAACTTGTTTTGAAAAATTGTATTGTTCCTTGTAAATTGTATGGTTGCGATTTTGTCTTCCTTGAGTTGAGATCTGTATCTTTAACTTCATTTTCAAACCAAATGGCTGCAATGTTACTATTTTATTCACATTCTCAAACTCTATTCCATTCTAAAATCTTTTGTAAATATGTATTATACACTTTGGACTTCTATAATTTCCTTGTTGTAGATGTATTTTCATTATGTGCTTTGAGATTCGATGAAATGTGTAACTTGTAAGCTTGTAGTAGATTTACATATTCCTTCAAAAGTATGGCTATAGTTTTTATTCATTAGCACACTCTGAAATGCATCTTGAGTGAAGATTTGGCATGAAACTTGATGGAAAAAATTGATACTTTCATGTTTTGTAAAAGGTGTAGCAGTCATTCCTAGATATGGAAATATGCATTTTTGCAAATTGTGGCAACCACTCTTGGTTCTTGAAATATGTACTTTTACATTACTTTGTCTTTGAAAATTTGCATATCTAAAAGTTGTTGAATATCTCCAAGTCCTAAAAACTTGCACTTCTTGTAGCTTGTTTTTAGAAAAGCGTATTATACTACATTCTTTTTAAGAAAGTATGTCATGATTGTTGCATGAAGAAACTGTAATTTGGAAAATGTATAGTCATTTTTGAAATCCTACTTTGAAACCTTGTACCTCTATTTCATTGTATACCTTACAAAATCTGAATGAGATGTTCTTTCATTTCTGCAATACTTGATCATAGGATGCATATATGTTAAAAGTTAGAAATATAATGAAGCAAAGAACCCAGAGCTCTAACACCAATTCTTTTCTTCTTCTCTCTTTAGGTACACCAAAGTAGAAATTGGATCAAACCTGGAGCAACAACTATAAGGAAGGGGTCTTGTCATCCGAGCGATAGCGAGTCCCTTTTATTTTTTACATTATCGATTTTAAATTTATTTGCATTCTTACTTAGATATCCATATTCCACGGCTTGTGTGGGAAAAATTGTTCAATTTCCTTATGAATATATACAAATGTTTTATGCAATGAGTTGTCACTGCTTATTTTTCATTATTTTTCATTTGAACATCCTGAAACTTAATTTCTTACAGACTTGCATATAATCTTAAGGAATTTGATAATGAATTACATGTACCTGATTATTTAACAATTGTGCTTCCTCTTGACAATTTCAAATTTGTAACTTTACCCTTGATGTTCAAGCATGTTAGTTTCCAATTAATGATGCCCTTCCCATCTCCATTAGGACCCTACATCAGTCTTCAATGGATGATGCATAATCTTAGTGATGATGAAAACTGGAATGGCCTCATATATGGGGAAAATAAATCCTAAAATCCAATTCTTTGCTACTCATTACCCATATAATTCCCAATCATTCATTAAAATTGAGTGTCCTAAAAAAACATTTGGTACCCCTCCACTATGATGGCAAAAGCTGGTCAAATTTTTGAGATTACTTTGGTGTTGCTTTTCTTTTTCTTTTATATACTTTTGTGGATTAATTTTGCTTTATTTTCCTTTTGACATGATATTCATATTTATTTCTTGAGTGTTTAGAACAAATATAACTCGATGGAGGATAAAAAAATGAATACAGAGATGCCATTGGCTAGCGCCCAACAAGTATGGTCCTTTAGTGTTTGCATAAGGTCTTTAATTTGTAGAAAGTATGTGGATCACTAAAAGATGAAGTCGTTCTTAGTGTTGACCGTTCTAACACCCAAGAAGGGTAATGAGTGGCATATATGTATTGATTCAAGAGCCATAAATAAAATCACCCTCGGTGAAGGTTTCTATTTCGTGTATGGATGACATCATGGATTGTTTCATTGGAGACAAGTATTTTTGCAATATTTATTTGAAGAGAAAATATCATCAAATTCACATAAGAAAATGAGATGAATGGAAAACAACATTTAAGATGTAAGAAGGATTGTATGAGTGGACTGTAATGACATTCAAATTAAAAAACACACCAAGTACTTCACGGGGTTGATGAATCAAGTCCTAAATCTATTTGAGGCAAGTTTGTGACCATGTACCCAGATGATATTTTGATTTCTAGTAGGACATGTGAGGATAATTTGTTACATATCAAGGAAGTGTTGCAGATACTATGGGAAGAGAATTTTTGATTAATCTCAAGAAGTGTAGTTTCATACAAGAAGATTTAGTATATTTGGGATTTGTGATTTTTAGATAAGGATTGAAGATGGAACATGAAAAGGTATATGTAATTATGGAGTGGCCATCACCAAGGAGTGCTTCTAAAGAAAATAGTTTTCATGAGTTGGATAACTTATACCATGAGTTAATTAATAAATTTAGTGGTGTATACACACTAATTACCAGGCCATGAGGGGAGATAGGATGAAATTCATCCGGAACATAGGTATAGAAAAAGAGTTTTGTGGAGTGAAGAAAATAATGTAACAGATATACCGGTGTTGGAATTTCCAAATTTCCCATATGTATGTTAAGTTGATTGCGATTCTAGTGGCATAGTCATTAGCACATTATTGACTTAGGAAGAAAAACTTATTACATTATTCGAGAGATATTTTGAATGATACATGGAATAAGTATAGTGTTTACGATTAAAAATTATGTGTAGTAGTACATGCAATGAAGAAGTGGAGAAAATACTTGTTATGTAAATAGTTTGTGTTGTACACCAACCATTAGGAGTTATAGTTCATTAAAAGCTAGGGAAATTTGAACTAGGGGAATATGAGGTGGGTAGAGCACCTAAGAAGATACACATTCATGTTGAAGCACAAAAGTGGAAAATATAAAAAAATAGTTGATGTGCTTAATAGGCGTAATTATTTATTGACGTAGATGATGATTGAAGTTGTTGGTTTCAAATCCTTAAAGGAGTTATATATGTAAGATGAATATTTCAAAGAAGCATGGGAGACATTCATAATACTTGCAAGTGTTGATAGGACACCTTGGTTGGACTATTTTTGTAGGAAGGATTGTTATTTGGGGAAGGCATCCATGCACTCTAAAAGGATCAATGTGTGAGAATTTAGTAAGAGAGAAACATTTTGGAGGATTAGCGGGGTGCTTTGTCTCAACTAAAACCTTAACATAGCTAAGGGAGAGTTAATTTTGACCACAAATGAGTGTAGACATGCAAAACTATCCAAGAATGTCATATTTGTCAATTGGCTAAAAGAAGATCTTAGAATGTGGGTTTATATAAACCTTTTCCCATTCCCCGAGGTGCCTTGGGAGACATAAGTATAGATTTTGTGTTGGATTTTCCTAGAACATAGAGGGGTGTTGATTCCATTTTTATAGTGGTGGATAGATTTTCCAAAATGGCACATTTCATTGTGTAGACACTAAAATATGGCAACTTTTCCTTTTACAAATCCATGTTAGGTTATGTTGTCTTGCTAAGAAAAATTCTCACATTTAAAATCCAATCAGTATATATCTCTATATATTTTATGAATTTATCATCTTTACACTCTTATTTTTCATCAATTCAAGAAATATTATTTAATCAAAGTAGTATACTATCTTGTACATCATGCCATAACTTTCTATCTCAATTCACATCTCTCAAATCTAGGATCGTGTATAGTTTGGTTAGGATGTGGAATCCAGTCTTGGCTGAATTTTATAGTCTTGGTCGAATTTTATGGTCCTGAATTTCATATCTCAAATTTTGTTTTTAATTTGAATATATTTTTCGAATCACTTCATATTTCTAGTGTTAACCTTATTAAAGTATTTCACCTACAAAAGGCTATATAAGCAATTCAATATCACTTTATAACTCTCTTGACACTCTTACAATTTCCTATTGCATATATCATTCCAAAAACACTCAACGCTATGCAAAATCTGCCAAATTAGTTGCAAATCAATTAGAGTAGTTCCTATAATAGGTATGAAGCACTTAACTAGGTCAAAGAGTCTAGATTCCTCCATTTAAATTCATGCAAGTGTTGACAAGACACCTTGGTTGGAATATTTTGTGTACCATGGATTATTATTGGGCAAGGCAACTATGCATTCCAAAAGGATCAATGTATAAGAATTTAGTAAGAGATAATCATTGTGGATGATTAGCTAGGCGATTTGGATCGACTAAAACCTTAACATAGCTAAGGAGAGTTACTTTGACAAAAATGAGTGTAGACATGTGCAAAATTGTGTAGGAATGTCATGTTTGTTAATTGGATAAAGGAAGATCTTAGAACTTGGGTTTGTATCAACCTTTTCCCATTTTTGAGGTAGTTTGGGGAGACATACGTATAGATTTTGGGTTAGGTTTTCCTAGAACATATAGGGCGTTGATTCCATTTTTATATTGGTGGATGAATTTTCTGAAATGACACATTGCATTATGTCGACACTAAAATTTGGTAACTTTTCCTTTTACAATGCCATGTTAGGCTATGTTCCTTGCTTGCTACGAAAAATGCTCACATTCAAAAGTAAATCAGTGTATATCTCTATATATTTCATGACTTGATCATATTTACACTCTTATTTCCAATTTAATAAAATATGAGTATTAAATATAATTTTAGAGTCACTATGATAATAAACAATAGAATATATGTAGTGTATGTGTGAAATAGTGTCTTTAGGTTTACCTCGCACTAAAGATGAAAAGATAGTGGGCAAAGCTAAAAAATGTGTGGGAGTTCCCTTTGATAGTATGTAGATATGATTTCCCTTTAGAATTTTCCACCCATATAATGGTATGTATGTTGTGTATATATAGGGATATCTTGTTTGAATTTTGACACTAGTGACATGACATGCCAACTAGGACCTCGGGATAGGAGTAAGAAAACCAAAAAGGCCGACCACAAATGTCAAAAATGTGAACAAGAACAAAGAGGACATGAGCGCCCAGGGTGGACAGGAGCGCTGGCGCTAGTGTCCAGTTGTCAGGAACTAGGCATTGTGTCCCTAGGATAGCTGAATGAAAATGTGAGAAGAATGAAAGAAAGGATCCTTGTGACCTGACCAAAACTAGGTGCAAAAGTGACAGATGTGAGAGAGAGAAAGACAATAGAAAAAATCAAAAAAGTGGATGGACTAGGGAAGTGTGTCACCAGTGAATACTTTTCTTACTCAAGATCCATGCATATAACAACATACTTGGTGGTATAGTAAAATAGTAATATGTGTGTGATTTTGTGTCTACATTTTCCCCCTTTATGCTTATTTGAATGAAATTCAAGTAGTGTAAAGGAAGTAAGGAACATACATGTGAGAAGTCCAGAGAAGCCCTGTTGTAGAAGTACGTGCAAAATATAAGAACATATAGCATGGTGAAACCATGGATCAACGTGTCGATCCATGTGGCATAAATAGAGACAACAAACCATTGTAAGGAGACTTGGAGAAATTGATGATTTGATTTGGAGAATTTGGAGATTTTGAATTGTTGTCCAATGGAGATTTGAAGGGGTAGGGAGTGATCAATTCCCAACCCGATTTTGTAAATTTTGATCAAGGAGGATTTGGGTGTCATCCTTACCAGAGGAAGAGTGTTGGGGAGAGAGGTCTAGTTTTACTCTCCATCCATGACTACATCCTCAAAATCCAACCATTTGATGGATAGGCTAAAGACCAAATTTAGTTCCATGTTGAATAACCCATATAAGAGTAATATAGGAAAGGAAATGATGTCTCATTTCCCCCACTCCCATGGGTGTTCCAATTTGTATATAGTGCTAGATGGCTTCCATGTTAGGTCATCTGGAAGTGATATAAAATGTAAAGTGATTCCCATGTTAGGTCATCTAGGAAAGATAATGAAGTGATGTAGCTCCCAAGTTAGGTCATCTGGGAGAGATAGTAAAGTATGTTATGTTATACCGATTGATTTGATTTGATTTGAAATATAAAATATTGCTTTGAGATTGATGTATGTGATAGATTACTCATGGAGATATTTTTGATTTTTCCCCCATATTAGGTCATTAGGGGAATAGATTTGAAATAATAGAAATATTTGAATAGATTGATTGATTTGTTCCTTTGTTTGAATAGTGAAAAAAAAATTTTTGATAATGATGTATTAGGAGTATCGAATGATCGTATAGTAGCCTGAGAGGGATCATAGGGTGATCCCAATTGTATGCCCCCTTTTTGGAAAGGGTGAGGGGTGGAGATAATGAGCATTGAGCCAAAGTAGAGGTGAAAAGATGTAATGATGACAAGGTAGTATAGAAGATGTTGCAAGATTACATATATGTTGAATAATATGTGCAGATTTGAATATAACATTGTGTGGAATGTATAAAAATATGGTGGTAGAAAAATTTTGAACCAAATGGCACAAATGGGGAAGAAAATGGAGTAAAAAGCTCAAGATATGAGTGAAACCATGTGTGTGTATTAATTGGAAGAATGAGTGCAAATAGTAACTATAGTAAATGAAAAATTGAAAATTTATATATATAGTAATAGTAAAAAGTGAATAGTAATTTCATTTGTAACCATGATTGAGTTAGAATTTGAGCTCTATGAGCTTGTGAGGATGCCACAGATTAGGGAAGCGAGGTTGACTAGGTTTGAGAGAGTAGTGGCGGCCATAGCCATGGCATCGCAGATGATGATGAGTTGGTAAGTATGATTATTTTTGAAAAATTTGGTGAAATTTTCTCATTTTGTCATTTTTTGTAAAATTTGAAATTTTGAATTTTTGTGTGTTTTTGACTTGGGTGGGAGTGGCCAAGGTATTGATGTCCTTTTGGGATGCCAACACCTAGTTCCAGTGTTGGTGACTATTTTTAGGCACACCCATCCTACTGCTCTTGGCGTTGGTGACCCAGAGAGAGTGTTTTTGATAGTGCAATGAAAAATATGGGGATTTTGATGACTTTTTTTAGTATGAGTGGTTATTTTTTATATATGAGGTAATAATGTCAATTTTTTTGGTGTTTGTGTTGTGTGTAGAGAGATATACACTCGAGGGAGTTCCATGAGGTCACATTTGAGCACATTATTGACTTTGGGATTATCTGATGTTGAGTGGGACATACTAGACCATGTCGGCTATGGCATATATAGATTGGGGAGGTACCCCATAATATGCCTATGGTGACTACATTGTGTGAGAGGTGGTGTGTGATATACATGTACTTTTTGGTTTCCTATTGGGGAGATGACAGTGACCCTAGAGGATGTATATCGTATATTGTGACTACCATTATGGGTGAGAGAGTCTAGGTGATGGTATAGTGGATGCTCAGAGGTAGATGAGAGAAACTACTAGATGATACTTTACTAGGGACACGGGTACAAAAAAGAGACCCATATTAGTCTAGATGCCATATTGAGATCAGGTGTTCCATGTGGTTGTGAAAGTTTATTGCAGTTGTGATTGCTTCATCATGTGGCAGTAGAGGGTGGTGGAGTGGGCATCTTGTATAAGATGCATGAGATTTTTCAGCATATAGAGAGCATGGGACTAGATTTGCATGGGCATGATGTATGTTGGCCCATTTATACAGAGATCTATATATATTCACACAGAGAGGACCATGGGGGTGGACTTGGAGCCACCACATTATTACATGTATGGGCATATGAGCATATTGTTATATTGAGGCCACTCGGTGGGCCATGTGTTGATTAGGTGAGACTGATATATTTTTAGCGAGTGAGAATGGGTAGGCACACCCAGTAGTAGAGACTTGAATACCACTACTTATAGGTCGATGTTTGATCGGATGGGACCAGGGGCCATCATATGGAGGCCATATAGAGACTATGGTGGTTGGTTGAGGATGGAGTAGAGTTGTGGTGCATTTGACACACCATGTGGTTAGAGGACCGATTTCTAGGAGTGAAAGTTGTTTTTAGGAGGAGAGTGTCGAGGTAGTTTGGTATGGCTCAGGATGTGCCCCCAAGCCATATGTATGGGTGAGAGACTAGAGAGAGCATCAGAGGCCCAAGTGAGGCCAGGTCCTGACAGAGCACAACTAGTGCATCCTAGTCTAGATGAGGTGGATGTGGCCATAGCCATAAGGCCATATACAGTGTGATGATGTGGGGTGTACCCAGCCTATAGTGAGTGGTGGTGGGAAACACATCGATGGGTGTTATTATTTCCAAGTTTCAGATGATGATGATGGTGGTGGACCACCGGTTTGGAGGAGTAGAGGGGTAGGCACTTTCCCCCGATGGAGATGGCCTAACAACACATTAGTTGAGTGTAAGTATTATTTGTTGGTATTTTTTTGATTATTACTTGGTTGTTTGTATATTGGTAAATGTGTGTGATAACTAATGTGGTATTGGATGGTTGTAGGTGATGCTTATTGGTCATTGATTGTTGATTCATCGATCCACACATTGATGTGGAATGTGCCTACCAGATGTGCTCATGGGAGGTGGGATGTTAGAGCAGTGGATGCTATGCGGGTGAGCATGCCCATTTGTTTGAGCCATGGTGATAGTGGAAACCACATGTATTTATATGTATTGAGTATTGAGTGAGCGTGATGAGGCTCATGAGAGACTGAGTGAGCTAGGGAGGTCATAGGAGGAGGAGGATCCTAGCTCAGGATATATTCACAAAATATGTGTGAGCTACAGGGCCGATTCATGGAGCAAATTTGGTTGAGGTGGCCTTACTACGGAGGAAAGTGTAGAGAGATATAGAGGTCACGACCAACGGCATAGATTGAGTGGTGAAGCATCTAGTTCTAGAGCTCCCAATTGTATATAGTGATAATGAGGATGATGATGATGTATATGGATGTAGTGATGATGGATGGGGGCTTTCCCCCAATGATTGTATTTTGAAACTATGATTTTTGATGATATATATATATATGGATTATTGGTATATTATGTTGTGTTGATGTGCATTGATGTATGATGTGATGTGTGTGATTTGATTTTGTTTTTGTGTGATTGTTTGTGTATAATGTATGTTGAAATGTGATGATGATGGATGATGATGTTAGATAGAAATAGATAAGTAATGATATGAAATATGTGTGATATGATGATGATGAATATGAAGAAATGTGATAAATAATAATAGATGTATGTGATGTGTGTAATGAATAATAACAATGTGAATGAATGATATGAAATAATAGAATATTATATTCCTTGATAGTTGTGGATAAAATGATGTATGTAATTATGTGTAAGTATGATGAAGAGAGGGGGGAAGAATAGATGATGCCCCCAACATATGTGTAGTAGAAAAAATGAGGTTCATTTATATAAGACCCCTCGATAATCAATAATGAACCATAGAACAAGAGTGCATCATCGGGAAATGGTTTGATAGTGTATTCTAGAAAGATAGAGATGAAGCATAAAAGCGTGAAGAATGAGAGAGGTTCTTGTTGTAACAGATCCCTCAACAATCATGTAAGAACCTTAAGAACATGAGTGTCATCGGGTAATGAGGTGATCATATAGAAATCACCTACCAAATATGGAGAGGCTTGCGAGGAATGGTGGAAGCATGTGAAGTGGTAGCAACATGAGTGTAAGAGCCAAACTAAATGTCGGATGAAATGGTGCCAATGATGGGAGATGTAGTGGTAGGAAGCATAGATGCCATGGCTTAGGAAGCCAATGAGATGTAGTAGCAATGTGAGGTGGATGAGATGATGTGGCATGGATGAGCTAGGTGGAGGATGTAGATGGATAATGATCTTAGGAGGTGGATGAATGACACCTTAGAAGTTGGTGGAGGAGACAAGTGAACAAAGGTGGAAGCACACTTATGTGAATGGGAGAAAGAGACCACTCATGAGAGTGAGATCCAAAGGAAATGACACCCTTATCTTCTAATTGTTGTAACTTTCATGAAGGGCACAAAATCATTGTCATGGTGGCCATTGATGTGGTGGAAATTACAATAAGGGTGATCACATGGTGATGCAAAGTGATGAGGAGGATGATGTTGATTAGAGGGTAATAAAATTAAGTGCTTATCAAGAAAAGCATGTACAAAAACATCATGAGGCTTAGCAACATGTGAGAAATGCAATGGCTCCCAGAGTAGGAGATGGAGAAGACTTAGGTGGAGACCATGACAGGTGGAGGAGATGGAGGACACTTATGTGATGGAGGGGATGGAACATGCTTACGAGGTGGAGGAGATGGAGACCTGGAGGATGCTTAATAGATGGAAGAGGAGAAGAAGTAGAAGATGATGAAGCAGTAGAAAGGAATAGAAGGGGTTTCTATAACATGTGTAACAATTAAATCTTGTTCTAGATCAATGAATTTATAACATAAAAGTGTAAATGATTCACATGTATCATATTGTAATCTTTCTTTCAATGCAGAATCAAGCCACGACAAAAGATAAATTTCTTTTCTAGATCAATAGGCTGAAATAATAATGATGCATGCAAGAATTGAAACATAAAATGTAATCTAGAATGGGTTCTTTCTTTCCTTGATGCAAGCTAGGTAAGTGATCATGTGTAACTCTAGGACCATTGTTAAGTATAAAGTGTCTAAGAAAAACATCTTCCATTTCACAATATGTACTAATAGATCCATAAGGAAAATGAGTATACCATTGAAGAGCATCATCAACAAGACTATGACAAAAATATTTTAGTAATAATCGATCATTAGAATAAGAAGCCATAGCTAAATGATAATGCTTAAGATGCAAATATGGATTGTCAGTGCCATTAAAACATGAAAAGGTAGGCATGATAAAATCCTTAGGAAAATCTTGAATTGTGAATTTTCTTGGGAATAGGATTTCATGAAGAGAGTTATTATCAATGGAAGCATAGTAGGATTTTCTTTTGAGAGTAAGAGATTGAACTTGAGATTGCAAATGGCCAACAACATGCATGAGTGATAAAATATCATGTGAAGGAATTATAGAAGAAGTGAGAGGCACATGAAGAGGTTGAAGTTTTCCATTGTGAGTGATCATGGGAATGTGAGAAGAAGAAGCAAAGATGAAGGTTGATGATGGGAATGCTAGATGTAGATGTAGAAGAAATAAGAGGAGGTGTACTAGTAGGAATGGTAGAATCAACATGAATAACATCTAGAGAAGAAGAAGAAAGAGGTGGAAGAGGAGGAGAGGAACATGGAATATCAATAGAAATGCTAGAAGTAGAATAGAGGAAGTGATAAGAGGAATATAATTATCATAAATAACATGTATATAAGAAGAAAGAAGAGAATCAAGGAGAGAGAGAATGGATATCAATAGAAATGCTAGAAGTAGAATCAAAAGAAAAATAAGAGGTGAACTAGTAGGAGTGGTAGAATCATCATGAATGACATTGGAAACAACCTCGAAGTAGAAGAAAGTGGAGTGGAAAATTCACATTCAACAGTCTTAAGAGAAGTAACATCCTCACTAACATGTTCATGATCAAAAATATAATCAACATCACTATCAAACAAAGTTTCACATGCAAGTATTTCATCAAGAGAGTCATCAACATATAGAGAAGTAGGAGGAGAAATATCATAAGATATATCTTTGCAATCATTGAAATATTTTCAGAAGTAGAAGAAACATGAGATATAACTTTACATTCATCTTGACTAGTATTAGAAACATCATCATGCACATGTACATTTTCAACATTGGAAATAACATTATTTGCATCTACAATGGCACAATCAAGACCAAGCATATAATCGATAAGAGCATCATCATGTGTATAATAGGAATAGAAGAAGGTGGAGCAGCCTTGGTGACTATAGAAGAACAAGGAGAACATGAAGTGAAGTTTTGGTCAGGTGAAACTATGCTCACACTAGAGTTGCAAAAACTAGTAGGAATATTATTTTTGTGAGCAATAAGTAGTCTTTGAACTTCATCATCAAATCAAGAATTGTGATAAAGGGCATTAAGTTCAGCCTCAACAACATCATCAAGGATAGGATTCACACTAACATGATGCATAGCTTTCCTAGGAGAGGAGGATCTATTTTTAGCCATGAGGGTTTTATGGATCCTAGGGCAAGGAGTTTGACTAAGGATGGGGTTCACCAAATGATTTAATAAAATATAAATATTAAATCTAATTTCAGAGTCACTATGATAATATACAATAGAATAAAAATGCTAAGCACTCTAAAGATGCAATTGTGTAAGAAAATAGAGAGATAGGGCACTTATCTAATTTTCACTTATCCTGGAACAGATCTAAACTAAAAACTGATGAATAGGATGGGTAGAGTGTCAGAAATGCTAGATATAAATTTGGAAGTTGCGAAAAGATAGAGTTGG
Source organism: Taxus wallichiana var. yunnanensis (assembly GCA_018340775.1). Lineage (NCBI taxonomy): Eukaryota > Viridiplantae > Streptophyta > Pinopsida > Cupressales > Taxaceae > Taxus > Taxus wallichiana. Next base: position 899,580,611 of record CM031242.1, read on the forward strand.
ACATGGGTGCTTGGGATAGGCGAGGGCTTGGTTCTAAAGACCACTCCTGGTGTTGTGACTGTGTAATGTTTGAAATTACTTTTTCTGTGTCACTAGGGTTTCACACTTGTTCATTGTTGATCACCTATATGTCACACTAGATCACCGAGGTACCTGTAACCTACAACACAAACCCTAGCTACTTACACAAGCTCACAAACACATCAAATTGAATAAAAATGCAATATGTGAAGTCAGATTGACTTGACGGTCATCCAAAGGATGAACTTATGATGAGTGCTTTGCACTACATTCCAAACTCCATGTAGTTATGTGTGCTTGTGTGTGAAATAGTGTCCTTAGGTTGCCCTCACACCAATGACACCAAGATATGGGATAAAGCTAGATAAAATGCAAATGTGTGGGATGGAATTCAAAACTTCCCCTTCCTATGTAGTGTATGTAGAGTAATTAGCCCAAAAATGCAGTCCCTTTGATAGTATGTAGATATGATATTGATATTCAATCAAAATCATTTACAATAGTGATGATTACAATATTTATAGATATTAAATATCCATATGCGAGACAAACATGATGTTACACATGTGAAAAAAAAATATGTACGGAAGTAAAACAACCCAATATTAAACAAATAACAACAAAATCTTGATATAGGAATACTATTCCCAAATACAAATGAAATATGCTTTATAACCAAACTATAACAACTCACCACAACTTAACAATTAAAATAGCTATGCTAAATTACCCTAGGTAAACTATATTTTACCTAACATTCAACCTCTTAATTTTGCATTTCCTCAAGGGATGAGGATACAAACTCTCTGAAAAAATCAAACTTGTCACGTGCAAGTGACTATTTAAAGATATTTTCTCATTGTTCAATTTGTTAGGAAAAACTAAAGTTGTATATTGTGTTTCAAGACATGCTCATGTATGAAGTGAACTTGTACCTCAATAGGTTTGGTTCTCTCATGAAACACTTGATTGCGAAAATGTTTGAGAACAACCTCATTGTTAACATAAAAGGTGGTAGGTTTTTCATGTGGTACTCCAGGTCCTTCAAGTATACGACATAGCCATATTGCTTTGCAGACAACTCCACTTGTAACATGATATTCAAATTTTGTAGAAGAGAGAGAAACAAAGTCTTGTTTCTTGTCTCCCATGATATTGGTTTGGATCTCAAAAAGAATACAAATCCAGTGGATTTCCTATCATCAATGTTACCTGCATGATCTGAATCTAAATATCTAGTCAAGAAGAAGTTATCATTCTTCTTGTATTCTAGACCAAGATCCATTATACCCTTGAGATATCTCAAGATCTACCTTGCTACTTTCCAATGACAAACTCTAGGTTCCTACATGAACCTGGAAAGATAGCTCACTATAAAGCTGATATATGGTCTAGTATAAGTTAGGTAAATGAGACTCCCAATCAACTATCGATAGAGAGTTACATTTACTGAGGAGATGGATCTGAACGAGATAATTGTAGTCTCATATCTATAGGTGTAGCAATTGGTGTGAAATCCATCATCCTGAAATTCTCGAGCACTATCTTGGTATACTTCAATTGAGAAATAAAGATATGATTCTCCTTCTGCCATACTTCCAATCCAAGATAGTAGTGCATGATTCCAAGATCTATCATGTCAAACGATTGATTAAGATCTTTCTTTGTAGCATCGATCATCTTTATTGTGCTTAGTGATGACTAGATCATTGACATAAAAACTATCACAATCTCTCCTCCTTGCCTTTTGAGGTAGAGGTTCGGATCATGTGGATTTATGAAGAATCCATGTTGAACTAGATGCTCATCAATTTTGATTTACCAAGCCGGGGGTGCTGTTTAAGGAAATACAGAGATTTCTGAGTCTGCATACCTTTGCTTCTTCTCCAGGTACGACATAACCCTTAGGTTGATTCATGTAGAGAATTCTTCCTATAGATCTCCATTTAGAAAGGCACTTTTTACATCCATCTGATGGACTTTCCAACCATATTGAGCAAGAGAAAATATCATCTTGGTCGTTTTGATCTTAGTTATGGGAGAAAATGTCTCCTCATAGTCTATGCCTTCCTTTTGTACATAACCCTTTGCTACTAGTCTCACTTTGTACTTGTCTATGGTCCCATATTCTTTGTACTTTGTTTTGAATATCCATATGTAACTAATGGGTTTCTTCCTGGTGGAAGATTAACAAGCAGTCAAGTGTTTTTTTCATCACTAAATGATACTCAACATCCATGTCATCTTTTCAATATTTCGAATGTAGGGCTTCTTGGAAAGTAGAGGGATCAACATATTCAACAAATCTACTCATTAAAGCAAAGTTTACCTATTATCATGTTTTACTGCGAGTTTGTGGTCCAATGGTGGATGTGTTTGGTGGAGCATCCAATTTTACATCTTGAATCATATTTGTATACCACTTGGGTATAAATTGTATTGTTCCCATGAGTTTTGCTCCTGTCTGATCATCACCATCATCCCCATCATCACTTTCATCATCATTGGGAACATCAATTTTTTTTTCAAAACTGATGGAATATCTACATCATCAGTCAATATGGAGTAGGAGGATCAACTTCCTTCTTCTCAAAGAACTCAACATCTCTACTAGTGTAGAATTTTCTAGTCTTTGGATCCATTAATTTATACCCAAGAGCATCTTCATTGTAGCCAATGAAGATGAGTTTTGAGATTTCATATCCAACTTCTTTCTATTCTTCTTGGGTATGTGCATGCTAGCTTTGCACCCAAATACTTTGAGGTGTGCAATGGATGGCTTTTGATTCACCATGCTTCATGTGGTGTTACTCCATCAAGAGAAACTATGGCACTCTATTCAAAAAATATACTACTATTTTTTTGCTTTCTTCCCAAAATGTCATCGCTCGTCCAGAATCATTGATCATGCAGCGCACCATCTCTATGATAGTAAGGTTTCTTCTCTCAACAACACCATTCTGCTTGGTGGTGTGTGGGAGAGGAGGAACATTTGTTGAAGAAACCATGAGCTTAAAGGTAGGATTTGAACTCATTACTGGTGAATTCCCCCTTGATCTGAGCGGAGAGATCTAATATGATGACCAATCTCATTTTCTATAGCCACTTTGAACTTTTTGAAGTTGTCGAAGCTCAAAAAGGATTCACTTTTCTTACAAAGACAAAATATCCACATTTTTCTTGAATAATCATCAACACATAGCATGAAATACTAAAATCTATAATGACTAGGTTGCATCGACCACAAAGATCACTATAAACCAAATCAAGCATACCTAGAGCTTGATAAGTACTCTTCTAGAATGAAGCTATGTTGTTTACCTACTAGGCAATTATGACACTTATCTGTATCCTTCTTGAGAGATGGAAATCCCTCACCATGTTGTACCGACAAAGTGTTTTGAGATATTTGAAACTGATGTGACCAAGTCTCCAATGCCACAACAATGCAAAAGAAGAATTCTTATTCACAAGTTCTTGATCATCCATGTGGAAAAAGTCAAGCTAGAACATACGTCCCACATTGGAGGCATTTACAACAATTTTTGAGCCTCTATATTTTTCTCGAATCAAACACACTTTCTTACTGAAATGGCTATTAAAGTCAATCTTCATATTATGATCTAAAAGCTGACTCACTAATAGTAGATTCTTTGTTAACGCAGGGACATGTAATACTTTTGATAATCTACAAGTTTGGGAACCAAGAGGTAGAGAAATGTTCCCAATATCTTGTGTTGTGTAAGAAGAATCATCACCTAACGAAACATGTTTTTTCGAAGGCATGTCACTCATGGTGATAAACTAGTCTTCGTACCCGATCATTTGTCAAGTGGATCCCAATTCAATGCACCAAACATCACTCGATGATGTGGATGGTTTATTGGAATGAGTAGTTTATAAAAAGTCCTCATTTTCTAAATGATCTTCTTGCTCATCTATGTTACCTTGTTGATGGGGTTTTCTTCGCTAGTTCCCCTTCTTCTACCCTTGCTTGTAGTATGACTTTCCCTAATGAGATTGTTGATTTTGAGGTCTAGAATTTCTTGATGAACCTTTCTTGTATGTATTGAACCATTAATATTTCAACTCATGTCCTCTTTTACAGATAAGACATTTATTATTTTGCTTGTCCCCTTCTGATGCTATTTTTGGGACTTTTGAGAAGATTTAGCTTTTCCTTTTCCTTTCTGATGAGAAGATAGTTCTTTCTCCTCTTCATCATCTTTGTTGTACATTTTTTTTTCTTGTTGCAGTAGATTCACTAACTTGTCAAAAGTAACTATCTGATCTGAAAAGTTTAGTGTCGTCACAAAATGTGGTAAGGAGGAAGTTCTCTCAAAACAATGGGCATAAGAGCTATATCAGAAACCTCCTCTCCCAAGGCTAGAAGTGAAGCCCTCAATTTTGTAACTCTTAACAAGAAAGCTTCCACTTTCTCATCTAGATTTAATTTTAGTGTATGTAAATGACCCTGCAAATTCAATATAGTGTTCTTGTTTTTGGCCTTGTACACGGTTTAACTTATCCCACACTTATTTGGTTGTTTTGGCATCTCGAATGTGGGGTTGCACTTCATTAGACACTACTAAAAATTATGACTTTGGTCTTCTGATTGGCCTTATCAAACTGTCTCTATTAGGATGCATCATTTGGTGATCTAGTTACAAACCATTCACAATAGGCCAAATCTCTTCAAACTCAAGTTGTGTTTTGATCTTAGTATTCCATACAACATAATTATCTCCTCTTAGGAGCTGTGAGTCTAGAAGAAATAACTTAGGGAATTGGTGCCCATTTTATGAATCAACTAACAAAGGGTAAGACTCTTATCACTCTAGGTATAAGGTCTCCCAATCTATATACCGTCAGTCTGATATATCAAACCTTTTTATATACGCCCCTTCCATATACCCATCGGTATGTGGAATAAGCTTTCCCTTTCATATACCGATGGTACATGAAAGAGGTGTTAACGTATGTGAACAAATTCGATATGTGATACCAAGACATTACTTGAAAGGGGTCTTTGCGATTATTGACATTGGTTCAAAGAAATATCCTCATACGCATGTGTAACTTCACTATATACTTAGATAATTTCAATGTCTTGATTTATGTCATGCAATTGTTCACATATGGATGGGAGGGCTCAAAGTGTGTGCATTGTGTCCTTATTTCTCCTCGTCGATTTATAGGGACGATGCCCAGATGACGTTGTTGCAACTATTTTAGGTGTTAAGTGCAATAGTAGTCGCGATGAATTTACCCATAATCACTTCCCCTAGAGCACTTGTATATAGTGAACAACTTTGTAAAAAGATCCGAAGATGTCGTGAGTATTATAAACCAAATTTCACCATTTTTGATTTCTAATCTCTACCATTTTTTTTTTCAGTTACAATGTTTACGGTTGAATATGAAAACCTGCAAATTAGTACAATCCACTGAAATATACACTAAAAATATATGATTACATCTAAATATGCAAAAAATTGAATGACGGGCAATTTTTTTTTTTTTGAGGCCCTGTGGCCTCTAGAGCTCAAATGGCTCTCGGTGTGAAAAACCACAAAAAGTAGCTAAAAATGTAGTTTTAGATACCCCTCCCTTTAAAAATTTGTTAAGAATGATTTTCTAAGAAATCTAGGAGAAAATTATTTTTTTCCCAAAAATAGTGTTTTTACCACTAAATTTGGTGGGGGTTTTAACTATAGTTAGTGGATTTAGAAAATGTTTTTTCTACTATTTATATCGCTAAATTTGGGGAGGGCTACTAGAATTCCTACTAATTTAAACTATATAAAAAATCTTTGAGGTGGGGCGACTCGAACTAAAAACCTACCCCTCCTAAGACAATTTAACTAACCATAAAGGTGATCTAAGCTCATGTAATACACTTTGAAATAACTTTTATACAATAAAGGTAAAAAATTGCCAACCTTTTGAAAGAATATGTGGTAGAAGGTAGGGGGCCACTTGACCGGTCAAAGGGTGGGTGGTGGATTAGGTATCGCGTAAAAAATGGATCTACCTCCTTATGCTTTGTTTATTGTTTTGATTCACATTCGTCATCAGTATATTTATTTTTCTCCACCGTGTTTTTTATATTGATGCCTATGCTCTGTTTATTTGTTGTAGGGTCATTAGGGAAGATGCAATAGATAGTGGGCATGATGGATCATTTGTGCAGGATTAGTCAAGGCTCGGCAGGGGTGTCCAAGTAGACCAAGATCGGTGGTTATGAAGGAGGCAACTCGTTTATGCAACCCAATGTAAAATGAATAGCTCTCCCACTAATAGGAGATTCACAAAGCTTGCTTGATGTTGGATTGAATGCAGGGTTTATTCATTTAGACATAGAGTTGTTAGATCATTGGGTTGGCCGATGATCCGCATGAGAGGCTTCTTTGTTCGTCTCAGCTCGGTATGAGCTCACCCTTCAACAACTTGATGCCAACGAATGCAAAAATCATCCTTAACTCGATCACCCTTAAATATGGCACATACACCACTTTGAGTATATCAGGACTACTAATTGTTGTAGTGACCAAATACACCTCCAAATTAGAGGAAAAACCCTAATGGGGAAAAATGTTTTTTTATCATTATGATTTTTTTGTTGAAACCATAATTGCTCCAAAGCAAAAAAATTTTGGTGTAGGAGGCATTAGTACAAAAACATTTCTTTTCAAATGCCTAGAAATGGACAGAGGTTGTGGGGATGTAAGGATGGGGTTGGGAAGTTACAGGAGGTTGCATAGGCTCTCCAAATGCTACAAATACTTCTATAAGCTCCTATATCTCTTCTATACTCTATCTCGCACTCCTTCTCTATTCACACAAGCTCCTCTAACCTGCTCGATACCAAATATAGAAGAGGGACGAAGCCTCACAAATATATTGATATTCAATCAAAATCATTTACAATAGTGATGGTTGCAATATTTATAGATATTGCATAGCCATATGCAGACAAACAGGATGTTACATAAATTTGTAACAAAATATATACAAACCCACTATTAAACAAATGACAACAAAAAGCTTGATATAAGAATACTATTCCCAAATACAAACAAAATATGGTTTATAACCAAACTATAACAAATCACCACAACTTAATAATTAAATTACCTATGTTAAATTAACCTAGGTAAATTATGTTTTACCTAACAAGATGTGGGAGATCAAAGCAAGCAGATGGACTAGGGAGTGTGTCACCAGTGAATACTTTTCTTACTCAAGATCCATGTATTTAACAACATACTTTGCGGTATAGTAAAATAGTAATATGTGTGTGATTTTATGTCTACAATTTGTCATCAATTCAAGAAATATTATTTAATCAAATTAGTAAACTAGCTTGTGCATCATGACATTAATTTCTATTTCACTTCACATCTCTCATGTCCAAGACCGTATGCAGTTTGGTCGAATGTCAAATCTATTCCTCGTTGAATTTTATGGTCTCGATTTTTCACATCTCATTTTTTTTTAATTTAAATATCATTATTGGGTCACTTCATCTTTCTAGTGTTAACCTTATTATAATATTTCACATATAAAATGCTATATAAGCAATCAATAACACTTTATAACTCACCTAACACTGATATAAGCTCTTATTGCATATATCATTCCAAAATCACTCACGACTATCCAAAATCTACCTAAATTAGTTGCACATCAATTAGATTAGTCCCTACTATAGGTATGAAGCACTTAACTAGGTCAAAGAGTATAACTTCCTCCATTTCCAAGCATGTAAAGGTCATAGAGTCATGTCTTAGCAAGAGAAAAGTCATTTCAAGAATTGTTAAAGGGTTTCTAGGAAAAAGGGTTATGTCATGTAGTTGAGGCATGTTGCATCACATCTCTAAAAATATGGTAAATTATATATTATACATTCATCCTTATATCTTTGTGTCAATATACATGAGGACTCCCTAGATGGTTGTCTTAGATCACACTCACACTTGCAAAAACATATAGGAGAACTACATGAAGATTAATTTTGCATGGGGGCATGTAGTGAAACAATTGGATTGGTTAAGTAGCTAGGATTGACCGCTAAGCGTAGTCCATTCTCACCAAAAATGTGATTTCTGTTAGAAATAAGGGATAAAATACATGGAAAAATTCCTCACACGATCGCAGCGATTTAAAAACTAATTTACAAAAATTATTACATATCTTAAAATAAAAGTGCATGATAAAAATAACAAAACACAAAGAGACAATATTTAACGTGGTTCACCCAATTTGGGCTACATCCACCAAGAATTACTTGCTCGATTTTATTACAAGCCACCTCTTCTCTTAATACAATACCCAGATCTATTTGGATCTATGCTCAACAAACTCTATAGAATTCACACCTGAATTCACACACATCTGCAATGTTACATCAACCCTATCATATGCACAAAACCACATAAATAGGAAACTTCTTAAGAAATTTTACAATATTGTGGGTACCAAAACCATGGGCCAAAACCGACCCATAAACCTATGGGTTAAAAATACCACCCATATGAGAAGACCACTTTTCCCGAAATACCATGCATGTTTTTTGAGGACAATTTTTTTCTCTCTAGGCACAACCCTTGAGCCCCGCTCGGGCCCGACGAGACAATGTGGAAAGTGTAGAGTACTTTTAGTGTACATTCTTCAACACTTCCACACATGAAAACATGCTCCACAACCTAACAATTTCTATTTTTGGTTTGTTATTACTTTGAAGAAGGGTATTGCAAGTTTCTAGGGTTTCTAATTTGTTATAGGTAATTACAAGTCACCATGAAGTTTGCAAACAAGAGAAACATTCAATATATGGTATTTCCAAGAAAGAAAGACATAGAAAAATTTTTACATCCCAAATTTCAAAATGTTTAAGACCATACAATCTCATTCAAGACCATACAAATCCTTGATTTTGATAGCACAACATTCCCATGGTCTTGCTCCTACTCAAATTCCAGTTCCATAATTTATATCAGGGCATCTCTAGTTTTGATCTATCTTTTCCACCTACTTGCACATTTGGATCTTCTCTATTCTAACCTATAAAACTATGTTTTCATCTATTCTTTTGTATTTGAGACATTGTTTATCAATCATTATAAGTATTAATGCATTGTTCTAGTTATGATTGTTCTTGGTGAATTAATTTGATCATAATACTCTAATGTTACAAATCCCTACATCATATTTATTATTTTTCACTTCCATGACATATATTTAATTAGAGTGTAAACACATTGCAATCGAAAGACCAGGTGATGCAATGCATATTATAAACCTTTTTTCCAAAGAGATTGTAAGACTGCATGGATTACCACACAACATAGTGTCTCGATAAAGATATACAAAATTTTGGTCATTTTGGAAAAAATTATGGAGGAACTTGGATATAAATTGTCACTCTAGTTCAACATACACTCTATAAATTGATGAATAGAAAAAAATAGTAAATAGAATATTTTGATATTTGCTTAGATGTTTAGTTAGAAATAATTGTTTGGTTTCAAATAATGTATGAGAACAACCCAAGAGGAGTTGTGGAGTTGAGAGACTTACCATGTAATAAAGATAGTAGTGTTAAAGCATGAAACTTTATGAAACACTTGAAGTAAGTATACCATCAAGTTTACAATTAGTTAGAAAATATGGATGTACGGTACAAACAACATGGAGATGAAAAGTGGGGAGAAGTTAAATATTAGGTTAAGGATATGGTCTTGGCATATTTGTGGAAGGAGAGGTTTCTAAAAGGAACTTACAATAAGCTTAAGTGTAAGAAGATAGGACCATGCAAGATCATCAAGAAGTTTTCACATAATGCTTATGAGATTGAGTTGCTTAAAGGTATTGACATCTCTAACATATTTAATGTTGTGGATCTGTATCCATACCACACAATATAAGAAGATGAAGATAATCCTAAAGTACATGGTAAACAAAAAATAGGAAATAGATGCTAGAAAAGGCGCGTGATGAAGTAGAAAAGATAATAGATACCAAAACCAAGAAGACATTAAAATATAATATATTGAGTATTTGGTTAAGTGGAAAGGCAAGAAGATTGAAGAGGCAACTTGGATAAGTGTTGCAGGTGTCAAGAATTTTGGTATATACCAATTCCTTGAGTACGAGATTAAGTTTTCAAAATCACCCAAAGTGTATGCTGTAGTAACATCTGGGCTCATAGGAAATCCTACATCAACAAAAATAATGCATAGTGGAGTCACTTAGTGTTTACATTTCGTAGAGAATTTTGTTATGTTTTTAGGTTGCACAAGAAAGAAATACATTTTGAGGACTCATGGAGTCTTGTGTTGCATTATATATAATTCATAATTATTTTGCACAATGTTTCTAGAGTGTGAAGTTCTTACTGTGCAATGTCTAGTCTATTGTACAATCATCCAATGTGCAACATTGTACATGTAATCCTATTTAAGACAAAAACTCAATAATGGATTGATTGAAGGCATAAGTTATAGGAAATGTCAATTTATTATGTTTAGGTATATTTTTTGGTCCTTTAATCCTTTCATTTGAATTTGGTAGAATTAGGAGTGGCAAGAGGTGACATGAATGGTTATATAAATAGAGAACATTACCTTAGAATAGTAGTTCAAGTTAAGTAAGAACTAACAATATGTTTAAGGGAAGAGTAGAGATGTAAGCTTAAGGATCATTATGAATAGAAATAATGAAGAATATGTGACACATAGGATAAATTACAAATTAAATTATGATGATAACAAAGGTATAAAAAATAAATCTTCCTAAGAGTGAAGGTTGAGACATTGGAAATCAGTCGATGTTGATATATATTTGAATAAGATATCACAAATATTTATTTGTGTCTAAATTTGTGTTAATTTATTCATTATATAGATGCTTAATTAATTTAGGTTAATTATTGTTTTATGTGCATTATAAGGGTTGTGAGGTTTGATGTCATCCTTCGTTAGATTTCCACACTCCATTTATATTACCTTGTAAAAATTCCTCAAATTTCCATTGATCTTCCTAATTGGTTTGTGGGTAGCTTCTCATGAATTCTCTTTTGTTTGATCCATTTTTACACATTCATTTGGTTCATCCTTGATCATGAAAATGGATTAAGACTCATGTTTTCTCCCTTTAATCATACCAATGTTGACAGGAGATCCTATCGGACACAAATCCAATTGTGGTGGAAAATGCTAGTGGTACCGTAGAAATACATGAATTTATGACACCAATAGAGTAAAGTGGCATCCAAAATGTTGCACGAGATCAACAAAGTCTTAGTTGGTGTGTAAAAAGCTTCATAGATTCCATCTGTAAGAAACAAGTGTTACTTGACATAAGATATTACATTATGGTTTTGTGTAGTATAAATAGGCATGCACATTACTTGGTGGTTTATGTGCCCAAGTTAGTGGTGTGTGGCATAGAAAATATCATATAATATTAATACTTTTGTGGCTAAGTTTAGGTTCATGTAGAAAGTTTAAGACTTCACGAGATAAGTATAAAATTTAACAACTTTTTTAGGAAATGGTTAAGGCTAAGGTTTTGTATGGTGCATGCAAGAGTGGCATGACATTGCACATATTTATCTCACTAACTCTAAAATATTTTTGGGTGATGTAATATATCTCATGAACCTATATATTCCTACATCATACACCTCCAAAGTATGAAGAATATTGATTCCTTTCTCAAGTGCGTCTTTGAAGGTCTTTAATGGAATAACCAAGTCTAGAAATGTCTACTTTATTGCCTCTCTATGTAGACACAAAATCATGCACTTTAGGCATTATTTAGCTTGGTCTTATACTACTATTTAGAGGGTTCTCAAGTGAATAAATTACTAATTAATCCCACCTTTTTGCCACCTTTATTTTATATTTTACTTCGTCATTCTCGCATATTTTCCTATACATGTCCGCTTGTTTTGCAACTGTCCCAAAATTTTAGTCTAAACCTAGATGCCCATGCCTGTATTGGGGTGCCACGGGCACCCCGATCCATGTTCCACTTTCTCACTTCTTTTTGGGGTCTTTCTAGTTGTTTTTCATCCTTATCTTTTTCCTATTCAGCCATGTCGGGTTAATTACAAAATTAGAGCAAGAGAACCCTATAAATATAAAGTTATGAGACCATAATAAGGGTCTTAACATAACATACTACTATCACTCCATCTAGATTTTCATCCATTACATCACTTGCATCCACATACACACACAACATAGGGGAGGATTCTATTATATTCCATTAACACATGCTATTACGTTTTTCTATAGTTATTATTTCTCGCTACTTCACAAAGTGTGAATGACACAAGAGCATGCACGCGCATGCGCACGCGCACGCACACACACACACACACACACTAGAACTACATCCGGGTCTGAAATGTAGTGCAACACTTAGTGATAAGACCACTAGTTTGGCAGTAACCGAGGTCGATCCACCCATTCATTTTTTTGCATCTTTTATTTTTCTTAGGGTTTTGATTCTTCCTTCTTTGTTGCGGTTGTCATTCATTATTCAACACATTCATCGCAGCTCGGTAGATCTGATGTGACAGATAAAGAAAACTTCAGGATACCTTGCGACCATGTAAAAACTAGATTCAAAGCTTTTACAGAAACTAGGGCACCTAATCTGCAGACCAAGGCACCCCAAGTACCTTTCCAGTGCCTCGGTCTTCTTAGATCCAATGATTTGACCTTTTAGGACTTCGAGTGTTTGTTCCTACTCCTGGATTTTATTATCAGACTTGCGACAACCTGCAATAGTCTTCTTTAATCAGCTAAGTCATTTCTCCTTATTTACTTGCATACTTAGGGTTTTATTTCACTTAGTATAATTATTTGTAATTATTCCATATTGCTTTAGTACCATTATACAATGTTTTAGTCCTCCTATATTAGATTAACTAGTGGCTATACTTTTATAGTATTAGAGATTAATTTAAATTTTTAGTTAATTACTCTATTTCATTAGATATTCTTTATGATCATTCATGTGCATTGTCTTTACTAATCAATCATCCAACATGTGTTCAATTTTCTTTACACCTTTACTTTGGTGGTTGATATCTCTAATATACTTACGTGTTGTTTTCTTCTCCACTTGGTTACCCTTAAAAGTATGGTTATATGCCAATTATATATAATATAGATGAAATTTATATTGTATCTCATATTCATTCTAAGAAAATTTATTCAAGACTTTATAATGTGCAATCTTCTTCCACTTTAGCTTATGATATGTTCATCATGAGAGCCTATCTTTACAAAGATGCATAAAAATAAATCTCCGACCTCAACCCTAAATGTATTCTCCTCAAATACATATGCTACTTGTATTGCACATTGTTATGCTCCAATTGTTTGCACACTTTCTCATAAAATTCCCGTATGTATTGTATGAAGTCCTTAGATTTTACATTCTCCCTTATTCTCTAGAAAACTCTCATAGCTTCATAACTCCTTTAAGGCTTATCTCATACACAATTTAGAAAGGTGAGTTCTCAATGCTCTTCTTTATAGATTTTTATAAGAAAATTCTGCTTGCATAACAATAAAATCCCAACTTCTTTCCTTTTGTCCTACCAAACATCACAACAAATTGCCGAGGCTCTTATTGGAAAATTATTTTTTCCATCTGTTTGTAATTGATATGCATAACTAAATTATGACCTCATATTCATTTTATTCCACATTAATCACCAAAAATATCCAAAAAAATTAATATCCATGTTAGATATGATGTTGTGTGACAATTCATATAATCTCACAACTTCGTGAAAAATAAATTAGCTATATGTGTAGCATCACCGGTTTTATTACAAGTAATAAAATAACCCATTTTAATGAATCTATGAACAAAAAAAAAAATCATGACCCTTATAAATTATAGGAAAACCCAAAACAAAATTCATATCTGGATGCTCCCAAGGCTTCTCAGTCTTGCCGATGTGTTTAATATAACCTTGTATTTTTACTCTTCCCCTTTAATAAATGAAACACTCTACATATCTACACATATTTACAAACATTTTTATCCATCCATGATCATAAATATCTCTCGATCCAACTATTTCAAGGTCTCATTTATTCCAAAGTAACCTACCAATCATTTGTAGTGTTTCTCTCGGATCACGTTATCTATCATTGATCCTTATGGAACACATGATTGTGTGCCCTTGAAAAACAACCCTTCCTACAATAAGTAGCCTAGCCATGTCATGCAATTGACACACATGAGTTTTGTGCATGCACTATAAGATTCCCTAAGATATTAATCTTCTCTGTAGAGTTCCTTCATCACCTCAAATCCTATAGCTCTCATTTGCATCTCATGCACTAAAATGCTCTTTACACTCAACATGTATGCAAATTTTTTTGATTACCCACTTTTATGATTCAATAAAAATGAGTAACTCTACAATAATTTGTCCCATTTCACGTGTCTTTGATTCAACTTACCTTGAATATTGATGAACTTTAGTACTTGGTGGTCTATATACAACATGAACTCCTTGGTAAACAAGTAGTACCTCAACTTATTTAGAGATTACGTAATGATATAAAAATATTAATCATAAAATAAATATATTATTCTCACGCCATTCAATTTCTGATTAAAATATGTGATGCGTATTCCCTCTCGAATCATCATGGCTCTAATGGATACTCCACTTGAGTCATAATCAACTTGAAATATCTTATTGAAATTAGGAAAGTACAATATTGGTTAATGTGTGACCTTATTCTTAGCATATGAAAGTTAAACTTTGTGTATGTGGTGCATGTAATCTCCTTCATGTATTACTACATCACTTTTGTTATCAATGTACAAATCTCACTTAATCCCCCGATGAACTTCCTATAAAAGCTCACCAATACATAAAAGCTTTAGGTATTTATGACATTCTTGGGTGATGACCAATCTAATATAGCTTACACCCTTTCTAGATCCATATTCAGTCCTTATTGAAATATCACAAAATCTAAATTTATAAGCTATTTCCACATTAAACTATATTTATTTAAATTCACTAATAAATTCTCCTCATGCAAACACATTCCATAAAAATACCTAGTGTTCTTCCTATGTTTTTGTAAAAACTAAACTTTCATCCAAATAAAAAATGAAAACTTACTTAAGAAAGGTTTCAACACTTTTTTCATATATTTCTTGAACATACTCATTGTGGTGGTTAGTCCAAATGGCATGATCAAACACTCATACATACCATATTCCATTTTGAAAGTAGTCTTCACATCATCTCCTTCCATTATCTTGATATGATGATGTCCACTCTCTAGATCAATATTTGGGAAATATATTTCTTCACTCAAATAATCTATCAAAACATCTTTGCACGAAGATGGAAATCTATACTTGATAGTATTTTTATGGCTCTTGAATCTATGCACTTCTCCACTCTCCTCCTTTATTTGGTTCCAATATTTTAGGTAATACACATGGGCTTAAATATTCTCTAATAAACCCCTTCTCAAGAAACTCTTGCAATTGCTTTCTCATCTCTTTGATATTCATAGGTCTCATCCTATATGTATCATTGTTTGGTAACTATACCTTGATATTAAGTCCATATAATGATTTCTATTATGTGTAGGTGATAGAACACCAAAAATATCATTTGATATGATATCCATGTAATCACCGCAGCGATTTAACCCTAAATTAGAAAAAAATAGATAATGTGTTATTTATCAAAGGGTTAAAGGGTTAACAATAAGATGTATTTTCATATTGATTGACATAATTTAATGTATAAATCATAATATATATCCAAAGTAGTTTGCAAGATATAATGATAGATATAATTTCTCAAAACATAATAAGAAGAGAAAGATTAGTTGAGAACAAAGACATAATTGTGATCCGCAATGTAGGGTTATTGTGCAGATTGGAAATGACCCGAGGTGCTTCATTTTTGGAACTAAAATTAAAACTTGAGTAGGTATGGAACCATATGACATGTTCTAGAGTGTGGCATGGTATGATCCTCTATTTTACGGTTTTAAACAAAAGTGCGGTGGCACTCTGCAACTATTTGTGTAGTTGTGACACTTTGTGATGAACTTCGCACTAAAATCCTAAGCATCACACATTTGAAAATTCCTCTAAATGATGAGAAACAAAGTTAAACCCTAATCATGGGTGAGAGAAGTCTACGAAAATGATAATACTTGGGTTGAAGCACCCTTACATTTCCTACATCAAGATTACTCAACAGATGCCTCAAACTACATGTAGTTCTCCACCTAACATGTGATATCAATATGGATGCAAATATTATGAAAAACAATCAATTGACAATGGGAAAAAATGGATTGAAACATTTGAGATTAGCTTGGCTTGGCTTTGAAGTTCTATAAAATGGGAATATTGACTCTCAAGCTTGGTTAGAAATGCTTTAGACTTGTGTGAGGGTTGATCCTAGATTTTGCTTATACTTTTAAGGGATTTAGGAGAGATTAGAGTGGTTTAGGAATGTATTTTGCAATCAATGCTCATGAAAGTTTCACATGAGGTAAAAGATGAGTTATACATAGTTTTATAGGTGTTTGAAGGTTTAATTTCTCATTAAGGATGACCTAGGAGATATTAATTGAACCTTGAAAAGATATCAAATTGAAAAAGTGTCTCACTGAGTGGCTAGGAATAAAATCATTGAATTTGGAATGAACCGTTAGATGGTTCGGTCCCGATGGATGGTACCATACAAGAGGTTTTTTGGATTCTAAAAGTTTTAGGGAATGATGCCTAGGAGGAGTATGTTTTTATGGAATAATGAAAGTAGTTTTATAAATGAATGATTAGTGTGATTAGATAAATAAGTCATGTAGGAGAGATAAGGATATATATCTAAGGCTTGGAATGTGCACACAAGTCATGCTTCATGTGCAAGTGAATATTGTCATTTCCAAATTATAAATTACCAAATTTATGTGTTGAAACTAGAATCTCCTTTACTTTTCATGGGATATCCTTTGTTTTTTTGACTTCACATTCCCTTGTCTTCCATGTTAGCCTCATAATGAACACAACAAAATTCACTATCCCCTTTCACATCATTCATGAACTATTTTCCTGAAATCAACAATATATATAGACTCCTCTCCATCTCTACACTTATATCCTTCAAAAGGATTCAAGGTATATTTATTTCCATCCTTCACTAATGTGTGCATGATTTAATTTAATTTGAATTAATTAAATCTATATTGCATAGTAATTATTGATGTACAAATGCTAAAATGTAGTGATGACATAAGAAAAATAAGGTGTAAAGTATAAAATCCTAAGCAAGGAAGAGAGATAGGAGTACTTAGATGATTTATGAGTGAACATGAAGTGATTTTGGTAGGTAAAACTAATGAATAGATTACAAACAGGGTCTTCACCGGTCCCTGAAAAATATAGAGTGCAGGGAATAGATCCAGACAAGGGGGCGTCGTAGTAGGTTAGGGTGCCTAGGCGCTGGAGACCGGAACCAGGTGTTGGCGACTATACGAGATGCTTGGGATATAGGTTTTCCGTGTCGCTAGGGTTTTTTAGTTTCTATCTTTTGATCAATTTATGTTCACACTATGATCGTCGATGATGTCTCGTAACTTTGAAAAGAAAATTTCACCGAACAAGCACACAAACCACATCAAACTTAAAAAGGAAAATATAAAATGGGGATTCGAATGACACCAACCGTTACCCCAAAAGTGAAATTATGACCAAGCGTTGCACTACATATTAGAATCCATGTAGTTCAAAGGCGTGTGTGTAAGAATGATGCCCTAGAATGCCCTTGTGTAATTTACACTTAATAGTGGGTTGTAGTTTATAATGTATCAATGTAGTAATATGTGTGAATGGAATATAATAGACTTCCCCTTCCTATTTAGTGTATGTAGAAGTATGAAGCCCTCTTCCCTTGAATGCATGCTAGATGGATGCCTTTGAAGTGCTTTAGTGCCTTTGGAATGCAAACTTAGGTGATAATAGTAATTCTTAGTGCTTGGTCCTCCGATTTTTAAAACTATGTATTTATATGATTCCATTGTTTGAATTTCGTAATTGAAAAATAGAATACTAGCCCATAAGTGAAAAAAATGCCCAAAATATAAAATATACCCAAAAAATGAGCAAGGTAAGAATGGGTTACGGGTGCCCGGGAGGGACGTGAGCATCCGGGTAGTGTTGTCTGGGCCGGTAAATCGGTGTGTCTGCTGAACCATGAAAGATAAACAAGTAAAGTTCCAACTGGGTTGTAGGGTATGTAAGACAAAATAGAAAATAAGAGAAAAAGAAAAGAGGCCAAATATAGTTGTCAACCACTAGTTTTCTTTCTTAGGAATCATGTAAATGCTAGCATGCTTTTAGGACCTAGAAATGTACCCAAGTGCATGATTTTGTGTCTACATTTTCCCCCACTTTATGTTGTTGAGTGAATACTCAATAACATAAAGTAGATAAGATATGCATACCTTATGATCCTATAGAGTGTGCGGCGAATAATGTGTCGAGTGGACAAGTGAAGTGTGGAATGATTGCAAAGTGAAGTGTGGAGATTAGGAAAGGAAAGTGACCCTAGGGGTGAAGCGTATGCATTACTTGTACCTATTTTTGTGATTGTATTTGTTGTTGTAGGTTACTTATTGTTGCATATTAAGGATAAACCTACAAAAGAAGAGAGAAAGAGTAGTCAAAGTCCTGTATATGAAAATATGAGAAAATTATGCAAAATTGTGTAAAAATAGTAGTAAAGGAAAGTGTGCACTTGATGTAAAAGAGTGAAAATGATAGAAAATATGTCTTAAAATGTTGTGAAGAGTGAGTTTTTTGGGTGATCTCATGCCGATAACAAGTTTTTAAAGATATCTCATGCCAAGTGTGGGATTTTTGGGTGATCTCACACCAAGATTGAGTGTTGGGGAGAGAGGTCTAGTTTTACTCTCCTTCCATGAATTTTTACAATAAACACCATTTCATATTGTGCATCCTTATTTTTCATGTTGTTCCTTTTGTCCCGATTGTTTTGATTATTAAAGGAGATATAATTCATTCTATAACTGAAGGTCATCAGTGCCTATAATTGTAGAAATACTATGAAAAATTGTGGCTTGTGATGATATGAGAAGATGACTATATTTACCCTAAGGAAATTAGTGCCTGGGAGGAGAAGGGTGCCCAAGTGTTAGTGTCTCGAGTCCGGGTGCTAGTGTTTTTACAATGTGTCGACCTAAGTTATATTTTGGGTTATTCTATGACTGAGTTATTGTGTTTTTCCCGTAATATTATGTGTTGTGTTGTAGTTCTTAGTTAATGTAGGGGTGATTTGTTCACCCAATGTATGCCCCCCTCGTTTGGGGTACATGTGACTATGGTAGGAGGATGCGGCCCAAAGGAGAGGACCTGATATTGTTCTAAAGTGGATACCTATAGGGGGTAGGGGATGTGCATGGTAGAAACCAAGGAACATGAAAACAAAGTGGCTAGTAACATGTGTTAATAGAAAAATTAGCAAGCATGCAATAGAAGAAAATGTAACAAGCAAGTGTGCAAAAAAATTGGACAAAAAAAGTGGGTTTCAAACATGGGACATCACTCACAATGTCACAAGACAATCGGGCCGAAGCAGCCAAAAGCATACAATGAACATACAAGGCATATGGCTTAACCTGCAAACAATAACATATAATGGTAAACAAGATCAAGAAAAATGTGTCAGATAACCATGGTGGCATATATTATTGTAAAGAAAATGCTACACATGAAGCACATGTTACCATGTTATAAAGATAAATAGTATGTCAAGGCATGTATAAATATCAATGGAAAGTATTGTGCTAAAATTTATAAGTAATAGAACTTGTAATGTGTGAGAATAGTAAAGATAGACACTCCCAGGAGCCTCGGTGGGACTGGTAAAAGGTATAGTGCCAAACATCATTGCAGTGCAAGAACCTATAAGAGATATACATTCACCTTAAAATACCAAGTGAACACACATGTTTATATATAGAATGATAGTGACATACTAATAATCTGTCTAGCATGTGAAACAAAGTGTAACATGTAAATAGAATAAGCTAGTAAGATAGATGCAACCAAGATATGTTGCAAATGCAATGTATGAATGTGATGGTATGGAATGTAAAGTTTGAAGATGACAGGAGTAACATGCCCCCGAGTGGATGTGTATGAGATGAGGTTCATTTATAAGAACCCTTAACAATCAAGAATGAACCATAGAACAATAGTGTGTCATCGGGTAATTTGTGCGAATATATGCTAAAAAGACGTATCATGGAGCACGAGGCGTGAAGTGTGAAGATGATGGAGGTTCATTTCAGTATTAAACCCTCACCAGTCAAGTATGAACCATGGAAATAGGTGCGTTATAGGGTAATGATGATATAATGTGTGTATCAAAGGGTATGATAATATGTAAAATTGTGAGGCACGAAGCACAAAGTTTTGTAATAGTACTTAAAGAAAATTACAAGTGATGAGGGGTAGAAAGAATGATTCCCCCTAAGTGTTTAAGTGAGAGAAATATATCCAATGATAGTAAAGGGAAAGGTCCCTCCACCTAATGTCCAAGGAGATAAATCCATGTAACGATGCTCTAAGATCGATGTTGTAGAAGGGTAACAATGTCTACTTAAAGGAGACCTATGTGGTGAAGGCGGTAGTGAACACCTGTGTGAATGGGATGCTCGAGTAGGGGACTTAGGCTGATGAGGTGGAATATTGGAACGATAAGGAAAACAAGGTCGTGAAGTAGGATGAGTACGAATAAGTATACTAGGTGTAGAGTGTGTTTTAGACTTGATAGGCATGGAAGACCTAGATACTGTGATTGGTGTATATATGTCATCAAGAATAGGTCAAGGAAACGGTTCACATGAAGGAATGCCTTTTAGAGTGACAAATTTATTATTGTGAATGAATTTAAGGCACAAATGATTTATAGAAGGGATGTCTTGGGCGACGCAAAAGGCAAGAGAGACCTAAGAGCATCTTACAACCTTTGATTGAAGATGCCACAACGAATGACATGAGCATCATTAGAGGGGCCAATAATAACAAGAAGTTTTATGTAGCTAAAAGAATTGGTATTTGGGAATGTGATATTAGAAAAAGGACATTTTATATCTAGGAGTTCAAGGAGCAAATGTTCATAGCATATTTTGAATCGATCAGAGTATTATTGATAGTATACGAGCTAATAGAAGAATTAATGTGCAAGGAATCGAACTAAATGTAGCATGATAATCGTGATCTAAGAATGTAATGAATGGTTATTATGAATTAACAAAATCAATAAGGAATTCAAGGTGCCCCGATGAAGGATGAGGCACAAATTGATATGTACGATTAGTAGAAGAATCATGAGCTTGTTTTTCAATCTTAGGAAAAGGGTCATTAAAGATTTTTAGATCATTATCTTTGACCAAATTGAGAAGTAGATGGCTTAGGGAGCTTGAGTACATTACTTGTCAATGATATCTTGAATGATATGCTTAAGTTTGAAACAACGATCAATAGAATTCCCAACACATTGGTGATAATCACATCTTGCATTTTCATCATAATTGTGCCACGGGGGTGAGAGGGGTTGAGATTGAGTGTAAGAGGTAAAGTGATAAGATTACTTTCGATAAGTTGAGGTAATAGAAACCAGGGTGCATAGGGTAATTTAGTAAAAGTACACTTTGGAGGTTCTCATTCAATATTTTTAGGTGGAGAGACGATATTAATAGTTGCCTTTGCTTCGGTGGGCTTAGGAGAAGGCTTGAACATAGGTTTAGCTTGAAATATATTAGAAGAGGATGAAGGAGTATCCTGATATTTTAATTTTCCCATAGATAGGAGTGTGACTTCGTGCATTTTTACAGTATGGCATAATTGATCAAATGAAGGAGAGGTCTCAAAGATAACAGTCTCTTTTAGTAGAGGTAAGATACTTTGACAAAAAGATCTTGCAATTCGAATTAGCGAGGATATTGGTCATCTTAGCTAGGTTATTCTTGTAATGTGAAACATAGTCAGCTAGATGCTCACTAGATATTTTTTTAATTTGAGTGAGTTGTGCATAAGGTATCTTCATGCCAATATTTATGGAAAAGTGAGAAATAAATGCATCGGCTAGATGCGTAAAAGCGAAGCACCAAATGAATAGGTAGGTCATAAAACCAATGCATGGCTTAATCTTGAAGACTTATAGGAAATAGCTTATCTAACAAAGTATGATCATCTGCATAGTTAGGACATGCTACATGGAAAGATTGAAGATGCTCTTAAGGGTCACCATGGCCATTGAAGGTGGGTAACTTAGGTGTAAAGAAGTTGGGAGGAAAATTATAAGAAGATATGGCGGGTGTGAAAGGGTTATAAAGGAGTAATGAGGAATCAAGAGATGAAGAGGAACATGAAGTAGCTTGTTGTAACTAATGGATTTGAATTTGTAGATCTTGATATAAAGAAGTTAAGTAATGAGTTTCATAAGAGGAACCATGTTGTGTACTAGAGGTATTGGGAGTGATAAGAGGAGTGATGGTGGTAGGATGGAAGTAGGAATGTTAAGGGGTTGGGTGGAGGCCATGACAACTAAGGAGGATCCTACAAGAGGGACAAAAGAAACATCTCGAGAATGTTTAATAGTAAGTAAAGCATTGAGAACATGTGGAATATGTAAAGGGTTGGTGCACAACGCTTGACAAAAATTGGTGAGATTGTCTAGTTGTTCTTGATCAATGTTGTTATCCTCATCATCTGCATGTTCACTATCAGAAGCTTGAATGTTCTCAAGAGGGACATTGTTTGAGTTAAGAATTGGTTAGAAGACTCATACATTGATTTAGAGGACTAAGAACCAAAAGGGCCACTACGGGTGACGAGCATAAAAGGAAATCCCTAGGAGGAAGGTTGAATTTGAGCGATGGGTTCACCAAATGATTTAATTTAATTTGAATTAACTAAATCTATATTGCAGAGTAACTATTGATGTAAAAATGCTAAAATACCATGTGTAGACACAAAATCACACACTTGGGTACATTTTTAGGTTCTAAACACGTACTAGCATTCTTATGATTCCTAAGGAAGAAAAATAGTAATTGGAAACTATCTTTGGCCTCTTTTATGTGTTTCTTGTTTTCTATTTGGTCTTATACACCCTACAACCCAATTGGGATTTTACTAATTTATATTTTATGGTTTCAAACACTAGCACCTAGCCAAGACAGTAGTGCCCAAGCGCTTTTGTCCCCCTATGCACCCCTAACCCTTTCTTACCTTACTTTTTTCTTTTGGGTCTCTTTTATATTTTGGGCATATTTTTCACTTATGGGTCGGTATTCCAGTTGTCAATTACAAAATTCAAACAAGGGAATCATATAAATACATAGTTATGTGTTCAAAATCAAGGACCAAGCACTAAAATTACTATCATGAGCTAAGCTTTCATTCAAAGGAATAAGATCACTTCAAAGGCATTCATCTAGCACACTCATATAAGGGACAAGGGCTGCATCAACTTTACATACACAACATAGGAAGGGGAAGTTCATTTTTCCATCCACACATTTTATTACATTGCTACATTTAGCTATAGCCTGCTATCAAGTACAACTTGCACAAGGACATCCAAGGGCATGATTTCTACACACACTCACTAGAACTACATGGATTGTAAGATGTAGTATAGTGCTCGATTGTTAGTTCACTCTTAGGGTAACTCAGGTTCGGTCCAACTCCCCATATTATGTCTTTCTTTTTCATATATGATAGGTTTTGTAGGTGATATCTATTTTGCAGGATACATGTACCCTCAATAATTAGAGAGTGATACACAAGTAATCAACAAGGAATATTTATGACACTTGTGTGGCAATCTTTGTAAAAATCAGATCCCCGACCATTTTCTTAGTCACGGGCACCCAAAGAGGATATTCCAGTGCCCATGCACCCCTATGTAGCTATGGATGCCCATGTATAGCATCATCTGTGAGCTCCATAATTTATTATGAGCCTTGACAACACATTTCACCTCATGTGTAGTAATTTTCCCGGTTCATAACACTTCAGGATCAAGCACAAATCAGCTAAGTTTTTATTTCCATACTTCTTACTTAGGGTTTTGTACTTTAATTGTTTATTACTTGTGTAATATTATATTTAGTAGTTGTATATCATTTTTTACATTAGTTACTCTGTAATCAGGGTTTAAACAAAAATCTATTTTTTGTTAAATCATTTGGTGAACCCATCGCTCGAACCCAACCTAGCTTCTAGGCATATTATCATCTTCTTAACATGGCTAAAATTTATCCACCCTTTTCTGATGAAGACCTTCATGATCTCAATGCTCATATTGTTGAACATCCGTAAGATTTAGATATGCTTTTATTTTCTACTCGTGAGGAGGCCACCAATCGAGATGAACTTAACCCTTACATCTCTAATATTGCTTCTATTCCTATTGCAACACAACTTGATTCTTCTACCCTTCCACCTACTTATATTGTTCTCATGTTTGTTCCTACTCCTACCAACCACTTTACTCTGCCTCTTAGTTCTCACAGTCGGAAAGTATCTTCTTCTGGCACACAAGACCTCACTTCTCTCTATCAATACTTATAAGTTCAAACATGTCGATTTACAACAGGCTACTTCTCATTCCTCTCCATATCTTGATTCATCCTCACTTCTTCACACTCCTTTTCATCCGCCATTTCTACTTAACCACTCCATCTAAACTTCGCACTTCCTAACCTACCCATTTTCAATGGCCATGGTGACCCTCAAGAGCATCTACGAGATTTTCATGTTGTATGTTTAGATTATGCAGATGATAATACATTATTAGCTAAGTTATTTCCTTGGAGTCTTCAGAATTATGCTATGCATTGGTTTTATGATCTACCTGTTCATTTGATAACTTTGTTCATGCATTTAGACGATGTCTTTCTTGCTCATTTTTCAATCAATATTGACACTAAAATATCCTATACATAACTGACACAAATTAAACAAAGATCTAATGAACATGTCATGGAATATATGTTATGTTAGAAGAATAATTTAGCTAAGATGACCAATGTGCTTTCTAATTCGGAACTATAAGATCTATTTGTTCGAAGTCTATTACCACCACTTCATGAGAGTCTCATCTTCGAGACTTCTTCATCATTTGATTAATTATGTAATATGCTCGAAATGAGTGAAGTAAAACTAATCTCTATGGGAAAGATCAAATATAAAGATACTTCTTCATCATCTTCTAATAGGTTTCAATCTAAATCAACATTCAAGCCATCTCCTAAGCCCACTGAAGCAAAGGAAACTGTCAATGTCGTCTCTCCTCTTGAAAATCTTTAATGACAACCTCCAAAGCATAAATTCACTAAATTACCATATGCGCCTTGATTTATACTCCTCAACTTCTTGAAAGCAATCTCATCACTCTTCCACCACCTCTCAATCTTGATCCATCTCACCCTCGTGGCTGCAATTATGATGAAAATGCTAAATGTGATTATCATCAATGTATTGGGAATTCTACCAATCGTTGTTTCAAACTCAGGCATCTCATACAAGATCTTATTGAAAATAATTCACTGGAGCTCCCTGCTCCATCTTCTTCTTCTTCTAAACTGGTCAATGATAACAAAAAGATCAAAAATATTCAACGACCCTTTTCCTAAGCACAATACACAAGCTTCTGACTCTTCTACTAATCACACATATCATGTTGTGCCCCTCCTTCATTGACCCCCTTGATATTATTATTTATTTTGTTGGTGCATAACCACCAGCTATTTTATTTTCTTATTATGATTATCATGCAACATTCTCTTTTGATTCACTACATATCAATGCTTCTATTGGTTCATACACGGTGTGTGCTCTATTACACTTCTTATGGCTATCAAATGTCTAATATCTGCTATTTCATATCCACTTCCAAGTTCTTTTGGATATAGTAGGTTGCCCATTACAGTTGGTCCTCTCACCATGCTTGTACCATTCGTTGTGGAATCTTCAATCAAAGGTTGTGACATGTTCTTAGGTCTCCCTTGGCTCGCACCACTCAAGCTATTCCATCCATGAACCATATGTGTCTTAAGTTCTTTTACAATAAACAAGTTATCACTATTAAAGGAATTCCACCATGCACACCATTACCTCTACCTCCTCTTGATGACATACTCCCACCAACTACAGTATCTAGGCCTCTCGGGGCCTCTCAAATCTAAGGCACATTCAACACCTAGTTCTCCTATTTGCACATGTCCTACTTCACGATGTTGTCATCTTCATAGGTCCACTAGTCCTTCACATAGGTTCTCATCACCTCCTTCACCTCATAGGTCTTCTTCACATAAGTGGTCATCACCACCTTTTTCACCACATAGTTTGTCTTTACATATAATCATTCTTCACATACACTACTGATCTTAGATCATTGTCACACGCCTTTATCTCCTTGGACATCGAGTGGAGGACCCTTTCCCTTCACTCTCATTGGATAACTTACTTTTCATCACACACTTGGGGGGCATCACACTTACTCCCCTTATAATATCAATAGTTGATTATCACTTCTATTATCACGCTCTATGTTTCACATCTAGTCTTCCTCATCTCTCTTATAGATCATGATACACACAATTGTATCCTCATCAACCTATAACACACTCTAGTTATACGATTCATAATCGAATACCGAGGGTCTAAATATGAAATTAATCTCACCATATACACTTTGAACTCTCTATGCTTCATCATCTCTCTTTCTAGCACACAATTTCAAACTATTTCCCGATGACGCACTCTTGTTGTTGGGGTGTGGAGCCTATTTTTTGTCTTCTTGAATTAGTGTTGAAGTGTTAGGGATCGAACGGTTAAGTTTGTAGACTTCAGGAGCATTCTACGATTACTTGGTTGTGATGTTGTTGCGACGTTGTCTTGTTAATATGTTGTTAATCGTCACAATGGTCATCAGCGTTGGGACTATTTTTTCAGCCGTGGGAGGTTGAAAGATCACAAATTTAAATCTTCTAGGGTCAGCTTTATGGCTTCTTAGAAGGATTGTAATCCTATAAATAGAGGTGTTAGGATATCTTGAAGATATCTTGAGTGTTCAAGAGGTCTTGATTCTTAGAGATCAAGAGGTGATAAAGAGTGATCAAGGTTAAGAAATTGGGTGTCAATTGTGGTTTAGATGTGGTTTAGCATCTTTGGAATTTTGTTGTGAGTTCATAACTGAGAGAATACTTTGTGAGAGTTGTTTTAATCTTGTTGATAATAAAATCTGAGCAAGTTCTTGGTGGACGTATCCCACATTGGGTGAACCACGTTAAATCTTGTCTTGTCTTCTTTTGTGCATTATTCATTTATGTTGTTATATTTCTGCAAGTATAATTTTGCTATATAGTTTCCTACTACTGTGGTTTGAGGAATTGTTTCCGCATATTTGTTCTCTAATTCCTAACAATTGGTATCAGAGCTTTGGTGGTTTTTTGCTGAAGTTGTAAATCACAGGGAAAGTTTAGCTTGAGTGGGAGCTATGGCAGATGAGGGCAGATCAAGGGTTGAGAAGTTCAATGGGTAGAACTTTGGTTTGTGGAAGATGTAAATGGAGGATTACTTATATCAGAAGGACCTCCATGTTCCTTTGGCTGGAAAAGCAAAGAAACCTATAACCATGTTGGATGAGGATTGGGAGTTGCTAGATAGAAAGGCACTCGGGGCAATTCGTTTATGCCTTGCATCTTCGGTTGCTTTCAACATATCGCAGGAGAAGACCACGGAAGGTCTCATGAGTGTGTTGGGGAAGTTATATGAAAAACCCTCTGCCTCTAATAAAATATTTTTGATGAAAAAGTTATTTAATATGAAGATGTCTGAGAATGGTTCTATTGCTGATCATTTGAATGAATTTAATACGGTTGTGAGTATGTTAAACTCGGTAAAAATTGACTTTGATGATGAGGTCAGGGCTTTGTTGATTTTGTGCTCCTTACCAGATAGTTGGGACAGCTTGGTTATGGCTGTAAGTAATTTAGTCTCTAATAACTCAAAGCTGAAGTTTGAGGATGTAATAGGTGTGATCCTAAGTGAGGAAATGTGAAGGAAGAGCACCGGAGATTCTTCTACTTCTGGAAACACTTTGATGGTGGAGAGTAGAGGGAGACAAAAGAATAGAGGGAAAGGTAATTGTGGGAAGTCAAATGATCATGGAAGGTCAAAGTCCAAGAGTAAGTTAGAATGTTGGCACTGTGGGAAGGTTGGTCATGCTAAGAAAGATTGTTGGGCTCTTTGGGATAAGAAGAACAAGAAGGAGGAAACTAAAGAGGTAAATGTGGTAGTAGGTGATGTTTGTCAAGATGCCTTAATTCTTTCTTTAGATAATATTGTTGAATCTTGGGTGTTAGATTCAGGGGCTTCTTTCCATGCCACCCCACATAGACATTACTTTACTAATTTTTGTTCAAGGTGATTTTGGACATGTATATCTTGGTGATGATGAACCATGCAACATAGTAGGGAAAGGTTGTGTTCGGGTGAAAATGTAGAATGGGAACACATGGCTACTTAAGGATGTCAGGCATGTGCCTAAGTTGAGGTGGAACTTGATATCAGTGGGACAACTGGGTAGTGATGGTTGTATGGTTAGTTTTACAGTGGATTCTTGGAAGGTTACCAAGGGAGCTCTTGTGGTTGCAAGAGGTAAGAAAAATGGTACTTTGTATTTAACCAGTGGTGCTGATTATTGTAATTTAGTTGCTGCAGATGGAGATGTAACTTTGTGGCACCAGAGACTCGGTCATATGAGTCATAAGGGCATGTAGATTATAAAGGACAGGTTGCCCAGATTAAAGGAGTTAGATTTGGACTTCTGTGAGGACTGTGTTTATGGGAAACAGAAGCGGGTGAGATTCCTCAAGGTTGGACCTACCAGGAAGGAGGGTAAGTTGGAGTTAGTGCATACAGATGTATGGGGGCCAGCTAAGGTAAACTCTATTGGTGGTTCATGTTATTACGTCACTTTCATTGATGATGCAACTAGAAAAGTTTGGGTATATTGCATTAGAAAGAAATCTGATGTGTTTGAAAATTTCAAAAGATGGAAAGCCTTGGTTGAGAATGAAACAAGTCTCAAGCTAAAATGTCTCAGGTCAGATAATGGAGGGGAATATTACAACAATGAATTTATTGATTACTATTCAGTAAATGGGATCCACAGGAAAATAATAGTTCCAAATACTCCATAAGAAAATGGAGTGTCAGAGAGAATGAATAGGACAATCATGGAGCGTGCTAGGTGCATGAGGTTACATGCGGGGCTACCACTCATGTTTTGGGTGGAAGCAGTAAACACAACTATTTATCTGATTAACAGAGGACCCTCTATGGCCTTGGATGGAGGTATACCTGAGGAGGCTTGGTCTGGTAAGAAAATTGATTACTCATTTCTTAGAGTATTTGGATGTGAGGTATTTTTCACATTGATAAAGATGATAGGACCAAGTTAGAGGCTAATTCTCGAGAAATGCACCTTTGTTAGCTATGGTGAAGATGATTTTGGTTTCTCGTGTTTGGAGTCTTAAAGACAAGAAAATATTTTGGTCTAGAGATATTGTCTTGTTAGTGTAAATCAACAAACCCTCTGGATGTTCTATCGATTTCTAGTTTGATATTGTAGCATCCAAAGATGATTGCACAACATTGAATCTTTTCCCCCAAGTGTGGGGCTTGTAAAAGTGGGAAAATAATCTCTAGATTAGAGGTGGTTCCTCAACTCCTCTGTTCAGTGTGCATAACATTTTGTAGAGGGTTTACCTATATTTTAATCAATCTTTGCCAAGGGGATAGGGTTGAGAAGATACAAAAAATAAACCTAGTCTAATTAAGGTGATGCACCAAAGCAAGTGTAATGAATAGACACCCATTACTACAAAACATACAAAATCCATAAGAAAATATAGCACAAAACATGCACAAATTGCTAGAATGTAATGAGAGATCAGGAAACAATGATAAACATATGAAAGGATTGAGAAAATTTTAATCATAGAGCATACATTATCATTCCAGGTCCAATATAGTGCATTACAATGACCAAGAGGCAAAAAGAGATGCTATATTTGCATGAAAAGGTAAAATTTCCACAAATCTTCCTGATGAGGAAGAAAAGAGAAGTTTTGCAGAGCTCTCTAAAAAAAAACAAAATGTCTAACTCCTTAAAAATGAGCCCATTCTCTACAATGCCCATTCGAACTCGGAGAGAGAAACACGGGAAAACCTAAAAGATTCAACCACTACCAAAATGGTATTAGAAAACATGGGCCCCAAAAATTCCATTCCCTAACATGCTTTCAACCATCTCTGAGAGAATGCGAGCCCATTAAAAATGATATTAAACAATTTCCCATGGGACACGAGGCATTTTCAAAATTTTCTCCTCCAAAGTCCACAAAACACAAAATTTCCTGTAATAATGTAGAGAATTTTACCATCATGTGAGCAAAGAATACAGGGCTAAGCTTTCATCAATTATGCCATTTTAGGGCAAAAATGGCGCTCCACGGTTTGAAATTTCATTTTGCATGTTGGGAATTTCCAAAAATTTCCACGTGCTATATTTGGAAAATTTTCTAATTCACCCCACCAATCATTTTCAAATTTTCTCCTCCAAAGTCCACCAAAACACAAAATTGATCCGAATAATGTAGAAATTTTACCATCTTTCCATTGATATAAAGAATACATAACTTCGAAAATGCATGGAAATTAGGGCAAAACAGGCCAAAATGGAAAAAAATTTACCTTTATGGAAAGTTGAGAAAGACTTATCCACATGGTGATTTGATTGCCATTTCCATCGTTTCAAAATTTTCCAAAATTCTCCGCCTAAAAAAAAAAAGTCAGCTCTATCCAATGGTGCCATTTCAACATTTTGAAAGCCTAAAAAGTGAAAAATTCATGACGGGCAATGAGGGAGGAATGAAGGAGCTTAACCAAATAAATAAGCAAGGGGCTTATTTTAGATAACAATTTTGGCGACTCAAAGGGGTCATCTCGCCACCGGATGAAGTTACCAATTTCTGAAGCAATCCATTGGGCATGGAGTCATCAAATTCTCTACTTGGTACCCCAACCGATTAAAATAATGCAAGGAGGAAGATGGAGGCGAGAACATCACCGATTGGAGCAAGGCCTGCAAAATACATTTCCTGGAACAACTTGTGCCAAGCTTGGGCCAAAGCTAAAATACAACAAAACAATGTGCAAAAGCACTTGGAGGAATGAAAACCTAAGCTAATATGTACAAGGTGGAGAATTTCCCTTTAATAGCAATGCTTTAGATGGGATTCCATTAACTGGAATATGCAATTATTTGCCATCTAATGTAGATAATTGGAAGGCATTGCTTGTCCTTACACTTTGTGACCATGTAGGGGCCACTCCAAATGACATCAAATTTTGAATGCCTCCTGGTTTTGCTCTTATCTCGCATCCCATTTTAACACTATATCTCCAACTTGGAAAGATCTATCCTTGGCCTTTGTATCAAAGGTCTTCTTGATCAAAGCTTGATCCTTCTCTATTGTTGGGATGCCTGATTTCTAATTTCTTGGAGTTCCATCAATTCTGCATATCTAACTCCATGGGTCCAAACTCCAACAACTCCAATCGCTTCATGAGTTCCAATGTTGGAAACTCAAGTAACATGGGAAAAATTACCTCTCTTCCATAAACAAGCTTGAATGGGAGTTACCAGAGATCTCTTGGGGTTATCCTATCACCCCACAAGGCTGATTTCAATTTAGTATGCCAAGACCTCGATTTTCATCAAGAGTCCTCTTGATGATCCTTAACAAGTTCTTGTTTATAGAATCAGCTTGGCCATTACCCCGAGGATAATAATTTGATGAAGTGCTTCGGTAGATCCCATTCTTGACAGCCCATTCGATTACCTTGACCCAATGAATGCTAATGCATTATCTCGATATTATTATAGCAGGTATGCCAAATCAGTTGCTATCCCTTCATAGAAGTCTAGGATGCTAGATTCATTTACTTCCTTAAGTTCCACCTTTGCCTTATTCCACTTAGTGAAGTAATCTGTTTATTAGAATCCACTTGTGTCCTTGGCTTGAATTTGGGTTAATGACTCCAATGAAGTCCAAGCCCCATTGCATGAATGGCTGGTCATCTGAAATTAGATGCAATGGAAGGGTGGCTAGTCTCTCCTTACCTCGTGAAGAATGCACAATTCTTGCACCTCTTGATCCATGCATAACATCACTAAAAAATCTTGGCAATAATAGCCAACCCTCATGATCTTGAGAGCTATCACTCTTGGTGCAAAATGACCACCACTAATCCACCATGGAACTCTTCCAACACTCTATGAATATGATTTGTACCAATGCATCTCAGCAACACTCCATTCACATCCCTTTTGAGCAAAACATCATCAACAAGGGCATATGGGACAACATGTAATCTGAAGTGTCTCCTTTTGGTTTTTTTCATCTCTAGAGGGCATAGGCCTTTGTGTAGAAATTGCATTATGTCTCGGGTCCAGCAAGGAGTGAGGACGCCATCATTTTCTTCTTGAGTGCTTCCTTGTTCATGGCTGTCTTGCAATGCCAAAACAACCTCTTTCTCATTACATGCTTCCATTTGTTTGTTCAAGACCAACTGCTCACACAATCCTTTTCCTCTGACCAACTTGGTGACTTTGATCTCAATGTCATACTCCATGACATGAGTAATCCACCCTACTCTCTTTTCATTTAGGTCTTTGTTGAGGAGGAAGTCTTTAACTCCCACATGAGAAACCAACAATTGAACCTTGTTGTTTGAAACTAGATGCTTAAATTTCTTCAAGCTCCTAATCACTGCTAGAACATGCTTCTCAATGAAGGAATATCTCACCTCATAGTCCTCCAGGCTTTGGCTGAAGAAAGCAATTGGCTGCTCATCATTATCTTTGTTCTGCTGTACCAAAATTGCAGAAATAGTATCATCACCTCTAAATGCATAGAGGATGAAATCCTTGGAGAAATCTAGGTTAATGAGGGTTGGAGCTTGTGAGATAGCTTCTTTGATTGCTTCAAAACTTGCCTTGCCCTCTACTGTCCATTTGAAATCTATGCTTTTCTTTAACATCTTGGTGATAGGCTTGACTAGGGCTGCAAAATTTGGGACAAACCTCCGAACAAAATTTATCCTTCCCAAGAAACTTTGAGGGATTTCTTGTGACTTGGTAATGGTAGTGCTCTTATGGCTTCAACTCTTTCTGGATCAATTGCTAATCCTTCTTTGAGACAATGTGGCCAAGGATCTTTCCTTCATGAGCTAGAAAAATACACTTTTTAGGATTCAAGGATACCCCAAATCTTCTGCACCTTTGGAACACTTGTCTCAAATGAAAGAGATGGTCTACTGCATTTTTTGAAAAAATAGTGATATCATCTAGATATATCAGCACCATTTTGTTAATCAAATCCTTGAACGCCATGTCCATTGCCCTTTGGAATGTAGCTCCAGCGTTGGACAACCCAAATGGCATTTTTATATATGCATAAGTCTCCCATTTGGTTTTGAAGGCTGTCTTGAACTAATCCTCTTCCTTCACCATAATCTGATTGTACCCTGAATAGCCATCAAGCAATGAAAACCTTTCAGAGCCAACAACAACTTGTAAAATATGCTCCATAGAAGGAAGTGGGTAATGATCCTTGAGAGATGCTCTATTCAAATCTCTGAAGTCAACACATAATTTGATTTCTCCACTCTTCTTTCTAACTCGAACCAAGTTGGCTTCCCAACTAGAATGCTTGATAGGAAATATGATACTTGCCTCTATCAACTTATTCAATTCTTTTCTCATGAGAGGCTCCATGTGTGGATTGATTGGCCTTTGTTTTTACCTAGATGGGTTTAGCACTTGGTCCAATTCAATAGTGTGTTGAGCTAACTTGGGATTGAAGCCTTTCAAATCTTCATAGCTCCAAGAAAACACATCAGGGAATTCTTGACAAAGTTGTATGAACTCATACCTTTCTTGCTCAGTTGTCACTTTACCAATTTGGAGTGACTTACCTTCTTCCACCAAGATGGGCACTGAATCTTCTCCCTTGACTTGGATGTTTGCTTTCTCTTTCCTAAACTGATCATTAGGATTGAAAATGGACTCCAAAGTGACAAGTCCCTTTGGTAGTTTGTTGGTTCTCAGCTGTACCACTTGATCACCATACTGTTGTTCTAACTTTTCCTGATTTTTAGCGAGAACTCAACCTCTTCTTACAAGAAATGGATGATTTGTTGATCATTTTCAAACACTTGCCAACTTACATTGTTTTCTGGCACTGAAGGCCTTACAATCACATGAATGTTTGGCTATACTTTGTCTTTCTTGATGCTTTCAACAACATCAAAGGCTGCTCCAACTGCTGCAAGCTTGTCAGCAGCTTGGTTCTCTTTTCTAGGGATGGAATTTGATGCTAAAGCCCTCAAAATCTTCAATGAGGTCCCACACCCTATTTTTGTAGCACTTGAGCAGATCATTCTTGGCAGCATGCTGCCCTTTAACTTGGTTGAAAATCAGCTCACTGTCACCAAAGACTTGCAAGTTATTTATTCCTCTCTTGATTGACCAATGCAATCCTTGTATCAAAGCTTCATATTCAGCAGTGTTATTAGAACATGCAAACTGAAATCTAAAAGCTGAATAATACTTAACTCCTTGAGGTGAAACAAACATAGCTCCCCTCCTACACACTTTGTTTACTCTTGATCCATCAAAGAACAACTTGCCATACCTCATTTTCATCCTTGTGGTCTGGCTTGGTGATGCTAGGAATAGGCTGATTTTCTTCATGCATGCAATAGACTCCTAGCTCAGATTCTTCTATTTCTTGATAAGGATCAAAATCATGCACCTTGCTTGCCCATTCATCAAGATTCAAATCTAGGATGCTTCCAACCTTGGTGTCAGCTTCATCGGTTCTTGGATAATCCTCTTGATCAAATGTTGAATAGTTGGTATTGATTTGGCTTGGAGTGTGAGGCTCAATGTGAAAGTTTGCAATAGGCTTAGATTTGATTGTGGCCTTGGTTCCATATCTTGTTCTAAACAACATGTGTGACCAATCAGTAGATAAGTAACCTCCAATCTTAGCTATGAAATCCCTTGACAAACATAGGGCAAAGAGTGGTGGAAGTTCTATCATTGAGACATCTTGCAAAACAAAACGTTGGGGCATGCATGCAAAGTAAGACTTAAATTTTTAATCACTCCCACTATTGTCACTCATTGTCCCATCCAATTGCACTACCCCTTTGGATATGACTTCATATTGGATCCCCAACTAATCAACTATTTGGTTGGCATTATTGAACTACTTGCCCCGAATCAATCATGCAATTGTGCACTAATTGGTCCCCAATGATCAATGAAACATAGAATGGAAGGGGGCTTCAAAATTTTACCTTTCTTTCCTCCATGATTCCCTTTAGGTTGGGCAGCATTTGTGAGTACCTTCTCTTGCATTTGGACCTATTGATTTGAAGTTGACCAGTCCTTCATGGCAGCTTGTAGCAAATCTCTTTGGCATGGGATGGATAATGATTCCCACATTGATATGTTTACATTTGTCTTCTTCATCTGATCAATGATGTTGAATGGAGATGAAGCATATCTCTGCTGCCCTTTGCCTACACATTCATTCCTTGCACATGGGCAGCAACAACTGGCATATGAGTTGGTCTAGGAGCTGGTTTGGGTGGTCCTTGCATGTTTGGAACTGATTTTGTTTCCAACAGTTTGTGGAGTGGTAGAAGGTTGTGGATTACTTGGAGCCAATGGCTATCCTTCACCCAAATTTCTCCTTTTTGACCTTGTGTTGGCTGCAACACTTTGAGAGATTGGTTTATTCATGCCACAAAATTCTTCTCCTTTGCCGCCACTACAAGTGTGGTATCATTTGGAGCTGATTGTTGCTAGGGTGTTTCTTGTTGTTGGTTATTTCCTTGACTCCCTTCACCCTCTCACACCAGTTATTGTTACCATTAATGCTTGATTTAGGGCACCATTTAAGCACATAGACTTGTTGTGAGGTTCATTGCATGGGAAACACCAATCATACTCTTGAGATATGTTGTTTTGTATTGGCACTAGTGCTTTAGAGGCAGATGCAACATTGGGATTATAGGGCTGAAATGGTCTATTGGCAGGAGGCCTTGCTTGATTTTGATTTGCAGCTAGATTGGGTGGTCTTTGGGGCTGATATGGCTGCCTGTTAGGCTGAGCTTGAGGCTGATAAGAAGGTCTAAAACTTTGGGCTTTCTACCTCTTGAGTGTAACCAGCTCATTACCTAAATTTTGTAATTGCTTCATGACTTCTTGAAGTTCATTTGAGGCACTAGAAGATGAAGTAGAAGCTTCATTTGAATTCTGATTTCTAGGAGTGGGAATAGGAGCTAAATTAGGTGCTTGACTAGTGCTTGGACTTTCTAAATTTGGATACAATGGCATTAAAGGCCTAGGAGCTAGCTTACCAACTTAAATCAAACAATTTTCAGCCCTAATGGCAATGCTATAAGCAGCAGGGATAGTTGTGCCTCCCATGGATTGAATCAACATAGAAATATCAGAATTTAAAGCTTTAAGGTAATATAGAAAAGAACCTTCTGTTGTTGGCCTTACTGCCATTGGAATTCTCTCCCAAGTCCTTTGAAATCTAAAGTTGAAGTCACCACCGCTCATTGGGAGATCTCTTGATAGTTGTCAATTTGTTCCAAAGGGACAAGTTATCTCCCTTTTCTCCGAATTGCTCATGGAGGGCTATACATAGTTGGTTCCAATTTTGATAGAACCTGAAGCAAGGCTCTAAACCATTGCAAATCTTTCCTTTGAATGAATATGATAATGCAGTTTGATAAGAACTTACATCTCATCAATCTCATGGATTGCACAAATATTAGCAATATCCTTTACATGATCACCGTGGAGTGGTCTGATTCTCTCCAAGAAAGTATGGAATGTTCTTCAATGTTGCTGCAACTGGGATTGGATTTTGTGCATTGAGAGAAAGTGGGCTCTACTACCCGAAAGTTGATGTATGGGTTGTGTTGTGCCATTCTTGATTGGCCTTAGAACCCTTGTTGATTGGATGAAAGGTTTACCAAGTGGAGGAGTTGATAGAGTTCTTTTTGGTGGAGATGGAGACCTTTGAATTCTCCTCCCTCTTTATATTCTTCTTGGAGATAATTGTAGATGCTCAAACAACACTTCTTCTTCTCCAACTCTTGACCTTGTGAAGATTCTTCTCATGAGTTTTTCGTGTTTGGACTTTGCTAAACCAGCTTGATTCTTCTTCTTTGGAGTCGCCGATGTGTAATTCGGGCTCTTTTCAGTAAGAAACTTGCAACAAATGCACATCAATTTTGTTGCAATGAAGATGAATACCTCTAAGTCCCACCAGGCATGCCAAAAATGTTAGTGCAAATCAGCAACAGCACCCTCTGGATGTTCTATCAGATTTCTAGTTTGATATTTTAGCATCCAGTGTGATTGCACAACATTGAATCTTTTCCCCAAGTGTGGGACTTGTAAAAGTGGGAAAAGAATCTCTAGATTAGAGGTTGGTTCCTCAACTCCTCTGTTCAAGTGTGCATAACATTCTGCAGAGGGTTTACCTATATTTTAATCAAACTTTTCCAAGGGGATAGGGTTGAGAAGATACAAAGAATAAACCTAGTCTAATTAAGGTGATGCACCAAAGGAGTAATAGACACCTGCTACTGCAAAACATACACAATCCACAAGAAAATATAGCACAAAACATGCACAAATTGCTAGAATGTAATGAGAGATCAGAAACAATGATAAACATATGAAAGGATTGAGAAAATTTTAATCATAGAGCATACATTATCATTCCAGGTCCAATATAGTGCATTACAATGACCAAGAGGTAAAAAGAGATGCTGTATTTGCATGAAAAGGTAAAATTTCCACAAATATACCTGATGAGGAAGAAAAGAGAAGTTGCAGAGCAAAAAATGTCTAACTCCTTAAAAATGAGCCCATTCTGGCTTTTACAATGCCCATTCAAACTCAGGAGAGAGAAACATGGGAAAACCTAAAAGATGCTTCAACTATTGACCAAATGGTATTAAAACAGCATGGGCCCCCTCAAAATTCCATTCCCTGATGTTTTTAACCATGCTGGGAGAGAATGCGAGCCATACTTCATTAAAAATGGTGGTTGAAATGTCAGTTTTG
Organism: Taxus wallichiana var. yunnanensis; assembly: GCA_018340775.1. Lineage (NCBI taxonomy): Eukaryota > Viridiplantae > Streptophyta > Pinopsida > Cupressales > Taxaceae > Taxus > Taxus wallichiana. The sequence continues at coordinate 899,618,988 of CM031242.1, forward strand.
TTGATTTCCACGTGCCAGAGGTGTTTTCCAATTTTATCCCTCCAAACTCCACCAAAAAAAAATTGAGCCTGGAATCATGTAGATAATTTCACCATCTTTCCATTGATATAAAGAATACAAAAACTGAGCTCTGGATCGAAAGTTATGCCCCTCTGAAAATTTAGGGCAAAACAGGGCCAAAATGGGTTGGCGGGCCGAAAATTTGAAATTTTCCCACTTTTTGCATTTGGGAAAATTTCCCCAAAAACTCCATGCCCCACCACTTTGGCTTCAACATGGCATGATTTGATTGGTTGCGGGCCCTTCCTGTTTCATTTCCCATCATTTCGGCCTTTGGAAAATTTTCCAAAAATTCTCTTTGACCCACCAAGTTTTCAAAAATACATGGAGTTAGGAAGAAAAATTTACCTTTAAAGCTAAGAAAGAGCTCTATCCAATGGTCATTTTCAAAACATTTTCAGATCCTGAAAAGTGAAAAATCATGACTAAGACACATAGGAGGGAGCAATGAAGGGAGCTAGCCAAATAAATAAGGGGCTTATTTTGGTTAACATGTCTTTAATGAAAAAATTATGTATAAAAATCAGTCGTAGGAACATAAAGAGGAATCAAAGAAATAATACATATTGTTAGAGGACATTGCGGACAGCAAGGTGTCCAAGGGGCTGGTTCAGGTACAACATGTTCTAGCACAACCAGTTTAGGTACCTACTCATCAGGAACCCCAAACTCCTGAGGTGAGAAGGTCTTCTAGGGTAAGAAGGGAACTTGAATGATTTACTCCATCTTTGAATTATTTATTTCTCACTGATAGTGGAGAGCCAGAGTGCTTTGAGGAAGCAGTGCAAGTGGATGCCAGGAAGAAGTGGGAGCAGGCCATGGATGAAGAGCATAGATCTCTTATGGAAAACCAGACTTGGGATCTAGTGGAGCTACTCGAGGGCAAGAGAGCATTGCAGAACAAGTGGGTGTATAGAATCAAAGAGGAAGATGGAGGCAGGAAATGATACAAGGCCCGTTGGTGGTCAAAGGATTTGCACAAAAGAAAGGTATAGAATTTGATGAAATTTTTTCTCCGATTGTTAAAATGACTTCTATTAGGACTGTTCTTGGTTTAGTTGTAGTAGAAGACCTGCACTTAGAACAATTGGATGTGAAGACTGCATTCCTTCATGGTGAGTTGGAGGAGGAATTGTACATGTAGCAGCCATAGGGTTATGAGGTCAAAGGGAAGGAGAGGTTAGTGTGAAAATTGAAGAAGAGCTTATATGGCCTAAAACAAGCTCCATGGCAGTGGTACATGAAGTTTGACAGTTTTATGCAAGAGCATGGTTACTCCAGGTGTCACTCAGACCATTGTGTGTACATCAAGAAGTTTCTTGATGGTAGTTATATTATTATGTGCTGTATGTAGATGATATGCTTGTTGTAGGGAAGAACATGTAGGAAATAAAGGTACTCAAGAAGTAGCTAGGTGACTCCTTTGCTATGAAGGATTTGGGGGCAGAAAAACAAATCCTTGGTATGAGAATAACTCGGAATAGGAAGGAGAGGAAGTTGGTATTATCTCAAGAAGAGTACATAAAGAACGTCTTAGAGAGGTTTAGTATGCAGGATGCTAAACCGGTTGGTACTCCTTTGGCAGGTCACTTTAAATTATCAAAGGAGCAGAGTCCTAAGACTGAGGAGGATAGAATCTAGATGTCTAGGGTACCGTACTCATTAGCAGTTGGTAGCTTGATGTATGCTATGGTATGCACTAGGCCTAAAATTTCCCATGCAGTGGGAGCAGTGAGCAAGTTTATGAGTGATCCAGGTAGAGAGCACTGGCAGGTAGTAAAGTGGATCCTTCGGTATTTGAGAGGGACCATGGGAGCAACATTGTGTTTTGGTGGATCAGACACTACATTACGTGGATATGTAGATTTGGACATGGCAGGAGATTTGGACAACAGGAGGAGCATGATAGGTTATGTATTTACGGTTGGTGATACAACGGTGAGTTGGATTTCACGGTTACAAAAGGTTGTGGCTTTGTCAACCACAAAGGCTGAGTATGTTATTGCCATAGAGGAAAGCAAGGAGATGATCTGGCTTACAGTAGTTGTTTGATGAGTTGGGGCATAAGTAGGAAGTTGGGAGACTACATAGTGATAGTCAGAGTGCTATTCATTTGGCGAAGAACTCCGCTTTCCACTCTAGGACAAAGCACATTCAGCTGAGATATCATTTCATCAGGATAGCTTTGGAAGAAGATAAGTTGAAGCTAGAAAAGATTCATACCAGTCATAATCCTATGCGTATATGATGACCAAGGTGGTCACAAGGGAGAAGTTGAAGTTGTGTTTAACTTTGATTGGCCTTCATGGTTGATAATGAAGGGTTAAGAACTTTTCTCAGTGGAAACAATCTCCAAGTGGGAGATTGTTGGGGTGTGGAGCCTGTTTTTGGTCTTCTTGAATCAGTGTTGAAGTGTTGGAGCTCGAATGGTTAAGTTTGGAGACTTCAGGAGCATTCTGTAGTCATTGGCTGTGACGTGGCTACGTTGCTCGCCATGTTGTGGCGTTGTTAACATGTTGTTAACTAGCTATCAATGTCGGGACTATTTTTTCCAGCCGTGGGAAGTTGAAAGATCACGTGACTTTCAATCTTCTAGGGTCAGCTTTATGGCTTCTTAGAAGGATTGTAATCCTATAAATAGAGGTGTTAGGGTATCTTGAAGATATCTTGAGTGTTCAAGAGGTCTTGAGTCTTAGAGATCAAGAGGTGATCAAGAGTGATCAAGGTTAAGCAATTGGGTGTCAATTGTGGTTTAGATGTGGTTTAGCATCTTTGGAATTCTATTGTGAGTTCATAACTGAGAGAAGACTGTGAGAGTTGTTTTACTCTTATTGATAATAAAATCTGAGCAAGTTCTTGGTGGACGTAGCCCACATTGGGTGAACCACGTTAAATCTTGTCTTGTCTTCTTTTGTGCATTATTCATTTATGTTGTTATATTTCTACAAGTATAATTCTGCTATATAGTTTCCTACTGCTGTGGTTTGAGGAATTGTTTCCGCATATTTGTTCTCTAATTCCTAACACTTGTTCTATGGTTAATTCTTGATTGTTGAGGGGTATTTTATAAATGAACCTCATCTCATACTCATTGTTGTATGTTGGGGGAATCCTACTCCTATCATATTCACATTGCATACCATTCCATCACACTCATACACTACATATTGCATATCTTGGTTGCACATACTCTTTCTTGCTTATACTTACATGTACACTTTGTTTCCATGCTAGACGGATACTTAGTATGTCAATATCTTTTCTATATACACATGCACATTCACTTGGTCTTTTAGAGTGAATGCAAATCTCTTGAGTCTTTACATGTTGCAATGATGCTTGGCACTATACCTCTTACCAGTCCCATCGAGGCTCTTGGGAATCTACTTTCTCACACATTACATGTGTTATCATTTCATCATATACTAATTCCTATTCTTACTAGCACACTACTTTACATTGATACATACATGCTTTGACATACTTTTTATATTTTTAACATACTAATGGGTGCTTCATGTGCAACATTTTCCTTATAGGACTATTTACCACAATGGTTATTTGACACTTTACTTGACGTTGTTTTCCATTACTTATTATTGTATGCCATTGATTATTAGCCATGACCTATGTCTTGTTTGCTTACTAGTATAATTTTAGCCACTTCAGCCCTGATTGTCTTGTGAATTTTTGAGTGATGTCCCATGTTTGAAACCCACTTTTCACGGTCCATATTGTATGCAAATTTTTTTGTTACATTTTTTTCTATGACATGCTTGCTACTTTTTCTACTAACACATGTTTCTAGCCACTTTGTTTGTATGTGCCTTGGTTTCTACCATGTACATTCCCACCCCGTGTAGAGATACAATCCAGATCAACATTAGGGCCTCTCTTTTGTACCACACTCCTATTGATGTGACATGCACTCCAAATAAGTGGGGGCATACATTGGGTGAAAAAATAACCCCATACAACAACTTAGAGCTACAATTTAGTCCAACAAAATACAAAATCAACATAGACAGATAATCAATCAAAGAATGACCCCGAAATCGACATGGGTCCTCAAAGACAACATAGACACTAGCACTGGCTTAGACAGAGCTCCCGAGCACCTATGTCATCCATCCCTAGGCGTTAATGTCATAGGGGTACACACAATAAGTTTCTCATATAAGTACAGTTCACACAAGCCTTTAGATCAATTTTACAGCTTACAGGACAATCCTCCAACAACATAATATAGTTTATCTCCTATATTTAATTCAATTAGTACAACTTAGAACTAATACGTAATAATCGTGACAACATGAACAAAATAGGGACACGCCATTTGTAGTGGTGTTTATCGGGAAGAGTCATACAAGGAGAGTAACACTAAACCTCTCTCCCCAACACTTGCTCTTTGGCATGATATCACCCAAAAACTAGCACTTGGCACCGAGATTGCCCAAAAAATTCACACTTGGTGTGAGATCACCCAAAAATCTCATTCTACACAGAATTTTCAGACACTTTTCTATCCCTTTTACACTCTTCTACATCAAGTGCACACTTTCCTTTTACATGCTTTAACATACTTATACATTTTTCTCTAATTTATAATATACGAGACTTTAACTACATTCTTGCTCTTCTTTTTACAAGTACATCCTTATAAAAAGTAACAACAATAATCATAACAATAAGTACAACAACATATACAACACGGTATAATGCATATGCATACACCCATAGGATCACTTTCTCTTCCTAGTTTCCATGCTTCATTTTTGCATCATTCCACACTTCACTTGTCCACTCGACATGTTCTTCGCTACACAATCTACATGGTTATCAAAGACACATCTCTTATCTACTTTATGTTATCAAGTATTCACTCAAAAACATAAAGTGGGGAAAATGTAGACACAAAATCACACACTTAGGTACATTTCTAGGTCCTAAACACATACTAGCATTCATATGATTCATAAGCAAGAAAACTAGTAATTGATAATTGTCTTTGGCCTCTTTTATGTGTTTCTTGTTTTCTATTTGGTCTTACACACCCTACAACCCATCGATATTTTACTTGATTTATATTTTATGGCTCCAGACACAAAGACCCACTTAGGATAGCAACGCCCAGTGCGCTCCTATCCCATCTAGATGCCCCCCCCTTTCTTACCTTACTCACTCTTTTGGGTATCTTTTATCTTTTGGGCATATTTTTCACTTATGGGTCAGCCTTCCAATTGTCAATTACAAAATTTAAACAAGGGAATCATATAAATACATAGTTATGAGTTCAAAATCAAGGACTAAGCACTAAAAATTACTATCATTAGCTAAAGTTGCATTTAAAGGCATAAGAGCACTTCAAAGGAATTCATTTAGCAGACTCATACAAGGGAAATGAGCTACATCAACTCTATATACACAACATAGGAAGGGGAATTTCATTTTTCCATTCTTACATTCTATTAAATTTCTATAACCCGCTATCAAGTGCAACTTTTTACACACACTCACAAGAACTACCCAGCATTTTGAGATGTAGTGTAGTGCTTAGTTGTGAATTTAGTCTCGAGGTGACCGTTGGGGTCAGTTTGACTCCCCATATTACATATTTCTTTTTTAGTTTTGATGTAGTATTGTGGGTTTTGCAAGTGATATCTATTTTTCAGGATACAAGTACCCTCAGTGATCAAAGAACGAAACACAGGTGATCAATAAGGAATATTTGCAACACTTTTATGACACTATAACAATCAGATTCCAACCATTTACACAAGTATTGGGCTCCCAAAGAGCAATCTCCAACACCCAGTACACCCCCGTCTAACCATGGATTCCCATGTCCTACATCATCCAAGAGCTCCATAATTTATCACGAGCCTTGATGACATAACTCACCTCATGTGCAACAAGTTTCCCGATTTAGAACACTTCAAGATCAAGCATAAATTAGCTAAGTTTTTCTTTCTATACTTCTTACTTAGGGTTTTGTACTATACTTGTTTATTACTTGTGTCATATTATATTTATCAATTATATATGATTGTTTACATGAGTTACTCTATAATTAGGGTTTAAACAAAAATCTATGTTTTTAAATCATAGTGATGACATAAGTAGACTAAGGTGTAAAGTATGAAACCCTAAGTAAGGAAGAGAGATATGATTACTTAGCTATTTTTTTGAGTGAATAAGAAGTGATATGAGTAGATGCAACTCGATGAAAAAACTACAAATATGGTCATCATTGGTCATTGAAAAATGTGGAGTGCAAGAACAAAGCCAAACATGAATGCCCATAACAAGACATGGGATCCTAGGTATTGGTGTAGACACTAAATCATGCACTTTGGGTATATATCTAATGTTGATCACACACTACTGTTCATATGATTCCTAAGAAAGAAAATTACTAATTAACCCATGTATTTAGCCTCTTTTCTTACTTCCAGTTATCCTTTTTGGTCTTACACACCTTCTTTCCCAGCCTAACCTTTAACCCTTCATTTTCTCTGAGTCTAGACACTAGAGCCTAGTGAGGATGCCAATGGTGCAGTGCCCCCATCCCCTCTGGGTGCCCCCAACCTCTTTCTACATTAATATCCTCTTTGGGTCCTTTTCTAGCTATTTCAGAATCTTATCTTCATGGTGGTTGGCCATTTTGGGGTTAATTATGAAATTGAAGCAAAGGAATCATATAAATATAAAGTTATGTGACCATAATTAAGGACCAAGTAATAAGCATTAGCTATCACCACCTAAGGTTGCATCCAAGAACATTAAAGCATCCATTATAGCTCCACACAATGATAAGGGGACTGATACTTATGTATACACTTCATATTAGGGGAAGTTCATTCTTTCATTCACACATCTATTTACATTTATTACATATAGCTACTTGCTCAATATCAAGTACAACATGTAAAAGAGCCACATAAGGCACAATTTTGTGCACACACACAAAACTACATTGGGTCTAAGATGTAGTGCAACACTTGGTCTTAAGTTCACTTTGTTGACAACTAAAGACAATTCAACCCCTCATTTTCATTATTTTCTTTTTTGGGATTTGATGCACTTTGGGGTTTTGCAGTTTATTTCTTTTTGCAGTTCTTACGTGACATTTGTAGATTGGTGTGACATGCTATCGACAAGAAGAAAAGGACAAAAAAAATATTGTGACCCTAAGAAATCGGTTTTCGTAGCTTCGGGCATACACGGTGCCGAGAACAAGTCTTTAATGTGCCCTAGGCACCCTTGACCCTCCATAGTTACCCTGGTCTTGGCACTTCTAACATCTCTGCAATTATTTAGGTCGATAGTGAAATAATGAGTTCTTATTCTATCTATTTTCTATATTGGCATATATTCGACATCACATCAAAATAAGCTAAGTATTTCCTCCTTTCATTTGTAACTAGGGTTTCATACTCTCTAGGTTATTTTACTTGGGTCAAATTTGTACTTAATTGTTTATATTCAATGTTGTTACATATTTAGAAGCTGGAGACCAAAACGGGTGTTGAGACTGTACGGATGCTCGGGATCTAGTTTTTCATGTGTCATTAAGGTTTCAAAGTTGTTCTCTATTGATTGTCCGATTTTACAGTATGATCGTCGATGATGCCTATAACCTGCTAAAGAGAAGTTTACCCGCACAAGCCCACAAACTGCATCTAACCTAAAAAAATATGGAATGGGGAGTCGATTGACCCCAGTGGTCACCCCGAGAGTGAACTTATGACTCAGTGTTGCACTATATCTCAAATTTCTGGTGTGTGTGTGTTAGAATGATGCCCTAGAATGCCCTTGTTCAAGTTACACTTGATAGTGGGTTATAGCTTAGAATGTAACAATGTAGTAGTATGTGTGGATGGAATATAATATACTTCCCTTCCTATGTAGTGTATGTAGAAGTATGTAACCCTTGTCCCTTGAATAGATGCTAGATGGATGCATTTGAAGTGCTTTAGTGCCTTTAGAATGCAAGCTTAGTGATGATATTAATGTTTAGTGCTTGGTCCTTGATTTTAAAAACATAACTATGTATTTATATGATTTCCTTATTTGAATTTCATAATTGACAATTGGAAGGCCGACCCATAAGTGAAAAATATGCCCAAAAGATAAAAGAGACCCAAAAAGAGTAAGGTAAGAAAGGGTTAAGGGAACCTAGGAGGGACAGAGCACAGAGAACTCAGGCGCTAGTTTTTAAAGCTATGAAAGATAAATAAGTAAATTTTTGACTCAAATGGGTTGTAGGGTGTGTAAGACCAAATAGAAAACAAGAGACAAAGAAAAGAGGTCAAAGATAGTTTTCAACCACTAGTTTTCTTGTTTAGGAATCATGTAAATGTTAACATGCTTTTAGGACCTATAAATGTACCAAGTGCATGATTTTGTGTTTACATTTTCCCCACTTTATGTTATTGAGTGAATACTCAATAACATAAAGTAGATAAGATATGTATACCTTATGATCCTGTAGAGAGTGTGGTGAATAGTGTGCCAAGTGGACAAGTGAAGCATGGAATGATTGCAAAGTGAAGCGTGAAGACTAGGAAAGGAAAGTGACCCTAGGGGTGAAGCATATGTGTTGCTTGTACCTAGTACCTTGTTTTGCTTGTATTTTTGTTATAGGTTTCTTATTGTTGTGTATTAAAGAAGGACCTGTAAAAGAAGAGCGGAAGAGTAGTCGAAGTCTTATATATGAAAAATTTGAGCAAAGTATGTAAAAGTGTGTAAAATAATAGTAAAGGAAAGTGTGCACCTGATGTAAAAGAGTGTAAAGGATAGAAAATGTGTACTTAAATGCTTTGAAGAGTGATTTTTTAGGTGATATCACGTCAAGAGTGAGTGTTGGGGAGAGAGGTCTAGTTTTACTCTCCTTCCATGACTTTTTAATAAGTACCACTATAAATGGTGTTGGGGAGAGGTGTTTTACTTCTTTCCATGACTTGTTAAGCACCACCTTTTTGGTGATTTTTTCGAATTTTCTCGATTATTACAAATTAGTTCGATTGAAGGAGATATTATGAATTTTGTAATTGAAGTTTTGTGCCTGTAACCAAAGAACTACTTTGAAAAATTCTATGAAATGTGTTGATCTAAGAAGATGACTATATCTACCCCCAAGACATTATCACCCATGGGGAAGACAAGGGCACCCAAGTGCTAGTGTCTGAGTCTAGGCGTTGGTGTCTATAATGTGTGTTAGACCCAAGTTAGATTTTGGGCCATTCTGTGAATATTTTACTTTTTTGTATCTTCTTGTAATTTTATATGTTGTCTGTAGATTTGAGCTAATGTAGGGGTGATTTGTTCACCCAATGTATGCCCCCTCATTTGGGGTGTATGCGGTAGGAGGATGCGACCCAAAGGAGAGGACCTACTTTTTTTTAAATGGATACCTACAAGGGGTAGGGGATGTGCATGGTAGAAACCAAGGAACATGCAAACAAAGTGGCTAATAATATGTGTTAGTAAAAAATGTACGTATGTAATAGAAGAAAATATAACAAGCAAGTGTGTGAACAAAGTGGACAACAAAAATGGGTTTCAAACATGGACATCACTCACAATGTCACAAGACAATCATGGCCAAAGCGTCCAAAAACATACAATGATCACATAAGATATAGGGCATAGCCCACAAACAATAACATACAATGGAAAACAAGATCAAGCAAAATGTGTCAGATAACCATGGTGGCATATAGTCCTGCAAAGAAAATGCTACACATGAAACACCCATTAGCATGTTAGAAAGATAAATAGTATGTCAAGGCATGTGTGTATCAACGGAAAGTAATGTGCTATAAAGTAGAAGTAGTATGACCTGTAAATGTGTGAGAGTAGTAAAGATAGATGCCCCAGGAGCCTCAGGTGGAAATGGTAAAAGGTATAGTGCTAAACATCATTGTAGCATGTAAGAACCTATAAGAGATCTACATTCACCTCAAAATACCAAGTGAACGTGCATGTGTGTATATATATAATGATAATGACATACTAAGAATCCATCTAGCATGGAAAACAAAGTGTAACATGTAAATAGAATAAGCTAGCAAGAGTAGATGCAACCAAGATATGCAAATGTAATGTATGAGTGTGATGGTATGGAATGCAAAATGTGTGAAGATGATAGAGAAAGTGCCCCATAACGGATGTGTATGAGATGAGGTTCATTTATAGAAACCCTCAATAGTCAAGAATGAACCATAGAACAAGAGTGTGTCATTAGGTAATGTGTGTGAATAGATGCTAGAAATATGTATCATGAAACATAGAGCATGAAGTGTGAAGATGTGTGAGTTCATTTCAGAATTAGACCCTCAACAGTCAAGTATGAACCATGGAACTAGAGTGTGTCATAGGTAATGATGATATATTATATGTATCAAAGGGTATGATGTATGTAAAAGTGATGAGGCATGGAGCGCAAAGTGTGGTAGTAGTCATTAAAGAAAATTGAAAGTGATGGGAGGGGGAGAAAGCATGATGTCCCTAAGTGTGTAAGTGAGAGAAAGCTATCCGATGATAGTGAAGGGAAAGGGCCCTCCACTTGATGTCCGAGGAGATAAAGGCATGTGACAATGCTCTAAGATCGGTGGTGTAGGAGGTAATTATGTGTATGTGAAGGAGACCTATGTGGTGAAGGAAGTGGTGAACACCTATGTGAAGGGGTTGTCCGAGTAGGGGACTTAGGTCGATGAGGTGGACTAGTGGAATGATGAGGATGACAAGGTCATGAAGGTCATGTACGAATAGGAGAACTAGGTGTAGAGTGTGCTTTAGACTTGATAGGCATGGAAGGCCTAGATGTTATGACTGGTGTATAAATATCATCAAGAGTAGGTCAAGGAAATGGTGTACATGGTGGAACACCTTTGAGAGTGATAACTTGCTTATTGTGAATGAATTTGAGGCACAAATGATTCATGGAAGGGATGGCTTGGGCGACGCGGCCAAGAGAGACCTAAGAGCATGTCACAACCTTTGATTAAAGATGCCAAATGAATGAAATGAGAATGGTAAGAGGGCCAACAGTAATGGGAATCTAATGTAGCCAAAATAATTAGGAACTATGAAATGTGATATTAGATAAAGAACATTTGATAGCTAGGAGAAGTACGATGGAGCACACATTATTCATAGGAGCTGATGGATATATCATAGTATTATTAATAGTATATGAATCGATAGAAGCATTGATATGCAATGAATCAAAGTAAATGTAGCATGATAATCATGATCCATGAGAATTTAATGATTGGTGGTGATGCATCATCATAAGAAACAAGGAAGTCAAGGGGCCCCGATGAAGGAGGAGGCACTTGATATTTATGATTAGAAGAATCAAGAGCTTGCTTGTCATGCTTGGGAAAAGGGTCATTAAATATTTTTAGATTTTTATTATCATTGAATGGCTTAGAAGTAGATGGCTCAGGGAGCTTGAGTGCATTGTTTTCAATGAGATCTTGAATGATATGCTTGAGTTTGAAACAACGATCAATAGAATTCCCAACACATTAGTGATAATCACATCTTACATTTTCATCATAATTACGCCACGGGGCGAGAGGGGTCGATCATTTGATTATCAAAGGTGGAAAAGTGATAAGATTACTTTTGATAGTTGAGGAAATAAAAATTGGGGTGCATAGGGTAATTTGGTAAAAGTATGCTTTAGAGGTTGTCATTGAAGCTTTTCAGGTGGAGAGACAACATTTAAAATTACCTTTTCTTCGGTGGGCTTAAAGATGGGCTTGAACACACATTTAGCTTGAAACCTATTAGAAGAGGATGAAGGAGTATCATGATATTTTAATTTCCCATATAAGAGGAGTTTTGAATTCACATTTTGAGTGTATGGCATAATTGATCAAATGAAGGAGAGGTCTCAAAGATAACACTCTCTTGAAGTGGAGGTAAGATACTTTAACAAAAAGATCTTGCAATTCTGAATCAACGAGGACATTGGTCATCTTAGCTAGGTTATTCTTGTAACACAAAACATAGTCAGCTAGATGCTCATTAGATCTTTGTTTGATTTGAGAGAAGTTGTGCATAAGAGATCTTGGTGCTGATATTGATGGAAAATTGAGTAAGAAAAACATCATCTAGATGCGTAAAAGAAGTTACCAAATGAACAGTAGATCATAAAACCAATACATGGTGTAATATTGAAGACTTCTAGGAAATAGCTTAGCTAGTAATGTATGATCATCTACATAGTCAAGACATGCCACATGAAAATTTGATATTCTCTTGAGGGCCACCATGGCCATTGAAGGTGGGTATCTTAGGTGTAAAAAGTTAGGAGGGAGGAAGAGGATAAACAAATATGGTGGTGCGAAAGGGTTATGAAGGAGTAATGAGGAATCAAGATATGGAGGAAACACAAAGTAGTTTGTTGAACTAATGGATTTGAATTTGTAGATCCTAATATAAATAAGTTTAAGCATGTGTGCTGAAAAAGGAACCAAGTTGTGTATTAGAGGTATTGGGAGTGATGAGAGGATTGGTAGTGATAGTGATGGAAGTAGGAATGTTAAGGGGTTGGGTGGAGGCCATGACAGCTGAGGAGGAGCCTACAAGAGGGACAAAATCAACATCTTGAGAATGTTTAATAATAAATAAAACATTGAGATCATGTGGAATATGAAAAGGGTTAGTGCGCAACACTTGACAAAAATTGGTGAGCTTGTCTAGTTGTTCTTGATTAACGTTGGTATCCTCATCATATGAGTTTTCACTATAAAAATATTCAATGTTCTTAAGAGGGGCATTGTTTGAACTAAGAAAAGGGTTAGAAGATTCAACAATTGATTAGAGGACTTAGAATGATGGAGGAAGCTCAATGTACTCAAAAGAACCAAAACGACCACTACATGAAGAGCATAAAAGGAAAGCCTTAGAAGAAGGTTGAATTCGAACGATGGGTTTACCAAATGATTTAATTTAAATTAAATTAATTAAATCTATATCAGAGTAACTATTTATAAATGTACAAATGCTAAAATATAGTGATGACACAAAAAACTAAGGTGTAAATGCATGAAACCCTAAGAAAGGAAGAGAGATAGGTGTACTTAGATGATTTGTGAGTGAACATGAAGTGATCTGGGTAGGTGTGAATGATGAAAAAGATACAAACATGGTCATCAATGGTCACTAAAAATCAGATTGTAAGAATAGAGTCAAACACGAGAGGCCGTAGCAGGACATGGTTGCTTAGGCACTGGAGACCAAAATCCTGCACACTAGTGATTGTGTAGACTTCCTCAAGATCTAGTTTTTCCTATGTGACTAGGGTTTCTCAGTTGCTTCTTTGTTTATCACCTAATGCTCACTATGATCATCAATGATTCTTGTAACCTGCAAAAGCTAATTTCACTTGCTGCACAGCCCACAAACCACATCATACCTAAAAAGAAAATGCAGAATGAGGAATCAGACTGACCTTGAAAGTCACCCCGAGAGTGAACATACGACCGAGAACCGTACTACATCTTAGACTCCATGTAGTTTTGGTGTGTGTGTGTGTGTAATAATGATGCCGTAAGATGCCCTTATATAAGTTGCACTTGATAGCTGGGTTGTAGCTTAGAATGTAGCAATGTAGTAGTATGTGTGGATGGAATAGAATAGACTTCCCCTTCCTATGCGCATAAGTAAGTAATGCATCTCTTGTCCTTGAATGGATGCTAGATGGATGCCTTTGAAGTGCTTTAGTTCCTTTAGAATGCAATCTTAGGTGATGATATAATTGTTAGTGCTTGGTCCCTAATTTTGAAAATATAACTATGTATTTATATGATTCCCTTATTTGAATTTCGTAATTGACAACTAAAAGGCCGAACCATAAGTGAAAAAGATGCTCAAAAGATAAAAGAGACCCAAAAAGAGTGAGTAAGGTAAGAAATGGTTAGGGGTGACTAGGAGGGACAAGAGCGCTTGGGCATTGTTGTCCTAGCTAGGTGTTAGTGTCTAAAGTCATGAAAGATAAACAAGTAAAGTTTTGAATGGGTCAGGGGTGTGTAATAATAAATAGAAAACAAGAGACAAAGAAAAGATGCCAAATATAGTTGTCAACCACTAGTTTTCTTGCTTAGGAATCATGTAAATGATAACATGCTTTTAGGACCTAGAAATGTACCCAAGTACGTGATTTTGTGTCTATAGTGAGTATTAGTGTGGCCATCACGTACCACATTCCTATCGTATTGCTAAGGTATACCAAGTAACACATGACATAAGTCTATCGGGAATCATATTCTATAGAACTTCATAAGTTCTAGTATTGATACACACTCTTTATTTCTTATTCAAAATCAATTGATTCCCCTTCAAAACCATGACACCTTATATAGGTTTAGGTGCACAATATTCTTTAGACCGAGAATATCAACCATCTTGTTAGAAACAATATTATCTATGTTACCACTAATAATGATAACTTTACAACACTTACCTCCAAATTTACCATTGGTTCTAAAGATATTTTTTTCTCTATGTGAGCACATTCTCTTCATTTGTCGGATTCAAAACACCCTCTTCATTTCACATTTAGGTTCTTCTACACCATTTTAGATGTAGTTATTTCCACACCCACATGTCAAGTAACATAATTACTAGTATAATCACTCTTTCCACCACGATTACTTTACATGGCTTATGGAAATTTGAATATGTGATGTACAATATCCCCACAATGGAAATAAAATCTACCAAATCCTCCACCTCTTCCCTATCTTCTTCATATGACCCTCTATATATGAATTTTCTCATGTGATGGGTCCGATTTACTTTCTTGTACGTGGTGTTGAGAACCACACAATTTACCTCATTTACACATGAACTTTCCTTTTCCTCACACATTGATTTATTTTTTATGGGACAAATTTTATTCCACATTAAAAAAATTGACAGATTCCTCCACGAATCTTAATTTAACCATAATAAACATATATGGAATGGAAATATGCAATCCATAAAAATTAAGATATTTAAGTCATCCTCCACATGACCCACTTGAATAGTGAGCTGATAGAACTCCTCCATATAATTCTTGACACTCGCCCTTTTATGAAAATTCAAAAAATGCTAAACAATGATATTAATAGTACGTAAGAACGAATTTAACCTTTAATTTTTCCATTAATATATCCTAACTCCTGATCTTGTATTTTCCTCTATGTACCATCTTAGTCTCGCACATGTTCCCATTATAAAGATTCATGAAATTTTAACTTAGTGCAAGAAAATATTAGCTTTATAGAATTTTTCACACCTTTGTACTTGACATAGTTCTCCATTTCTATGATCCATCTCGATGATATATTCTAGATATAAGATTTAAAAGTAACTTGGAATGTCCAACTTTTCCTTTATCTCAATCATCATGATTGTGCACAAGAATATGTCTTCTTACTCATGAACATGCTCTTCTTCAGTTTGCTTTCCACACACTCACCATCAATTCCATCATCATCCAATATTCATCCCCTCCATTGCATGATTTCCATCACTCCTATATGAACATGTAATCTTATTTTCATCTTTCCCAAGTCCTAAGTTATTGTTCTTAATTTTATATATCCATTCTATGTTCTATTACTATTTCCTCACAATTACTCACTCACAATATCAGATCAAAAAGTATTCATAAACACCTTCTACAAAAAAATGTCTCAAGATGTCCGCAAGTACTTTATACACACACCCAACACTATGGAAAGTAATAAATATCAATATTGCTCACACACTACCGACTTTAACTTAGAAATTATCACTTTGATGTACCAAAAATGATGCAATTATGGTAAGATGTCCTAATGAAGGGGTTCCTAAGACCACACAACCCTTATCATAGTTAGATATAACCAAAGAAATATCCATGAGTATATCTTAACAAGAAATAACAAATCTTATTTCTATTAATATGAACAAAGATTTATAGAATTATGCACAATGGATTACACTCTAATGATAGTCTTGTAAAAATACTCTACAAGAATTATTTAAGAATTACACTCCTATGACCTATCTTAGGCTTGCAGACTCAGTAAATCTTCTACCAAACTTCTCTTGACTCAATTTGGAAAATGCCACATCAAGACAAATGATGCAGCCTAGAATTTGTAAGATAACACCCTAGTTGCGCTGGCACATCACTTAGCCTAGACTGAGCATTCACCTGAAGCGTGCAAAGGTACCAGGTCCCTCTTTAGGGTTGCTACAATAGAATGTTAGCATGATGAAGATAAAAACATATAGATTCATAACTAATCCATCATTCTACAGTGCATGCTACCCACAGATCTATGAAAGAACAAGCTTAACACGTGATCATCATTGAATAAATAACATGCACTACTCAATTACACAGAATGATACTTAGATTCAACCAATATCTTCCATCTATTAATAAGTATAGAAGCTCCTTACAATACTGTCAATTTATATCAAAGCGCGTATGGATCTGATACACACATACATACCACTCTTTGTGTTACATGTACTCTTATCTATATATCTTCTACTATGCACCTAACATCATATATATAGGGTGGGGACTTGCCCTTCACCACTTAACTATTCTAGAAATAGGTCACATGCTATTAATAGCCACATGCCATTTACAATTATAGCCACACATGCAAGTGCGCTATCTATAGTCCTCTTGCAGTTAACTAAAGTGTCAATTCTATTCTTAGCTTGTCTCCATGCATAGACGCTTTGAACCGCTTCTCCAAATATAGACAATGCATGGCACACGTGTCTCTGCTTCGTTAGTGTGTTCTACATGCCATCTTCTAAAAATAGATCTGTATGCTCAAAATTGGCTAAGTCCCAAAATCTGAACTTGCCTTCCACGCGCGGGTCCTTCCTGTGCTTTTGTGCCTTTGACCTTGGCCTTCTATCCCATTCCTTGTGTGATCTTTGTATTCTCCAAAATTCAAACCACTTCTCCAAATATAGACAATTTGCCATCTAAAAAATAGATTTGTATGCTCAAAATTGATCAACATTACCCCTTCTATCCCACTAATCTCATTTTGTATTATTTGATCAACATTACCCCACTAATGGGTATCTCCAAAATTTGAAGTAAAGAATATCAATGAAAGAATAAGAATGAAGAATGTGGACCAATAAAGAATTTATATGAGGTTATTTAAGCAACCTCCTCTATATCAGTTGGTAGCATCAGCTCTGGGTACTCCTCTTTTATTTCGGCCTCCAAAACTTGCCATTCAGTGAGTGCCTGTTCCACTTTCTCTGGGATGTCCACAACAATGGATTCCAACTCATCCCGCACAATTTCCCTTTCTCATTTTGTAGAACCAACACAACACTGGACATAGATGTCATCCTCCCTTCCAAAAGGTCCATCTTCTCGCGTAATCAAGCTTTCCAAGCTCTTCCAACCTAGTCTTATGTGGCTCTTGTGCTGTCCAAGGGCCTCACACTTTTGTTTAACTATTGACAACCTTTCTACGTGCCCAATGTCTCATCTTTCATGGCCTTCTGACCTCATTGTTCTCTTCCAAGGTCTTAATGTTGATGAGCGCCTCTGAGCTGTGCATATATTTAAAGCTTGATCCACTTTCTTCAAGACTTCTTGTAATGCCTGTAACAACCCTTCATAAGATGTGATTTTTCTCATCACAGATGCTTTCTCCCATTCGACATCTTGTTCTAATATTTCTAGCACTTGCATACATGTAGAGTTTCATCTTCGAGCACCAAGTCCACCAACTTTCCCACATAGTGTATCACTAAAGGAAATGTCTTGTGGTACCTTGGGTTCCAAGTGTGGCCTTGCTTTGATTACATTGTCCCCAATCTCCTCTAGCGATGCTTATGAACACTTCATTCTTCTTCTTGTGTGAAGTCCCTTTCCGAGTTATGTGTGCTATCTCTAGTGTCCTTTGTCTTCAACTCTTCACAATGCTTTGATTGTGGCAGATTTATCCATGTTTCTTCTAGCCACCTCCGTAGAAACTTTCACCAGGCATTACTGACCTGCTCATCTGACATGACAATAGGCTTTACTTGTCATGTGTCTAGCCTAAGGTGCCTTCTTCAACCACCTTGAAATGCATGACTCTTCACACACATCAAAAGTTAGGCTCATCCATGTGGGTGTGCATCGACCATGATAGTTTCTTTCTTGTGCACATGGTCACCATATCCTCATCCATCAACTCCCAGCCAAATAGATCCTTCTGCGCTATTGTGCTCTGAAGTGGGCATGGATAATCTTTCCTATGTCCTCTACATACCCCATGGCTGGTGGAATGTGCTCTCCACTTGTCCTTCTAGACCTTTTTTTAGGAACTCTAGCCTCCAAATTTGGGACTTGCGTCTCCATGTCCTAATATCTTCTCATAGTTGTTTTCCTCTAGTCTTTCCTCTTCTTCTTCCTTCTCCTTTGATGCCTCATCCTTTTCTTCTATGTTCTCTAGGAGTGTAGGAGATGTAGGTGCGCTCTCCTCAGACTCTTCCACCTCCTCGTTCAACTTCAGCTTCCTCCTTCTCTCGCGGTCACTTCCTTTTGGGGGAGAGTCGGGGTGATTTGCACATAGTGGTTGGGGTAACACCTTGGGTCCTTGTTCTCCTAATACTCTTTTAAACCAATGTGCTCCCTTGGACCACATTCAAGTCCTCTTCATCCCCTTCTTGTGGCTGAGGTGGTGTAATAACGTGCACTCAACTTCACTCTTGACTTGTAGGATGTCTCCTACCCCTATGCTCCAAACCACCACTATCTTCGCACTCCTCCTCCTCATCCTGCACTTCATTTGCTCTGTGGGCTTAGGTGTTGGGATATTCTCCATTATATGCTTCCCTTTTGGTGGTGCTGGAAGTGTGAACTCACCTTCCACATATTTTTTGTTCTCCATCTTTGGCTTCAACTAGAGATACACCAATGTTGCCCCCAAATCTACTATACCAAACTTATTGGCTTGATATTCAACACCTCTAAAATGATTTCTCTGTATAGGCACTTCTACCAGATATACATACTTCTTCCTCAATGTATGGTAGTCACATTCTACCTTATCTACATTGAAGATTAGTCTGCACACGTGTCGGTAAATCTATGAACAGATTCCTAAAAATACCTTGCAGTGAATGCGTAGGTAACTTGCACCAAGGGCTCCAGACTCCATCCTTCATTGGAAAATGTGATGCAGAAATGCTGGTATATAAAAAACTAAACTTGTTTTCCTACCACTACTGGTAGGTCCTTTGGAATGTGCCATTCTTCCCCAAATGCCACGTGAGCCTATCATACCACTTCTCCACCTTTGCTTTACTTCATCTGTCATGGCCCCTTGCATAGGTATTTGCTGAATCTTTCAGCTGGGATTTGTTCTCCATGGGGTATTCCCATATTTTCTCCTTTGGTCCATCTGGTACCCCAATCTCCATGAACACTAGTGATAGTAGAACAGCCCCAAAGCTGATCTTCCCTCCTGTGTGTGCTTCTTCGACTATTTTCTCTGCAATATAGCCTACAATGTTGTAGATCATCCCTTCCGACATTTTTCATGCCACATGCAACCACATAGTGTTTACTCGACCACCGCTCCTGATCATTCAACTTGGTAACCAAGTGTGTTGCAACTTGTACAACTAGACAGTTCTTAAATTTGTCTATGTCCATTCCATGCGGACCCTTCAGGTATCCCAACTCCTATTTGGTCTTCAAAATCATGGCTTTATCTATAAGGTCACTTTTTATATCTTCTCTGTGGCCTTCAAACCTGTCACTGATGAAACAAGTGCAGATGAAATTCTAACTCTGACGTCCTGCAAAGTAGAAGAAGTCTTCATGTACCCTACTCATGAGCCACTGGTACAAGGGCTCATACTTCCCAAAATATGGCAGCTCATACAACTGATATACCCCAATTCTCTTCAAAAATTTTCACCCACATCATCATATACTGGCATGTCATCTGCCGTGCATTTGTTTGTTCTAGAAGTGAGCAAGGAATCGAGCTCCTTTTTGTTCTCCGAGGTCCTATGATTATATTCACTTACTTTGCTTTTTCTAATGGGTGAATCCCACTCTTGGCCGACAATGACTCCTTCTGGGTATTGCATCTCCAAAAATGACTTTTGGGTGCCATCTCTTCTTCCTCAATGACCACCTTCTTCTTTTCTTTTGCTTGTTGTACATAGATGCCTTCTTTGGTGCCATTTCTACCTTGCAAATGTCTCTTCTTCAACCCTACAACTCTGCAAATCAAACCCTAGCTCGATTCAATTATGCCCTAGGTGGAAACTTCATAACCTAATTCTTTTCTATCTTCCTGCTTCACTCAAACCCTTCACCACCGGGACACAAGCTTCTTATAGCACAGATCTGGTTGTCACTCTTGGTTTCACACCCTTCGCACCTTAACTCGATCACTCGGCTCTTCACACTTGGCTCTTCTCGTGAATACTCTTAGTTGCAATGGTAAAAATGAATCCGCATCCCTTCCTTATATAAATTTTTCAAATTTGATGCATTTATTGCTCCTCACCTACCAAATATCCCTTCATTTATTGACCAAATCCATTCATTCCATGTGGTACATCTTCATTCCCATGGTA
The DNA here is from genome assembly GCA_018340775.1 of Taxus wallichiana var. yunnanensis. NCBI lineage: Eukaryota > Viridiplantae > Streptophyta > Pinopsida > Cupressales > Taxaceae > Taxus > Taxus wallichiana. Next base: position 899,639,673 of record CM031242.1, read on the forward strand.
CATCTTCATACCCATAACCTTCTAGCATGCCTTCCTACCCTCTGGTCACAGACTTCTCTTCAGCACTCTCCCACCCGAGTACCTCATCACTGCACCTTCTCTTAGTAGCTAACATGGCCTCCACTTACCTCATGTTATATTGTTCCTTCATCCATCTCCATCCTTGGTCACTTTTGAGAAGCAATCTTCTTTTGACTTAAAGTACACCCATAGCAGCTTATTCCTTTCATCTTTCAATTCCCACAGTATTTTTTCTTTCTCTTGGATCACTACAACCACCCCACACTAAAAGTATGTGTAGTCCTCTACGCATAAACATTCTTCATACAATAATTAGCTTCATGCACAAAGCACTTATTACACAAACAACAACTAAATTACAAAAAGCATAAATGACAATGAAGGAAATACATTAAGGAAATACTAAATTGAAAACCTAAACTAAATGGAAACACTACCTTATTACAAACACCAAGAAGACTTATTTATAGTAGGGCTTCAGCCTACTCCCGTTAAAGTAACTGGTAGCCATGATCCATCAAGTGCTTCTAACTGGCATGCACCTGATTCAAGTATAGAAGTGATAACATACGGCCCCAACCAATGTACTTTGAGCTTTCCTGGATGGCGCAAGAACTTTGAGTCATAAAGAAGTACCATTTGTCCAATCTCAAACTTCTTATCCCTTATGTTTCTATCATGCCATGCCTTCTACCTAGCCTTTTCCTACTTCTAACTCCATCGTGCTATGGCTCGGCACTCATCCAATTGAATCATCTTTTTCAATACGTTCTTCTAAATCTTGTTCATCAGCTAGACCTCCAATGCATGTAATGCGCAAAGAAGGTAACATAAATTCTATAGGAGAACAACTTTCATGCCAAACACCAACTGAAATGGTGTGGCTTTGTTCAATCTCTTGTAAGTTGTTCTATATGCCCAAAGCACAACTGACACTTTGTCATCCCAATCCTTTCTTCCAACATCACATATTTTTGTCAAAGTCTGGCCCAAAATTTTGTTGAAAGCCTCAATAGTTCCATTTTCCTAAGGATGATAAGGTGTAGTTTTATGGTGTGCAACCATAAACTCATCTAATAGGATCCTGATTGTCTCATTCAAAAAGTGTGTACCTCTATCACTTGTCAAGCTTAAAGGACATCCATATCATGTAAGAACATTCTCCCATAGAAATCTAGTATATTTGTAGTTATTGTACATACAGTCTTTCGTAGGTGTTGCTTCTGCCCATCATGTGTAAGATAATCTGTGCAAGTAATGATATAGCATGATCCAGTCCTATGCGCGGCTGGTGAAATAGGTCCTACAAAATCAATGGCCCATTTCTCAAATGGTTCGGCACTAGTAATTGGTCTCAAAGGCATCTCATCTCTTTGCCCTAGTTTTCCTAGGTGCTTGACAATGATCACACACCTTACAATAATCTTTACAGTCTTTATACAATGTCTCCCACCATAATCCAACAATTAGATCTTCCGGGCAAGTCACATCACCTACATAATGGCCTCCTACAATACCACCATGAGCTTCTTCCATGATATCCTTGCGCTCATGCTCTAACACACAACGGCGTAATACTTCATCTCTGCCTAACTTGTACAGGTCACCACTGATTAACATAAATGGTGTCGCACGCGTATAGCAAGTTGCTTCTTTTCTAATGCTTTCATTCCTTCTGGTGCCATACTTGTTCATAGAAAGACAACAATGTCTTCTAATTCCATGGGTGTGCATTGTAACCTGTATAACTATGCATCGACATTGTTTCTTCAATTATCTATGCATCCTCTCCTAAATTGATTCTAGATAAATGGTCTAGTCCAGAATTGCTTTTCCTAGCTTCACCACAACTGTGAAGTCAAACTCTTGAAATAGGAGCACCCATCTACATATGCACCCCTGTAAGATGGGCTTGTTTACCAAGTACTTCAATGCCATATGATCTGTATAAAACACAAATGGTGTTGCTAACAAGTACTTTGTCAAAACTTGTACAATGCATAGATCATTGACAAAGCTTCACGCTCTCATAGTTGTATAATTCCTTTCAGCAGGAGTCAACTTCCTACTAGCAAAATAGATTGGATGATCTATAATACCTTCACCAGGTTGAGCTAACACAATGCCAATGGCCATACCAGAAGCATCCACATGCACATGAAATGGTTTATCCCATGAGGAAAGTGCAGAATGGGCATGGTAGTAAGTTTCTCTTTTAATACCTCAAACACATGCATTGCTGTGGGTTCTCCCCAATAAAATGTACCTTTCCCCTTCAATAATTCTTCCAAGGGTGCAACAATTTTGGCATACCCTTTTATGAATTTTCTATAATATCCTGTATGACCTAAAAATCCACGCACCTCACTTTGACTGGTAGGTGCTTCTAGGCCTAAAATGACTACAACCTTGGTTGGATCAACTAGCAAACCTTCCTTGCAGATTATATGTCCTAACAATATCCCAAATGGCATAGAAAATATGCACTTCTTGATATTCAAAGAGATACTCAATTGTCTACATCGTTCAAACATTAAGCACAGATTGTCACAATGATCTTTCACAAGCCCATATACTATCCAATCATCTAGATAGACTTGTAAGAAGTTATGAATAAAATCTTTGAATGCCTAAACAACTATGCATGAAAATACAGCAGGCATGTTTTTCAATCCAAAGGGCATCACAGTATAGGCAAAAACTACCCCATTCAATAGTAAATGTTGTCTTTTCTTGATCCTCTTGAGCGATCCTAACCTGATGATACCTAAAAATCCATCTAGTGAAAGAATATATTTCACACCCTACAACTCCTTCTAGTATTTCCTCAGTGAATGGCATAGGGAAAGGATCTATGACGCATGCAACATTCAGCTCCCTATAGTCCACACATATCCTAATCCATCCATCCTTCTTGATACTTGATCACCATTGGGCTAACCCATTCTGACTCATCAAGGGGCTTGATAATTCCATATTTCAACATTTTATCAATTTCCTCTTTCACCTTTTCACACAAATTAGGATTCATCCTATAAGGCCTCTTCCTAACTGGTCATGCACCATCCTTAAGTTTGATCTTCATTTCCCAAGTGATTCATGTACGCCTTTAAGTTCATGATATCCTCGAGGGAATAAGTCCTGATAATCCCTGAGTAACTCGATGATCTTTTTACCTCTCGAGTCTGACCAATAGTCTCCAATTATGGCCTCCTTAGGCTCAACCTCCAAACCTATATTCACCTTCTTTGTCTTCATGGGTTCATGGTAGGCACGCATGTATCCTTTTCTGCACTTTTCCAAGACCTCGCACACCCCATGTGAATGTTCAATATCTAGGTTCTCAACTTCCTCATCATCCACGATGTAGACCATCTTTCCTTTCTCTTTCTCAAGGCAAGCACTCAAGTAGTTTGGAGTCTATTTCTTCTTCCTTTTCAAAACATGCACCAAACTCTACTCTCACCGAATAATTCCTAAATATGCTCTTCTACTTTTGCACTATCTCCCATAGTTAAGCACTTGATAAATTTTAATGCCTCTACTACAGAGGTTGAGTCGAGAAGTAGTCAAATGTCTGGATCATACCTATAGCCAAATCTTGCTAGTTCCCAGTTTCTCTATGTAGTTCTACATATACATACCAAGCACATGTGCATCCTTGGAGCATGGAATACAATCTATGCACCCAGAGTGAAGGTGGTAATGCTTCCTGTCCTACTGTCCAGAGTCTCTCACACTGACTGAATGTGATGTTGAACAGTTGATCACCATGATAAGTGCAGATTTGCGTAGGTGCATTGTTCCTTATAAACCTAGTAGACAAAGCTATTCCAATCTCTTCCCAGTTTATAAGATTATCTCTATGGACTACCCACCAACGCTTGTTGTATCTATCCCACATAGTGTATATACTAACATATCTCTCCTTGTAATTGGATCTTCCCACTACATTTCCATGGCCTTCAAAAGGTAGAAAGATCTTTTGTCCCTATATACCAAGGTATTGTGCTTCCTATCCATCAATTGAGTGAAATCTATTCATGCATGCAAACCACACTTTTCACCTCACGCCCTACCAATTCATATGTACCATGAGCCCAATTGTCACAAGCAATACTCATAGTATCACTAATAGAATGAGAATCCTCCCACTGTAGAATGCCTTCTTTTGATGGCTCATTGACCTCTGGGTCCTGAATAACACGTACATAGACTCTGTTCAAATCCTCCTCACTTAGAGGCTCAACATATGGCGTAGACTTCCCATCTATCAAGGGTATCACAACCCTTTCCTCCTTGTTTTCAAAGCTGATATATCCCTTATTGAATCTCAAGTCAACATTATTTGCATAACACCAAGGGCATCCAAGCAAGGCTAGAAAATTGTCTACTTCTACAAGTGCTAATACCTCAAAATCCCCAGTGAACTTGGCCCCTTGTATAGTTATAGATGCATCTTTCAACACTCCTATGGGAGTGGCCTTAGTCCGGTTTTCCATGAATAACACATTAGATGATGGCTGCAATGGAGGCCTCCCCATTTGTACCCATGCATCTAATGTCAACACATTTACTTCCACACCTGTATCGATCAATATGTTGCTCAAAAGCCACCCATCCACAACAACATTCGAGTAATTTCTTTGTCATAGTCAATGCTATCGGGGGAATATTTTCATGTAGAATCTTGTCATTTCGGTCTCAAGACTTGCGCACGGAGTGTTCCCTTTTAACCAACTTCCTAATAGTGGAATAATGTTCTCTTGGCGCAACATCTTACACACCTCCCATAGATCATCGATATCAGTTTGAACTATCTCCGAGGATTTCTTCTACTCCTTTAGGTACTGTATCTCACCTTGAAGATTCCTTAGCACTTCCATGGTATCCTGGTAAACTTCCTTCTGATGAGCAGGATCTGGTACCTCGCATGCAAAACCTCCTCCTTGGTGATCATAGGTTTCTGGTGCAATGCCTCTCACACGCGTGCAGCTTCAACACGTGTAGTAATCTTCACTTTCAATGCCTCAGTCCCTTCTATTATCTTGGGCATCCATTGGTCTTCTACCATGCGCTGGATTCTAACCATCTCCAGTGCCTTTGTTTTCTTGCTTATGTTGCTTTGCTCAAATGCTCATATAAGTCTGGCACTCTTCATAGCTATGGTTCTTCCCACAAAAAGAACATGCATTATTCTGAGGACATTCACACCTGTAGTGGTCAGAGATCCACACGTATAACATGTTCCATGAGGAAACTCTCCTCTTCCTCCACCTCGGCCTCATCCTCCATATCCACCATGATATCCACGTCCCCTTCCATGACCTCCTTCAAAATGCCCTCATTCCTATCATAGCGCATTTGATTATGATCCCAATCCTAGTGCTCATTCCTACCCTTAGAATTATCTATTATACTTGTTTATCATACTCCAATGTCTATGGCATCCTGGATCTACCAATCAACCAACAATCCTCAGTATCATGGGTCGTGGACCTATAAATCTTGCAAAAGCAAGATACATTCTTCCTTATCACACGCTGTAACAAAGGATAGTGGCTAGCATCATGATTCAAATGGAAAATTTCACAGTCCAATAATAATGAGCGTATACAGATCTACGAGGGCAACTATCCTTGTGTGACCTTCCACTTCACAATCTGTACACCAAATTCTTGAGCGCATTTCATGGGCTGAATTTGCTGATAGCTTCTCTAACTACTTAGCCATAGCTGCATGATCTGTGCCTCTAGAAATGGACTACTCCAAGTGTCAATGCTCCCAACTACCTCAACATGCAAAGCTGCTTCCAAAGGCTTCACATGGATCCATGTATGTCTTATGTGACAACACCCTCCTAAAAGGTGTAATCAATCCTCCAACGAACCATTGTGCATGTTGGCTAGCATGGATATCATAAGACAACTTAGATAAAGTGTCTTAAAATGAGCATCATACTCACATACACTCTCAGTAGTGCCTTGCTTGATATCTTTGAGCGCACTTATACTCTTCTGCTCAAACTCAGGATATGGAACTCTTTTAAGAAAGCATCCCTCAGTGTTGCATAATCCATGCAAGTTTGATCAGGGTCAAACTTCCTATACCAACTGTGTGTGCATGCCCCCAATGTAGTAGTGAATTGACTTGCCTTTCACTCAGTAGCTGTAATCCCTTTAGTGCACCACAATATTTCACACATATGCACATGTTCGGCAAAGCATCCTCTATACCTCTATACTCTGGGAGATGAAGAGACATCTCCATATAGATATTTTGTGGTTGTTGCGGACCTTGACCACCTGATCCGAACCTCCTGTGGTTCCCTCTACCTCTAGAACCACCAGATCCACTAGAACTAGAACCACCTATACCTCTGATCCACCACCTGTAGTTGGAATAGGGCCTATAGATGTACTCCCCTGTGTTCCGATAGTAGTACTATACAAAACCCCTACATAGTCTGTGAAGTAGTTCCACTTCCAGAGGTGAGTCCAGTATTCTGTGCGCTTACATTCTATGTGGATGATGCGCCCAAGAATGCTCCTCCAAATGACATTGAAGCCATTTGTCCTACCATTGATGTACTTGATCCCTGACTTACTCCTACTTTCCTACTTCCCAAGTTAGTTTGTTGGTTACTTGTCATACTAGATACTGGAAAAACCAAGCAAAAGGCTAGGTCACCAGGTGGATTAAGATGCACACCTACGGCCCAAGTAGTCTCTGTTGGCACACTTCCATGTGAGGCCGAGAAGGGATCTCTATCATGCTTTCCAAGATGGGGAGTTCCTGATGCTCTGCTCCACGTCTTCTACGTGAGCATAAATCCTTCACGAGCCAGCTCTCTCCTCAATGCCATACTTTCTACAATGGAACGTTGCTTCTCTATTTCCCTCTCGCGCCTCATTATACTTAAGCCACCTTTCCTCTCTCTACTTTTCTACTACTAGGTCCACCATCTTAATACCAAACCTGTTCCTACCTTCACACGTGGTGAAGTTTAGCTAGCCATCGGTTTACTCTCTAGGTTCAAGGTTACCATTAAGATCTTGATCACCAGTGGAATACCATGCAAATATGTCCTCTTGGATACCACAAAAACTAGAATTCAGCTACCTCTAGGCATGAGTATGTCAAAAATTGAATATTCTAGAATATAACTATTTAGAACACCATGAAACCACGTATCCACCACGTGAGTCCAAATCATATCAGCATCATAAAGGGCCTAAAATTCTTCTTGTGTCCAGACAAGTGCATGATACCTCCAATTCCACTTTGAGATGCATAAGCAATAAGCCACTCATATAGTTCTACTGAAAGATAGTGAAAAATATCTCATATAAACTATCATACAGGTTTTGTTCTACCCAAGTACATGTGTTAAACTCAGATCCACTACTGAACTATTGTGCATATTCTTCCTCCAGATCATGTATCCATTCCTCAATACTTGCTAGAGTTAACCGGTACATCTTCATCATGAACCATCCTAAAAACAACTGAAAAAGAGGTCCCGAAAATGGAACCAATGATGCAGCCTAGAATTTGTAAGATAACACCCTAGTCACGCTGACACATCACTCAGCCTAGACTGAGCACTCACCCAAAGCACGCAAAGGTACCAGGTCCCTCTTTAGGGTTGTTGTAATAGGATGTTAACATGATGAAGACAAAACATATAGATTCATAACTAATCCATCATTCTACAATGCATGCTACCCATAGATCTATGAAAGAACAAGCTTAAACAATAATCATCATTGAATTAATAACATGCACTACTCAATTACACAGAATGATACTTAGATTCAGCCAATATCTTCCATCTATTAATAAATATAGAAGCTCCTTACAATACTGTCAATTTATATCAAAGGCGCATATGGATACACACATACTATGTACACATATATGCCTAACATCATATAGAGGGTGGGGACTTTCCCTTCACCATCTATTCCGGTAAATGTTACATGTATTAATAGCCACACATCATTTACAATCCACATATGCAAGTCTCTATAGTCTCTTGTATTAACTATGTCAATTTTATTCTTATATATACATTTAACATCATATATATAGGGTGTGGGACTTTTCCCTTCACCATCTTAACTATTCCAAAATAGGTCATGCTATTGCCTTAGCCACACACGCCATTTATCAATTATATCTTTGCCACACATGCAAGTGTATTGCTATATTCTATAGTCCTCTCACGACATTAATAATGTATCACAAATAAGTGTAGATTTTCACGACAAGGTTAATCATTCATAAATAAGTATAGGATTTCATGAATTTTGCAAAAAATGGTCAAGGATTATGTTCTCAGGTAATATATGTAATATTGGCACAACATTGCAGAACATATTTTTTCTACCAACTTCTAATTTTTTTGAGTCATGCAAGTTTTCTTGTGAATATGGATGATCCTACATCACATATGAATTGTAATGATGTACTATAAGTCACAAAGGAAAAATAATTTCATGGTAGAATTATTAACACATGGAACCCATGAGAAGAGCATCAAATGAATAACCCATTTTCTATATCTATAAATGATGACCCTTGTAGGATAGAAACAAATTAAAGTTTACAATCTAATCCAATTTAAGATTATGAGGAAATTGTATATTGTGTTGAAATACTACCAAATGTAATTTGGATATATGCCTGTAAAAAGGGTTCTATAAATGTATGTCATGATAAAGCTCCATGGGAATCATATAAACATGATTGGAATTGTTTATAAAAAAGAAAATCAAAATATATATCTTCTAACATGCAACGACATTGATAGAATCAACATTCGAATACAAACATGCTTTCATTTTAGAGAGCCAATATAGATTTTTAATCCATCATTATTTACCATGTAGTTATGAATTTCATTGCAAAGTATGTTGTAAAATAATCAAAAATTAAAAGAGTTATCACCATATGTTAATAATGGTTACAACTATAAGCCATTCCCAATATTTGATATTACGTGCATACCAAAAATTATCAAAGATACAATTTCATAGTGTGATATAGGAGCACATGAGACGTGCAATATATTGTACAATGTGGTCAATAATTTTTAGTCGTAGTGATGGTAAAAAATTATATAAATATGTCTAAGTAAACTTCGATGAAGATTTATTAGATCCAATTTTCTTACAAGATTATATCAATATTCCTCCTCATTTACAACATATGGAAATGTTATATATTCAAAGTCATGGTCACATTCTACGAGAATTAAAATGAACAATGTAAAATTAGTCAAATACCAACTATTTTTGACTATGGCCAAGATATTTTTCCATCCCCAAGAAAGAATCGAGGAATACGTGGATTTTTTTGCAGGTGAGATTTTAGTATATAAAACATTTCATGAATTTTTCATTGATATAGAAGCAAAAATGACCTCATAGTTCACAGGTTGGGAAAGCATAAAAATACATACCATGCATGGTGTGTTAACCACTATCCGTATATTAGCCAAAGATAATAATGGTAATGATTATAACTATAGACACAAAATCATACTTAAATTCATATGATTCCTAAGCGGAAAACTAGCAATGAAAACTATATTTGGACTTTTTGTGTTTCTCATTTTCTATTTGGTCTTACACACCCTAAAACCTAATCGGTATTTCACTTACTTATCTTTCATGACTTACACACAAGCACCCGGTCAGGACACCAGTGCCTTGAAACTCTCGTCCCCTTTGGGTGCCCCTGATCTCTTTCCACCTTACTCACTCTTTTTGGGATTCCTTTTAGATTTTGGGCATCTTATTTTCTTATGGGTCGGCCTTCCAGTTGTTGATTACAAAGTACAACCAAGGGAATCATATAAATATAAATTTATGTGACCAAAATAAAGGACCAAACTCTAAGCATCTATTATCATCACCTAAGGTTGCATCCAAAGGCATCTAAGAGCATCAAAGGAATCCATCTAGCATTCATTCAAGGGACAAGGGACTGCATTTTATACATACACAGACATAGGAAGGGGAAGTTCATTATTCCATCCACACATCTATTTACATTACTACATCTAAATATTGATTGTTATCGAGTGCACTTGCACAAGGGCATCTTAGGGCACAATTATTCTACACACAAGAAATATATGGAGTCCGAGATGTAGTACAACACTCGATCGTAAGTTCACTTAGTCGGGTGACCACCGGGTCCATAAGACTCCCATATTGTATCTTTCTTTTTTTTATTTAATGTGGTATTGTGGGTTTTGTAGGTGAATCTTTATTTTACATGTTAAGGGTACATCTAGCGATCAAGGTGTGATATACGGGTTCCCAACAATGAATATTAGTGACACTTATGCAACACTAGAAAATTTGGTTCCGACCACTTTTGTAGCCACAAACTTCTATAAGTAGACTCGCGCCAGGCGCCTCGCTAAGTATAAACACCCTAGTTTGACATTATCTGATAGTTCTAGATTTTATAGTATTTGTGACGGTCTACCATCTATGTTCATCAGTTTTCCAGTCCAAATCAGTTCTAGGAAAGACATAAATCAGCTAAGTCATTCTCTATCTTACACTTAGGGTTTCATATTTATTAGTATATTTTTTGTGTCAAATCTATACTTTAACATTTATTTATCATACGTGACTCTGTAATTAGGGTTTTACAAAATGTTATTTTTGTTAAATCATTTTGTGAACCCGTGTTCTCAAACCCTACCTTTTGACAATGCATTGCAATCTTCCTCCTTCTAAATTCATGGATCAATCTTCTTTTCCTTCTTTCATCCCGACTAAGGTTTCTACGGCATGTTTACTACCATTGTTGATTTTGTGTAAGTTCACACTCGATTATCCTACTCACTTCATTATTCCTATGGCTGATCCAACTATCAATGTAGTCACCACTCACCACACTCGACGGCGTCCTACGGATCAACCCGTTTCTTTCCCACCACCTATCATTTCTACATCTCCTACCACCACCTCTAAGGGTTATGACCTCATAGAGAAACATAAGAATATAATGGAAAATATCTCTCTTTATGATTTATCACACAGCTTCACCCGATTTTCATCATGCATTTGAGGCCACCCTTTGCTCTATCCACATTAAAAGTAATAATTCACCAAAGGCATTTGCACATATGATTTAATCTATCAAAAATATACCACATACTATATCATTTAGTGATGAGGATATACTTTATCTGATCTTAACAAATCCATTTACACCTTTTCTTATCACCACTACCATTGGCACCATTTGTATCAAGTGTGTACTCATTGCAATGGATCTACTATAAATATATGTGCTCACTCCTTCTCGGGAAAATTGGTATTACTGATAATCTAATTACTAAAAATTCTACTCTCATTTGTGGCTATGATTCCACCACTCGTACATGTCTTGGTACTATTAATTTACCTATACAAGTTGGGCCTAATATTGTTCCTATGGTATTCTTCATTATTGATGCCTCATTTTAGTTTAATCTCTTGTTGGGTAGACCATGGATTCACGCAATGCACATTGTCCCTTCTACAATTCATTGATGCGTTAAATTCTTACATGATGACTATGAACAAAAAATTTCCAATTATCCGGATCCATTCAAGTTTTTCCACATAGACCCTATTACTGCTATGCCTATTCCTCCATCACAGCCTATTCCATATAGAAATATTGGTACTTATGATGTTGTAAAATTTAGTGTTACATACATAGTCTTCTTCCACCTATGTAAGTGTGCCATCCATCCCCACTCATACTACTAATATCATTTCACCCACCTTGTCTACTCCCATCGTTACAACTATTCCTCCTATCGAGAATTCTCACGCTCCTACATCCGCTCCCTTACGCCAATATCCTGGATACCACTATTCAACATGACAATGTCACCACCGATGATTCAGATGATGAGGTTGATGCCTAATTTAATAAAAATATAATTTAATGCTAAACCATATATTGTAATGTAGTAGCAAATGAATACAAAATTTTCCTAAGCAATAAGCAAGATAAAAGTAAAATCCTAAGTGTAAGAAGAAGGAAAGGAGACTTATCTAATTTGGAATAATCCTAGAGGTGTGTGGAGCTAGATAACTAAAAAAATAGAAATGTTGAATATCGCAATTCATCCCGAGAAAGATTCAAAATAGGCTAGATTGGGGTGCCTAGGTGCCGCATATCTTCTCTAGGTGCTGTGAATGTGAAACGGGGAGAATATGAATTTTATAGTGTCGCAAGATGTTTGTTAAATGTCATCGTTAGTCACTTGTGTGTCGTTGTTTGATCGCTAAGTTCTCCTGAAACATGCAAATAGAAAGAGCACCTACAAAACCCCAAAATATATCAAATCCTAAAACAAGATGTAAATGGGGAGTCTCGAGTGACCTCGATAGTCATCTCGGTGAGTGAACTTTCTATTCGGGTGTTGCACTACATTTGAAAATCCATGTAGTTTTGTGTGTGTGTATAATCATGTCTCGAGGTGTCTCTTGTGCCAAATGCACTTGAATAACGAGCAATAGCTATATGTAGAAGATGTAAATAGATGTGTGCATGGAAAAATGAACTTCTCGTACTTTATGAAGTGTATGCATAAATAATAGTTCCTTGTCCCTTGAATGATAGCTAGATGGATGCTTAAATGCTCTTGGATGTAACCTTAGGTGATGATAGTATATGCTTAGTGCTTGGTCCTTTATTATGGTCACATAGCTTTGTATTTATATGATTACCTCGTTTAAAGTCTGTAATTAACCATTAAAAGGATGACCCATAAGAAAACAAGATTATCAATGCAGATGAAAGCGATCCAAAAGATGCGAGCAAGATACAAAGAGGTCGGGGATGCCCGGGAGGAAGAGGATGCCTAGGCACCGGTGTGTTGGCTAGGCGCCGGTGTCCAAACCGTGGGTGTCCATTTTGATCCTATGCCTTGCCTGAAATTTTTCTACAGCTTTAAATGGATGAAGTTGTTTCTTGTTTCCATGCCCTAGGCCATTTGAAAATTATTTGCCTTGCCCCATTTGAAAGAAATCTCCAAGTTTGCTATGAATGTGCCCTAAATTTTTCAAATCCATGGGCTCTACCATTTTTCTATGTTTTCCCAATCGTGGAGCGGTAAAATTATCAATTCATACATATCTACCCTCAAAAAACCCCTCCCCATGGTCGTAAAATGTTTAAAAACACCTTCCATTTGCCCTTTCACCCACGAAGAAAAAATCAACTTTAGAGGTCACTGGAAAACTTTGTGTTTTTTTACGGTCATACGGGTGTCATGTGACCGTCAAAATCAAGCTCAAAATTCTCCTCATACGTGGCCACATCTGGTTGGACAAGGATTGGTGGATCTCTTTGAAAAACTTAGCCGTTTTTTTTGGTTTTGGAAAAAATTCAAAATTTCCCCCGCAACTCCGTGAGGGGACATGCGTCATGCTATAATGCGAAGGTGGAAAGGGAAGGTGGCGGGGGACTTAGGCATTTTTTCCTTTTTGGCAAAAGGAAAAAATGTTGGGAATGGCTCATGCGGGTCCGAATGGAGTAGGAGGACGACACGTGGCGCGTGGTGGCGGAGCGGGAAGTGCGGAGCCGTGGAAGGAAAAGAGAATGTTTCCCCTTTTGGTCAAAAAGGCCTAAGGTGAAATTTCAAAGCATGGCCCCGTGGCTAATCACAAGTGGACACATGTCCATGAAAGGTTAGAGGGAAGTGCAGGCCGTGGAAGGAAATGGGGAATTTTTCCCTTTTTAGGCAAAAGAAGTTAAAGCAAAAATTTAAGCCGCATTCCCGAGAGCGAATCGGTGTGGAGACACGTGGCGAAGGCAGAGCCGTCACGCCCAATGGAATAAAAGGGGAAAATTTTCCCTTGGCTAAAAAAATGGAGTTAAAGTGAGATTTGAGCCTGTGGATTTTAGCGATAGAGAAAGCGACACGTGGCGAGGGAGAAATCGGGTGTGCGGGCCTACGGGGCAAAAAGTGAAAATTTTCCCAATTTCCAAAAAGGGTAAAAATGTGTAGAATTGAAGTGTGATCCCAATGAGACCCACCATGTGCCACGTGTCAGCTCCAAATTTCAAGGGTGGAGGGGCGGAGAAAAAGTCAAAATTTTTCCATTTTTCCAAAAATGTGAAAAAGTCAAAAATGATCCCAAATTCGGTCCCAATTATTTTTTGACACGTGGAGGGCCCAGATTGAAGGACAAAGAGTAGATCAAGGGCAACTTGTGCATTTTCATTTTGGCCACCATTTTTGCTCCAAGAAGCTTGGAGATGTAAATTTTGCATCTTTTTCATCAAATTTTTGGTGAATTCAGTTGTTTTTTTGCCTTCTAGGAATATTGGAATCGGTTTCATGACTCAATACTTTGATTTGAGATGTTTTTGAAGTGATTTTTTCCCCCCCTAAGAAAACACATGAAATGTCAAATTATAAAGTTGCAGAACCAAATTGGGAAAGGATAAGATGAAATGATGAGTGAAAAGGTGTTTGCATGCCTTAATGATGAAAAATGTGCCTCTAAGAAGGATAATGATCTGAATATTTGCAATGATTCACCATTTTAGAAACACCTGGCAACTCTCATTGCAAATTTGTTAAATGTCATTTTCAGTGAATCATGAGAAATTGTTGTAACAGAATTGATCCCTTGGCATATTCTTTTCTTGGAAAAGAAGGATCAAATGTGGCAAGAGATATATAATGCATTTTTGAGAAATGCAAAGGGTCGAAAGTTGAAAATCATGAGAAAATTTTGAGAGAAAGCTCATTTTCTGAGAAACCCACCAAAGAACCAGGATAATTTCTTCTGTGTTGGATCTTCATGTATGTGAGTTGGTTACAAGTGTATAGCCATCACACAGCTCTGAGATTGTTCATGAAACTCTCCCCTACTGATGAATCCAACAAGCTTTTGAGTTAATATGTGCTTTTATGGGCAATATGACGTATGTTATCATTTTTAAATTCCTGCAAATATTTTTCATTGTTCTTGTTGCAATCTTGCATTGAAAGTCTTTAGGAATCACACAGAATCTCCATTTCTTGTTTATAGTTTAGTGGCATTTGCAATCTCATGTTCAAAAGAGCCTTCATCTGATAAAGAGATAAACAAATTTATAATCACTTTACCTTCCTTGATTGCAGAGATTGCTTGTAAGCCTTTGGGGGTACCTTAGGCATGGTTTAATCAAGGATTTTTGTGTTTAATTGAGTTCTTTACTTCAAGATTTTGTGGTGAGTTCTCAAAGATTATGTGAAGAGTGTAACTTGGGATTCCATTTATGCCTCTTCTAGTTAAAAGAATATCTTGATTATTTGAAGCATTTTATTTGATAGTTGTTCAAGTATTGTAGAGGTTGTCAAAGATCTGATATATCCCAGTTTGTCTTATCAACACCCCACCAAAAATTCATTCAAAAAAACTAATCCTACCCATACTACCCCTGCATTGCATTGTGTGTCAACAAAAGGATCTAACCCATCTACAAAAATGCACAAGGCAAATCAGGATTATACAATGTCTTCAGTAACCCTTGCCTTGCATTGAAAATATCTCCATAATCTGGGAGTGACAACTTGTGAAAGTCAGATTTAGAGTGTTGATCATATTTTCCCAAGGCCTTTTCATACTATTTGCATAAATTGAGGGATATCTTCATCTCCTTCACCATTTGGGGGTTACAATATAGGTTCTCTTACCTTGGTTGAAAGGCACAACCTAAAATAGTGAGGGTTAGATCAAATCCTTTCAAAGTGCTATCCATCTCTCCACAAATATGAGTGCCAGTTAGATCACATCCCCAGCTATAAAACGACACACATCAAGATATATTTGACATCAAGCTTCATGCCATATCTCTGATGCTTCTCAGACTGAAAAGGAGAACAAATTTGGGTACAAACACTTTCTCGCACCATTGTTGGGGACTTGTTTTGAATTCTTGGGAAATAGTTTGCACTGTTGAGATTGATTTGTCTATTCATTGCTAGTTCATGTTTATTTAGCTCATCAACAACACCGGGACATTATTTAGTATTGCTTGTATTTAGATCCTGGTAATACTTCTTGTGTGATTTGTGTGCAATTACAAATCTGAGTATCATCTTTTGATCAGATTTATAAGGCTAGAATGAAGATTAGATTTCTGAGTTTGATATTCTCCTAGTTCAATCTGATCCATGTGCATGCATATTTGAGATTTTTGAATGCATATCAAACCTCTGGTAAAGTCCTTTGCAAATTCTACATGCAAATACATTGTTGAAGCATCATTTTATAATCAGATTTGTAAGGATTAGGTGAAGATATAAGTTCGCCTGCAATTTTACTAGTTTCCAACAGTTGTTGCACTTCATTTGCATTTGTGATTGATAGATTCAAGAAGAAGGAAGGTCTTATTTGTAAAGTTTGGCAATATTTTTAGTGCTGGTAAATATTTGACAGAGTATTTTAGTGCATTTTCACAACTAGGGTGAAAGTCCTTAGTGGCGACTCCATGTTGATTTGATATTAATAAATACCAGTGTCTTGCCTTTCTGTCATTTATTTTTGTGTTGCTGATCTCTGCAAAACTGGAAGGAAGAAGATCTCTCTTCCTTAGAGACTCTGCTAAGAAGTTATTTATAGATTTAAGAAGCTCAGAGTTGGAAGGGAGAAGAGTGTGGAAAGTGGTTAAAGGTCAGACATCAAGCAAGGATATAGCCATTGGTGAGAGAGATCAGCCTTTGGTAGAGGATTATCATTCTTCTTCAAGTGATTTTGATTCAAGAAATCCTCTCATAAACTTGTTTACATCAAATAGTGAAGGTCCTTCTACTATACCCGGTAAGTTCCTTCTTCAATCTGCACCTCTGTGTTTTAATTCAAGTAAAACTTTCCAAGAAAATCAGCATTTAGAGAATACCAATCTTGTGAATCACATTCTTGAGCCCCAAAGATCTTGCACTCCTCATCAGCTTGTTTCACCTCCAAGATCACCTCCACCAAACAATATGGCTCAACCTAGACCTCCATTTTTGTTAACACCTTTGGTCCCATAGATTTTAGAGGAATGGATGGTTACCCGAATGTTGTCCCACAAGATGCCGAAGTAGGTTGCCAAAATTTCAAGGCAACAATGCAATAGCTTGTGATCAACATCTCAAAATTTTTGTCAATATGATGGAAGATTTTTAGATAGAGTTTAAAGATGTGTATATTAAGTTGTTCATTCATACACTAGAAGAGGATGCTAGGGATTGGTACAAGGATCTCGCTTTGATAATTCTATTGATTTATGGACTGAAATGAAGAATGAATTTAGATTGCAATATGGTGACAAGACTGATCCTAGATTTCTTTTGTTTGAGTTTGAGAATATCAAGAAGAACCCTAATGAACCAGTCCATGACTTCAACACAAGATTTAACAAAAAATTGAGAAGGCTTCTGGTTAATCTAAGGCCTTGTGATGAATCTTGTCTAATCAAATATGTAGATGCATTTGATAAGAAAGCAGCCTATTACCTAAGAGACAAGAACCCTACAAATCTGAGACAAGCTTTCACCATGGCACTTCAAATTGAAAATAATATCAAAGCAATTGGGAAACCTCTCAAGAGATATGGTGTAAAGTTGAGAAACCCTAAAAACCTCTAGCTAGCAAGGGTGCTGATTTAAAAGAGGTTGTGAAAACTTTGGCAGGGGCTATCAAAGAAATCTCATACAAGTTGGCAAGAGCTGAGAAGGGAATTGGGCAGACTTCACAAGGTCAACCAAGAGCACAAAACCATGACATATTTTCCAATCATCCTAGAGGTGATCAAAGGGTAGATGATAGAGGGAAAGGACCCATGGGGTCTGTAAATAGACATCCTCAAGCACGTGAAGGAAGAGTGTTACCTGATCCCCTAACTACTAGGGTTGTTGTTGTTGAAGAAGTTGCTGATATTGATTGGTGTGATAGGTGTTTTTTACCCCATCCTCCATGTGAAGTGGACCAGAAAGAAGGTGAAGCTAATAATGATGATGGTACTAATGATGATATTTGCATGGTGGGTTGTTCTTCAAGCTCACAAGGAGGAGCAACATCTACTGAAGTGATAAGTGCAAGGACAACTTGTAACTTTTTGGGATTGCATCAAACGGGTACAAGTCTTTCTTCCCCCTCATGCTCTTGAAGTTGATGTAGTGCAAGATTTTGAAATTCCTAACAATGAATTTGAATACTTAAGAGCTTTGATGATTAAGAAGTATGATGGTGGTATTTGTTCGGAGGAATATAGACAATTGTTAATGAATGTTGTTGTAACTCAAGAGAAAGACTATAACACTAGAAGAAAAGTTGTTAAAGGAAGTGGGCCTCAAGCCAAACCTAAAACACTATTGCTCACAAGCATTCCAAAAGAATCTCCTAGGAGAGAAACACTTTATAAAAGCTCTGTTGTCCCAAGCAAAAATTACAATCCTCCTCATGCCCAAGCTGCCAAGAATCCATTGCCATCTAATGAATCTTCTTGTCTCCCTTCCAATGATATTTTACCAAAGAGTGATCCCTATGACATAGCCCAAGTATTGAGCCAAATCAAATTAAGTGTTCCAATCATTAAGCTACTTATAATTCCTGAGCATAAGAAGAGAGCATTTGAGTACTTGGGGTTGAAAGAAGAGAAGAATACTCTAGGCAGAAATGTAAATGTTGTTGAAACTCCTCCTCAAATCATTGTTGACCTTGAAACACCACCAGCAGTAGAAGATCTTGGAGAGACACCTGAGGTATATTTGGGGACATCCTTGGTTGATTCCCAATTGAATGTTGATCCATTCTTCACAACTTTTATCATAAAGGATAGGCTACTTCACAATTATATGTTTGATTCCGGTGCATCATGTAATGTCATGCCTCTAGAAGTCATGAATGAGTTAGACACCAAAGTGACAGTAGCCTATGTAAAGTTGTACTACCATGGACTCAAGAGAAGTACCATTGTTGGTTATGTGAAGGGTTTGGTAGTGCAGCTTGCATCTTATCCCGAATTTAAAATTGGATGTTGTGATTGTTGATTGCCCTGCTAAATGGGGTATGTTGTTGTCAAGAAAGTGGGCTGCAAGTGTTGGAGTGAGTGTCCAAATGGATATGTCTTTTCCCACCATTCCCATTGAGGGCAGCCTGGTCAAGCTCTATGGAGAAAAGAAAATGTTGCATCTAATTGAGGACCCAAACAATGCTACTTATGAAGTATTATTTGTTGATGTTGATGTTGATAATTTCATTGGTTTTGCTGATGGAAAAGAACACAAAATGGATCAGTCAAAGTGCCTTGAATAGGTATGTTATCCTTGGACCTTGCTATTTGATGGAGCTTGCTCCAAATTTGGAAATGGTGCTCGTGTAATTTTGGAAGAATTTGTTTTTTCCTTCAAGCTTAATTTTGAATGTATTAACAACATTCATTTGAGTATGAAGCCTTGTTGTTGGGTCTGAGAATTGCATGGAAGTATGGTGTCAAGGACATCATTGCAAAGGGATATTTAGAGCTAGTTGTCAAACAAATAAGAAAATTTTATGCTACAAAAATTAGTGAATGAAGTAGTATAAGCATGCAGTTTGGGATCTAATTGAGATGTTTGATTCTTTCAATATTGTGCACCATGATAAAAGTTTGAATGCTATTGCTGACAAGTTGGCAGTGTTGGGGTCAAGATTTGGAGTTTTCACCATTTCACCTTATTGTGAGTACAATGTTGAAGTGTTAACTAGGCCAGTTGTCCCTAACAACATCAAGCTTTGGCAAGTGTTTGATGATGATGCTCAAGTGCAAAGGTTCTTACAAAATCAAGGTGATTTTGTCGATCAACGATATTGATTGGGAACCAATGGTGTGTATGAATAAAGGAAAAGATACTTTGTTTGGAAAAGATATTATCTTATTGAAAACTAACACCATTCCTAAAGGGTTGGTTGTTCTCGAGTCAAATTTTAGCAATGCTGATTACATCATCAATAGAAACATATCTCTGCCTCAAGGGATGTGGAAGAGAATGACTTGAGAACCAAGGAAAACCCAAGAAAAGTTTGATTGGGCGTAGTTTAAGCAAGGGAGAAAAACATTCCTATCTTCAATTGTTGAAACAATATCAAAACTATCTTGCTGGTCATATTCAGAGCTGAAAGTATAAAGAGAAGACTTTTTCAGCATGAGACTCATCTTGAAACAAATGCCAAACCATTCGACAGAAGCAAAAGGCAAATCAATCCACTCCTCTCCATGAAAATTCAAGATGAATTGAAGAAATTGAAGGAGGGAGGGATCATTCAGCCCACAAGGTATTCATCTTGGGTTGAAACCTTGTGCCGACAAAAGAAGAATGGGGATATCAAACTTTGTGTAGACTTTAGAAATTTGAATAGAGCTTCATTGAAAGACAATTATCCTTTTCCAAACATGGAGAACATGCTGCAGTTGGTGCTTAGATCTGAATTGTTGTCCACCTTGAATGGTTTCTCTAGCTACAATAAGGTTGTTGTCAAGGAGTCAGAAAGATTTAAAACTGCCTTTACCACTCCTTGGGGAACATATGTTTATGTGAGAATGCCTTTTGGTCTCATGAATTCTGGAGCTACTTTCTAAAGAGCAATGGATGTTGATTTTGTTGGTTATATAAATGGATTCATTGTAGTTTATCAGGATGATGTGACTGTATTTTCAAGGAACAGAAGAGATCACTTGCAGCATTTGGAAAGGATGTTGATTAGATGTAGAGAGTTTGGAATCTCTCTCAATCCAAAGAAGTGTCACTTTGGGGTGCAAAAGGCCAAGCTTCTCGGTCATATTGTTTCAAAGTTTGGTGTCATGATTGACCTTGAGAGAATAGAAGCAATCAACAAGGTGCCAATTCCAAGAACAAAGAAGGGCATCCAATCTTTCTTTGGGAAAATCAATTTCATTAGAAGGTTTGTGTCCAATTTTGCTGAGTTGACTCTTCCTATCACATGCATGTTAAAGAAATATCAAGTTATCAAATGGGAGGAGGCTACTATTCAGGCTTTTGAAGGAATCAAAGAGGCACTTAAACATGCACCTGTCTTGGCAGCTCTGAATTACAAGAAGCCTTTCCAAATCTTCTCCTTTGCTTCTAAAAATACTATTGCATCTATTTTGCTCCAAAAGGATGAAGATGGGGCTGAGAGGCCTATTGCCTTCTTTAGCAAGGCTTTACAAGTTATTGAGTTAAAGTATACAATCATGGAAAAACAAGCATTTTCCTTGGTGAAAGCAACAAAGGTTTTCAGGCCTTATATTTTAAGTTCAAAAGTTGTTGCTTATGTTCCCCACACCATGGTAAAAGACATCTTATCAGAGATGGAGATCTCAAGTAAAATATGTAGATGGGTGAACAAACTGCAAGAGTATGATATGGATATCTAAACCACAAACCTAGTAAGAGGTTTGGGTCTTGCTAAGCTCATGGCTGAGAGCAACCTATAGACTGTGGAAGTGAATGAAGTAGAAGAAGAAAGGGCAGATGTTCTTGGGAAATTGGTAAGTTCTGAGTGGTACAAGGATGTAATCTTTTACCTCATACACCTTTGCTGTCCTGATCATTTAAATAAAAATTAGAAAAGAGCCCTCAAGTTGGCTTCTCAAAAATACATCATCACTGACTTTGGGTTGGCTTGGAAGAACCCTGAAGGTTTCCTCTTGAAGTGTGTAATTGAAGATGAATCTTCCAAAGTAATTGTTGATTTCCATGAGGGAGTTTGTGGAGGAAACTTTTTTGGAAGGGTTACAACACACAAAGTTTTGAGAGTTGGTTATTGGTGGCCTACTCTTTTCAAAGATGCAACCATGCTGATTAGAAAATGTGAAAGCTACACAATTTTCTTGGAAGAATGAAAGCTTCAGGCTCCCTTCCTTTACAACATGTATCAATTGAAGCTCCTTTCAAAAAATGGGGGATGAACTTCATTGGTGAGATTTCAGATCCTTCTAGTGCTGGCCATAAGTGGATTCTTGTAGCCACTGATTATTTTACCAAGTGGGTAGAGGCAATCCCCACCAAGAAAGTAACACACCAAGTTGTTATGGACTTCTTGTTGAATAATATCATATGTAGATTTGGTGTGCTAGTCAAGATTGTGGCTAATAATGCCATGTGTTTCAGAGCTAAACCTTTGATGGAAATGTGTAAGGAGTATGGAACCAATCTGAATTATTCTTCAAACTATAACCCCCAAGGGAATGGACAAGCTGAGTCCAAAAATAAGAATTTGTTAAAGATCATTCGGAGGACCTTGGAATTGAATAAGAGAAAATGGGGTGAACAACTAAAATTTGTAGTTGGGCTGATAGGATCACTTTGTCAAGGAGCTACTTGGTAAGAGCCCATTTGAGTTAGTGTATGGAACTCAAGCTATGTTGCCCTTACATCTGTAATTATCTTCATTTTAGTTTGTTTAACAACTTGAGGATCAAGAAGTCAGTCCATATGAAGCAAGGATCAATCAAATTATGGAGCTAGATGAAGAGAGAAGAGCATCCCACCAGAGGCATATCAGATTTAGAGAGAAGTTGAAAAGATTGTTTGACAAGAAGGTCATTCCTAGGGCCTTCAATATTGGAGAACTGGTTTTGCTATGGGATAGCAGAAATGAAGATAAGGGCAAACATGGAAAATTTTATGCATTGTGGATGGGTCCTTACTCCATTGATATCGAGACTTGGTGGGAATACCTTTTTCTCAAAGATTTAGATGGGGAATTGCTTGAACTTCCTGTTAATGGTAGGCATCTAAAGCATTTCTTGGATTAATCCCCAAATTTGAGGTATGCACAACTTGTACAGTGTATAGTGTTTGGTTTTTTGCTCTATTTTTGGTGTTTTGTCGGTTTTGTGGTTTGCCTTGTTGTGTGGCAACCATTTTTGTCAGGTTCTCAGCTATTTTTTGGTGATTTTGGCTCATGACTCCTTTTCCCAATGGATTATTTTGGCACTTGGTCTACTTATTGTTCTTGTGGCACTCACTGGGAGTGCCCATCCCCGAGCAGGAGCCGATGTTGGTGTCCATTTTGATCCCCTACCTTGCTTGAAATGTTTTCTATAGTTTAAATGGATGGGATGAAGTCATTTTTTTTGTTTCCATGCCATAGGCCATTTGAAAATTATTTGCCTTGCACCATTTGAAAGAAATCTCCAAGTTTTCTATGAATGTGCCCTAAAATTTTCAAATCCACGGGCTCTACCATATTTCTATGTTTTCCCAATCATGGAGTGTTAAAATGATCGATTCATACATATCTTCCCTCAAAACCCCTCCCCATGGTCGTAAAATGTTTAAAAACTCCTTCCATTTGCCCTTTGATCAAAAAATCCTTCACCCACGAAGAAAAAATCAACTTTAGAGGTCACTAGCAAACTCTGTGTTTTTTACGGTCGTACGGGTGTCATGTGACCATCAAAATTAAGCTCAAAATTCTCCTCATACGTGGCCGCATCTGGTTGGACAAGGATCGGTGGATCTCTTTGAAAAACTTAGCCATTTTTTTGTTTTGGAAAAATTCAAAATCCCCCGCAACTCCGCGAGGGGACATGCGTCATGCTCTAATGCGAAGGCGGAAGGGGAAGCCAGCGGGGGACTTAGGCATTTTTGCCTTTTTGGCGAAAGGGGAAAAAGTTGGGGAATGGCCCATGGGTCCGAATGGAGCAGGAGGAGGACACATGGCGGCATGGTGGTAGAGCGGGAAGTGCAGGCCGCGGAAGGAAAAGGGAACTTTTCCCCTTTTGGTCAAAAAGGCCTAAGGTGAAATTTCAAAGCACGGCCCCGTGGCCAATCTCAAGTGGACACATGTCCATGAAAGGTTAGAGGGAAGTGTGGGCCGTGGAAGGAAATGGGGAATTTTTCCTTTTTGGCAAAAGAAGTTAAAGCAAAAATTTAAGCCGCGTGCCCACGAGTGAATCAACGACATATATGTGGTGAAGGCGGAGCTGATCGGCGTCTTGCGCGGAAGAAAAAGGGAAAATTTTCCTTTGGCTAAAAAAGGGAGTTAAAATGAGAATTGAGCCCACGGATTTTAGCGATAGAGAAAGCGACACGTGGCAAGGGAGAAATCGGGTGTGCGGGCCTGCAGGGCAAAAAGTGAAAATTTTCCCAATTTCCAAAAGGGTCAAAATGCGCAGGTTGAAGCGTGATCCCAATGGGACCCACCATGTGCCACATGTCAGCTCCAAATTTCAAGGGTGGAGGGGCGAGAAAAAAGTCAAAATTTTCCATTTTTCCAAAAATGTGGAAAAGTAAAAATGATCCCAAATTCGGTCCCAATTGTTTTTTGACATGTGGAGGGCCCAGATTGAAGGACAAAGAGCAGATCAAGGGCAACTGTGCATTTTCATTTTGGCCACCATTTTTGCTCCTAGGAAGCTTGGAGATGCAAGAATTTTGCATCTTTTTTCATCAAATTTTTGGTGAATTCAGTCGTTTTTGCCTTCTAGGAACATTGGAATCGGTTTCATGACTCAATATTTTGATTTGAGATGTTTTTGAAGTAATTTTTTCCCCTACCGAACAAACACGAAATGTCAAATTATAAAGTTGCATAACTAAATTGGGAAAGGATAAGATGAAATGATGAGTGAAAAGGTGTTTGCATGCCTTAATGATGAAAAGCGTGCCTCCAGGAGGGATAATGATCCAAATATTTGCAATGATTCACCATTTTAGAAACACTGTCAACCCTCGTTGCAAATTTGTTAAATGTCATTTTCAGTGAATTATGAGAAATTGTTGTAATAGAATTTATCCCTTGGCATATTCTTTGCTTGGGAAAGAAGGATCAAATCTGGCAAGAGATATATAATACATTTTTGAGAAATGCAAATGGTCGGGAAGTTGAAAATCATGAGAAAATTCTGAGAGAAAGCTCATTTTCTGAGAAACCCACCAAAGAACTAGGATAATTTCTTATGTGTTGGATCTTCATGTATGTGAGTTGGTCACAAGTGTATAACCATCACACAGCTCTAAGATTGTTCGTGAAACTCTCCCCTGCTGATGAATCCAACAAGATTTTGAGTTAATCTATGTTTTTATGGGAAATATGATGTCTGTTATCTTTTTTTAAATGCCTACAAATATTTTTCATTGTTCTTGTTGCAATATTGCATTGAAAGTCTTTAGGAATCACACGAGAATCTCCATTTCTTGTTAATAGTTTGTTGGCAAGATTTTCTGCATAGCACAAAACCTAGGCAGTCATGAGATAAATCTCCCTCATTTAACCGGTGAGGCTCTCGTGTCAAATTTGACAATAAAAATGTGTTATTATCTATCGGGGTTTTAATTTAACCACTTAGTTCATGAACCATAACTAAGAAGTTCTGCAGCAAGTAAGCAGTTGTTCAAGAAAGGAAGTATTTTATAGAAGAAAGAAGTAAAGGAAAAACAAAGAAGAAATGGGGAAGATGTGCATCCCAATTAGTAGATAGTAGAGCTAATTGCATGCACATAGAAGAAACTTAATAGATATGAACACACAAAATTATAAAACAAAGGTAGCTCTAGATTCAGATCTAAAATAACATAAAGTTTATTAAGAGATCTAATATTAAAAGCAACAAACAAAGTACATTGTGACAAAATTTCTCCGAAACTTGCTCCTTTGCATTCCTTTGCTCCAAGTTACTCTCATGGGTTCAAGCACAAAGTCTAGAACACAAGATTGCTGCTTACAAATTCGATCGATAATTAACCCGAGGTTCTTCTCCTACTTATAGAATGTAGGAGGAAAGTACAAATGGAAAACTCTAAGCTGAATCAAACATAAACAACAAGTAAAGATGACATTTGGCAATCATCCTCAACTATCTTCTCCTTAAGTGACACATGTATCACTTAACTAATAGAATGGTTCCACATGACTTTAAGTAATGGTTGCAAAACCAATAACTTAGAAGTTTTACAATTTCATCTGGGAACATAGAAAGTAGAAGAAGAAAGAATAGAAGAAGTCATGCCAGCTGTAATGTTTATGTCTTCTTCTTGTTCTGATATCGGATATACTTGTCGAACATGTAATTCAGCATCCTTCCATCTGTTTTAGCCACTGCTTCTTTCTCTGTCCTGAACTGCAGCAACCCTTCATTCAACACTTTGATGCACGCTTCCACATCTTCCAAGCTCGGCCCAAACCTCACAATGTCTGCTTGTAGTGCCACCAATCTACTGATAGAATTCATCGTGAAAGGCTTGGTAGCTTTATCAATTCTATTTGTAACATCGAAGAGACCCTTTCGGGAATTAGGCACCTTAGTTGAGACGATCCGCGCGTATGAAGTGACATTCCCATCCACTCTTTCCTTAGTGAAAGAAATGACACTGTCTGGTAAGTCTGATGTCCTACTCTCAAGTGCCTGCATCCTCTTCAGCAAAACTCTACTGATTTCCAAATGGAAAGATACTGCAAACTCTAGCTACTTCCCCTTCTCGACTGATCCATCTGGTACAATCTATTCTGCAATCAATACATCTCCCAAAAGTTTGTTGATCTTGGCCACAATACTCAGGCTACTCTCTCTAATCGTATTCATGACTTCTATGTTTGTCATCAATTGCTTCAGTTGATTTTTGCATCATCCATAACCTTTAGGCGGGCTGGCACTTCTCCAAGTTGTACAAAAGCTTGACGAATAATCAAATCCTTCCATTCGTCAATAGCTTTTACTTGATTGCTTGCATCCTCCATTTCCTGCATAAGATGATCACTCACCTGCTCTGAAATGGGCTGAATGGAAGGTTTAGCAACCTTGGCTATGATCTCACATAATTGAGATACTTGCTTCTGTAGCTCTTCTTTCTCTGCCTTTTCACTGTCAAGCCTAAGGAATAAAGCATCCATCAATGTCTGTGTGTCTTGCTTCAATCCTTCAGTGGTGGCTTGACCAAGGGGTACTTTGGTTACTATCACATCCTCTGCCGTGAGCTCCTCCTCTATCTTTCCTTCTGCCAGAATTGATATCTCAGCAAACTTCTCTCCCGAATCCTCGATGATCAACCTAGAAGTTGCTTTGGAAACTTTAGGCCTTCTGTCTCTTCCGCCCAGATTCTGGAGTAGCTGCAAGTCGTGCTCCTCTAAGTTCATCTCCATTCTTGCTTCTGGAACCAACTGCAAAGCCAACCATTCCGAGAAGTTACTTCTTGGAGAATGAGAAGTCGTTGAAGTCGCTGAGTGTACTACCATCTTCCGCTCTGCATCCTCTCCGTCAGAAAGTGCCACAGTGTTATGGCTGCCATCTTCTGAATCATCCAAGGACAAAGCCCTTTCAAATTCCGCCATCTGCAGCTTCAACGTATCCTCTGGAACAGTCCCGAACGAAGTGGCTGAGGGGAGAAGATGAATGTTGTTGGATTCAATAGAGGCATGGAAACATCCTGTTGCGGTGCAATAGTTGGTGAAGTCTTGAGTCTTTGGAGAAATGAGCTAAAGTCATGGTCATAGAAGTAATCCTCTCCTTGGATTGAGATCTTCTATGCACTTTCAACTTCTCGACTTTCCTGCTTTGCTTTCTCCTCCGTGCTTCCACTTGAGGGAATCTCCTGCGCCGAAGTTTCCCATGACTTGATTCATCAAGGCAATATCCCTTCGTCAGCAACCAGTTTGAAGTATTCACCAACACAGCTCTCGACCTTTCTTCAATTGTGTTGCATGACCTCTTGTGTTATTCGTAGTATGGCTTTATCTCCTCCCATTTGATGGTAAGTGTCAAGTACCACATTCCCATCATCTTTAAGATCCGTAGGTATCCGCGCTAGTCCAAAGTCGAACACTTGTTTTGCTGATAGCCTACTAAAATCTCTCTTTCTAACCTCGTACTCACTTTTGCACTTCATCCAGAAATCTTCCAATGAAGACACATGTGCATACTCCTGGGAGATTGTCTTCCTGGCTACTCCAAATGGATCGAAGTTCAGCTGTGTAGGGAAGAACTCTTGCTCATACTCGGATAACATTTGCGCCTCCATCCCCGAGCTCTATGAATGCTAATGCAGCTGTAATATCCCACAGTGATTGGGAAGAAGCCCGTAGACTTGTGCTACTTTGACTGAAGGTTGTGTAACTCCACAAGTTGCCTGCTCAGCTCCATGGTGATCAATCTATCATTCGGATGCCTGGGAATATTTATTGGTTCTCAAGAAAAGCTTATAACCCTGAGGTATATGAAATCTACAAATTGAATGAATAGACTGCCAATCTTGGACACAGCTTCCCATGCTTCCTTGCTTACCCTGTTGACCTTCAAGTCTTTGTCTAGCCTGTAGATGAAATCATAGAAGAATTCATCGTTGATCACTTTGAAATATTTCTCGCACGTAGGTACAGTAAGCTGTGGGTAGCACTCGAAAATGGGGTCCTTAGAAAGAACACCACATCTATCCAGCTTGGAAAAGACACCTTGTGAAGCTGCAACATACACCAAGTAGGAAGTCATTTTGAAGCTGAAAGTTCGCTTCACGTTCCGGAGTTACTCACCAATGTTGTTGCTAATAATTTCCGACCAATTGATTATAGAATCAACCTTGTTGACTTCAATGGTCCTGATGAAAGCATACATCCATGTACGAAAGTGTAAGCATTCGCCTCGCCATTCATCCTGCATAGCAATTTGACAACATCATCTACCTCCTGCACCAAATTGGACTGCGGAAGAGTTCTCGGGAACTTTGAAGGAGATCTAGGCTTCTTCATGTATCAGCTATTCATTATGCTCACACAATCAACTCTATGCTTCTCCCACCTGTCGGCATCCTGAAGACTAATGGAAGTCACCACCTTTTGCACTGGAATCTTCAAACAATAATTGATGAACTCTGCATCCAAACAAATTATTGTCTTTCCCGAAGCATCATGCACTGATCTGGATGAAGGATGGTAAGATCTAGCGCACTCCATAACAAATTCTGGCAACTGGGTTGTGCATGGAAAGGTGCAGCTCGGATAATTCCACTACTTTTAACCGCACGCATGAGTGAAGTCTTTCCCGCTCTGGATTTATTAATCAAATTGGCAAGAGATTTCGGGCCTAGATTTGTGTCTCCTATGTCTACAATTTTGGAAGTGATGTATGACTCCATTGTGCTTTCTTTTTCATCTCTCTTCGCCACGGCTTTGTCTATCTTTGTTTGAATAATTCTTTTCTTCTTACTTGGCCGGATTTCTTCAAAACTGGTGCATATCTGGACAATTCTTCAGATTCAGAGTATATATGCAATGTATTGGACATTGATAAAAGCTCCTTTTCCTTTGTAAAACACCCGTAATGAATTCTGTAATTTATTCGACAAAAATGGCCACCGAGCATGAATAGTAAATTTAAATTGTAAAAATCTACACTTTTCAAGCCCACTTGCCCCAAAAATTGGTGTTTAATTTACACATAAAGAGAGCATGAATCCTTTCAACAACACTGAGCACCTTTAAGACCTATGCAAACAATTATGCGAGACAAAGATCAACCTCCTTCAAAGCATGCGCCAAATCTGGAAGCTTTTAGCCTTGTTGCCACCTTGCACAACAAAATCCTTCTTCAAATGGGGCACACTTTTACTCTTGGCTGCATTCTTTACCTGTGAATTAAATAATTCACCCATATGGCTTCCCATGCTTATATAACCTTCACAATTCTATAATTAATAATTGCTCTAATAATTAAAGGTAATTAATTAATTAAAAATCAAGCTCTTCTCTTTTAAAAATAACATGTTTAAGGACAACCATCCATAAATTAAATTAATCCAATTTAATCCTTAACACTTCACTACACTTAAGCTTCACAGTGTGCCTTGACTATAGCCACTGAAAATAAGAATTAATTTAATGATTTAATGCCTTAAAAATAATTAAATATATCCCAAATGGGGCGCACTTTTTGAAAGGAAGGGGGTAGCCACTAAATAAATTAAATTTAATGCATTTAATCCATTTCTTTTATTCCCCTTTTGACTTGTTGACTTCTTCCAAGCTTGGGCGCACTTTTTGAAAGGATAGATTAATTAAAATAATCACTTCAAGGCTGCCATCATCTCACCAAAGGGGGTGCACTTTTTTGCACATATAATTCTATTTTTAAGAATTTTTCACAATGGGATTCTTTACCCTGCAAGGCAGGCACTAAAATCCCATGATCCACTTAAGTGATTTGACTTTGACAATGGAATTATTTACCCTGCAAGGCAGGCACTAAAATCCCATGATTTCACTTAAGTCACTTTCCTTTTATTTTATCATGGAAATTTTTACCCTACAAGGCAGGTAATAAATTCCCGCGTATCTGCAGCCTCTAACTTTTCCACTGCAACTTAAGTGAATTTTATAACACGGGAAAAAGTACCTTCTAGGCACGTATAAAATTCCCACTTTTCCTGCCACTTGTATTTTTCCCATTGCAGCTTAAATCCTTTGTTTTCCAAAAATGCACCCAACCCCGCAAGGGCTTTTCTGTGCACGACTTCGCTTTTTCCCAGTGATCTAGACCTCCGATGGCGACTTCCTCCGGGCATAACGTGCGTATATGTTTTCTAGCTGCTTCGAGGCCAAAAATTGGGCTTACCCGCAAAGGAATTGTTCTAGAGAAATTTCACAGAAAATGAAACGAGACAACACAAAAACACGAAAAAATGCCAAAAGTTACAAATAAATCCCAAAACTTATTCCAAGTTAAAACCCTTCTGGTACATAAGAGTAATGACATATTCAATCATAATAGAGTTAAAATGGAGCGTAAATAGCCTCATACGGGCTCAAAATAATTAAATACAAATTTCCAGTGACAAAATCCACGACGACGAATATAACAATTTTGGGCATCTGTGTATTTGGCGAAAAAGGCTAATATGGCTCTTTGGGAATATCTTGTGCAATACAAGAAACTTTCAGGCAATAAAAACACAAAGCGACCCATTATTTTAAAAGTACAATTTTTTTTTGATAAGGTAGTCACAGATTTGGGATGAAATCTGCAGACACTATAGTTTAGTGGCATTTGCAATCTCATGTTCGAAATAGCCTCCATATGATAAAGTGATAAACAAATTTAAAATCACTTTACCTTCCTTGACTAGAGAGATTGCTTGTAAGCCTTTGGGGGTACCTTAGGTGTGGTTTGATCAAGGATTTTTGTGTGTAATTGAGTTCTTTACTTCAAGATTTTTGGTGAGTTCTCAAAGATTGTGTGAAGAGTGCGACACAGGCTTCCATTCATTCCTCTTCGGTTTAAAGAATATCCTTATTATTTGAAGCATTTTATCGATAGTTGTTCAAGTATTGTAGAGGTTGTCAAAGATCGATATATCTCAACTTGTCTTATCAACACCTCACCAAAAATTCATTCAAAAAAACCAATCCTACCCATACTACCCCTGCGTTGCATTGTGTGACAACAAAAGGATCTAACCCATATACAAAAATGCACAAGGAAAATCGGAATTATATAATGTCTTGATAACCCTTGCCTTGCATTGAAAATATCTCCATAATCTAGTAGTGACAACTTGTGAAAGTCATATTTGGAGTGTTGATCATATTTTCCCAAGGCCTTTTCATGCAATTTGCATAAATTGAGGGATATCTTCATCTCCTTCACCATTTGGAGGTTACAATATAGGTTCTCTTACCTTGGTTGAAAGGCAAAACCTAAAATAGTGAGGGTCAGATCAAGTCCTTTCAAAGTGCTATCCATCTCTCCACAAATCTGAGAGTGCCGGTTAGATCACATCCCGGCTAAAAAATGACACACATAAATATCTATCTGACGTCAAGCTTCATGCCATATCTCTAATGCTACTCAAACTAAAAGGAGAACAAATTTGGGTACCAACACAAACTTATAAAATTTGAAGTATCAAAATTCAAACTGGGCAGTAGGGTGTGTAAGACCAAGAAGAAAACCACAAAGAAAGCAAACAGGCCAAAGAAAATGGCCAATTAGTACTTTTCTCACTTAGGAATCACATGAATAGTGGTATGTGATCAGGACCTATAAATGCACCCAAAGTGTGTGATTTAGTGTCTACATTTTCCCCCACTTAATGTTGTTGAGTGAATTATTGATAACTTAAAGTAGATAAGAGATGCGTA
This sequence comes from Taxus wallichiana var. yunnanensis, assembly GCA_018340775.1. NCBI lineage: Eukaryota > Viridiplantae > Streptophyta > Pinopsida > Cupressales > Taxaceae > Taxus > Taxus wallichiana. The sequence continues at coordinate 899,671,814 of CM031242.1, forward strand.
CTGATAATAATATATATCGATGGTGAAAAGCATGCCAGGAGACAAGAAAAAATGTGGAGTGATAAAAATGAAGCATGTAAGCTAAAGAAGAGGAAGTTACCCTAAGGGTGAAAGTGTGTGTGTACCATGTCATGTTGTATTTGTTTTTATGTTGATTGATGCTTGATAATGTTACTCATTACTTCCCATAAGGACGTGCACCTGTAAAGAAAAGAGAAAATTAGTATTCAAAGTCGTGTTTGTGAAAATTTTGATCCAAATATGTAAAAAAAATGTAAAAGTGTGCAAAATGTGAAAAGGAACATGGGCACCTGATCCGTGATGAGTGAAGAGTGTAGAAATGATCCTTAGAATGCTGGAGAAGGACTAGTTTTTGGGTGATGTCACCCCAAAAATGATTTTTTTGGGTGATGTCACGCCAAGTGTGATTTTTTAGGGCGATCTCACGCCACGATAGAAGAAGTGTAAAGAGAAAGGTCTAGTGTTATTCTCCAACCTTTGAATACTTCCCAAATATGTATACACCACTTTGCATATGGTGTGTTCAAATCTGATCCATTTCAATCCAATGCAAAAATAGAAAAAGGATAAAGTATGCATGTTGATTGTTGGAGGAATGTGCATGTACTTGATAAAACCACCGTGTAAACTGCTATGAACCATGTTAATATGAGAAAAAATGTGTGACTTCTCCCTATTCATAGGCACTCATGAAGGGTCGAGTACCGAGGCACTTATGTTTGTGTCTAGGTGGTGGCGTCTATGATGTCTTTGAAGACCCAAGCTAGGCCGTTTACGTGGCTGAAAACTATGTTATACCCGTACTAAACTATGGTGTATTGTGATTGTAGATTGTTGAATGGGGTGACTGATTCACCCAATGATAAATGTAGATGATAAATCACACACTTTGGGTACATTTTTAGGTCCTAATCACATACCACTATTCATATGATTCCTAAGTGAGAAAATTACTAATTAATCATTGTCTTTGGCCTCTTTGATTTTCTTTATGGTTTTCTTCTTGGTCTTACACACCCTACTACCAAGTATGACTTTTGATACTTCAACTTTTCTCGAGCCTAAACAAAATTTCCTAGCTAGGACGACAATGTCTAGGCATCCCCATCCTTCTAGGCACCCCGACATCTCTGTATATTACTCACATCTATTGGGTCTCTTCTAGTTATAGGACATCTTGTTTTCTTATGGGTTGGAATTTTAGTGGTTAATTACAAAATTCAAACAAGGAAATCATATAAATACAAAGCTATGTGACCATAATAAATGACCAAGCAATAAACATCCACTACTAACACCTAAGGTTACATTCTAAGAGCATTCAAGCATCCATCTAGCTATCATTTAAGGGATAAGGGACTACTATTTTTACATACACTTCATAGGAGAGGAAGTTCATTTTTCCATGCACACATCTATTTACATCTTCTACATCTAGCTATTGTTCACCATTCAAGTGTGTCCGGCATAAGAGCCATATAGGGCACAATTCTACACATACACAGAAATACATAGAGTCTCGAAATGTAGTGCAATGCCCAAATCATAAGTTCATTTAGTCGATGACCTCCGGGATCAGTCCAACTCCCCATTTTGCATCTTTTTCTTTTAAGGATTTGATGTGTTTTGGGGTTTTGTAGGTGCTCTTTCTATTTTTAGGTTTTAGGTGAGTTCGGTGATCAACCAACAAAACACAAGTGAATAACAATGACATTTAACGAGCATCTTGTGAAACTATAAAAATCATATTCCGACCAATTTTGTTGTCACATGAGCCTAGAGGAGGTCTATAGTGCTGGTGCCCTAACCTAGTCCAATCACCCCAATCCAACCTATTCGACACTTCTACATATTTTTGGGCTGAGTTACGACAATTTGTATTTATGTTTTTCCAGATTCTCTAGCTCTACACATCTCCGAGATTATAGTGAATTAGATAAGTCTTCTATCCTCCCTCTCGCACTTAGGGTTTTACATTTATCTTGTTTATTTCTTAGGCCAAATTTTTACTTCATTGCTTATTCATTTGTTGCTACATTGTAATATAGGATTTAACATTAAATTCTATTTTTGTTAAATCATTTGGTGAACACGTCTCTTTCACGCTCAAGGTCATCATTATTTCATTGCGCTCATTTTCTTAGGATCTTCTCATCATGGATATCTCTATTCATTCTATTTTTGTTAGACATATCTCATTTGCATTAACCTACATTGTCAGTCTTTAAGACCAACTTTGGTGAACTTTTGTAATTTACCTCTAGGAGCAAAAGTAAACCTTGTTGTTTCTCATACATGCCCTAGACACCATCCATGGGCTCCTCCCATACTCACAAGGTATTGTCATCATGTGTGTTGTCCTTTCACACCTCATCAGGCTTTAGAAATAGGCCTAAATGAGCCAATTTCAACTAGGAATTCCATAAAATGACCTGTTACTCACTCCTAAAGCTCTTTTTCATGTTAAAATCATCATAAATGACTTGTATATCACCTATGTAAATATTTCCAACCATGTCCATACCTCCATTGGACTCCTACCTCAATGACCAAGCCTACAGAACACTGAAACCATCTTGAACTCTCTCTATGATCTTCATCATCATTAGAAGGTACTACCAATCAACCTTCATGTCCCTTACATAGCCTCACTTCACCATTCACTCATTTTCCATCAATGCCACTTGACATCAATGACAACACCAATGACTAGGGTTCAACAATCTCCCCCTTTGTCATTGATGGCAACATACTCGAAACCTTTGATGGAAAACACACCAACAACTCACATCACCATTCCTATTTTCTGACAACACTCTCCCCCCTTTGACATCTATGACAAAGGGTCATGCATTTAATAAGACAAACAATAAGAAGATAATTACTTACAAAGCAAAAACTTACTTCAAGAAGCTCCCCTTAGATTAGCATCACTATTTTAATACTTGTGTCTTGACTAGATGCAAGAATGTCTCCATAAGTCATCCTCATAGCTCCCCCTGAGCATGTTCTCATCATATTTAGATGTCTCACTTCACCATGCTAAAAAAACTCATATTGATCCCCTTGGGATCATATTATCCTCCTTTGTTTGAAGCTCCATGTCATCAATCACTTTCCTTGCACTCAAGACATCAAGATAAGTCATTCATATCTAATCACTCTTCAAAGATCTCTTCAGGGATTTCTCTTGACCCTTTACTTGATTTGAGAAAAAAATTCTCCCCCACAAAATTTCCATCTTAAATACATTGTCTTGTGATTTACAAAGCTTTCTAGGCTCTTGAGCCACCTCAAAACAACTACTTGCATGAATCAACAATTTCCTTGTTCTAATAAGCCTTCTAGGCATGTGGGCCACTTCCTTTTACATCCTACAACTTGCAACATGTTAAAAAACATGAGAGTATCATTGTTGATCTTTACTTAGATGAAAAAATTTTTTAGAGCTCCTTTAGGTTCAACATAGAATTGACCCATCCTTCAAGGGTTGTTGCCTAAACTTCATGACATTTGACATGATTACATCAACTTGAGCTTTTTTTCCTAACCACATTCAAGTCATCATTATTAAGTATGACTTCTGTACATGGTCTATATTATGTTTCCTAGCTGAGAACCCTATGTGTGCTTTCATTTTCCTTTTCAAATCTCTATATCTTTCACAAGTCCTTTTAATATAAGTCTAAACTAAAAATTCAAACTATTTACTTGACACTCAACTATATGTATACTGAGATGAAAAATTGAACCCAAATTTTGATATATTTAGACTTTCAAAACATTGATATAAGTTGCAACAACTTTTTTTGCAATCATTACATTTCTTTATCAGGAGATGGTACACCACTTTCAATTTCTTCTGAGAAAGGGAATCACAGTATTCCTTTGAATGTTAACACACTTTATTTTCACACACATGATTATCACACACCTTTCAAAAAGATAAGCATTGAACATATGGTAAGAAGTTTCAAATATTTCCTTTGATGGGAAGAACTAAGATCTCTTTCTGTGTAACTCTTTCCTTTTTAGGACTGTCAACTATATCTATATTTTACAATCTTATCTCTAGTCTATTCATACACCATGGTATAGGTCAATAAATGTTCCAAAATCTAATTCACTGTAATTATTTGATATCCTTCTTACAAGTATGAGATTTAAGATTATTCTTATTATCATGAATCATCATACATAATCATGCTTACCTCTATCAAACGTACATACCACGAAACTTAGTATTCATGCCTTCACAATGAGTGAGCACACTTGCTATTTCTTACAAAATACTTGTCACAGGTCACTTATGCACCTTATCATTTGAGCCTTTGTAGTATTGTGATCCATCAAGCTAACTTGTGTACCTCTCTTGAAGCTACATCATAGACCCTAACAATATTTCAACATCATACACTTTCAAAGCACTTGTTACAGAATTTTATGACTTAGAGATCCATCATACTGACTAATACATTGAGACTATATCCACATACCAAAGACTACACTCTTGAACACTCAGAGACACAAATGTCACTTACGCAAAATTTTCTTCTTGTTTGGGCTTAATCAACTAGACAACATAGCATTTTCTCATATCAAGTCATCATACCATGACATCTACTCTTTCAATAGACTTCTTTTTACATTTAGGCCACAAGGACTTATGCAAGACCTTCCTTTGACTAAATTGACCGCATACTCTTAAGGACATATCATACCATTGACACTTATATGACACAAGCATAAAAACTAGACTCAATATTCCTTGGTCAAAACGCAACTTTTAAGGACATGTCGTACCATTAACACACATATGACACAAGCATAAAAACTAGACTCAATATTCCTTTGTCACAAACTAGACACACACCACATAACACCTAAAATCTTAATCATTCGTGAATGGTAAAGATTCACATTTTGAGCTTTTAGCAACATGACACATGACTGGAAAAGATAAGAAACCTTGACAGAGTGAAAAAATCCTAGAATGCTAAGACACTTTTCTTGGAGACGAGATGAGACCTCATAAGCTACTTCCCTAAACCATACTTTTGGAGGACAGGTATATCATACCATATGACTTCATATAAATTCAATTATACATATTTCAAATGATTTATGTAGACACCCTATATAAAAAGAATCTAATGAGAAAAAATGATAAAAAAATATACCTTTTGACTCCAGATGCATTTGCAAAATGAAATTCTCTTATCAACACTTGATGATGGTGACTTTACTTCAAACACACCAATGCTTCTTCAAAGATAGTATGCCTTCTAGAATCCTAGAGAAGGCACTCTATTCTTGATAGACTCTCTCAAAACAATAGGAAGTCATAAAAAGGATTGATGACTCACTCTCTCCTTCTCTTTCCTGTGAATCCTTGTCTATCTTCTTTGATGTACTTTCTAGATGTTCTACCTTCATTTCCTAAGACTTCACTAGCTTGTCAAACATGTATGGTGTGTTTCATTTCCTTGTCTTCTCCTGACTATGAGTGAGTGTTCTTCATGACTGGTCCTTGGCTTTCTTTCACTCTTCTTGGCTTGATCATCAACTCTTGATGTCTTTCTTGAGCTTGCATCATCTTCCCACACTATTTTCTTGTCCTTATTTTCTTCCTCAACTCTTGGGTTTGCTTCCTTGACCTTGTATATCCATTTAGCTTTCTTATTTTTAGGATTTGTTTTAACCATGGCTGACTTAGTCTCATTTCTAGGACTGATCTTCATATTGGATGCCTTCTTATCTTTCCCTCTGAAAGTATAATACCTGTTGTTTATACTTGGATTTCTCATGGTAATAACATTGCTTTGTAAAATGCCCAAAATTGTGACAAGTATAACACATGACATTACTTTTTCCTCTGGCTTGGTGTGAACTATCATTCCTATCATAATTTTCAGCCTTGAACTCATGACACCTTTTAACATAGTGTCTAAATTTGTTGCAGTTGTAGCACACTAACATGTTCATGCCTCTTAAGTGTTCTTTTTCCCAAAACTAACTTGAAGGTTCTAAACAATTCTGAAAATATGACCTTTTTCTTGACAGTTGAAACACACTATATTCTTCTCATAATCAGTTTTACAACTTCTCCATGGGTGTTCTCTATCAAAATTCTTCATGCAATTCCTAGCTTTATGTCTAAAACCATAACATGAAAAACAATATCCATTAAAAGTTATTACTTGAAAGAATTAGTTTTCCTAATAGGTTTAGGTCTTTTTGAATTTGTCCCCTTAGTTGTCTTCATGTTTGATTGTCCACTTGAACCAACCTTGTTATCTTCACTCTTCTTTATAGGCTCTTTAATGAAGCCTAGTACAATTTTTCATTTGTATGTCGCCTTCTTTGTCCAAAGATTTCATTTAGAGCCTCAAAACTCTTTTCTAACTTTCCATACATCTACAACCTTTCTTTTTCATCTTCTAGATCAGTTCTCAGAGATATAAATTCCTCTTCATATCTCATACATGTGTCCTCTTTGAATTTCAGAGCTTGTGTCAATTTTTCAACTTGAGATTTCAACTCAGTATTGAGTTTCGGTATTCTTCTTGTTTGACTTTAAGAGAGATCAAGGTCAACTCCAATTGGGCCTCAAATTTATTTGATTTCAACTTTATGCTTATGTTTATGCCTTTCTTCAAATAAAGCGATCTGATCTTCATACTCTTTCATCTTTATCTTCAATTTTGGTTCTTTTTCCTTTGATATTTCAATTCATCCAGGGCACTTATCAGTTTTACTTCAATATTTACCTTTGCTTCCTCTTCATCTGAGATTTCATCCTCACTAACATATTTGTCTCTTGAGCTACTACTAGGAATTACTTTAATAACCATGCTTGTGATTCAGGAAGGACCTACTCCAAGTTGTTAGACTTGATTCTAGAGTACCAGGATCTGATACCAATTGTTGGAAACTAGGACACTAAGAGGGGGGTGAATCAGTGTCTTCTCAAATTTACTTTCTCAAATTAGCTATGATGAACACATAAAACCATAAACAAGAAATTAATACCAATTTTAATGTGGGAAACCCAAATGAAAAAACCCAAAACCAAGAACTATGCTTAGGAAAAAATGTCCTACATTTGTTACATTGATTTCATGGTTGAGCTTCAACTCAACTTGGAGTTGGAACTCCAAATATTTGACCAATTTGTTACTCAATCTTTGACAAGGTGGTACTTGTCTAGAAGCTTCAACTCCCAAGTTTGGTTCAACTATAACTGACCTTTAGTGAGCTTTAAGTCACATGGAAGCTACAACTCCCCACAATTTAACCATTATAACTTGATCTTATTTTGACTACTACTTACAAGGAGGCTTCAACCCCCTATATTCTAAGTTGTAACTTAAACTTTTACATATCTTTTCCACATTGAACTTGTTGTCTCGCATAACCGATAGTGATGACAACTAGATTAGAAAACTTTAACTTTCAATTCCTCTCTCTTCCAATCCTTCTTTCACATCAAATTTTCTCATGTATTTGGTCTTTTGCAATCTATCAGAAATGGGATCACTATTTTCTCATCTCAATCACCTATAATTTCATCAATACCTCAACCCCTATTCACCTTTCACTGTTATCTGAAAATTTGAAGCACTCACTTACTTTTATTGGCTTGCCAATTCATTATCTTATTCATTATTCAACATTTAATCCATAAAAATCCATATAGATGTTACTAGTATTAAATTCAATCTTCAACACCTTCATGCATTATGTCTCCTCTTTCACTCTGCCTATTAGCCTAGTTAGTGCATTTCAAAATTTTGATCCTTTTTCACACTCACATTTACTTCGATATGCCACTTGGATGTGTCCTTATGCACCATCATACAATTAGGAACTTGTCAATGCATCTTCGATACTTCTCTACATACTTTCACTTACTCTTTACACTTTAGCTCAAACATTCACATGCACTACATCAACACATTTCACTCACACATAATATTTTATGAATGTACTTTTATATATAAATCTTGTACCATCATCTAATACCTTATTTTTCAATACTTTTCCACTTCAACACCACATTATTTGACTTCTTTTCATCTTCTTGGATGAGCACACTCAATAATGACTCATTATCTCTTCAAATCTTCTTTATTTTATTTTATATGCCCTTTGGACTTTTCATAGCATTTGAATAAAACCTGAACTTTTCACCTCCATGTCTCTCATGGCTAGAGCTAAGGAAGAGGTGTTAATAATATATAAATCGATTATTAAGGCCTTTGAACTTTTCATTCAACTTTGATTAAGAAACCATGCTTTACATTTTATGACTTTTGAGCTTCAACTCCACTTAGGAACCAATCACGCTTTGATCCACAACCCGACCTTACACTGCTCTTTCGATTTACAACACTAAATAGACACAACCCCATTAAACATTGGTGACATAAGATACATTTGTTCAATCTCCTTTGATGCCAAAAAGAACATGCTTCAACTTTTTTAAGGGCTTCTTGCATAAAATTTGCATTTTGACTTTCATTGGAGACATGGTGTAACAAAACTAGGTGAATTTTCCATCACTTGTCACATAATTTCACACTTTGAACCCAAAACAAATACACACATCTATTGTTAGACCTCTTTCATAACTTTTGGAACCTTTTTATGAAGATTTGGGAAGTTCACTTTAAATATTTTTACTCTGCATGGAAATGGAGGATGTTCTTGAAGAAAAATGTCATTAAAATCTAATTTATTCCTTGATGAATCTGGTTTATCCCTATTGTAACTTGCTTGTATTCTTCACAAATAAATATCTTCAAAATTTTAGAAATTTGTGTTGGCTAAATTTGAAGATTCAAACAATTTTCACTTTTAAACCCTAGAATCAAGTTTTTGAACACTAGAAGCCCGTGACTCTTGAAAATTTTATTTCTCACTCAATCTTCAATGAAATTCAAAATTCAGATTTCATGGTCATGTGGGAGTGCCCCATAACTTTTCCATGCATTCATTTGATATGAAAGTCCTCCAATTCTCCCAAGAACCTCGGAAAGACAATGCATAGAATAATGTAAGCCATAACAATGTTGTACATGTCAAGATAACTTGAATTTTGTGTCTAGGAAAATATTCTAACTCATTTTAGGGAAATACTTAAGCATTGTAAAACTTTTCTCAGTGCTCAGAGCACATCACCATTTTAAACATTCACATTCTAATTTTCCAACCCAAGCTTGCAAGGAGACCTACAGTCCACACCAAGAACAACAAGATGCTTTACCAATATCAAATGTACCTCTGCCATGTTTAAATTGTCTTGAAGGCATGAAAAATAACTTGAGACCCACCAAATTATCCAATAATTCTTTGAAGCTAAGCAAAAAGATGTCACATGCCTTGAAACCAGTCTCAACAGTTCAAGCTCCAACCATGGAGAGTTCTCCTAGAAGAAAAATTTGAGACAAGAGGAAATATGCCCCACTTTACCATATAAGGATCATTGTGCCATTTTACATGTACTTGAAGAGGAAGAAAAATTCAATTCAATCTTCAAAAGTTGGTGTAAGACACCTTTTGTGACTGAACTCTCTCACTATGCCTAGAGAATGCAACATGTGCCTTAAAAGAGCTTGAAGGAGAGTGTCATTCTTGAAAAATCTTGAATGACTTAGAAACATGATATTAACATTGAATTACCTTGAAACATGTTAAAATTTCTTAAACACAAGATTGAAGCACAACATACCACTATTACCTCCATCGATTCAAAAATGGCTTGGGAAGAGAAAAGAACAAGGCTAGAAAAGTGATCATAACTTCTTTGTTAATTATCCAATTTTTCTCAAAAAAATATAATACTTCAATATTGGAATTATCTACAAAAATTTCCTTCTATGATTTATCTAAAGAAGGCTCCATATTTTTGCTTGGATGCTAAGAAGACATGCATCTCATTTTACATTTCAGTTTTAGAAAAATTACATAACTTCCACATACCTCTTTAAAACTTGATAAAATTTGGCATGAAGCACTATAAGACACCCCTTTACACATTACATGAGTTTATTAGCCATAATGTTTCATGTAAATCTCATACCTACCTCATTTGCATCAACCTACAATGTCGGTCCTCAAGATCACCTTTGGTGAACTTTTGAAATTTTCCTCCAGGAGATAAAGTAAACCTTGTTGTTGCTCATACATTCCCTAGAAACCATTCCTAGGCTCCTCCCATGCTCACATGGTCTTGTCATGACCTATACCAACCTTTCACACCTCATTAGGCTCTAGAAACATGCCTAAATGAGCCAGTTTCAAGTGGGACTTCCACAAAATGACTTGTTACTCACTCCAGAAGCTCTTGCTCATGCTAAACTCATCATGAATGACCTGTAGATCACTTGTGCCAAGTTTTCCAACCATTTCCATAGCTCAAGTGGACTCCTACCTCACCACCAAGCTTGCGAACACTTGAAACCATCTTGAACTCTCTCTGTGAGCTTCAATCATCATTAGAAGGCACTACCAATCAACCTTCATGTCCCTTACAAAGCATCACTTCACCATTCACTCCTTTTCCATCAATGCCACTTGACATCAATGATAACACCAATGACCAGGGTAATATGGGGGGCACAATGCCCCTATCACACTCATATTGCATTCCATTCCATCTCACTCACATCATGCTACATATCTTGGTTTCACTTAGTCTTGCTTGCATTTATTTGTTCCATATACACTTTGTTACACGTGCTTTAGAGATGCATTGCATATCATTATCATTATCATTATCATATACACATGCACGTTCACTTGCCTTCTAGTTGTGAATGTAGTTTTACAAATATTGTTACATACAACATGGATGTTGGGCACAGTACCCCTTATTAGTCCCACAATGGCTCTTGGGGGCATCTACCTTTCATACTCATCACAAGTGTTATTGTTTTGATTTATACTATTTCCTATTCATACTAGCACACTACTTTATATCGTATCATACATGCTTTGACATACTTTTTATCTTTCTAACATGCTAATGGGTGCTTCATGTGCAACATTTGCTTTGCGAGTCTATTTTCCATCATGGTTGTCGATTCTTTGTTTTCTCTTGTTTGCATTTGTTTTTCATTGTTTGCGGGCTTTTCCCTTTTTCTTGTGTGCATCTTTGTATGCTTTTGGCCATTTCGGACTTGATTATATTGCGACATTGTGAGAAATGTCCCATGTTCGACACCCACTTTTGGTGGTCTATTTTTCTACAATATTGCTTATTATTTTGTCTTCTTACGTACTAGCTTACACACAATTTTCTATATGTGTGTTTATCTTTCTTATGTACTAACACATGTTTCACCACTTTGTTTGCATGTGCCTTAGTTTCTACCAAGTACATTCCCTCCCCATACGGGGTATCAATCACGTTCATCAGTCATCCCTCCTTTGGGCCAAATTCTACTTGCGATGTCACATACACCCTAAGCGAGGGGGCATCATTGGGTGAATCCATCACCCCATTCAATAATTTATAGTCATAGTACAACACGATTCGATCCGGTAAAACAAAGTATTCAGCCATAGAAATGGACCGGAACTAACTTGGTTCTTCATCACTACACAAACACAAATCCCCAGACACATACATGAGATCTTGGGTGCCCCGAGCCTTCTTGGGTGCCTATGACCATTGAGAAGTTACACATTTTTTCTATGATCAACATGGTTCACAACAGTTTACACAATGGTTTTCTCAATATAGGCACAATCCTCTAGCAATCAACATGCATACTTTCTCCTTTTTCTATTTTCGGATTGGATTGAAATGGATTGGATTTGAACACAACATCTGTAGTGGTGTATACTTTGCAGGAACCACTCAAAGGTTGGAGAATAACACTAGAATTTTCTTCGTAACTTCTTTTGCAATAGCGTGAGATTTCCCAAAAACTCATTCTTTGCGTGAGATACCCCAAAAAAATTTCATCTACAACATTCTCGGGATCTTTTCTACACTCTTCACTCATCACGGATAAGGTACACATGTTCCTTTTCACATTTTAAAAATTTTTACATGTTTTTTACATATTTGGATCAAATTTTTCACATACACGACTTTGACTACTCTTTTGTTGTTCTCTTTTGTAGGTCCATCCTTATGGGAAATAACAGTCACATCATCAAGTATTAATCGACATAAACAACATGTACAACACAACATGGTACACTCACACGCTTGCACCCCTAGGGTCACTTACTCTTCTTTAGCTTTCATGCTTCATTTTTATCACTCCATTCTTTTTCTTGTCTCCTCGACACACTTTTCGCCATTGATCTACATGGTTATCAGGTACACATCTATTATCTACTTTATGTTATCAATCATTCACTCAACAACATAAAGTGGGGGAAATGTAGACACTAAATCACACACTTTGGGTACATTTCTAGGTCATGATCACATACCACTATTCATATGATTCATAAGCGAGAAAAGTACTAATTGACCACTATCTTTGGCCTCTTTAATTTCTTTATGGTTTTCTTCTTGGTCTTACACACCTCCCAAAGTATGAATTTCGATACTTCAAATTTTACGAGTCAAGACACCGGCGCCTTGGTCGGGATGCTGGCGCCCGGGCGTCTCGAGACCTCTTTTTATCGTGCTTGTATATTTTGGGTCTCTTCTAACTGTTGGGTGTCTTATTTTCTTAAGGGTTGGCCTTTTAGCTGTTAATTACAAAATTAAAATTAGGGAATCATATAAATACAAAGCTATGTGACCATAATAAAGGACCAAACAATAATCATCTACTACCATCACTTAAGGTTGCATCCAAGAGCATTCAAACATCCATCTAGCTATCATTTAAGGGATAAAGGATTGTTATTTCTGCATACACTTCATAGGAGGGAAGTTCATTTTTCTATGCACACATCTATTTACATCTTCTACATCTAGTTATTGCTCATTATTCAAGTGTGTCTGGCATAAGAGCCACCTAGGGCACAATTCTACACACACACATGTAGAACTACATGGAGTCTGAAATGTAGTGCAACACCCGGATCGTAAGTTCACTCAATCGGGTGACCTCTGGGGTCAGTATGACTCCCCATTTACATATTTTTCTTTTAGGATTTGATGTGTTTTGGGGTTTTGTAGGTGCTCTTTCTATTTGTAGGTTTTAGGTGAATTCGGCGACCAATAAATGACACATAAGTGACTAATGATGACATTTAATGGGCATCTTGCAACATTGTAAAATTCAAATTCGACCAATTTTGCAATCACATGCGCCTAAAGGAGGTATGTAGCACCTAGGCACCCCTAACCTAGTCCAAAAAAATTCGCCTAAAGGAGGTATGTAGCACCTCGGCACCCCGACCTATTCCGACACTTCGCATCTTTCTAGGATGAGTTGCGACAATTTGCATTTCTGTTTTGTCGGTTATCTAGCTCCACATACCTCCGGGATTAATGCAAATCAACTAAGTCTCCTCTCCTCCCTCTTGCACTTAGGGTTTTACATTTATCTTGCTTATTTCTTATGACAAATATGCACTTCATTGTTTATTAATCTGCTTACTACATTACAATATAGGTTTTAGCATTAAATTCTATTTTTGTTAAATTATTTGGTGAACTCGTCTCTTTCACACTCGGGTTCCTCATTCTTTCATTGCACTCATTTTCTTAGAATCTTCTCATCATAGATATCACTATTCTTGATTTCTTGCGAGCCAACCCTAATTTTTGAGATAAAATTATCACTCTCTTGTCTAATACTCTCATCCCTTCTATTATTGATTCATACATAGTTTATCAGACATCTGTGGATGCATTCTCTTGGCAGCTCACTTTTCCATCTCTTACAGCTGAAAATCTATCTGTTTATGACAATGATCCTCCTCTTTATATACGAGTATGCATTCATAACTGGGGTGTTAAGTGAAATTTAGTCAATAATGGATCTGAGCTTAATATTTTTCCTTTATCATTCATTCAGAATATAGGCCTTTCTCATAGCAAATCTCAACCCAACATCTATTTCTCTTCGGGAATATGATTCCACCATGCGTCCATGTCTCGGCACTATTTTTTTCCTATCAAAATTGGCCCTAAAACATTCCCTATGCTATTCTTTATCCCTATGCTAATATTTTTATTTTTTAAGATTTTTTTTTTTGGGGTTTGCAAGTGTTCTTTCTATTTGTAGGTTTCGGGAAAATTTGATGATCAACCAACAACACACAGGTGACTAACAATGACATTTAACGGATAACTTGTGACACTATAAAATTCATATTCCAATCAGGTTTCACGTCATAGATGCTTAGAGGAGGTCTACAACTCCTAGGTGACCCTAACCCTAGGTCCAAGCACCCTAGTTCAGCCTATTCCAAAACTTCTACATCTTTATGGGTTGAGTTGCGATAGTTTGCATTTTTGTTTTGTCGAGTTCTCTAGTTCAAGCACCCTCTGAGATTATTACAAATCGAGTTAAGTCTCCTTTCCTCCCTCTTGCACTTAGGGTTTTACATTTATCTTGCTTATTTCTTAGGCCAAGTATGTACTTCATTGCTTATTCATTTGTTACTACATTATAATATAGGTGTTAACATTAAATTATATTTTTGTTAAATCAATGTTATGGAGCTTAATGATGAAACATTACGCAATCTTAACTTTACTCCTTTAGAAATAGATGAGTCCTAATTCAATGATACTTTTGTTATTATTGGCCTTAGTGAACATCAATTTAAGAAACCCCCACCTTAAACTAATGTTATAATACTTTTTCAAGGGTCTTTCCATAAATTAGACGTCATATCATGGCCTCATCTCACTCTGCCTCGACATTGCTAAAAGAAATGAATCATAGAGTTGCATGGAATGATATTCAATATGATCCAATAGTTTCAACGTACAATAGATAGGCTATTATATAACCAAGGAAGTACCAAAACAACCTCCTAGTAAATAGGAACAAATACCCCGGAAGAGTCACGGGTAATAGAATAAAAAAGTATATTGTTATAACTATATAACATTTATCGTGAGCACTAGATTAATTTCCCAACATTCCCCCCTTAGTGTGAACATGGGGAAAATATGCCTTTGTAGTTGCACTTACTTTCATGATTAGGTGATTTTTACTACATGATGATCAAAAACCCGTCATATGGTTTTCAAATGGTTAACCATGAACTAAAAATGGTGGTTTTCAATTGGAGTACCACAAACCAAAAATGAAGGTTTTCAAGTGGTTTACCTACAACCACATCATGATGTGTCAAGTACTATTATCAGCCCTCATCACATTTCACCTGCAAAGAATAACATAGGAAAATATGTTGCTCACACATACAAACTAAAAATTGGAAATGGAACATTGGATCATGTTCCCCCCTCAATGTGAAATTTCCACTTATTGAAAACAAGAACACTGCACAACGTGAACACACCACACACAAATGGAATAAAACACACATGTCACCAAAATCTAATGCATCCCCATCATTGGAAACTAAAGAGAGGTCATTGATTGACCTCCACCTCTCGATGCCTCCCGCCTCCAAAGCAGTGATACTTGGAACAAAAATCGTCATAAATATAGCCACATTCTTCTTTCATGGGTTCTTCCTCTGTCTTTGATTCTTCTTTTTGTGATTATATTAGCTTCATTTGCTTTAAGTTTTCCATTGAGCAGATCTTTAGCTCTAATTCTACAATATGTGGAAGTATGTCCCTTTTTCTTGCAGTAGTAACACACAACTTCCTCTTCATTTTTAGAGGAATTTTTATATTTCTTTTTCACATACATGGAATTGTTTTTTTCTACACCTTCTCTGGTCCTTTTTCTTTAGCTAGAAGAGCTAAAATCATATCTTCAAGACCTTGTGACGGCATTTTTCCAAGAGTAAACATGACATTATTGTACCTAGGTGGTAAGCTATTTAATAAAATAGCTTTTGCATCTTCATCTTCTACTGGAGCTTTGATTTTGGCTAGTTGTTTTAGAAGAGATCTCAAATCATTTATGTGACTAGACATGGTGACCCCATCAATCATTTTGAATCGAACAATTGTAGTTTTAAAGAAAACTTTGCATTAATAACTTTTGCACCAAAAAATTTGCTCAGAGTATCCCACATTTCCTTTGATGTTTTCTCCAGATCGACATAATGTAACTCAATATCTGAAAGAGCAAGGCCAATAATGGCTTTGGCTTTATCATCCCTCGTTTCCCATTCTGCCAATTTAGTCGATCTAGTAGGTGTTGGTTCTTTTCCATCTACTATCCTCCAAAGATTTTTGTTCATCAACTACATTTGGATCTTTACTTTCCAAGTGTGGAAATTGAGGCCATTAAACTTTTCTAGAGGAATTTCCATTTAGACACTAATACACAACGTTTGGACTCTTTTGACAAGGAATTTTGTAGACTAAATGACAAAAAATAGATTTACCATTAACAATTGACAATATGCTGACTATATTGATAATGACTATAAAATAACTATTATTATAAACTTAGACTAATTGACAATCAACATGACTTTAATATTAATCTTGACAAAATGCTTTGTATTTAGATTGATGACAGAAAACTAGACATAAGACATATGGACTTGAAAATGACTTTGTTTTTACTACACGACTTAACTGACTATTTTAAAATATTCGACTTGAGTATACCTAAGCAATTGACTAAAGCTCAAGACCAAATTATAATCTGAACGCTAATAAAACCCTGTGCTTTTATAAATCTGACCCGGTACTTATATGTTGTGGCATGTATTTGTTGTTGAAATTGTGATTATTACTTTGACTAGAAAACGTCTTTGTACCGTCGATTCAAGAAAGAACACAAACACATTGTAGGTAGCTCCAGCTGATATAAATGAGGTAAGAGACTGCAATAGTCATAATTAGAAGCAAATGAACCTAGTAGATATGTTGAATTAATCTGATTCACTGTAATGTCAAATCCGAGCTACTAGGGTCTGTAGATGCCATCTCAGGGAAAAAGATATGTAAATCACCTTAGAAATACTATTACTTTGACTTTCAAAAGATATTACAGTCACGTATTTATCCAATGGTCTCTCAGTCCAGACGTGTAAGGATAACGTGGATGGAAATTCTGAAAAGGATTATAGGAGCCACGTTGATCAACAACTCAAAGACTGAAAAAAACAGTCACGTCCATCCAATAAAAACTGTCCCCTAACAGTTTGAGTGACCAAGAATTTCTGCATTCATTTGCTCGCATAATAACTCGTTGCTTTCTTACAGATCCGCCACACTCTGATGCCAGATGAAAGAAATGAATCACAGAGTTACACAGAATGATATTAAATATGCTCCAATATTTTCAACGTACAATAGATAGGCTATTATATAGCCAAGGAAGTAGCAAAACAACGTCCTAGTAAATAGGAACGAATACCCTAGAATAGTCAAGGGTAACACAATAACAAAGTATATTGTTATAACTATATAACAATTATTGTGAGCACTAGATTAATTTCCCAACAATTTCCTCCTTTCACCTGCACTCTTTTCATTCTTAACTCTTATTGGCCTCATATTCCACTCGATCCCAAATTTTCATACATCATTTGAGCACGATGGCTTAGCCCAGCTTGGTTTCACACTTGATGATCTCCACCCACCGCCTCATTATCCTCATATTTATCATGGATGTGTCTTTTTACTACTACTTATGGCCTCTAGGTCTTCCATTTATTAGTATTCCTTGCACGTACTCCTCATTCCTTTCCACTTACACTTGGGTAGTCTTGGCTTGACTACATTGGTGGCAGTTTGGATCTTAATCATACTAGTATCACATTTCCCATGCCTTTTGGATGCATTTCTATTTTCAATTATTCATTTCTCAGCTACACTCAAAATATCAAGCACTTTGGTATGCACGTGATTGTCCGTAACCACCTTTTAATGATGAAGAATATGCTATGGGCATGTACAATTTACGTCGCAATGGCTCTTTATATGATCAACCCCATACTATTGCTTACCAAGTATTTGATCCAGGTCTAATTGGCTATGATCTTGACAATGACGATCTTCTAGATGATGTTACTTGATTCTTATACACATCATACATATGGGGGCATCATTCTTACTCTCCTCCCCATTCAAGCATTATCAAGTGTCTATAATTTCTACTCATATGCTTTGTGCTTCATACTTCATATTTCTAAACATCATTACACATCTTGATACACTTTGTATCGTCACTACCCTATAATGCACTCTTGTGCTATGGTTCACACTTGACTATTGAGGGAATACTACATCTATGAACCTCGCCTCTTCTACACTTTACGCTCGGCACTTCATGATCATATCTTTCTAGCACACATTATCAAACCATTTCTCGATGACACACTCTTGTTCTATGGTTCATTCTTGATTATTGAGGGGTATTTTATAAATGAACCTCATCTCATACACATATCATACACATTCGTAGGGGTCACACTTTGCTCCTATCACATTCACATTGCATACCATTTCATCTCATTCACACTCATAACATATTACATATCTTGGTTGCACATACTCTTGCTTGCTTATTCGAGTTACATGTTGCATTTTTTCTTACTATGTTAGCCGGATACTTAGTATGTCAATATATTTTCCATATACACATGTGCGTTCACTTGTTCTCTAGTTGTGAATGTAGACTTTTTACAAATCCTTATACACTTTGAATGATGTTTAGCACTCTATCTCTTACCGGTCCCACTAAGGCTCTTGGGGCATCTACATTTTCACACACTATAGCTACTCTTGTTCCATTATTTTCTACTTATTCTTACTAGCACATTAATTTCCATTGATCTATACACGCTTTTGACATATTCTTTATCTTTATAACATGTTAATGGGTGCTTCATGTGCAAAATTTAATTTTCGGGACTAGTTGCCACCATGGTTGTCTCACACTTTGTTTGACATTGTTTGTCATTGTATGCTATTGTTTGCAATCTATGACCTTTTTCTTGTATGCACACTATATGCTTTTGGTGTTTCAGCCATGATTGTCTTGTAACATTGTTAGCGATGTCCCATGTTTGAAACCCTCTTTTCCCGGTCTATCTCATCTTCTTGCTTGCTTGATTGCACATTGTCTTCTATTTGCATATTAGCTTTTATCGTACTAACACTGTTATTAGCCTTATTATTTGCATGTGTCTTGGTTTCTACCATACCCACTCTCTCCCCCTACAAGGTAACCACTTTAGATCAGTTTCAGTCCTCTCCTTTGGACCGCATGCTCCTATCAACGTCACATGCACCCCAAACAAGGGGGCATACATTGGGTGAATCAATCACCCCATGTAGCAACTCGGATCTATATTTCAGATATGCACAGTACATAATTAGAACAATCTACGATTCTGAAAAATGGCCTAGAATCGACTTGGGTCCTTAACACAACACGAGACTCTAGCACTTAGATACTGAACACTAGCGCACAGGTGCTCCCGACCTATCATGGGAACCTATGTCCTAGGGGTATATATAACAACTTTCTCATATCAGCACAGTTTTCAGTAGTTCACAGATCAATTTTTATAGTACAAGCAAAATCCTTTAGCAAGAAGAATGCGTTATTTCTCCATTTCTACATGGAATAAATATGGAACTAAGATGGTACAAATTGGGAAAAAATGGATCACACCATCTATAGTGGTGTATAATTCAAGAAGTAGTCATAAAAGGAGTGTAACACTATACCTCTCTCCCCAACACTCTTCTGTTGTGGTGTGAGGTTGCCCAAAAAACTCACACATAGCATGATATCTCCCAAAAACTCATTCTTGGCATGAGATCACCCAAAAAAATCACTCTTGGCGTGAGATCACCCAAAAACTCGTTATAGACATCATTTTCAGGACATCTTTCTATCCTTTTACACTTGACCTTCATTGGGTGCACACTTTCTTTTTACTACTTTTACACACATTTACATGTTTTTATATACTTTTATAAAGTTTTCATAATACATGACTTTGATTACTCTTTCACTCTTCTTTTGCAGGTTTGTCCTTAATACGCAACAAGAAACAACCCTACATTAAGCACAACAACAGGTAAAACATGGTACAACACAATATGCTTCACCCTTAGGGTCATTTCCTTGTTTTTAGCTTTCATACTTCATTTTTATCACTTCACGCTTTCACTTGTCTCTTTGAGTACGCTATCATATATTATCATCTGTAAAATTGACGAGGGCAATTTTACAGGTAAACATACCAAAATTTTGTTCTGGTTCCTCGTAGAGGTCCCTCAACGTTCGAAACGTTGTAAAATCCCTTTCCGAGAAATCTATTTTTCCAAAGTTGGTTTTTTTGGTCCTTTTTGGCAAGGCACACATTTTACCTATGCAACATGATTAAATCATGCCCACTTTATTTCCTTTGGCACACCCTTTGAAGTGTTGACACAAAATTGATGTGCCTTCATGTAATGCCTTTCTTGCATGCCTTCCCTTCTGTCAACAACAAAATGTTGCGCCGTGTTTTGGTGTGCAAGGCGCTCGAAATCTAGTGTTGACAGTACTAAATTTTTGCCAAAGGCACACATAAATTTATGTTGACATAACCATATCTGCGCCATAGGGTGCAAAGTTTTACATGTTGACACGTGTTTTAGTGCGCCCCTTTAAAAAGTGGTTGGCACATTTATTACACCTTTGCCTATATATAGGCGCATCCGCCCTGTCACTTTCACAATCAGAAAACACGTGATAATCTTTATTTCTCTGCACCTGTCAGCACGCCCATCATCCTCATGTCGCATTCGTGGACCCCGCTTCATTCTTCTCATTCTATATATTTTGGGTAAGTGGTCCTTGTTTCTCTTGTGTTTTCATTTTTGCTGGTTGTTTGTGAGTTTGGTAAAATGGATCTGAAAAGCTTTAAACCCCTCCTGCCCGTTTTGCAAATCTTCCCTCCCAAACCGTTTTCACCCTCTTTCCAGATCTGCTGGCCAAGAGGGCTCTCCTTCAAAAATAAATCCAAACCTCTCTGTTGTGCCCCCTTCACCATCTAAATCGATGCGAGTTAAGCCTAAAAGACCGCAAACCCATCGAGAAAGGAGAGAAAACCTAAAAGTTGCTTCTGAGCCACATTTTTCCTTGGTGCAATCGCCACCCTTATTCTGAAAACATAGTCATGCCACCCGAGAAGGCACACCAACCTTGTTTGCAACACACAAGATCCCTGCACCATACATAAACCAAGTAAATCCTAAACCTGGCACAAGCAAGCGCAATCCCACTAACAACAACAAAGTGCCATGTAAGCTTTCCTGCGTGCGATGAAAAGTCCCCTTTGCACACATAAAGTTGTTGCTACACGCATTAATCCTGCGCCCTTCGGCACCAAAATTCCATGTTACATGTCAATTGCCTATGCCATTGGCGCATCCTGTTCCCATG
Organism: Taxus wallichiana var. yunnanensis; assembly: GCA_018340775.1. Lineage (NCBI taxonomy): Eukaryota > Viridiplantae > Streptophyta > Pinopsida > Cupressales > Taxaceae > Taxus > Taxus wallichiana. Next base: position 899,693,308 of record CM031242.1, read on the forward strand.
CAACACTAAAATTATTTGTGCCTATAAAAACCATATATAATGGCGCGGCGCACTCCTGTCTCTGATAACATGATGTTCTATGTAAAATCCTTGCGCCCTGTGCCCTTTGGCACTGATTTATTCCTTGTAACATTATGCTTCTGTGTGCCATACCATTAACCCTGCAACCTGCAGTGTCCCTACGCCCTGCACCTAGAAGCCTTAAAATTACTAACTCCTCATTCTGTGATGCTTTAATGGAAGATCTGAAGGCTAACATGGCTCTTTTGCATTGGACTTCGCTCCTTCTTCTTGCAGATCAGCAGTGAACTCAAACCCATATATGTCTACATCAAGTAAAAAGGCCAACCAAGTCAAAGGGTAAGGCTAAACTTACGAGGAAGAGATGAAATACAAGTATCGAAAGGGTTAGAATGCAGAGTCCCGGGTAGAAATGTGACTGGACATTAGAGATTCGAACTTGGTCACATCGACATGGAAGATTTACTGGGCCGGAACCGGGAGAGTCACGGGGAAGTCCTTGGATGGACAAGTTAGGTGGGCGGTGGTCTACATTTTTTTGGGGGAATCCCATCGGTGTGATAAATAATGAGTTTATGATGGTGGTGGCCCGCTGTTACAACAAAGACATAAGGTGTGTCGAAAATGAAAAGGGTGAGGTCATAATCAACCTCACTACCCGGCACTTTGAGATCATGCTAGGCATCCCCACCACCGACATTTTGTGGCTGTAAGCCAAGAAGACTACACCAAGGCATGGGAGGATAACGAGGACAAGTGCATGCAGCTGATGAATGAAGTGTACTTAAATAATAAGAAGGTGATAACCAGATGGCCACAGGTTATTCACCGTAGCGACTTCTCAGGAACTGAGTGATACCATCACATGTTCCTAAGTAGAGTTTTTGGGCTTTCTGATGCCCATTACTTTCACAAATGGATGCTCAGGTACCTAGAAACCATGAACAAGAATGTGCTTGATCAACACTTTGAGTGGGTGGAGATAATAAACAGCACCATATCGAGCGGCTCAATGACTCACCACAACGGGAGAGTTCTACATGAACTCCTACGTAGTCTATGTTGCAGCCTCGGAGAGGGATTATCCAGCACTGAGCCGATGCGGGGTTTGGCCTCAGGTAAAGATATATGAATACTACCCAGAGCTGAAGCTGGAAAATAGCATCTCACAGTTTACCAAGATCAATGATGCTTTCTTCTACAACATCGTCTGCCTTTTGAGGCCAAATATGACTCATGGTCGGACGACCAAGAGCATAGTCATGGCAACTGAGAAATGGGGAGCACTATTTACCCAATTCCCCACCTTCACCTATCTCAGAGCAGCCAACTTCTTGGGGAGCCCACTAAATTGCCAAGGTATGCTTGGCCCTAAGTGATCTGTTGGAGCTATCCCAGACTGACTCATAACCTACCATGAGAAGTGTTTGAAGAGAAAGAAGGGTGGAACCCTTTCCCCCTCACGGTGGGCGAGTATACTGCATTTCTCACACAAGGCCGGAGATGTTTGCAGAGTTAGAACTGCTCAATCTAAAGCACAATTTCCTGGCAAGGCCCACCTTCGATCCAAGAAATTGCCTTCCCAAGGAAAAACTCGATCCAATCCACATTCCACAGATCGAGGACATCTATATCGACCTGTATCATGAGGTCGAACTTAGAAGGAAGGATCACTCTCTCTTTGGCCACTGGAAGAGATTATTCAATATGGCGTGGCCATTGTTCCAAAAGGTTATCAAACAACGATCAAGAAGTTGATCGGTGTATCTAGACACGGATGGGGACAACTAGGCATTTCTTTGTAATTGATAGAACAAAGGCACCCTAGACCATCGAAGAAAGGGTCAAGGAAACATTGCGGTGATAGAACACTGGTGCAGAATGAATGGCCTTATCTACCTCGGAGTAGATTTCACCACTTCTCCTTTGGGCAACGCACCTGTCAGGCCGAAGCATCCGCCAAAGGGAAAGGCAAGGATAAAGAGGGAGAATCAAGCTCCGCTCAAGAAGAAGCTCCTAAAAGCCCTCCTTCCACCGCACAAGAATAGGTTGTGAGTTTGGTATCCCCAAGAAAAGAAGCGGCGAAAGGTGTTCCGACGGGCACATCCACTCAGGGTGTTGCCACAGCTACAATTACTGAGGTCCCTTCTATTCCTTCTCCCTCTCCTCCTTCCCCTCCTCATGTGACTCAAGCGACCATTCCTTTGGTCATATCCTCTCCCCATCTTCTATTGTTCCCCTTCCTCTTCCTCCATCTTCTCTTCTCTCACGGAGCTGTCCCCCACTATTTCTTCTCTCATCTCTCAGCTCCCTTCCATTCCCATGACTACCTCCCCTGCAGTATCCCTTCCTCCCGTGAGCACTTTCTCGGCCTCCCTCTCGATGCCACCACCAAGTGTCTCTACCCATTTCCCCTCATCCACTGCAGCTGCTCCCTCTTCCACCTCTGGTCCCACTCCCTTAAGTCCAGCATGGATCTCCCAGCATCTGAGCCAACATAAGAGGAAAGTCCCCATTGCACCAATGGACTTTTCATCATCCCAGCAAAGGGGGCTAAGAAGCAAAAGCCTATAACCTACTTCTCTCAGAGTGCATCGGGAGAAAGAGTAATGGAGATCGCATATCCCGATCCTTCGAAGATAAAAAGGATCTGTCTCCTACAGTTACATAGTGACGCAGTCACAATAGGGAACGTCTTATAAAATTCTTCAAGGAGGCCCTATCTGCGGTGGATGCCCTTTGCGAAGAAACTCCGAAAGCGAAGGAAGAAGAGGGTTATTAAAATAATAAAACAAACATCTTCTCCACGCCCTGAGAAAAATGGGCGTGCACCTCCTACAACTACCTCCGAAACTCCTGAGGTCCTAAGCCGAGGATAAGATAAATGAATACGCCAAAATTGGCAAACAAGGTATGGCGGTTTCTTCTGGAGAGATCAGATCCTCAAAGACGAGGAGGTAATTGTCAAGTTCACCGAGGTGTATCGAACATTAGTCGGGTGAATAAAGATCTCCGGCGATCGCGGGACCTATCTCGAAGAGTTGGACCATGCTAGGTTGCAACACGAGAGACGTTCGAGAAAATGCTCATTGCTCGATCGATGATTTGGTAAAATTCAGGCATTTTGATCACCCAGGTGCACCCAATAAAATCCTTGCTGCGTTGGACTACCGGGTCGATCGGATGGAATTCATCTGGAGAAGATTGACAAGGTCGAGGAGGAAGCCCTAGATGCGATGCATCAAATGGAAAAATTGTTCTAAGAATGTCTCCGGGCTTTCTCACTCCTTCTTTCACCTTGAGGAAGGTAAATGAAACTATTCGGATCTTGAGGAGATCGTCTCTCAGGGCTAGGGCCGAAAGCCACTTTTGACCTTTGAATGCATCAATAACCTTTACGCTTGCCATGATTTTGTGGGGTACTTGATGGAGGTAGGTAATGAATATTTCAAGCTCCTTGAAAAACTCAGAGATGAGTGGGAGACTTGTGAGGTCATCGGTGATCATACAAAAGGTCCTGCCCAGGATCAACTTCATCCGATGGTCAATAAATTCATGGAATATCGGACCCAATTCCATATCACCTCTCCCGAAGCAACAGCAGAAGCAAGATACCCCCTTTCAGCCATGAGATGACGATGAATAGCCTTCTTCCTCTTGGCTTCCTTTTTGTAAATATCTAAGAGTATGTTGGCACAAATGATGACATCATCCATGTTGCACCATGGGATGTTGTCATCCACCAAGTTGCCCAAAGTCAACATTGACTTTTAGATATTTTGTAGATATTTTGTAATTAGTTGTTGGTTTCTTTTTGCCTTCTCTCTTCTCCTTCTTCTATATATACTTGGATACTTGTTGTATTCAAGGGTGGTGGATACTTTTTAGATGAAAAATAGAAGTGAGAAGAAAAGGCTTTGTACTTTTTGTAACAGAGAAAACATTAATACAAATATTAAGACTTTGTGTTGAATATGTGTGTTATGAGCATTTAATCTTTCTTATGTTAGATCTATGCGTTTATTCTGTTGGATCTATCTCTACTTTTTGTCATTTATTCATCAGTATTGCTTTGTTCGTCTATGCAAGTAGGTTCGGCTCTGTTTACTACCAGCCCAAAACATAGACCCTCTGACCTTTCTACTTTGGAATTCATTTCTTTTCTCCCTTTGGATCTATCCTATCTCCTCACCTCACTTCTTTCCCTTCTTTTCACAGTTAGAAATACCCCAACTGGGATGAGATCCCAAACCCCCGAAGGCAGAATATTGTGAGACTTGCACAATTCCTGCTGGTAGAATAGCAATAAACCAGTTTCACTTTGCTGACTCAAAGAGGGGCTATGCCCTGCACACTGTTGGCTCGTCTATCCATAGATCTGCCCAAGCGACAAATTTTCGGACCAACATTTTTTGGCGACTCTACTGGGGATCGAATAGATCTAACAGATCTATGGTAGTGGTATGTTAGAAAATCAGTAAAAAATCAAAAAATCACTACCTGTTTGCAAATTTTAACTTTTGTTCAAAATCCAAAATTTTTGCAAAAGTGATCCAAACTGAAAATTTTCTTCAGGGATCCATAGATCGGGACTAGTTAGAGATCTTTAGTTCGCTGAGTTTTTACAAAAACCATATTTTTCCGTAGATCTGAGTTTTTGACTTTTTTGCAAAATTTCAAACCCTTGCCAAAAGTCAACTCTAAGATCCAAAATCAGCCTACTAAGTTGGCCATTATTTTATCCTCATTAATCTTTGTCATTAAACCACAATCGGTTTCCCAAAAGAGGATAAAATTAAATATCTAGAAAAGTACATGCTGCTGATTTTTGTCCAAAAAAATCAGAAAATCAGCAAGTACAACCAAAAAGAGTTTTAAAATTTGCTCCAAAATATTGCAGATCTGGAAGGTACACTGGCGGGTGAACCATTTACTCATAGCAAGAGAGCTCGTGGAGAAGTCGATCCTACTTTTGATCTACTTCAAAGGCACAACTTCAGTGTTACACCAGCACGCTTCTCCATCACTAAGTTCAGTTGGCCGGTCATCCAGAAGTGTCTCACCTCCACGAAGGAAGCATCTCTCACAAGGAACATCCTCATCTCTTTGCAGTGCTTTGCTGCTCAGTGGAACTATGCTTCCAGCTCGCGTCCTTTTTCCAGCCGTTCAAATGGCAGTACCATGGGGAAATGCTATGGGCCCTCTCGCTTTGCCACATCCTATTCATGCGCTCCCTCACGAAACCGGAAGAATTTTCCCAAATTTGATGGGAGTAGAAACCAAAGCATGGATTCACACATATCCGCATTCATCATGTCATGCAGTATCCTGGATGTGACCCATGAAGATGTGTCAGTTCACCTCTTTCTAGAGACCTTGCAAGGACCCGCAGTGGAATGGTTTCAGCATTTGCCGGCCGGATCTATTACTAGTTGGGCCACCTTACGGACTGCATTTGAAGAAAGGTATAAGCCTTCAGAGGAGACGCGTTCACATTACTGTCCAAGATCACTCACCTGAAGAAGGAGGTCAATGAAACCATGCGTGATTTCATCACCCATTTCAATTCACTAATCAACCGAGTTCCGCCTGCCATGCTGCCAACGCCAGAAAATCAGAAGTGTTTCTTCGTAAATGCCATGAGCTCAAAAGTAAGTTTCTTACTCTTGCAAGAACAGGTCACTACTTTGGTTCTCGCCCAAGCTGCTGCCATACGGATTGAAGATAACTTGCTAATATCTGGTGAATTAAAGCGAGAGCCATCCAAGCCTAAAGCTTCAACTCCTTCTCCTACCACTTCATCTGATCTGGCATTTCAAAAGATGGCGAATGACTTGCTCGCGTTAAAGAAGCAGCTAGCTCAGGCTTCTCCTAGCACTTCATACCGGGATATCCCACGAAGAATTTCACTTCCAACAATGTCCCACAAAGGCCCCACCTACCTACAGCTGCTCCATGGTTGGCACTTGAGGCCCCTCTGGTCAATGCTTTAGCTGAAATCGAAGAAGAGGAGCAAAATTATGAAGAACCTTCATCGCCAGGTGAAGATGATCAAGATGTCGGTGAACCGACTGGCGACTCTACTATTGGGTATATGGAATTTGATGAGGAGGAATCTGATGAAGAAGAGGGTACCCAAGGATATGCAAGCGACAATCATATGTTGTTTTCACCCGCTCACAGGAAAAGAAGCGAAGAAGTTGCTTTGCGAGATGCGAAAAGAAAGGTCCGTGTCAAACACGCCTCCACCATCGCTAAAAGAGGTAGTCCCCTTCTGCTCAACTGTTATTAAGTCTTTTCCAAAGAAATCTTTTCCCCTATCTCCCCTCTGAATCAGCCCTCTCATATTCCTATCAAGACCAGTAATCCTACCCTACCATCGTGAAATGAGGGACTCATTCCTTCATCAACGCAACCCTTGGCCACGTTTGACATAATTGATCATGTTAAAAAGACCAAGATCCAAATGTCAAAGCCGAGTATCTTGATCTAATCTGAACAACTTGCTTGTAAGGTTGACCAAATACATCAAAGCCAAGCTGTCATAACTAACTCTCGAGTTTCCCAAAGGAATCCTTTCTACTCCTCCTGCATCTCGCATAAATGTTGCCTCGACTTCTGCATCAGGAAAAATAGAACCTTTTATCTCTCCCTCCTAATCAATGGTCACAAACTAAGCAACTGCATAATTGATTATGGGGCTTCGATAACATCGTCATGCCGAAAAGTCACCCATGCTCTGGGCCTCACCCTTACCAAGCCTTTTGGCAGATGTTATTCCTTGGAAACCAAGTAGGTTCCGTTGATCGGTCAAATCAAAGATGCGCAGTTTGCATTTGCGGCGTTCCCAGAGAAAAGAGTAAAGATGACCATCCTCGTTGCCGATATTCCGGCAGCATATGGAAATTCTATTAGGAAGGAGTTTTTGCAGTGAGGTTGGTGGAGAGATTCATATGGACTGGTCTAAAGCTAGAATCCCCGTCAAAGGTGTAATGCAAACATTGGAGCCGAATCTCAAAAGAAATACTTGGTTACCAATTCTGATGACCCCAAAGCCCAAATTCTCTTCGAATCATCAGGGATGGGGAACTATTTCTTGTCTACTGAGTCTAAAAAAATGGATGTTCCCATCCAAGAAGAGGATCTTAACAAGATATGGACTTTGCAGTTTGATGGCGTTGCTGCGACTAGTGGATGCGGTGCTGGAGCCATGCTAATATCTCCCGAGGAGGAGATTATTCCTCTCTCTTTCAAGTTGTAGTTTTTCAACATGAATAATACTGCTTGAGTATGAATCTTTTCTACTTGGCATGCAAGCCATGAAAGGAAGAGAGGGAATCAAGAACCTAAAAGTACAGGGTGATGCAGAGCTGGTCGTAAATCAAGTTAAAAGGATATATCAAGTGAAAAATGAAAGGCTCAGGCATTACCACAACGCGGTATGGGACAACATTGAGGAGTTTGACACTTTTTCAATAAAATCCATCCCAGAGCTCAGAATGACATGGCCGACTCATTAGCCATCTCAGCATCCCTCATGCTCCCTCACCCAGGTTTGAAAATAGACACATATACCATTGAGGTAGTTTTCCGCCCAAGCGTGCCAGACAATTCTCAGCACTGGCAGGTATTCAATGATGACAATCAACTTATTGCCTTTCTGGAAAAGGTGGAAAATTTTAGTGAGCTTCATTTTGAAGGATCCACTTCCACATGCCGTGAATCGGTTACGGATCAAGATGAGGGATCAAAGGAAGTGATGGCATATGTCAGCTCAAAGGAAATAAAATTCCAAAAGGTTTGGTTTCTCTAGAATGTTTGTTTGACAGACATGATCATTTTGTTAGGAAGAAAAGGCAAGATGATCCTAACTCCTCCCCAAAAACCGAACCGGTCAATTTAGGTTCGGTAGAACATCCATAGTTTGTGAACATCGGAAAATGTTGCACACCCGAAGAAAAGTGGAAATTTGTCAAATTGCTGAAGAAATACATGGATGTATTGGCATGGTCCTATGCCGATCTAAAGTCTTTCAAGCCAAAAGACGTCCAACATGACATCCCGTTGAAAGAGGGTGTCAAACCCTTTCACCAGAAACAGAGGCACTATAATCCTAAGATCTCAGGTACCATCCAGGCTGAAATTCAGAAGATGTTGGATGTAAGGATCATTTTTCCTATCCATCACAGTACCTGGGTCACAAACATTGTGCCAGTACGCAAGAAAAATGGTGAGATACGCATATGCGTAGATTTTCGTAACTTGAATCAAGCATCCTTGAAGGATAACTACCCACTTCCCATAATGGATCAGGTTCTAGGCAATGACTGGTTCGAAATGTTGTCCATGCTTGATGGTTTTTCGGGCTATAATCAGATTGAAGTCTCACTGAAGACCAATTCAAAACAACATTTACTACCCCTTGGGGCACATTCACCTATAGCAGGATGCCTTTTGGTCTGACCAATGTTGGCGCCACTTTTCAGCGGGCGATGGACTTCGCGTTCAAAGGTATGATGGGGAAGGTCATCATAGTTTATTTGGATGACTTAACTGTGTTCTCTAAATGGCGAGATGATCATTGTGATCATTTGGAGCAAGTATTGAATAGATGCCGAGAACATGGGATCTCCCTAAATCTGAAAAAGTCTATTTTTGGTCACAGAAGGAAAGTTGTTGGGACACATTGTTAGCAAAGAAGGCATGAAGATAGATGCCGAAAGGGTTAGGGCTATTCAGAGCCTTACTTTACCCACAAGCAAGACCGGCGTTCACTCTTTCTTGGAAAAGTGAACTTTCTCAGGCGCTTTGTTCCCGACTTTGCTGAAAAGACTCGCCACATATCAAACATGATGAAAGGGTCACCAACTTTCCGGTGGAGCGAAGAAGGAAAGGTGTCATTCGAGGATATAAAATCCTCCGTCACTCACGCACACCGTTCTGGTATGTCCCGATTTCTCTAAGGATTTTATCATGTATAGCTATGCATCGAGCATCTTGTATCGCCATCTTGATGCAAAAGAATTATGAGGATGTTGAATCCCGATTGCGTTCATGAGCTCTCCTCTCAAGCCTCATGAATTAAAGATGTCTCGATTGGAAAAGCATGCCTTCACCATTGTCAAAGCGATCAAGAACTTGGGTATTATATTCTAAACTCTCACACGTGGTGCTTGGTCACGACACGGCAGTCAAGTCAATCTTAACTCAACAGGAGTTAGGGAGTTTGCGAGGAAATTGGATTGCAAAGGTTCAAGAGTATGATCTAGATATAAAACCAACCAAGTTGGTAAGAGGCAAGGGCCTATGTCAGCTCATGGCTGAAAACCGAGATTCAGAAGACCCTGAGGAAAAGGATGATTGCACCGATGGAGCACAAAGCCAGCTGGAGAAAGCCAATTCTCTACCCATGGTTCTATTTGTCGCTACTAGCGACGAATGGTATTCTGATATTGCTTTCTTTCTCACTTACGGTGAGTGTCCAGCTCATCTAACTTCAAAGGAGAAACATGCTATAAAGCTCAGAGCAGCCAGATATGTCATCTAGGATGACTGTTTATACAAACGCGGAATAGATGGCATCTTCTTGCGATGTGTTGACAAGCCATAGCATAGATAAAGTTACTTGAGAGTTTTCATGATTCAGCCTGTGGTGGTCACTTCTCCTCTTCCGTGATGGCACACAAGATCATCTGGGCCAGGTACTATTGGCCAACGTTGTTTCAGGATACAACCACCTGGGTAGCAAAATGTGAGCTCTGCCAACAATTTGTTGGCAAGCCAAAATTGGTTGCTTTTCCCCTCAGGCCGGTCATTATTGATGAACCATTCAGGTAGTGGGGAATTGACTTTATCGGAGCACTCCATCCCCAATCGAGTGTCAGACATAGTTATGTCCTAACAACAACAGATTACTTCACCAAATGGGTGGAGGCCATTCCTGTCAAGAATGCCACCTCTGAAGTTGTTTGCAATTTCATCAAAGAGAATATCATCGTGAGATTTGGCGTTCCACACAAAATCATTGCTGATAATGCTTCCAACTTCTCCTCACGAGAAGTTGTTGGTTTTTTCTATGAACACGGGATAATCTTGGCCCATGCCTCGGATTATTACCCCCAGGAAATGGTCAGGCAAAATCCAGTAATAAAAACTTAGTGACCATCATACGGAAGCTAGTTGATGAGAGTCAGCGGACGTGGCACAAGTCATTATATGACACTTTGTGGGCGGACCGCATTACTCCCAAGAGGTCTCTCGGTATGTCACCTTTTCAAGTGTTATATGGAATCGACGTCGAGCTTCCCATTTCTGCGAACTTCTTCTGCTCTGCTTGCACGAGCATTGAAGATGAGACTTTCCAAAATTCTCTTGAAAAGAGGATCATGTATCTATCGAGCTTGAAGAAAAAAGAGTAAGAGTGGTCGACGGGATCACCGAACATCAAAATCAAGTTAAGAGATTGTTCGATAAAAGGGCTAAAGCAAAGAGACTTTCCAAGTGGGAGATCTCATCCTTTTGTGGGACAAAAAAAGAGAGCCAAAGGGCATGCATGGGAAATTTGATTCTCTATGGAGAGGACCTTTCAAGATCAAGCAGCTCAATGGAGAGAATAGCTTCTATCTCTCGTATCTAGATGGAACTGATCTCCCGCTTCCCTATAGCGGGCAGCATCTCAAAATATTCAGGAAGTAGAGCTTGCTCTCTTCTTTGTATAGTTTGCTTTATGTTGTGTGTTTTCTTTATGTTGTGTGTTTGCTTTCGTCGTCACCCTTGTTTTTGACTCTGTTACCCAATGGATAGGCACATGTTGATCTGGGGTTCTCTACCCTTGAGCTTCGCTCAAAGATAGTCCCCAGAAAGAGCCAGTTGTTATCTGTAAAATTGACGAGGGCAATTTTACAGGTAACCATACCAAAATTTTGTTCTGGTTCCTCGTCGGGGTCCCTCAGCGTTCGAATGTTGTAAAATCCCTTTCTAGGAAATCTAGTTTTCCGAACTTAGTCATTTTGGTCCTTTTTGGTGGGCACACCTTTTATCTATGCAACACAGACTAAATTTGTGCCCCCTTTATTTCCTTTGGCGCACCCTTTGAAGTGTTGACACAACAATTGTTGCGCCTTCCCGTGATGCACCTTTCTTGCATGCGCCAAGGCACATGCACCTTCCTGTCAACAACAAAAATGTTGCGCCATGTTTTGGTGTGCCAAGGCGCTCAAAATCTAGTGTTGACAGTCCTAAATTTGCAGCCAAAGGCGCAATAATTTCATGTTGACAAAACCATATCCATGCCAAAGGGCGCAAAGTTTTACGTGTCGACACATGTGTTTTGGTGCGCCCCTTTAAAAAGTGGTTGGCACATTTATTACACCTTTTGCCTATATATAGGCACATCCACCCTGTCACTTTCACAATCAAAAAACACGTGATAATATTTATTCCTCTTTTTGTCAGTCAAGCACCCCATCATCCTCGTGTCGCGTTCGTGGACCCCACTTCATTCTCTCATTCTATATATTTTGGGTAAGTGGTCCTTGTTTCTCTTGTGTTTTTGTTTTTGTTGGTTGTTTGTGAGTTTGGTGTAATGGATCTGAGAAGCTTTAAACCCCTCCTGCCCGTTTTGCAAATCTTCCCTCCCAAACCATTTTCACCCTCTTTCCAGATCTGCTGGCCAAGAGGGCTCTGCCTCAAAAATGAACCCAAACCTCTTTGCTGTGCCCCCTTCACCATCTAAATCGATGTGGAGTTAAGCCTAAAAGACCACAAACCCATCAAGAAAGGAGAGAAAACCTAAAAGTTGTTTCGAGCCATTTTCCTCTTGGCACGCATCGCCACCCTTATTACTGACGAAAACACAATCACGCCAAGAAGGCACACTGACCTTGATTGCAACACACAAGATCCCTGCGCCATACATAAACCAAGTAAATCCTAAACCTGGCGCAGGCGCATCCCCCTTACAACAACAAAAAGTGCCATGCAAGCTTTCCTGTGCGCGCGCCAAAGTCCCCCTTTGCGCACATAAAGTTAGTGCTACACGCATTAATCCTGCGCCCTTCGCACACAAAATTCCATGTTACACGCAAATTGCATGCGCCATTGGCGCATCCTGCTCCCATGCAACACTAAAATTATTTGCGCCCAGTATAAAACCATATAAATGGCGCAGGCGCACTCCTATCTACAATAACAATGATGTTATATGCAAAATCCTTGCACCCTGTGCCCTTTGGTGTTGATTTATTCCTTGTAACACTCTTTTGATGCACCATACTATTAACCTGCATAGCTGCGGTGTCCTGCGCCTGCGCCCAGAAGCCTTAAAATTGCTAACTCCTCATTTTGTGATGCTTTAATGGAAGATCTGATGGCTAACATGGCTCTTTTGCGTTGGACTTCGCTCCTTCTTCTTGCAGATCAGCAACTGAACTCAGATCCATATATGTCTACATCAAGCAAAAAGGCCAACCAAGTCAAAGGGTAAGGCTAAGCTTACAGAGGAAGAGATGAAATACAAGTATCAAAGGGTCAGAATGCCCGAGTCCCAGGTAGAATGTGACCTGGACATTAGAGATTCCAAACTTGGTCACATCGACATGGAAGATTTTTGGGCCAGAACCAGGAGGGTCACAGGAAGTCCTTGGATGGACAATCTGGGGCGGTGGTCTACATTTTTTTGGGGAATCCCCATCAGTGCGGTAAATAATGAGTTTATGATGGTGGTGGCCCATTGTTACAATAAAGACACAAGGTGTGTCGAAAATGAAAAGGGCGAGGTCATAATCAACCTCACTTTGCTGGCAGCACTTGAGATCATGCTTTAGGCATTCCCCACCACCCAGACATTTTGTGGTTGTAAGCCAAGAATACTACACCAAGGCATGGGAGGATAATAAGGACAAATGCATGCAGCTGATGAATGAAAGTGTACTTAAAGAATAAGAAGGTGATAACCAGGTGGCCACAGGTTATTCACCGTAGTGACTTCTCTGAGGAACTGAGTGATACCATCACGTTCCTAAGTAGAGTTTTTGGGCTTTCTGATGCCCATTACTTTCACAAATGGATGCTCAGGTACCTAGAAACCATGAATAAGAATGTGCCTGATCAGCGCTTTGAGTGGGCAGAGATAATAAGCAGCACCATATCTGAGTAGCTCCAACAACTCACCACAATGGGGAGGTTCTACATGAACTCCTACGTAGTCTACGTTGCAGCCTCGGAGAGGGATTATCCAGCACTGAGCCGATGCGGGGTTTGGCCTCAGGTAAAGATATATGAATACTACCCAGAGCTGAAGCTGGAAATAACATCTCATAGAGTTTACCAAGATCAATGATGCTTTCTTCTATGGCATCGTCTACCTTTTGAGGCCAAATATGACTCATGGTCGGATGACCAAGAGCATAGTCACAGCGACTGAGAAGTGGGGAGCACTATTTACCCAATTCCCCACCTTCACCTATCTCAGAGCAGCTAACTTCTTGGGGAGCCCACTAAATTGCCAAGGTATGCTTGGCCCTAAGCTGATCCTGTTGGAGTTGTCCAGACAACTCATAACATACCATGAGAAGTGTCTGAAGAGAAAGAAGGGTGGAACCCTTTCCCCCTCACAGTGGGTAGGTATACCTGCATTTCTCACACCAAGGCCCAAGAGATGTTTGCAGAGTTAGAACTGCTCAATCTAAAGCACAATTTCTGGCAAGGCCCACCTTCGATCCAAGAAATTACCTTCCCAAGGAAAAACTTCGATCCAATCCACATTCCACAGATCGAGGACATCTATATCGACCTGTATCATGAGGTCGAACTTAGAAGGAAGGATCACTCTCACTTTGGCCTTGGCGGAGATTATTCAATATGGCGTGGCCATTGTTCCAAAGGGTTATCAAACCACTGATCAAGAAGTTGATCAAGTGTATCTAGACACGGATGGGGACAACTGGCCATTTGCTGCAATTGATAGAACAAAAGCACCCCAGACCATTGAAGAAAGGGTCAAAGAAACATTGCGGCGAACAGAACACTGGTGCCGAATGAATGGCCTTATCTACCTCGGAGTAGATTTCACCACGTCCCCTTTGGGCAATGCACCTGTCAGGCTGAAAGCATCTGCCAAAGGGCAAAGGCAAGGATAAAGAGGGAGAATCAAGCTCCACTCAAGAAGAAGCTCCTGAAAATCCCTCCTTCCACCACACAAGAACAGGTTGTGAGTCTGGTATCCCCAGAGAAAGAAGCGGCGGAAGGTGTTCCGATGGGCACATCCACTCAGGGTGTTTCCACAGCTACAATTACTGAGGTCCCTTCTATTCCTTCTCCCTCTCCTCCTTCCCCTCCTCATGTGACTCAAGTGACCATTCCTTTGGTCGTATCCTCTCCCCCATCTTCTATTGTTCCCCCTTCCTCTTCCTCCATCTTCTCTTCTCTCGCGGAGCTGTCCCCCACTATTTCTTCTCTCATCTCTCAGCTCCCTTCCATTCCCACGACTACCTCCTCCCTACGGTATCCCTCCCCATGAGCACTTTCTCGGCCTCTCTCTCGATGCCACCACCACGTGTCTCTACCATTTCCCCTCATCCTTTGCTTTGCAGCTGCTCCCTCTTCCACCTCTGGTCCCGCTCCCTTTAAGTCTGGCATGGATCTCCCAGCATCTGAGCCAGCAGAAGAGGAAAGTCCCCATTGCACCAATGGACTTCTCCGTCATCCCAGCAAAAAGGGCTAAGAAGCAAAAGCCTATAACCCGCTTCTCTCAGAGTGCATCGGGAGAAAGAGTAATGGAGATCGCGTATCCCGACCCCTCCAAAGATAAAAAGGATCTATCTCCTATAGATTATACGTGACGCGAGTCACAATAGGAACGTCTTCTAAAGTCTTGAGGGAGGCCCTATCTGCGGTGGATGCCCTTTGCAAGAAACTCCAAGAAGCGAAAGGAAGAGAAGAGGCTATTAAAAGAACAAAAAAACATCTTCTCCACGCCTGCAGAAAATGGGCGGTGCACCTCCTACTGACTACCACTCCGAAACTCCTGAGGTCTAAGCGAGGATAAGATAAATGAATACACCAAAATTGGTGAACAAGGTATGGCAGTTTCCACCTGGAGAGATCAGATCCTCAAAGACAATGAGGAGGTAATTGTCAAGTTCACCAAATTGTATCAGAACATTAGTCGGGCGAACAAAGATCTCTAGGTGATCGCGGGACCTATCTCCAAAGAGTTGGACCATGCTAGGTTGCAACACGAGACGTTCCAGAAAATGCTCATTGCTCGATCGATGATTTGGTAAAATTTGGCATTTTCGATCACCCCGGGTACCCAACAAAATCCTTGCTGCGTTGGACTACCGGGGTCGATCGGATGGAATTCATCTGGAAAGATTGACAAGGTCGAGGAGGAAGCCACGGATGCGATGCATCAAATGGAGCAAATTGTTCTAAGAATGTCTCTGGGCTTTCTCACTCCTTCTTTCACCTTGAGGAAGGTAGATGAAACTATTCGGATCTTGAGGAGATCGTCTCTCAAGGCTAGGGCCGAGAAGCCACTTTTGACACTTGAATGCATCAATAACCTTTTGGCTTGCCGTGATTTTGTGGGGTACCTGATGGAGGCAGGTAATGAATATTTCAAGCTCCTGAAAAACTCAGAGATGAGCGGGAGACTTGTGAGGTCATCGGCGATCATACAAAAGGTCCTTCCCAGGATCAACTTCAGCCGATGGTCAGTAAGTTCATGGAATATCGGACCCAGTTCCATATCACCTCTCCCGAGCAGCAAGCAAAAGCAAGATACCCCCTTTCAGCCACGAGAGACGATGATGAATAGCCTTCTTCCTCTTGGCTTCCTTTTTGTAAATATCTAAGAGTATGTTGGCACAAATGATGACATCATCCATGTTGCACCATGGGATGTTGTCATCCACCAAGTTGCCCAAAGTCAACATTGACTTTTAGATATTTTGTAGATATTTTGTAATTAGTTGTTGGTTTCTTTTTGCCTTCTCTCTTCTCCTTCTTCTATATATACTTGGATACTTGTTGTATTCAAGGGTGGTGGATACTTTTTAGATGAAAAATAGAAGTGAGAAGAAAAGGCTTTGTACTTTTTGTAACAGGAGAAAACATTAATACAAATATTAAGACTTTGTGTTGAATATGTGTGTTATGAGCATTTAATCTTTCTTATGTCAGATTTATGCATTTATTCTGTTGGATCTATCTCTACTTTTTGTCATTCATGCAAGTAGGTTCGGCTCTGTTTACTACCAGCCCAAAACATAGACCCTTTGACCTTTCTGCTTTGGAATTCATTTCTTTTCTCCCTTCGGATCTATCCTATCTCCTCACCTCGCTTCTTTCCCTTCTTTTTTCGTAGAGTCGAAATACCCCAACCGGGATGAAATCCCAAACCCCGAAGGCATATTGTGAGACTTGTGCAAGATTCCTGCTGGTAGAATAGCAATAAACCAGTTTCGCTTTGCTGACTCAAAGAGGGGCTATGCCCTACACACTATTGGCTCATCTATCCATAGATCTGCCCAAGCGATAGATTTTCAGACCAACACAATATCACATTCTACATGGTTATCGGTACATCTCTTATTTACTTTATGTTATCAATTATTCACTCAACAACATAAATTAGGGGCAAATATAGACACAAAATCATGCACTTGGGTACATTTCTAGGTCCTAAAAGCATACTTGCATTCATATGATTCATAAGCGAGAAAAATAGTTATTAAAAACTATCTTTGGCTTTTTTTTGTGTTTCTCATTTTCTATTTGGTATTACACACCCTACACCCCATTCGGTATTTCACTTGCTTATTTTTCATGACCTCCTACACTAGTGCCCAGACACCCTCATCCCCTCCTGGAGCCCCCCGACTTCTTTCCACCTTACTCGCTCTTTTTGGGTGTCCTTTTATCTTTTGGGCATCTTATTTTCTTATGGTTTAGCCTTCCAGTTTTCAATTAAGAAATTCAACCAAGGGAATCATATAAATACAAAGCTATATGACAAAAATAAAGGACCAAGCTCTAAGCATCTATTATCATCACCTAAGGTTGCATCCAAAGGCATATAAGAGCATCCAAGGCATCCATATAGCATTCATTCAAGGAAAAAAGGACTCGTATTTTTTGCATACACTATATAGGAAGCGGAAGTTCATTATTCCATCCACACATCTATTTACATTGCTACATCTAGATACTAACCGCTATTGAGTGCACTTACACAAGAGCATCCTAGGGCACAATTATTTCACACACACACACACACACACAAGAACTACATGGAGTATGAGATGTAGTGCAGTGCTTGGTTGTAAGTTCACTCATTCGGGTAACCATCGGGGTTAGTCCGACTCCTCATATTGAATTTTTTTGGTTTGATGTCGTATTGTGGGTTTTACAGTGAATTTTTCTTTTATAGGTTACAGGTACATCCATTGATCAAGGTACAACATATAGGTGAATAACAATGACTATCAACAACACTTGTGCAACACTAGAAAAATTAGGTTCGACCATATTCACACCTCATAGGCACCTAAAAGCATACTCGCGCCCATGTACCCTTGACCCAATTCAGTGCCCTAGTCCGGCCTTATCCGACAATTCCATATTTTATAGTGCACATTTCATGCAGTCTTCTCTCTCTATTCATAAATTTTCTTATCCGGATCGGTTCCGGAAAGGCGCAAATCAGCTAAGTCCTCTCTCTATTGCACTTAGGGTTTCATAATTATTAGTTTATTGCTTGTGTCAAATCTATAATTTGGAATTTATTTATCATACATGACTCTATAATTAGGGTTTTATAAAATTCTATTTTTGTTAAATCAATAACATTCATGATTTCCCAATAGATAATGATGAAGATATGCATGAGTGGGAGGTATTATCTAAATTGGTTCCCCATAAGGATATGAAAATGTTTAATATTGAATTACTCGGTCGATAGGACTATGACCTAGACTACAATTGGGGGCAAAAATTCATTGCCATTAAAATTACAAGAATTAATCGCACACTTTTTGATACCATTTGTTCATCACCACCAAAAATCAATATGATCCAAAGATTTTATCTTACTCCTAGTAGTTTATTTGAAAATCAATTAATCATATATGATATGGTAGGAAGAAATTATGACCATGATGGGAATCAAGAACCACTTAAATTCATTATCTTATGAAAAATGGAATAGATGAATCATATTTCATCATATGCATCAAACATACATTAGATGCCTAATTAATAGGTGGAAAAGGCCTTTTATTTCTCTTTGTTCCTACTAGTGTCAGCAACTTTAAACATACATGTTAAAACCATACATAATAGTTGTAGGCTACTAATTAGAAATGTACAAGCTTCGGAAGAAAAATTGTTAGTCACATTTCAATGCACATGCATTAAATTCTCATTAATGCGATGAGTTTTATAGGATAAAAATGTTTAAGAGATATTAATGGGTACATGCAACAAACATTTCTAGTAGATACAAAGAAACATTTTGGAGGTTAATCAATTATTCTTTTGGGCTTCTTTCGTCTCTATCACTTGTAAATGACATCCCTCTTTAGGTTGGTAAGTTTTGATCATAACTATATCCTCTACTCCAAACAAATTTACATATGACAAAATTTACTTGTAGAAATTTACAAATTTTTAATAATTAAACCCTTTTACATCCATGATTTTATAATACTTTCAAGAAACACAACTAGGAGAATATTCTAGAAACCTTCAACACCATTATTACATTACAAAGAATATTTCATCAAGAGGGAAATGATCATTAATAAGTCATATTTAGAACAATATTAACAAGCATTAAAAAATCCACAACCTAAATTTGATAATTGGGAAAATCACATGAAACAAATAAACTCATGCTTGAGACACATGTCAAATTTGCATCGTTTGATTCAAAAATTCACTTGTATGCAAAAATAATTCAATCAAAATACATAATAAGATAATGCTTAAATGTATATGTAGACCTTTTGTAAACAATATTATCAAGTATACAAGGCACTTAGTATTACAAGCCATCGATGGTGACCATTTGACAATGAAGATTTTATTTGTATTGGACAATGCATGATGTTAATGTGTAATTTTTACATTAATGCAAGATTAGTAAAAATGTTCTTGGTATAGTTCAACACATTGTGTATAAATATGGTCAAAGAGTACCCAAATTGGTTCAAGACCACCCAACTTATCAATATGTGTAATCATATAACTTGATAACTACAATGGTGCACCATGGCAATCCAAATAACCCAAAATAGTTAAAATAATATTTGTAATAAGATGTGATCATAAGAAATATCCACTTAATATGGTTTGGGAACTTACTATATATATGTCCCAAGGATTGACTTTGCATAAAGCAACCATATATATTGGAGATGCGGAGAAACTAAGGTTAACTTCCAACAATATCAAAGAGTTAAGTCTATTAACTCATTAAGAATATCTCCATTGAGCACTACACCAATATATATATGATGCTTGAAGAGAAACATCTACAAATGTTATCTCCTATTTCCAATAATAGTTATGTGTCATACTAATGCTATTACGTTGCATTTTCTTTCGATTTTTTTAATAAATATAACTAAATACATATAATTCCCTTATTATTCACATGGATGATTATCAAGATAATTTTATGAAACATTTGCACCAAAATAGTATGTAAACAATATGTGGCATTGACACACACCGAGAACATTTATTATATACACAAAGTGGGAAGGAAATAACCAGGTCACACACAAACAACATCTATTACATAAATTGATTAACTAAAAATGTAATATATAGGTACTAGTTAATCTAAGCTATGAACAATATAAATAACATAAATGGATGTTGTAAATAAATGTAAAGATGACCCAAGAAACTATGAAAAAGGAAATGCTAACCCTAATGTGCAAGAGAGAAGAGGAAAGAACTCAGTTGAATAGAATATGCTCACGAGGTTGTCTCACAGAGGTGACTAGAAAATTTGGGAGTAGGAATGACTATGCAAGAGCCTTGAAAAGGATGGATCTGGGTTCATTATCTAGACTGGGGTGCATGGAGAGGGACTAGGGCACCTGTGGGTGCTCTGGTCCGATAAATGGGTGTATAGGTGTATGTAAAAGCTCTAGATATGATTCTCACAGTCCGGTGGGTGGTCCAAAACCCTCACTATCTATCACATTAACTTTGTTGCATTGCTCCGGATGTTGCTGATATTCCAAGATAATGAAAAGACTTGTAAAATACCAAGGAGTATCAAAACCCTAAAAATAAGAATTCAAATGAATCGGTCATAATGACCTCAACTGCCACAACAAAGTGGGATTACTAATTGAGTGTTGCACTACATTTCAGACCCAAATGTAGTTCTAGTGAGTGTGTGCATAATGTGCCCTAGGTGCTCTTGTGCTAGTCATACTTTGTGAAGTAGTGAGCAATAACTAGATGTATAAAATGTAATAGAATGTGTGCATGGAATATAATAGAATCCTCCCCATATGTTGTGTGTGATGTAGATGACCTAGCCTTGTGCCTTGTGATGGAGCTATGTGGATGTAAGTGATCTCTAATGCAATAGATGGATGTAACTCTAGATGGATGGTAGTAGTGACTAGTGTTTGGTCCCTCATTATGGTATCATAATTTTGTATCTATAGGGATATCTTGATCTAATTTCGTAATTAACCCCAAAATAGCTGACCACCAAAAAGATAAGAAACTAAAATGTTTTGAAAGTTCCCAAAAGGTGGCAGGAAAGTTCAAGAAGGATCGTGATGCCCATTATGGGACCAAGGTGCCCATGGGTGCCCAAATCAGGCTAAAATGACAGAATATGATGAAAACATACTGGGCATGTGTGTGATGGAGTTTGGAAATGATGATAGAAATCAAATAAAAATGGCCAAGAGACAAGGGTTAATTAGTACTTTATTCACTCAAAACCCTCTAAATAGTAGTTCGAGATGGGGATTGAATAATGTCTAAAGTGCATGATTTTTATCTACATTTGCCCCCATTGTATGTTAGTGAGCGAAATCTCGGTAACATAAAGTAGATAGAGATGCGTACTGATGCTAATGTAGAGTAACAAAGAAGGCGTGCTAAAGGACTAGAAAAAGTGTGGAATGATTAAAAAATGATGGACCGTGGAAACTAAAGATGAAAATGCACAAAAAAGTGACGAGAGTGAACCTAGTATGCAAAGTGTGTTTCCACAAAGTTTTTTTGTTGAGGTGACAACATTGTTGTTGTTTTTCCCCATTTGACTTCTTGTTTCTCATATGACTAGAAATTATGGATAAAACAATCAAGTATTCAAATATATATGTATATGTGTGTAAAAACGCAATGTAAAAGACACATGTAAAAGTAAAGTACATAAAATGAAAAGTGTAAATGGAACATGTGCACCTAATCCATGTTGAGAGAAAGAGTATAGAAGGATATCTTGTACTATTGGGGTTTTTTGGGCGATCTGACACCATAGGTGAAGAAGTATAGGGAGGAATTTCTGTGTGTCCTCCAACCTTTAATAACTTCCTTGAATGTGAGTGAAGAGATCTTTGTACTATCTTTTTTTTTGGGTGATCCGATGCCACTTGCCGAAGTAGTGTAGGGAGGCACATCCACTGTAGCCTCCAAGTTTGTAATTGCTTCCTAGAATGCTAAGGACTCCATGTCCTATAAAATTCATTATGTATGGATTTCATAGATTGGTTTAAACTCACTCGTTGTATGTAAACCCATAATGCTAAGGGTAGAAAGTGCACTAAACTGAACCGGTGTAAATGCGTTGTGAGACTCAAAACCCCAAATTATGGCCCCCTCTTTAGAGGTGCATGCAACGTCATTGATAAGAGAATGTGGCCCCAAAAGAGGACCAACTGCATGAATCTTGAAACTCTACCCCGTAGGGGAAGGGACTGCACTTGGTATAAACCAAGGTGCACACAAACAATGGCTATCCATATACAAGTATTAGTATGAACAAGCATGCATGTAAAAAACAATATGTAATCTACACAAACATGTTGTAAAAGCTACCAAGAAAATTAGTGTAAACACTCAAGAAGATAAGGAAGACGCACAAAGCATGCAAACATGGGACATCAATCATGATGTCACAAGGCACGCAAGGCCATCATGACCACAAACAAAAAAAGAGTGTGCACACCAAACATAGGGAAAATCCCGCAAATAAGAGAAAACAATAGCAAACAATGTAACAAACAAGTATGGAAGCAAATATCTCTTCATAACAAATGTTGCACATGAAAAACCCATTAGCATGTGTAAGCACCTAAACTTTACAAAGAAAATTGAATGACTAACTAAGGAAGGCTAACACCATTTCCACATCTAGGAATGTAGCATTAATATATAAGTTAAAGGGAATGCTTAACTAGTATGAAGACAATACAAAATCTAACTAAACATGCCTACTAATATGATTGAATTACCTAACATGGGCCTAAATAGACCTAAGAGGGAAATCAAATGGTTATGGTTGCTACTCCAAACAATGGTGAAATGACCTCTCCAAATGACATGTTAAGTCACTTTAGATTATTCATCTACTAACCTTGTTGAAGCCTTTAGGCAAGGGTTTGAACTTGACTATAAATCATATTTATTATATGAGATACAAATCAAAGCATAGTGTAAAGTATAAAGGAATGAGGTGCACCCTTTTTATAGTTTTCCTTATAGGATAAACTTGTATTTTGGTGCATGTGGGACTGAAAGCCGCAAATTATATTAGAATTTCTAATAATGATTAGGCCTAACTAATCACAATTAGTGACTTATCAAGTGATTAAGAGGTATGGAGCCTTAATCAACCGCTTAGGGTTAACTAGAAGGTAAGGATAAGCTTTTGAATCTTGTTGAGATGTTGTGGAGGTGAATGGGGTGATTTTGAGTGGTTGGAAGAGGGGTTTAAGTCAATACTAGGGTATATTGACCAAAACAAGGGCAAAATAGGCTTAATTAGCCTATAAATGCTAATTGTCTATTTTGAAGAGGATTTTGACTTATGATTCATCGTAAAGTGGCATCCTGAATGCGAAAGAGGTTTGGTGATCAATGAAGTGCTTGTTAATTGACCAAAGTGGCAAGAAACATTAGTTAATTAGTAAAGATCACTAATTATAACAAAATTGGGAAGAATAAGAGTGATTTGTGTGCGTTTTGGCAATAAGATTGCAAAAGCAGAATTTAGGTGTCTACATTTGCCCCTGTTTGAGGTGAAGTTAGTGACTTCACTTCAAATATAGTAGACAAACATAAACAAGTAAATTTTTGAAGAAAAATTAGTGGAATGAAGGATGCCCCTTGAGTGTTGATGGGGTGATAGAAGAATTCAATCAACAATCAAAAATATGATTGAAATGGATAGAAGAAAATGGGTCAGAACGGGCGCGAAACCCTTAGGTATTGAGAAGGAATAAGGATAGGGATAAACGTGGTTGTTTATTGCCCTGGGTGATTTTTTAGGAGAAAAATTAGTAATGGTAATAAATGATAATGGAGAAGAAATGATTAATGGAGAAATATAGGACAAGTCCAACCTTTGCATCCAGCCTTTCAATAAGCAACTTGTTTATATCATTTTGCCCCTAGGTCTACATCATCAGCCTTTATTTAAAATAAACAAAAGTGTAAGATAACATGAAAATCTAAATTACTAACAATTGTTTACTGCTAAAAATACACAACTCCATGCAACATACATTATGCAATGCAATACGAGAAAGTAAAACGATGCTTAACTCAATGCAACATACACAATGCAATGCAATACGAGTAAGTAAAAACAAACTTAACTCAATGCAACATACACAATGCAATGCAATACGAGTAAGTAAAATGATGTTTACCTCAATACAACATACATAATGCAATGCACTATGAGTAAGTAAACTAACTAACCTAACAGATAAACTAGTACAATCACACACAATCAAACAAACAACATTCAAGACAATTACATCAATTTTTTTGTTATCAAGTTGTAGTTCCCAAATGTTTGTGTTGTAACGACAAGGGTTAAAAATGGTGCCCCAAGCAAGGATACATGCAAGGGGAATAATGGAGGACATAAGCGATCCCATGGAAAAGCTTGCATGCGATACGACATAGTCTTTGATAACTCATTGTTACACGGAGTACCAACATAGCATGCAACCAAGATTTTGTTAATGGAGGTAGATCACAATGATCCACAAATTATTTGAGACAAGAATAAGCAAGAACGTTAGAAAGATGGTTTTGTAGGACCAATTTCGATGTTCGAGGATGATGCCGATACAAAGCTTTCAAATGTATGTAAGCCATTTGAAAAATGAAAAACCATAATTTTTGAAAAATCTAAAGACAAAATTAATGTTACCATTGTGTATCTTGCTTCAATACCTTTCCAACGCAAAAAAATGGATTCATTTCGAGGTCAAGAGAAAAAGTTATGGCCTACGCAATGTTGGGTGCACCTATGCATTCAGGGGAGTGCCTATGTTGGGTAGTATGGGCGCTTGGTGCCTATGTTAGCCAATTATTTAGATTTTGACTTTTGTTGGCTAGCGTGAGTGCCTCAGGCACCACCGCGCCAATATTTTGTGTTTTCTTTTGCATTTTTGAGACAAAGATGGGCACTTGGCGTCTTTGTTGGCCCCGTTTATGGTTTTTACATTTTTCTAGGCAACATGGGCACCTGGGTGCCTATGTTGGCCTACTTTTTTTATTTTTTGCATTTTTGCATGTAGCATGGGCTCCTAAGTGCCTGTGTTAGCTTCCTTTTGACACTTTTGGATTTTTGCATGCAACATGGGTGCCCGAGTGTCTTGTGTTGGCTTCCTTTTGCATTTTTAATTTTTGACGCAAAGATGGGCGCTTGAGTGCTGTGTTGGCATGCATTTTACATTTTTTAATTTTTTTGGCTACAGATGTATGGGCGCTTGGGTGCCTCTATTTGTCATTGTTCAACATGGGTGCCAGGCGCCTTTGAAACACTGAATGCACTACCTATCTTCCGGAGGCCATAACTTTTGCTTCCAACCTCGAAACAACTCCATTTTTTTGTGTTAGAAAGGTATAAAAGAGAAATATGAAATGGTAAGATAAATTTGGGTTTTTTAATTTTTCTTACCAACTTTTTTTGGGCTTTTAATTTTTCTTTTACCAATTTGTTTGGGTTTTGATGTTTATTTAGATGTTTTGTTTCAATTTTTATGTTTATTTGGATGTTTTGAGTTTTCCGACTAACATATTTGAATTTTTTTATTTTATAGAAGTTTTTATAAAGATATATACAGAAATCAAGAAACGTTGATGCCCTGAGCGACAGATGGGATATACAAGGGTGGAATTCCACGCGCATGCGCAAGAAAGCAAAGATGTGAAATTACCCCAGTGTTAGATGGGAATATTCAAGGCAAACTCTTCACACACAGAAGTTGGATCATGGCCAATATAGATAGGTTCAACATGATGATGAATATAACCCAATGACATGCTAGGAAGGAGCAAGGATGCCCCCAACGTAAGCTAGCCAAGAAGCACATGATAGCAAGAAGTGGAAGATTGTTTTTGTGAAGGGGAAAAAGGTGCCTGTAAACATGGAAAAAGGAAATCTTATACACATGGATGTTCTGAATGAAGTAAAATAACAATGTGAATGTATCTTAGAAGCCTCGCAATGAATAAGTGATTAGCCAAAGGCATGAATCATGAGACAAGATATAGACTAGAGTAAGAGTCTGAAAAAGGTCCAAAAAAAGACATTTGGTAACATACTAATCATGTTTTCTCATAGATATATAGTGTGTGCACATGGAAATTTATTACCTCTTGAAGGGGAGATTTGATAGACAACAAGTGAAGAAACCATAGCCAATGTGTAACAATGATTTATTTTTCAAAGTTGATTTTTTTGTGAATGGATTTATGGAAGGATAATTGTACATTACTCCACTTCGCCACAGTGTGTCCATATCCCTTATGGAAATGCATTTGATTCTAATCACAACATTTCTCTCATCACATTAGGCATCCATAGCCTCGGTAGAGTTTATTGGAAATACCCCAAGAGACGGTTATATATTAATTTGATTTTTCTTTTAGCTTTGGATTTTTGATTTGATTGATTTTTTTTTTTCTAAAAACTTATTTCATCTCTCTTATTTGACAAGGGGTTAAGAACCATCGATGGCTTGATGGAAGGAGGTGGAAGTTCTTGTGATGATGACATTGGCTAGTGCTAACAAATATATCCAAAATTTCTTCTCAACAAGTTTTTTTAGATGTTGATTGTGATAATATCTCTACGAGGTCAGTCATTTTTTAATTTACCAAGGTGATAAAAGGAGAAGTTCAAACATATACCATAGAGATAAATGTCGTAAAATGCGTGCAAATTGGCTAACCAAAATATCACCGAAGGCATGAAAATGGTAGAAAAACTTGTAGAATAATAGAAAGGAATGGAAGAAACAAAATCCATGTGTATGCAATACCTGATTGCAATGTGTGTTCATTTACCTTTGATTTTTAAAAATATTTTCTCATATTTTTGTATTTTGTCTTTTTTGAAAGGCGGGACCGACAAGGTCACTTGGCATGATAAGATCCAACAACAATGTTAACAATTTCCTTGATAAGGAAGACTAAGCCTATTTACTTATCAAGAGCCATATTATCCCCGATCTCAATGATCGTGGTGAGCTCATACTCAATAGATGATTGCATTTTATCATGAAACATGGATTTTGTGTGTGGGAGCTTGAGGTCCATATCCAGAGGTTTCTACACTTTATGCCATACTTGATGGGTGTGTTGATGTGCATTTTGAAGCACCATTGATTCTGAACTTTAAGATTGTTTAATTTTTTTTTATCTTTGGAGATATTTGAATTATTGATTTGAGCATGATGAAGGAACCATTTTGGTTTCCTATAAGCTACTATGTGACTTGTCTAATCCCGAGAAGTGGGAGAAGAAAGTGGATGAATAGAATTGATGTGAGAAATGACGGTGGGTTTGCCACAATCATTGATAGAAGAACAATATGATGGACGTGAAGGATACGGTCCAAGAATTGAAGAGGATGGGCTACCAGGAGGTGTCCCATAGACTGAAGATAAAGGACTACAAGGATGTGGCCCTAAGATTGAAGATGAAGGACTATCTGGTGACGTCCCATAGATATAAGGTAAAGGACTACCTAGAGGTGTCCCATATATAGAAGAAGATGGGATATTAGGATGTGGCCTAAGAATCAAAGATGAGGGATTTCTAGGATGTGCCCCATTATAGATGAAGATGGGCTACTAGGAGGTGAGCCACATATAGAATAAGTCAGACTACCAGGAGGTGTCCCATAGACTGAAGAGGAAGGACTACTAGGAGGTGTCCCATATATAGAAGATGATGAAATACTAGGACGTGGCCCAAGAATAGATGAAGATGGGATACCGGAGGTGAGCCACATATAGATGATGTGGGGATACTGGAGGTGGCCCACATATAGAAGAAGATGATGGGCTACCAGGTGGTGACCCAAGGTAAGATTGTGATGGAGGAATCATGATAGATAAAGAATGATTAGGTAATGAGAAGATAGGTCGTGGATCAATGCTAGACCTAGGCATTTCATTGCTCAATGAAGAATGTGAAGATGGAAGAATAAGAGGAGGATAATGTTTGATGATCTTAGGCTCTTCCTCTATTTTATAACAAAAGGCATCAATATCTTCCTCCCAATATGTGAACATATCGAGGTATAAAGAGGTTTCTTGCTCATAAAATTCTAGAGGAATTTCTTCATGTACCCTCATAAATTCTCTAATTGCTTCTTCATTCTGAAATGAATCAATCGGTGTGGGTAGTTTTTCTACCACAAGAGGTTGATTAGATGAATGCGACATGGGAGTTGACTTGGATGATTGATTAGAAGGAATTTGAGTTGGAGAGCTCTTCAATAGAAGAAAGGGTCATTGAGGTGACAAAGAAATGGGGTCCTGTGAAGACAGGAGGACTGTGACTTAGGAGTCATATTAGAGGAATAGTTCAAATTGGAACATTAAGAAGAATAAGAAGACTTAGAATCAATGGCATTGGAATTTTAAGAAGAATTAGAATCATACCACTTACCATTATTTGAAGATGGGGAAGAGGTAAGTGAACGAGTTCTTTAGCATGAAGAATCAAACGAGGTCTAGTTGTGATAAACATCCTTTGATGGAAATGTTGAAACCTAGGTTCATTATTGTCATAAGTATGTGAAAATGCGTGATAATCACCTTTGTTGGCACATGCCTAGACATAGATAGTCCAGGGGATATGACAGGGTTATTGTGTTGACATGTTCAACATGTGTATCTACACAACCAATGAGAGCATCAAAATTATTCTCCTCATTAGACACATAATTAAAATTCTTGTCCTGATTATGTTTAGGAAAATTCTTCATATTGGGGATTTGTTAGGAGTGGATGAATCCATCTCCACATCGCCAATTTTGATTAAGTCTTGGATGTAGTGCTTATCTGTTTTGTGACCTTTAACACAATGGGAATTAGCAATATTCATTATCTCTAAACCATGATGGTTTAGGCACGTCATCCTCATAAGGCATAGTTTCAGGATATCTAACCATATTAACCACCTCTAGTTGTTTTAGTATTGATGACATTGATTCAGATAGAGGAGTGAAAGTACGATGCTTATACTCCATAGGTAGAGCTCCCTTTGCAAGATTCAAAGGAGTGTTGTTTTGAATGACTTGTACTCATTTAGAGTCTACTATCCCATCACGAACAACATTTTTGTTCCTATTAGTGACAAACTTCATTTTGTCATTAGATTTAGAATCATTATGATCTCGGGAGAAAGGTTTTAGAGTCCCCTTGGCTAACAAAACTTTTTCAATTTGACTCCCTTTTTTTACGACCTCTTCAAATGTGTTGCCACAATGCATTTGCAAATGGAACGTAATGTTTAGATGGACGCTGGGAAAAAATATTGATTAACTACTTTTCGGGTATGACACAAGGAAAACTACTAGATAATCCTCTCCATTATTGTAAAAATGTAGCGAAGTTTTCATTATTTTTTATTTCGCATTGCAGAGATACAACATGGTGACATCATTTTCTATATTAAAAGAGAAGTGTCATACAAAACTTTCTGCAAGTTCTGGCCATGTTGATGAGGAGTATTTGTCTGGTTTTCATGATATGAAGCCTTAGGTTTGGCTTTCGGTATGGCTTGTTTCACAACTTTTGGTTGTTCCTTTTGTATATGTGAAGCCAAACTTGCCAATTGGTGAGTGAGGGCTTGACCTGTTGTTCTAATGTAACCTCTTAAACGGGTATTTCATTATGATCTTCATTAGGGGGAGGTTGTGCATGATGAACATGTTCTTCATGGTCTTCACAATGAATTTTAATAGGAGGTAAATGATAGTCTTCGTCGTTTTCGAAAGGTACTTCCTCATTATTGTTGTGCAGAAGTAGAGGCATGACTTGGGTTTAATATGTCATCTATATGGCGATGAGGACATTCCACTTCCTCTTCCCCTCAAACCATTATGGCAATGAGAGAAGGGTCCACCGTGGGAGGTAACCTAGCTCCTAGTTCCATAACATGCATAAGAACCTCATGTTTGTTTTGAAAAATGTAATCATCAAAATTGGCAGGAGGACGCTCTATATTCATATGAGGAGACTCTTCCTCTCCACCACTATGGTCAACCATGAGATTATCCTCTAAGAGAGGGTTGTCACCTCCAAATATATTGGTTCCTAATTTTCAGGATCCCATCCTCGTAGTAGGCATACTCGAGATAGGAAATACAACGCGAAGAATTTCCACTAAGGTTTACTAAAAAGGGACCTTAGTCAAATTTTTGCAACGTAATGACGTTAAATTTCCAAAGCAAGGTGACTATAGAATAACCAAAAAATTGATAGATCAAAGAAAACGTGTGAACTAAAGAACAACGAACAAGCTACCCTAACGCAAGGTAATATATGACACAAGTTTTCCTTAGAATAATACAATGATGTACAATGCTCAAAATTTAGTTACACCAAATAGTTTATTCTCTAAGATTTCATCTAGATAGGTTTGTAACCAAATAGTGACAACACAATATCACCAGTTAGGTCAAGTTTGCAACAAACAAGGCCTAAATGATAAGAGAATGTTGATGCGATCTTCTAATAAGATATACTAAAATCTAGTTTCTAAACACTAAAAAGTCTAAGCTTTGTAAAATGAATGATACAAATGTGAGCAGCGTAACAATGCTATTTGGACACATAATCAAACTTTACAAGAAAGCAATATTTTAGTATCAAAATGGCATTATAGCGATGCTAACAAAGTAACCTCAACACTCACAAAACTCAAGAAAATCTAGGGTGTAAAACCTAAGTCTAAGTATATCAAGAAATTGCAATGCGTGTGAGATGCATAACCCTACAATATAGAGATTCTAATTTCACAATGGAAAAAAGACATACATATGTCAATTGTATGGCTACAATGTGGGTAGCGTAACAACTCAAAAGAAAACAAGGATGATATCACCTAACTACGATGATAATAAGTGTAAAATATGGGTTTTTAGACTAGGGAGCCTACTAGATCATGAGTATGTACCATGCACACTTTCAACACTTGCGCTTTGGCATTGCAACCTAGTCGCGTAAGTAGAATACAAAAGTGGTGGAAACACAATATCTAGCGGTATCCGTATATGTTGTTTCCTTTTTCCAAAAATGGGAAACAAGAAAACAAGGGTTTAGACCAAGTGGTGTTGATATAAAGTTGGTGATATTTTGGAAGAGTTTTACCTTGTCTTAGGACAAGTGAAAAACTAGGACAAAATGACACTAAGTAGATTTTGTGATGAAAATCACACGGTTTCAACTTTAAGATATTCTTTCCCTTGTTTGAAAAACAAGATTTTGAATCTAACAAAGTTGTCACTTTGTGAGAGCTCTCAAGTATAACAACTAAGACAAAAACAATGGCTCCAAGCCAAAAACTTCCTAGGTGGTTCTCTCTCTAGGTGTCACAAGATATCTAGAGCGAGCTCGATTTACCAAGGTTTCCCAAGGAGTATCTCAGCTTTACTTTACCCCCTTTAGTATAATGAGCACCGAAGTGCATTCAATTATACTTTCATTGGGGTTGCGATACATATATCTTTGACGCTAATCTCACCAAGGCATACTAGACAAGTTGGTAGTGTGGAGCACTTTCCTATTTCGTTCACAAGGTTCCCTCTTGCATGAACTACTTTAGGGTTCCTAGGACCACCCCCATTATTGTAGCTTAAGGCTTATGCCAAAGGGGTTATGTCCTAGTTGAGCGAACAAGCCATAGATCTTAATCGAAACCTATAATATGATGTTTTGAATGGTGTGTTGGTGTATTTTTTATCTTTTGGATTAAACAATTTGGTTTAGACCACCAATGACAACCTACAACACACGTGAATGTTATATTTTGGTTTTAAAGAGAGCCCTTCTTTCTTTGACAAATGTTTTAGGTCCTTTACACAAATGATTAGTATTTCAAAAAGGTTCACAATATCATAGAAAGAGGATTAAGTGTTGTTTTTGTTTCTCAAGATCACACTAGGTGCAAGAGAAGAGCATACACAATAAATAATCCAACTAAATAGAAATGCAAAGCTTGTAAATCAACTAACTACCATAAACATTTGCAAAAGTAAGGTTTATTCCCAATTAATCCAAGTGCTTCTTAATGAAAGACTAAAATTGCTTTTGGTTCCCAAGATCACACTAGGTGCAAGGGAAGAGCATACACAAATTTTAGCCTTGATTCTTTATTAAGTGAAAAATCTCTTAAACTAAAAGATCAAGCATATCAATGAATGATGATTTTTCTTACTTACTCTAAAATAGAAAAAGTGGTTTAGAAGTGCTTTTGTTTCCCAAGATCACAATAAGTGCAAGGGAAGAGCATACACACCCTATTCAAAACTCAAATAAAGCATGAAAAATCACTTATCAAACCTTAAGTCAATTTTAGAAAAATATTACTTATCAAACCCTGAGTGAATTTCATTAGGAACATTACTCTAAAATCAATAAATTGACAAAAACAACATCTAAAAACCCTTAAAAACTAACAGGAATCATAAAATTGAAATTGGAACTTGACAAAATTTACCTTGATGCATAGGCACCCCTCTTAGTGCACAAGTGCTCACAGTCATGCACATGCGCCCCTCTGTCATTTTTCACATAGTCAATGATGCATGGCGCTTTCATGAGGCACATGCACCTTTAGTCATGCATAGGTACTTTTTCCACTCATAACCAAAAATTCAGTGTATGCGCAGGCACTCCCAGTCATGCATAGATGACCCTCTAGATGCACAGTGTGCTCACAAATCATGCACATACACCTTTTTATCAGTAGGTGGTCAAAAATCGGGGTTTTTGAGCAGATTTCTTGAAAAAGGTCCAATCTTTGGGATTTTGGGTCAATTTTGACAAGGCTTCACCTCCTTATATCCTACAAAAAGCATGAAAACACAACTTCTACCACTAATCTAGTTGAAACAACTTTCAAAAATGGAAATTGATCTATAAAAATTTGAAAATTACTCTAAAAATTTGAAATTAATCTAAAAACTTGAGAAACTAATCTAAAAAGCTTGAAAGTACTCTAGAAATCTTGAAAGTAAACTAGAAAACTTGAAATTAATCTAGGAAACTTGAAACTAATCTAAAACTTGAAATGAAAAACTTTGAAACTAAGTTAAAAAGCTTTAAAAATTGAATGCAATGGGTATTGTCCCACCAGGCGTGCCAAATGAAAGCACCCTAAACTTTACAAATAAAATTACATGACTAACCAAGGAAGGCTAACACCATTGCCACCTCTAGTCAAGGTTCTAAGTCTAGGAATGTAACATTCAAATAGAAGTTAAAGGGAATGCTTAACTAGTATGAAAACAATACAAAATCTAACTAAACATGCCTACTAATATGCTTGAATTACCTAACATGGGCCTAAATAGACCTAAGAGGGCAATCAAATGGTTATGGTTGCTACTCCAAACAATGGTGAAATGACCTCTCCAAATGACTTGTTAAGTCACTTTAGATTATTCATCTACTAACCTTGTTGAAGGCTTTAGGAAAGGGTTTGAACTTGACTATGAATCATATTTATTATATGAGATGCAAATCAAAACATGGTGTGAAGTATAAAAGAATGAGGTGCACCCTTTTTATAGTTTTCATTCTAGGAGAAACTTGTATTTTGGTGCATGTGGGACTAAAAGCCCCAAATTAGATTAGAATTTCTAATCATTATTAGGCCTTGCTAATAAAAAAATTAGTGAATTATCAAGTGATTAAGAGGTATGGAGCCTTAATCAACTACTTAGGGTTAACTATAAGGCTAGGATAAGCTTTTGAAGCTTGTTGAGACATTGTGGAGGTGAATGGGGTGATTTTGAGTGGTTGGAAGAGGTATTTAAGCCAATACTAGGGTATATTGACCAAAATAAGGGCAAAATAGGCTTAATTAGCCTATAAATGCTAAGTGTTTGTTTTGAAGAGGATTTTGACTTAAAATTATTAAAGTAAAGCGGCACCACGAATGCGAAAGAGGTTTTGTGGTCAACGAAGTGTTTGTTAACCGACCAAAGTGGCAAGAAATGTTAGTTAATTAGTAAAGATCAATAATTATAACAGAATTGGGAAGAATAAGAGTGATTTGTGTGCATTTTAGCAATAAGATTGCGAAAGCAAAATTTAGGTGTGTACAACATGTTAGAAAGATAATTAGTATGTCAAAATCATGTAGAACTAAGTAATGTAAAGTGTTAAGTACAAAATGAAACAATAACACCTATGAGAGACGAATGTGGATGCCCCCAACGACCAGTGTAGGAAGGGTAGAAGGTGAGCATCCATGTTGCGTGTAAGAGACATGTATATGCGATCATAACTAGAAAAAGGTGTGAATGTGCATGTGTGGATGATATAGATAAATGACATACAAGTAATCTAACTAGCATGTGTAATAAAGTGATCATGAACAAACATAAGTAAGCAAGAGTAAAAGAAACCATAATATGTAATATGTTGTGGATGGATGGAATGGAATGCAAAATGGAGTGATATGAGTCGTGTGCCCCAGTGAATGGAAATGTATGCAATGAGGTTCATTTATTTGGCCCCCTTAGCGATTAAGAATGAACTGCAAACAAGAGTGCGTCATCGGGAAATGGTCAATGTGTGTGTGTGTTGTGTCTAACACGCTATGGTGAATGTGTAGGTGTAGTGATGAGATGTGGTCTAGTGATGATGTGTGCATGAATCCTATATCTGAAGTGTATATCACGACTAGATGAACGTATAAGTGATGATTTATCCTAAGCGTATATCACTATAAGATGAATGGATGAGTGATGATTTAGCCCTAAGAATATATCACTACAAGAGAAAAGAAAGGGAGTGGTAATGTAACCTAAGGTGTAGACCACCGCAAAATGATAGAATAGGTGATGATTTAGGCTAAAGTGTATGTCACTAGGCTAGAAAAGTCGCATGATGAAAGGTCAAATAGTAAATGTGTGATGAGTGTAAGATCCATTTGATTTGTAAACCCTCAACAATCAAGTATGGACTGAGGAACTAAAGTGTGTCATAGGGTAGTGAGTGCAACACGTAGAATATGATGTATGATGTGTGATGATTGAACGACCATGTGATGAGTAAAATATGTAAATATGCGATGTGTAGAATGTAATGCAAGATGTGTAGAATATGTAAAGTGTAACGTATGGAGTGACATGTAATGTATGTAGATAGACTAGTAATGTAGTATGTAGGATGAGGAGTGTATGATGCTAGACACATAGACAATATAAGTATGATATATGCATAATGACAACTAGTATGATGTATGATGTATGATGTATGATGTTTGATGTATGATGTATGATCTATGATCTATGATGTATGACGTATGACGCGATGATGTATTATATATGATGCACGATGTGTGAATAGATGCGGTGTGTAAGACCTATAGTGTAGTGTGTGGGGTTCATGTGTAGTAATCCCTCAATAGTCAAGTGTGAACCAAAGCACAAGAGTGTGTCATCGGGTAATGGTGATGCTAAAACATGTGATGAGAATGTCTATATGAAAATGCAAAGATGATAGATGCTAAGGTGAGTGGGAGGGGGAATATTAGATGCAATGCCCCAAGTATATATGAATGAGTAAACTAACCAATGATAGTGAATAATAAAGGTCGGTCATTCTATGTATGTGATGATGATAACACATGATGATAAGAGGTATGAATAATGATGCTAAGGGAAGGTATGTGCAAATGCTAGGAGTATGATGTAACACTATGTAAGGATGTGAATGAATGATAATGAAAATATAAGAAATGTGCCTATGATGATATGATGATGAGAGAGGGGGATGTAAATATTATGCCCTAATGTATGCATGATGAAAAAGGCTATCATGTATTGTCATCCAGAGATCGTCGTTGTCAGGATCATAGTCGAATGGATAAACATTGGTCACTTTATAAGCACTAATGTATGGATGATCGCGTAATGAGCCATTAAGTCATAATGTGTACATGCCCATAACATATTCCTCATCGATGGATGGAGGAAGTGGACAATTGTGTGCATACCAACGAGTGAGATTTTTAGTGTATCTTAGGAAAGAGATATCGCAAATGAAAACACGTCCAAAGGGCATAGGAAAAGATATGTCTATATGATCAGGATCTAGAGTGCCCCAATATAATCAAGCCATGATTACCCTAATGTAAGTGGTGAAGATTGAGGAGTGCATGTAAGAAAGATCGTGAGGTGAAATATACACAGACCATAAGTGGTAGTGATGGTGACATACCCATAATAAATATGAGGAACATATGGTGTAGGATAGAGGTCCTCAAAAGAAAATCCTAAGCGATCCAACCCATGTCATGTGTACATATAGTGTCATCACATGTAGGATCAAATGGAATATGTTCCCAGTATGAATTATTCATGAAGAGTGTGCAAGTAAATGGTGGGTGTGCTAATGGAGATGGTACATGTGAAGGTGTATGTGATAGAGAGACATCCATGGAATAGACAAGTGCCTGATAAGGAATCATAACAGTAATAATAGTAGGTGACATAGAAGAAACAACATCTATCACACAAATGGTACCATCAAGCGGTGGTAAGTGAGGTGGTTCTTCTCAAGGTTGAGGATCATCTGTAATATCTGTGTATGGAATAGGAAGGCCGGTATTAGGATCCCTATCGCAATACGAAAGGGGATCACGGTCATGAAAGATGGTATACTCAATGCTCTCATGTAATAATTTTACACAATTATGGATAGTAGAAGTGACAACTTGCATGACATGAAGCCATGGCCTACCAAGTAGACAATTGTAGGAAACTAGGAAATCAACAACAAAAAAGATAGTGTGGATAGTTTTTGGACCAATGGTGATAGGTAATGTAACATGAATAAGACATGGGTAGACAGAACCATCGTAAGCACGCAATGATATAGAAGATGGACTAACATCACAAGCGAAAGACCTAAAGCTTCAAGGAATGACATAGGACACAAGTTAAGTTCAGATCCATTATCAATCAAAGTACGCTTAACAATGACATTATGAATACGAGAGATGATATGTAGTGGTGGGTCATTATCAAAAGTGTGAACGTCGGCGGGAAGGTTAGACTTGAATACTATATGTGAAGAAAAAGCATCGGCAAAGGCTTGATAAATTGAGTCTGGATGCATGTCAGCATGAATGCAAGTAATAGCAAGAAAGTGTTGGACTTTATGTAGTAAATCAGGATTTGTAAGTAAATAATCATTGATTGAGATATTCATGATGACCAAACCCTAAGATGATTAGAAATGAATGAAGAAACTCAAATTTTGAATGAATGAAGTGTTGAAACGTTGGGCTCACCAAAATGATTAACTAAAAATGTAATATATATGTACTAGTTAATCTAAGCTATGAACAATGTAAATAATGTAAATAGATGTTGTAAATAAATGTAAATATGACCCAAACAACTATAAATAAGGAAATATTAATCCTAATGTGCAAGAGAGAATAGGAAAGAACTCATCTGAATAGAAGATGCTCGTGAGACTGTGTTGCAGAGGTGACTGGAAAATCTGGGAGTAGGAACGATCACACGGAACCCTCGAAAAGGATGGATCTGGGTTGATTCTCTGGATTGGGGCACCTCGAGAGGGATTGGGGAGCCTATGGGCACTCTGGTTTTAAAAATGGGCACCACCGGGTCTATGTAAAAGCTCTAGATCTTATTCTCACAGTCTAACAGGTGGTCTGAAACCCTCATTATTTGTCGCATTAACTTCGTTGCAATGCTTCATATGTCACTGATATTCCAAGATGATGAAAAGACCTACAAAATACCAAGGAGTATCAAAACCCTAAAAAGAAGAATGTAAATGAATGGGTCAAACTGACCTCAGCTGCCACAATAGTAGGCTTACTAATTGAGCATTGCACTACATTTCAGACCTAAATGTAGTTCTTGTGAGTGTGTGCATAATTTTCCCTAGGTGATCTTGTGCTAGTCACACTTTGTGAAGTAGCAAGAAATAATTAGATGTAAAAATGTAATAGAATGTGTGTGGATGTAAGTGATCTCCAATGCAATAGATGGTTGCAACTCTAGATGGATGATAGTAGTGACTAGTGTTTGATCCCTCATTATGGTCTCATAAATTTATATTTATAAGGTTTTCTTGATCTAATTTCATAATTAACCCCAAAATTGCTGACCACTAAAAAGATAAGAATCTAAAACAACTAAAAAGTGCCCAAAAGGTGATATAAAAGTTCAAGAAGGATCGGGGCTCCCATGGTGGGACTAGGGCACCCATGGATGCCCCATTCGAAACTAATATGATGGAAGATGATGAAAATTGGCTGGGCATGTGTGTGGTGGAGGTCGAAATGATGATAGAAATCAAATAAAAATGGCTAAGAGATGGGGGTTAATTAGTACTTTCTTCACTCAAAAATCCTCTAAATAGTAGTATGAGACCAAGACTAAATAATGTCTAAAGTGCATGATTTTGTGTCTACATAAATAGTGAGAAGGAAACACCCAGGTCACACGCCAACAACATCTATTGCATAAATGGTGAGAAGGGGACACCCATGTCAAGTTTTACAATTAGACTCCAACTACATTGTATTAATATAAAGTACAAAGATAATCATAGTTTGATGAATTTAGCTTTGTCATGTTTTTCCTT
Source organism: Taxus wallichiana var. yunnanensis (assembly GCA_018340775.1). Lineage (NCBI taxonomy): Eukaryota > Viridiplantae > Streptophyta > Pinopsida > Cupressales > Taxaceae > Taxus > Taxus wallichiana. The sequence goes on from CM031242.1 coordinate 899,731,710, forward strand.
CTATTATGATAAAAACTATAATATTTGTGCAAGAACCGCAAAAAAATGTTGCCACAATTTCCACCTCACATTCACTTTTTATAAAATATTTCATCTTCCACTTTTTTATCATCGGTTATTTTATTTATTTTATCATTTTCATTTCTCGTTTATGGAAAAGTAACATAGTTGAAACTATTACTTTTTACAAAACACCAACTACATTGTACATATGAATGAATAAGGCTTTTAGAGTTGTCGAAGTAGTACCAATATGAATTAAAGAGGCATATTTGACTTGGGATATTCATACATGCATTTAGAGATGATTAAAGTAATTCTTTCCGGTTTATAAAGGTGCGAAGAGGAGATAATAAGGATGAGAAAAAAACATACTCATTTTGCAACAAATCAATCATAATATTAGTAGGAGGGTCACTTCTATTATGGAATCATCCTATTGACATAAGAATCATATGATATAATGGGGTTTATATTAGTATATTATCATTTGCAAAATATTTGAATTTCAATATATTTTTCCATGTTCATGTTATGTCAAAATTACAGAGACACCCTCGATTCCTCGTGATGTGTGTGGGGCAATCGATGTAATTTTTCTAACATTGGACCATCTCTCAAGTTGTGGGACTTATGAACCTTAGATGGTCCTCCGGAGAAGGCCAACTTCCTCTACCTAATCCTACTGCTACAACTACTCCTAATGCAGAAAAGACACCTATCTAAACCTATCCTAATATTTCTAAGGAGATAGGGAGAGAGAGAGTGCATAAAATGGAAATCCTACACTAAGGAAGGTGATAACACCAAGAAAGGGGGTGAGATACTCTGCTGAGGGAGAAAAGGAGGAAAAATAAGTGAGAGAGGCTAGATAGGCATGTGACCACGACCCAAATCTCCACTCGCCATCAACTTTCCATGAAGCACAACACCCTGCACTTGCAAATGAGAAATACATGCACAAAATAGAACAATAATAATGGAGAGGCGAGGAGATATAATAAAACATGAGAAAGGGTTGAAAAACACCAAAAAAACATGAATTTATTTCTCTATAATATACACAGACAACTACATTGTCAAATAGAGACACAAATATGTTTTCCAGGCACTAGAGAAGGCTTACAACTCATTGGAGTTGAGGAAAAAAATTGCAAGAGCTTCCCCATCTCCCAAAATTTCTCCCTTCAAAATGAGGTGAATTTTACAATATATAGAGTGAAGAACCTCGAAATTGCCTCACCTACCGAAAGGCTTCATTAAAGAAGTATGGGGAGCCATAAAAATTGGTACTTTGCTTGCATGGGCAGTCATGGGTGTCATACCTCATTAAACATGGTTGTTGGGTTGACATTCAACCACCTACCTCCACTTGATCTCGAGACTTGTCCAACCATGTTGGTTAGAAGGCCATCCAACCCAAGGTCGTATGTTGGTTAGTCAAAATCTGGAACTTAGCAAAGGAAATATAGAAGGTTCGCGCAAGAGAGCGAGCACATTCAAAGGTGTGAGAGTATTGAAAAGGATTGTGTGCGAAGAACAGAAATAAATTTGGGACTCACCATTTTCATGATGAGGATATATTTTGGAGGATCAACTACAAAGCACTTTGCATGGATACATGTCGAGAATAGATCTACTCTTGCGTCGATTAACTAAAAGCGATCTATCGTTAGTGCACTTGCATGTGTGGCTATTTTTGTAACAACATATGGATAATAATAACATGTGACCTATTTTGGGATTGGATAAGCGGTGAAGGGAAATTCCCCACCCTTATAAATATGTAGCAAACTATGTATCATAGGAGGAGTGTGAGAACTATGTTATAGTAAGATTATGCTACCAAATCTGATACGCGCATGAGCATATACTACTATTATTGTAAGGAAGCTTTTGTGTATTACTACATTTAATATAATGGAGACTATGGACTGAATTAAGGTGTTATCATGGTTATAGTTCAGTATTGCATGCTTGATTTCATCATGGTTATATTTAAGTCAGTTATTCTCTAGATCTAAATCTGAACATGGACTGTAGAATGCTATATTAGTCATAGATATGAATGCCTTAATTCTTCATCATGCTAACATCCTGAAACAACAACCCTAAAGAGGGGTCTAGAACCTTTGCGCACTTTGATTGAGTGCTCAGTATAGGTTGAGTGATGTGCCAGTACCCACGGGCTTGTATTGGTGAATTCTAGGTTGCATCATTGGTTCCGTTTCGGACCTCTTTTCATTGTCTTCGGGATGGTTCACAATGAAGACATACCAGTTGACCTTAGCAAGTGTTGAGGAGTGAATACAAGATCTGGAAGAAGAATACACACGTCGATTCAACACTAGATCTGAATTTAACGAACACGTGTGGGTGGAGCAGAATCGTATGATAGTTTATACGAGAGCTTTTTGCTATCTTTCTAGTAGAATTATACGAATGGCTGATTGTTTATACATCTAAGCGAGAATGGAGATATAGCACACTTGTCTGGATGCGGGAATAATTTCAAGCCCTTTATGATGTTGATCTGATTTGGACTCATTTTGTGGATACGTGGTGTTTTAAATAGTTATATCCTGGAGTACTCTATTTCCACTTATTCGTACCCAAAGGTAGCTAAATTCTAGTTTTTATGATATCCAATGGGAACTTACTTACAAGGCATTCCACTGGCGATCAAGATCTTGATGGTAACTTTGAATTTGGAGAGTAAATTGATGGTTAACTAAACCCCACCATGTGCGGGGGCAGGAGATGGTTTGGTGAAAGATGGCAGACCTAGCGGTAGAAAGGCAGAGAGAAGAAAGGTGGCTTAAGTATAATGAGGCGTGCGAGAGGGAGGTAGAGAAACATCGGGAGGTTGTAGAACAAATGGATTTGTGGAGAAAGATAGTTCAGGAAGTAGTGGAAGTTCATGTAGAAGACATGGACCACGAGCCTCGAACTCCCCCATTTGGAAAATCATGACAGAGAACCCTCCTCGGCCTCACGCCAAAGTGTTCCAGCAGAGACAACTTGGGTCATGGGCACACATCTCGAATCCACCTGGAAACCTTGCCCTTGCACTTGGTTTTCCAACATCTAGTATAACAAATAGTCAGCAAGATAATTCAAGCAGTGGGAGAGTAGGAGCAAGTCTTATAAGAGGCACAACAATGGCGGTCAAATGGCTAAGCCGTTGTTATATGAGAGTAACTTTTCAGTGCATCATCTCGCACAAAATTCAAGTGCGCAGATTTTTGGACTATCTTTTAGGAATAGTAACGCTTCACATACTATTGGGTACAGTTGAGTTCTACTATTAGGACACATGGAAGTACATCTTCTGGTCCAACTCTAGCTACAGGTTCGGGATCAGGAGGTATAGGTGGCTCTAGCTCTAGTGGATCGGAGGCGGAGGAAACACATGAGGTTCTAGATCAGGTGGGCAAGGTCCACACCAACCCCAGAATATTTACATGGAAATGTCTCTTTGTCTTCCAGAGTATAGGGGCATAGAAGATGTTGTTGAACATGTGCATATGTGTGAAATATTGTGGTGTGCAAAAGGAATCACAACTTCTAAGCGTAGGGCAAGCCAATTTGCTACTACGTTACAAGGGCACACACACAACTGGTACAAAAATTTGACCCTAATCGAATTTCTTAGACTATACACTTTAAAAGATGCATTCCTTAAAGAGTTTCACATCCCCGAATTTTAGTAGAAGAGTATAAGTGCACTCAAAGATATCAAGAAAGGCAACTTCTTTGAAAGTATCGAGAGTATGATGCACGTTTTAAAACATTATTATCTAAGCTTTCTTATGATATACACATAAGCCAAAATGCACAATGGTTCGTTGGGGGCATGATTACCCCTTTTAGGAGGGAATTATCACATAAGACATACACTGATCCGTGCGAAGCACTTGAAGTAGCCTTACGCATTGAGGAAGTTGGAAGCATAGACACTGGGGTGAGCCCATCTTTAGAAGCACAAATCACAGCTATGGCAAAGCAATTGGAGAAACTATTGTAAAATTCAACACATGAGATGCACATAGGGATTTGGTGTACAGATTGTGAAGTGGAAGGTCACACAAAGGATAGTTGTCCTTGCAGATCGGTGCACTCGTTGTTGTTGGATTGTGAGATATGCCATTTAAACCATGATGCTAGCCATTGTCCCTTACTACAACGCGCGATAAGGAAGAATGTTTCAAGCTACTGTAAAATTTGCAGGTCCATGACTCATGACACGAAGAATGTCGATGATTGGTCAGATCCATGATGCTATAGATATTGGTGTACAACAGACATGAGTTTCAGATAACTTTAAAGGCAAGAACAAGCATCAATACTAGGATCACAATCAGGGCGTGCTATGATCGAATGAAGGAAATTTTGAAGGTGATTGTGGCAGAGGTCAAGGATACCGTGGTGGATTCGAGGATGCATCCGTGGTGGTGGAAGAAGTGAGTTCCCTCATGGAACATGTTATACTTGTGGATCTCCTGACCACTACAAGCGTGAATGTCCCTAGAATATTACATGTTCTTTATGTGGAAAGATTCATAGCTATGAGGAGTGCTCAAACTTGTATGAACATCTTAGTAAGCAACATAAAAATAAAACAAAGGCACAGGGATGATTAGGATACAACACGCTATGGAAAATCAGTGGATCCCTAAGTTGGAAGCAGAGTTTGAGACGTTGCAAGTAAAGATCATAACCTGCATTGAGGCAACATGCGCCAAAGAAGCATTACAACAGAATCTTACCATCACTAAGGAGGAGGTTCTTCATGCATGGTACCCCGACCTTGCCCATCAGAAGGAGGTTTATCAGGAAACCATGGAGGTACTCAGGAATCTTCAGGGTGAAATACAATATTTAAAGGAGCAATCACAGAATATGGAGCAAAAAAAGCATCAGAGACGGTCTAGAATGATATAGATGACTTGAGAGAAGTGTGTAAATTGTTGGACCAGGAGAATATCATTCCACTATTGGGGAATTGGTTAAAAGGAAACACTCCATGCGTAAGTGTTGATACTGCACAACAAATCCTGCATGCAAATCTTCCCCTCATAGCCTAGATTATGACAAGGAAATCACTCTGAATGTTGTTATGGATGGGTGACTATTGAGTAATATATTGATTGATACAGTGTGAAAGTCAATGTTCTTACTTTCGATGCATGGGTACAAATGGGGAAACCTCTATTGTAGCTATCCTCTTATGTATTGTTCATGGCTAATTGGACTAAGGCCACTCCCATCGTAGTTTTGAAAGATGCATCCATTACCATACAAGGAGCCAAGTTCACTAGAGATTTTGAGGTTTTAGCTACTGTGAAGTCGGATAAATTTCCAGCTCTATTGGGGCATCCTTGGTGTTATGCAAATAATGTTGTTCTTCGATTCAACAAGGGTTATATCAGTTTTGCAAATAAGGAGGAAATATTTATTATCCCTTTAACAGATGGAAAATTTGTGCCCTATGTTAAGCCCTTGAGTGAAGAACACATGAATAGGATTTATGTACACGCAGCATCTAGGATCCAGAGATGCTTGAGCCATCTAAAGAAGGAATAATTTAGCAGGAGGATGCACAATCTATTAGCGATACTACAAGTGTTGCTTGTGATAATTGGGCTCATAACACCTATGAGTTGGTAGGGCACGAAGTAAAGAGCATATTTCCTAAGGAAAACAAACCACGTTATGTTAGGAGAATAGGTAACAACTCGGTACCTTGTTACACTGGAGAAGGAGATCCTATGGTGTTCCTGCGCACCATGGAGGAACAATGGATAGACCCACTTTGGAAAGAAGAAATATGCTAGCATATACACTACATGGGACATCAAAGACGCTAGTGGGTAGCCCATGGATAATCTTGTAGGTTGGAATGAAATTAGGATTGCTCTTACTACTAGGTTCTTCGGAGTAATGCACCTACTAAAATATGCACTTATTAGGTAATCAACATGTTCAAAGACCACATTTAGAAGTGTGAGAGACTCGGATAGAGGGGTAGGAAGATTTACCGCCTTTGCTATGGGTGCATAAGTTTTATTCCATTTTACAAGGTTGCGCACGTGCTTGGTATGTATATGCAAAGCACCATAGAGAGACTGGAAATTGGCAGGATTTAATTACAGGAATGGCCCAGAAATTTGACTTCATCTCTACCAAGCCACCGGTGGAAGAAGCATTAAAAGTCATAAAGTGCTTAACTATGGGAGATAGTTCCAAGGCTGAAGAAATCCTTCAGGATTTATTAGATGAAGGAAACTCAGGAGCGTGTCTTGTTGAAGAGACAGAGGCCAATGCCACACTACTTCAACATGCTTGCCTTGAGAAAGAAAAAGGAAAAATAGTCTACTTAGTGGATGATGAAGAAGTAGAAATTTTGGATGTGAACCATTCAAAAGGTAGGTGTGAGGTGTTAGACAATGCAGATAAGACCACGCATGCCTATCATGAATCTATGAATACAAAGAAGGTGAATATTGGATCAAATGCCAAGCCTAAGGAAGCCATAATTGGAGACTATTGGTCAGACTTTGAAGTGGCAAAAATCATAGAGTTACTAAGGGATTATCATGACTTATTCCTAGGGGGTACCATGAACTTAAAGGCGTGCATGAATCATTAGGGGAGATGAAGATAAAGCTTAAAGAGGGTGCATGCCCAGTTAGAAAGAGACCCTACAGGATGAACCCCAACTTGCGCGAAAAGGTCAAAGAAGAGATTAACAAAATGTTGAAGTCTGGGATTATCAAGCCCCTTAACGATTAGAATGGGTTAGTCCAATGGTGATCAATATCAAGAAGGATGGATGGATTAGGATCTGCGTGGACTACATGGAGCTGAATGTTGCATGTGTGATTGATCCCTTTCCTACGCCATTCACTGAGGAAATACTAGAAGGCATTGCAGGGTGTGAAATCTATTCATTTACAGATGGGTTCTCTGGTATCATCAAGTTTGGATTGCCTAGGAGGATCAAGAAAAGACTACTTTTACTACTTAATGGGGTAGCTTTGCCTATACTATAATGCCTTTTGGTCTAAAAATGTGTCACCGTATTTTTGCGCATAGTTGTTCAAGCGTTCAAGGAATTTATTCACAACTTCTTACAAGTTTATTTGGATGATTGGATGGTGTATGGATTAGTTAAGGATCATTGTGATAATCTGTGTTTAATGTTTGAAAGATGTAGACAATTGAGTATCTCTTTGAACATCAAGAAGTGCATATTTTCTACACCATTTGGAATATTGTTAGGACATATAATCTACAAGGAAGGTTTGTTGGTTGATCCAGCCAAGGTTGCAGTTATTATAGGCCTAAGAGAGCCTACTAGTTAGAGTGAGGTGCATGATTTTTGGGTCATACAGATATTACAGAAAGTTTATCAAAGGATATGCCAAATTTTTCACACCATTGGAGGAGTTACTGAAAGGGAAAGGTACGTTCTACTGGGGAGAACCGCAACAACGCACATTTGAGACATTGAAGGAGAAACTTACTACCGTGCCTATTCTATGTTTTCCTTCATGGGACCAACCATTTCATGTACATGTGGACGCCTCTGGCATGACCATTGGCGTGGTGTTGGCTCAACCTGGAGAAGGTATTATAGATCATCTTATCTGTTTTGATAGTAGAAAGCTGACTCCTGTGGAACAAAATTACACAACTATAAAGCATGAATCTTTTTCAATAATTTATGCGCTACATAAATTCCGATAGTACCACTAGCTACACCATTAATCTTTTATAAATATCGCATGACATTGAAGTATTTGGTAAACAAGTTAGTTCTATAAGGGTGCATATGCGGTGGTACTATTATTTCAAGAATTTGATTTCACAACTTGTGGTAAAACTAGGGAAAAGTAATTCTAGACTCGACCATTTATCCGAATATAGTTAGGAGAATAAACACAACCAATTGAAGATACCATGCCGGATGCACGCTATTATATAGGTTAAAATGATCTCCATCGAACTAGAGGACATTGTTATCTTTCTATGAACATGTATGTCACCGAAGGAATGAAATCCTTGGAGAATAAACAACTTTCTATACGCACAACCCCTACATGTTGATTAGCGGTGACCTATAAAAGCTAGGTCGGGATGAAGTATTACGTCGTTGTGTACTAGAACATGAGTGCACAAATATTATGGAAGAATCTCATGGTGGTGTGGCAACTGCCACTATGCTAATGATGCCACTAAGTGCAAGATTCTACTCGCTAGATTATGGTGGGAGACCTTGTATAAATATTATAAGGAATTTTGTAAGGCATGTGATCATTTTCAATGCCTTGGGAAACTAGGTCAATGAGATGAAATGCCTCTAAGACCTATTACTAGTGCAGAACCGTTTGAGAAATGGGCTATAGATTTTGTGGGTCCTATTTCACCACTTGCGCACAAAATTGGATCACGCTATATCATCACTTGCACAGACTATCTGACAAGGTGGGAAGAAGCAACACCTACAAAGGATTGTACAGTGGCTATAACACCAAGTTTCTATGGGAAAATATTATTACAAGGTATGGATGTCCTTTAAGTTTGACCAGTGATAGTGGTACACATTTTGTTAATGAGACAATCTGGAATTTATTGGATGAATTCATGATTGCACACCATAAGACTACACCCTATCATCCTCAGGCAAATGGAACTGTTGAGGCTTTCAACAAAATTTTGATCCGGACATTGACAAAAATATGTGATGTTTGAAGAAAGGACCGGGATGATAAAGTATCTATAATACTTTGGGCATTCGAACAACATATAAAAGGTTGAACAAAACCACAAAATTTCAGTTAGTGTTTGGCACATAAGCAGTTCTTCCTATGGAATTTATGCTACCTTCTTTGTGTATTGTGCGCACTTGAAGTCTAACTCGATGAGAAAGCATTATAAGAATAGATTGAAAAGTTAGTCAAGTTGGATGAGCAATGAGCAATAGCACGTTGGAGTCAAAAACAAGAGAAGGCCAGGCAGAAAGCATGGCATGATAGACACATCAAGGATAAAAAGCTTTGGATAGGAAAAATGGTGCTCTTTTATTATTCTAAATTTTTGTGCCATCCAGGAAAACTCAAGGTACATTGGGTGGGATCGTATGTTATTACTCACATACTTGAATCAGAACTTGTCAATTAAAGGCACTTGATGGAATACGATTACTTGATGGGAGTAGGTGAAGCCCTACTATAAATAATTCTTCTTGGTGTTTGTAATAAGGCAGTGTTTCTATTTAGATTAGGTTTCCAATTTTGCATTTCCTTAATGTGTTTCCTTCCTTGTTGTTATGCTTTGTCAATTTAGTTGGTGTGTTTGTGTAATAAGAGTGTTTACGTGCTTGGAAGATAATTACTTTTGAAGAATTTTTATGCCTGAGGGACTACACATACCCTTAGTGTGGTGTAGGTTGTTGATATCTAGGTATAGGATTGTTGAAAATAAGTCCACATGAAAGGAACAAACTGCTACAGGTGCTATTCAAGTGGGAGAATTGAAAAAAGAGATTACTTCTAGACATGGGGACTAGAGATGGAGGTAGATGAAGAAACAAGTATAATGTGAGGTAAGAAGAGGCCGTGAAGACTACCAGTGGAAGGCACAAAGTGACAAGGTACTCAAGTGCATGGAAGCGCTAAAGAGAAGTCTGCAGCCAAACGATAGGAGGGTGCACTAGAAGGTTATAGCTTGGGAGAGAAGATGTACCGTGTGGAAAGAAAAAAATGGTCGATTAATGAGAGGATTGTTAGTAGGTGGAGGAGCAATAAATGCACTAAATTTTTGAAATTCTATATAAGGATGGGATGTGAGTTCATTTTTACTGTTGCAATTGAGAGAATTTGAAAAGGGCTAAGTGTGAACGAGCCGAGAAGTCATGTTGAGGTGTGAAGAGTGTGAAACAAGACATGGAGAGAAGGTTTGTGTGAAGGAAAATATTACGTTCCCATAGGTGATGGGTTTGAGCGAAGCGACGCATTCTGACAAACAAGCTAGGACACACGATTTCCACTAGTGCACAAAGATTCAAACTAGGGTTTTGACCTGCTTGATTACGGGGGAAGAAAAGAGAATTTTTTTAGATGGCACCAAGAAAGCACCCGCAGATGAAAAAAAGGGAAGAAGAAGGTTGAAGTGGAAGAAGAAATTACTCCCGAGAGTAATTTCTCAGAAATGCAGTATCCAGAGGGCGTGATTGTGGGACAAGAATGGGATTCCCACATCTATCAATGTAAAATCAATGATTAAAATCATCAAACATCAGATAATAAAAAGGATCTCGATGCGTTCTTTGAGCACAAAATGAACAATCACACAACAAAAGATATGCCAAAGGTACGATGACGCTAGTGAGAAGTTACTAAAGCAAAATGGAGTCTACCAATTGTACGAGATGCCATACTTTGGGAAGTATGAACCATTGTATCGGTGGTTGATGAGCAAAGTCCATGAGGACTTCTTCTACTTTATAGGAAGGAGGGTTAGAATCACAACTGCTTTGATTTCAACAGTGATAGGACTAAGGGCCTCAGGAGTGGATCTGGATAGTGATTTAACTGATAAGGCTACAATCCTGGAGACCAGAAAGGAGATGGGGTATACCAAAGATCCACGCAACATGGACATTGATAAATTAAAGAAGTACCCGAAAGAGTACAGTAACCGCACATTTTGTAAAAAGTTGAATGACCAAGGAAGATGGTCATAGGTAAACACAATGTGGCTGCACATTACAAAGAAGATGTCTAAAGGAGTGGTCTACAATATTGCAGATCACATAGCAAAGACAATCATTGAAGAAGCGCAGACAGTGATAGAATAATTTTTGGCACTGTGTTATTGTCTTTAGTGTTTATGGAGATTGGGGTGCCTGATGGGCTAAAGGAGAAGAATTGGGAGTACCCCACGGAACACAAGTCGCCTTCGGAGAGATTTGGCAAGTACTTGTGTGATGGATCAATGAATGAACCATTCAAGTAGAGGGTGGAGATGTGGTATGATAGACTCTGCCCGGCATTTGAAGAAGAGTGGCACATACCCAAGTACTTGCCTTCGGTGGTGGGTAAGGCAGTTTAGTTTGCAATATACCAACATTTTTGCATCGCACGATTTGTGATGAAGGACGGAGCTTGGAGCCCATGGTGCAAACTACCATATGCCTTCACAAAGAAGTGTATTTCCAAGCATCGATTCACCGATTTTCGATGCGTGATGCCTAACCTTAAATGCAGACAAGGTAGATTGCAACTACCACACTCTAAGAAATAAATATGTATATCTAGGGTGGAATGCCTACATTGAGAGGCTTATCTCAGATATTATAAGCATGAAGCCTGTAAGCTTAGCAGTTGGGGACACTGGAGCAACGCTTGTGTACCTACAACTCAAACCCAAGCTGGAGAACACTAAGTATGTGGAGAATGAGTTCACGCTCCCAGGGCTGCCAAAAGGTAAGCATACAATGGAAAATATTCCAATGCCTAAGCCCATAGAAACAATTCAAGTAGATGATGAAGAAGAAGAGCATGAAGATAGTGGTGGTTTGGAGCACAGGGGCAGAAGACAACCTCCAAATAAGGAAGAAGTTGAGCGCGCGACTACACCACCTTAGCCACAAGAGGGAGATGATGAGGACTTGGATGCAGTCTAAGGAGAGAGCCATTTCAAAAGATTATTCAGAGAAACAAGGACTCTAAGTGTTACCTCGCGATCAATGTGCGAGATCACCTAAACTCTCTCCACAGAAGGAGACAACTGAGAAAAGAAGAAGGAAATTGAAGTTGAATGAGGAAGTAAAAGAGTTTGAGGAAAGCACGCCCAATTCCCCTACACCTCCAGAGAATAAGGAAGAACCAAAAGACAAAGATATGAAGGATGGAGAGGAAGGAGGAAAGGAGGCAGATGAGACAACAACCGAGACTACTCAGGACACAACAACATAAGTTCCAAATCTTGAAGCCCAAGTTCATAAGTAGCCTAGATAAAAAGAACAAGTGGAGAATATCTTCCACCAGTCATGGGCTACACCGAGGACACAGGTAAAATTGTCCGCGCTCGTTTCCAAAGCACAATGACATAAAAGGAGTTATATGGCTAGGAGTTGATGGATGAAGATATGGAAACCATGCACACAAGGAAGCAATTGTCATGGTCGATGCACACGCACATGGATGAACCAGATTTTGATGTATGTGAAGAGTCGTGTATTTCGAAGAGGTTGAAGAGGACACCTCGGGTAGGCACATAACAAAAATCTTCTTGTTATGTCGATGAACAAGTGAGCAATGCTTTGGTGAAAGTCTCAACATAAGTGACACATTGGAATATGGATAATGCAACAATTAGGGTGCTATGGGAGAAGATCAAGACTAAGGAAGAGGAAATAGTGCACCTAAAGTAGGGAAAATACTTGGCACAAAAGAAGAACGTTATTTTTATCAAAGCATGGCAGAGGAGATTGGGGACAATGTCATGAAGGTTAGGCCACACTTAGATCCAAAGGTACCCAAGACGTTTCCTTCGGCAATACATTATGTAAGAACATTGGTGGACTTAGTGCTTCCAGATGAACCTCTGCATATGTTAGTGCTAAAGGATCCAACACAGAAGTAGAATGAGAAAAGGCTTCAAAGATGATGCGGAAGATTGTATCATATGAGGGTTGCTTGAGCTTAGCAGGGAGGAACTAAAGAAGGTGGATCAAGTGCTGAATATTTGTATAGCGCCAAAAGCCGTTATAAGAACCAAGACCATTTTAGAAGAAAATGAAGTCCCGAAGGCCATGAAAGATGAAACATTGGGCCACGCAGAATGGTTATCGCTTGTCAAACAAAAGCGCGAGACCCTTACAATAGCTCAAGAACCACACAAGGAAAGGCTAGATGAGCTTGGGAAACTCATCGTGCAAAAGATGGACTTGTTAGAAGGGAGAATGACTGCCATGTCCAACATTGTGTTGGTCTTGCAGAATGAGAAAGGAGAGATTGCAAAGGATGAGTTAGAATCAATTGCAGTGGATATTCCAGAGAAGGCAGAGGTCTGCGCTAAATGATTGGCAGACTCTAGAGGCAAAAATAAAAGAAGAATATCTAGAATTGATTCTTCGATTGAAGTAGAATTCACTTGTAGGGTAAAGATATTCTTTTATTCATCAAAATTATTTCTATTCTTTATTCACATTCTTTGATTCATTTTGGAGACAACCATTTCCGGGGTGGCAATGCAACTAGTGTGGGGTAATGTTGGTCAATCAAAATTTGGAACTTAGTGAAGGAAATACAAAAGGTTCACGCAAGAGAGCAAAACACATTCAAAGGCACAAGCATATCGGAAAGGATCACGGGCGAAGAACATAAAAAGGTTCAGGACTTAGCCATTTTCACGATGAGGATCTATTTTCGAAGAATCAACTACGAAGCACTTTACATGGATACATGCCAAGAATAGATCTACTACTGTCAATTAACTAAAATCAGTCTATTGTTAGTGCACTTGCATGTGTGGCAATTTTTGTAACGACGTGTGACTAATAATAGCATGCGACCTATTTTGGGATTAGATAAGCGGTGAAGGGAAAGTCCCCACCCTTATAAATATGTAGCGAATAACCTGTGTAGCATAGGAGGAGTGTGAGAACTGTGTTATAGTAATATTATGTTGCCAAATCTGATACACGCATGAGTGTATACTACTGTTATTATAAGGAAGCTTTTGTGTATTACTACATTTAATATAATGGATACTATGGACTGAATTAAGGTGTTATCATGGTTATAGTTCAGTATTGCATGCTTGATTTCATCATGGTTATCTTTAAGTCAGTTATTCTCTAGATCTAGATTTGAACATGCACTTTGTAGAATGTTATATTAGTCATATATCTCGAATGCCTTAAGTCTTCATCATGCTAACATCCTACAACAACAACCCTAAAGAGGGCCTAGTACCTTTGCACGCTTCGAGTGAGCACTCGGTCCTAGGTTTGAATGATGTGCCAGCCGCGCTGGCTTGTATTAGTGAATTTTAGGCTGAATCATTATACATCCAAAAAAATGTCTAACCATGAAAAATGTCCCTCCAACCATTTTGGGTTAGACATCCGTCCAACCTCTGGGCTATACAACCAGTGTCGAGAGCAACCCAACCTCGAAAATTGTCGACCTTGCGCCATGAACCGTCCAACCCCCGACCATCTAACCAAAGTGAGGTTGGAAGGCTATCTAATCCCGTACCATCCAACCGGTGAGGTTGGATGGCTGTCCAACCCCGTGTCGTCTAACCAAAGTGAGGTTGGACGATCGTCTAACCTCGCAACTCGGGACCAACTTGTGAAGGTGATATCTCGAGCTTCGGATGAGTGTTGGAGTGAAATCTTAGATGATTGCGCGCCGACCCACTTGAATCCAATGGTGGTAGTCTCAAGATCCAATTTTGAATTTAACACCTCCAAATGGCCCCTTATTTCTCGAGATGGCCAGTTGTGCGCCAAGAAGAATTAGTTGCCTTAGAAATTGTATGATGTTTCAAGATGTCTCATATTTTCCACCATGTAGGGCATGGAAAATTATTTCCATAGGCACTTTGTTGGACTTATAATTCCTCACGTAGATCTCAGAATCTTTCTTTGAAGCTCAGGTCCTCTTTTATGGTGCATGCTCCTTCAGGCCCGAAAGCCCACTTCTGATGAATCAGCTCCAAAACCTCCGAAACTTCCCAAAACCACTTGCAATGCTCCCCAAACTTGAAAAATCACTTGTATCATTCCATATTGCTCCATGAATCCTTGTCCAGTGCTCAAACCTATCCTCCCAAGTTGTCTATTTTTACCTGGGGTAAAAATATATAACGATTCTTATTAACATCTCATAAGTAATGATCAAATTGAGAAGGGATAGTCTTAATTTCAAGTGGAGGGGTATATATTCATCCAACCCTTCCACAATGAAAAGTTACAAGAATTAATTGCATTTCAATTGACAAGATTAAATTAAGTACACACTTTATTTTTAAAAAAATATTTTTTCCAAATTTTAGAGAACTCATATTATAGGAGAGGTGTTAATCCCTTAAAAGGACTAATCAAACAAAGTATATCAAAAATTGCGCATTTTAAAGTAAATTTTCAAGTAAGTGAGGATGTTTTTACATTATTTATGAGACATAATAAATGGCATATATTTGGAGGCACATAATCCTCATTTCCCACCATTTAAACAATCATACATTTTAGTTATTACAATTTAATAGATCAAACATTAAAAATTATAATGTAGAATTGAACACTTTTAATTCCTAGTAACTCCTCTCCTTTCCAATTACAATTGTATACCATGAAAAAAATCCTTGAACAAACAATACTATGTAAAATCACACATTTAACATAAAACAAACAATTTCAACACATATATCAACAAAATAAAATAACAAAATTCTACTTGAGTGTATGAAAATTTCTTCTATTCACTTTAACACTAGTTAAATCTGCAATGAAGATGAAATGCATATAAAAATTATCGTATATGTAGCAATATTACTAAAAGTAATGTATATACCTACACAAAACTATTATCTAAAACTTAATTTATATAAAATTAGTTGATATAAAACCTTAAATGTTATAGGATTGTAACACCCTGAGGTATTTAAATGATGAAGTCACACAAAAAAACAATTCTCTATTATTCCTAATGAGGGTAGAAGTTGATGAGATGGCCATTTCTAGATGATATAATGATGTGGGTAGGATTGTCATAAGAGTAATTTTAAGCTTTAGAGAAAACATTGTTATAGAGGCAAGATATATTAGTGGGTCTGCACATCTAACACTTTTCATGGGATGTCATAACAACACTATTGAGGCATGCTAAAGGAAAAGAACTGATCTTATAAGCACTGACATACACGTGTTTGTTTTTCACATTAACATAAGACATGCTTTGACTTAACCTCTATTGGGAGATATGGTGATTGAAATATTGTAGCGATACACAAGGATAAACATGTATAAATTTTAGGCATCAAGGGTGAACTAAGAGAGCATCATGGGTGGCATGCCTTTCACACCACTCTTTGGAGAGTTGACCCTTGCACTCACTTATGGCCCTAGATTCAATTTGACCATCTCGTAGGAGCAACAACTAAACATAATCAATGATTGAGCCCCCATATTTGATGTGACCATTCCAAGAGAGCTACAATTGACACAACTTGTAGAGTCACTATATGAAATATGCCATTAGTGAGAAGTGGCTTGTTGATGTTGAGTTGGACACTGGACCACCGTGAGATCGTATATAATGTAGCCAAATTCTAAACAAACTTGATATACTGCAAATAATATGAACTCCAAAAGAAAATAGATCTCCTTCTTTGTTATTGAATAATGAATTACAATGTTTCCTAAATAGGAAAACAACTCCCAACTCGAGTTGCCAAGCAAACTCTAACTAACTTTGACTAAATCTACTCTAGGTGGCGGAAATTATTATTTTTAGCAATTTACTAGAACTTGTTATTCTTAGTAAGTTCGCATGTTTATTCGTACGAGCACAGAAATTGCCACGCATCTTCTACATTCCTAAATTAGAGGAATTGCCAACTTTCTAACTCATAATGCAACTAATAGACTAAAATTAACTAATGCCCAAAAATAGGAAAAACCCGAACTACAACTTAAATCCTAATTTTTGACCTCAAGATGGCGATTTAGGGCCCAAAAATGTGCCGAAACTTGCTCCAACCTACAGGTGGTTGATTAGTGCGTTCATCTCATTGAAGCATGTGGTTTCAAAAAAACAGACTCAAATGGACACCCAGAGCTCAAGTTATGACCTTGTCAAGTTCCTGCTAATTTTGACGCATCAATATATTTGTTCAACATAATCGTTGTAGTAGAAACACCACTTCCTCCATAAGAAAATAAGTTTGAGAAGTGGCTTGTTGATGTTGAGTTGGACATTGGACCACCCCGAGATCGTATATTTGCTTAACATAATCATTGTAGTAGAAACACCACTTCCTCCTCCATAAGAAAATAAGTAGTCACATACCACAAAAATACTAATTAACTCAATGTACTACTAAAACATATAAACCATAATGTCAACGAACCGATTTTTTTCTTTTGTAAATTGAGAGGAAGAGGAAGAGGAGGATGAAATCAAGATTGACAAATATGTCTATGTTTACATTAATTCGAAATTAGAGAGATATAGATTTGTAATATAAAATTACGTTATTATAAATAAATGTATTAAAAACAAATATACACCCTTAATATTACGAGGATAGTTTTGAGTCTCATGAGATCCTTTGCATTATAATTCTTATTTTATTTTTTTGAATTTTTGAGAGGTAATTCTTGAATTGCCCTCTATTTATACCCTTAAAGAAGTGTGAATGTGCAATTTTGATTACTAACCGAGTCACTTTGAAATTGAGAGGTTGTGGGCTATTTTTGTGATTTTAATTGTATAATGCGGGTAAAAATTTAGGTTGATGTAGACAATGATAGGCTGAAAATTTATAAAATCAGTATAATTTTTTAAAGAGTTGTTGATAAATATATATATATATATATATAATATATGAAACTTACAACCACCTCAAAGAACTAGGCAATCAATAAATTTTGATCTAAGTCACGGTAATTTGAAATTCCAAATTACAGTCACAAGTCACATGCACATATAAATGCCGGTTGTAATTTTATATATTTGTCCATCTTCTATGACATGAGATCGATGTCGGATTTTGTAAGGCGTTTAAACATTTTTAGTCATTTTAGATGTCGAATACAACCACTTTTAATCTATGATCATAATTGATAGGTACATATATAATTTAAATGTCAAAATGACATGTATATTCAATATATATATATATATATATATATATATGAAACTTACAACCACCTCAAAGAACTAGGCAATCAATAAATTTTGATCTAAGTCACGGTGTAATTTGAAATTCCAGCCACAGTCACAAGTCACATGCACATATAAATGCTTTGGTTGTAATTTTATATATTTGTCCATCTTCTATGACATGAGATCGAGTGTCGGATTTTGTAAGACGTTTAAACATTTTTAGTCATTTTAGATGTCAAAATACAACCACTTTTCAAATATGACCATCATGATTGATAGGTAAATATATAATTTAAATGTCAAAATGACATGTATATTCAAAATTTATTTATATATAGATATACATATATAGATATACATACATACATACATATATATATATATATATATATATATATATATATATATATATATATATATATATATATATATATATACATATATACATATATATACATATATATATGTATGTATGTATGTATGTATGTATGTACACACACACACACACACATATATATATATATCTATATATATCTATATAGATATACATATACATACATACATATATATATATATATATATATATATATATATATATATATATATATATATATATATATATATATATGTATATATGTATATCCGTGTGTGTGTGTGTGTGTGTGTGTGTACATATGTATATGTATATGTATATGTATATATGTATATACATATATATATGTATATGTATATGTATATATGTATATACATATATATATATATGTATATACATATGTATATGTATATGTATATATGTACATATATGTATATGTATATGTATATATGTGTATGTGTATGTGTATGTGTGTATATATATATATATATATATATATATATATATATATATATATATATATATATATACCTATAAAATGTTAAGATTGATTATATAATTCCAAAAGAAGGAAATAGGGAGCGCAATAATACACCTCCATAAATATAAAAGAGAAAATTAAATTTAAAATGATTATAGAAATAAACACTAACAAAATAGACGAGATGTGTGTGTTTAATAAATTAAATATTAAATAGACACTACATATTTTAAATTTGTGAGATTCATGAGAAATATAACATAAATGAAAATGGAAACTTTGGAATGCAAATAAAATAATAATAATAATATAATTATCTTAATATCTTATTAATGAAATATAAACATATGCATATCTCATTGATAAAATAGAAACATCCATTAATTTTGATTTTTAATTAGTTTTGTTTTTTATTTTTTTATTTCTTGTTTAGCTGTATTTTATTGATTTTGATTTGTAATTGGTTTTTAATTTTTTTAAATCTATTTTATTTCTTATAAATTAAAATTGGATAATACACTAGATTCATTGGATTTGGGATTTGTAAGAAAGGTGAAATATGAAGATTGGCCTTACAAGCCTAGAAGTTAGAAGTTGGAAATAGAACTCATTTTCTATATAATTGCAAGTTTGCATTGAGTGAGTCATTTATATCATTTTCTTCAAATTTGTTTTTAAATTTTAATTTGAAATTCTATTTTAATATTCTCATAAAATTTAATGATGTTTATGGATTTTCAAATTGATTAGTGCAACATGATTTTTTTGAAAAAAATGAATATGTGAAAAACTATGAAATTGATTAGTACAATCTATTATCCATAATTAAATAAAAGTCACATAACTATGAGAGAATATTACAAAGAACACCAACATCCATATAAAATCTAATTTAATTTATGTATTTTTTAATAATTATTATAATTTTTTTTTTTGACTTGCATATTAAATTTTAAATGTCAAATAACAGCCATATAATTTTCTAGACCGCCAAAAAAAATTATTGTGAGATGTAACATTGAAAGTCAAAATCCAGCACTGCATGAGATCACACACATCAAGTCACAAACGGTCTTCTCGTAGAGGGAATATCATATTTTTGGCTTCAAGCCACCAACTTAGTCTTCTCTTGGTTTATTCCCCAGTTCAGAATCTAAATTGGGATGACGAACTTGACATGGACAAAAATTGGAACCGGCCAGATAAGATAGGGCCGATTTTTGGGAACCGTACAAATAAGATGTGGACAAAAAATTGGAACTGTACAAAATAAATTCAAATGGGATTGAATTGTTTTTTGGTTTCTATTTTCGCATGGCGTTACCCGTAAATAATTCGATTTTTCCCATGTACCGAATTATAACTTTAACCAATCAAAACCACACTCCAAACTAACACATCCTGTAAACTGTAGTTAATAGCATTAGTTCAATCAGGGTGGTAATAAATACACCCACGATTCTCGGCTTTTAACACTCAATGTCCTGTTCTATTGACTTCGTTATGTTGCAGTAAAGATAATGCCTCTGCAATCGAAGTCTTAGTAGTACGCTTCCAGTGAAAGTTCCTCACAATACCACATTTTCAGTAGAGTTTCAATCAATAAGGATCATATGTTTGCCGAAGAATTTGGACAACCCATGCCCACATGAGGATATATGCAGAAGAAGTTAGAATGTTGAGCATGCGCTGCAAAATGGAAGTACCCATGAAACACCTGTTGTTTTTGTTGTCTTTGGCGGTATTGAGTGTTGTGCCATGTCTGGGAGGAATTACCAGCAAGTATGTGAGGAAAACTGAAGCATCTATAGACATGCCCATGGACAGTGATGTTTTCACCATTCCCCAAGGATATAATGCTCCTCAACAGGTGACACGTTATCCTTTTTTTGCTTCCCTTTTCTTTAGCTGTAATGAATCAAGAATTAGCTGCTCTGTATACTACATTGACAAGATTTATGTCTATTTTGGTTAGGTCCATATTACTCAAGGAGACCATGTGGGCAAGGGTGTGATTATATCTTGGGTCACACCCTCTGAGCCTGGGTCCAATAGTGTTCTATACGGTACTGAGAAATCCATGTACAACTATTCAGCAAATGGGATTGTTACCAGCTACAAGTATTACAACTACACTTCAGGCTACATTCATCATTGTACATTGAAGAAGTTAAAGGTAGGATTTTTTTGTTTTGCCATCCATATCAGCATGATAAGCATATATTTTTGGCTTCATGGAACCTAGCACAATGTATTTTTCGTTTACAAACGAGTTTGTATGAGTGTTTAGCTTTAAAATAAATTGCCTTACTACCCAAAGTTAGATGAACCTCTTCACTGCATTTTGGAATTTCTTTCATGACTAAAATCGCCAGACATTCATCTTTTATTTGATTGTCTTCTCTGTAGTTGTTTTTGTTTTGCATATTAACATAAGGTAAGGTGACTTTTTTTTTTTTTGGGTCCACGAGATCTATGAAAGTGTGTTAACTTGTTTAAAAGATTGGTTCTAGGATTGTTTAGTTTTACAATAAATTATCTTACCATTACAATAAATTGCAAGTCCACCTCTTCAGTGCATTTTGGAATTGTTTCCAAGACCCTAAAATCCTCATTCTTTCATGTTTTTTAATGTCTTCTCTGTTATTGTGTTTTATCATTATATTGTGAACAGGTTATATAAGAAAATGGGTGTCATCTATCTTTTTATTGTCTTCTCCATAATTGTGTATATCATCATTATATAGACTTATAGTGGGCAGGTTGAAAGAAAACGGGTGTCATATACCACTTTATTTATGTTACACGCTACAGATTCTTTGTTCCCGAATCCTAACTGGACTTGTTGTACCATTCAAGTCTGAGAAATATCCTTGTCAAACCTATTGAAGTATTGCCTTTCCATAGGCTCTAGGCATGTGGCAATTGAAATCACAGAGCTTGGGGAGGTCGTTATGTACACATTTTTAGTTTCTTAAGATATAGACGGATAGGATTACATAGACACACAATGAATGTGATTTTGCCGTCTTTTATGGCCTGGAGACATCTGTTACATGGGTGGATATCGTGCAAGTTGCCATGATGGTACCCGGAAACTGAAACAAGAACACTGAATGTTTTTGACTTCTTGTTGGATTAATAATGTAGCAATTCATTTTTTTATCGAGTCTAGAATCTTGTTGAATCAGATGTTATAATAAAAGGCATGGAAGGCACATGACACATCAAACAAGGGTGTTAGTGTAGAAAATAAGATGGTTGATAATTGTTTTTGAAATGTATGGCAAATGGGAGGTCATGCACTACCTTGTATAAATTTGAGCAGTACCCGCTGATCCCATTTCCATTTGCAAGAATGTGGTTTGATAGGGTTCTGCCAAGCTGACTTCAAATTCTTAAACCATTATCACATTGATAAAAATTGGGAATGCACAAAACAAGAATGCATGTCAGTTAATCATACATGTTTTTTATTCTCTTGGTATGAAATCCCTACGTACAAGAACAGACAGAGTTCTGAGAAGTGGAGATTATTCTTTCAAATTTCAGTTCATGTCTTTATTCTTATGCTCTAAGATTTTAGAGTTGCTCTCTTGGATTTTTTTTTAAATTGTAGAAGACAAGTTCTTACTTGCAGTCTTGGTAAATTGTTTTCTTAATGTGATTGCAGTATGATACCGAATATTTTTACAAGATTGGATTGGGAAATACAACACGCGAGTTTTCATTTTCAACCCCTCCAAGGATTGGTCCGGATGCACCATATACTTTTGGTATCATTGGTATGTCTACTAAAATATTTAGCACCCTTTACTGTTATGGATTATTTGTATTATTAATAATATATTGTTTTTACTTCTTATTCTATCATGATAGTTTTTTTGAACTCAGAGGATTTCAGGTGGTTAAACGCAGTGATGCCATAATAAACATACAAGAATTGCTCACTGCACGAATACAAAAATTCCAGTGATAAGCAACATGACCAGCAATGCACAAACAACAACAAAATTCTGGCAGACTGTTGTATCCAACAGACAATTAAAGTTATAAGGTCATTGACTTCCTGTAAGTACTTAGAGCTCAATTTTGATTTGGGAACATGTTTTCTCTTTCAGTCATGCAAGAGAGTTGGGAGGACCCTAGACCAATCCATATGATAAAAGCAATCCTGCGAGAGGAAGACCACTTGTCAAAAGGACCACTGAAAGAGCCAAGAGAAGAGGGCTTATGGAGAACAAGGCTCTCTTCTACATCACGGCCTGGAGCATCTTTTTCGATCCCTTAAAGGAGCCGATACAGAGACTGATGACGTCCTTTGAAAAATGGCTTGGGCTGAGAGGGTCTGACTGAATAATCACTAGGTCCCAAGGGGGAAGGAGGGTACTCTTCCCAGTGGCTTTCCAAATACATAAGATCAACGGTCTTCACGGCATAGAGAGAAAATTGAAAAATAAAAACTGGTGACGTTCATTTGCTCTCGTAGTTTGGTCAATGAATGTGTTAGGGTAGCTGAACCCCTGCACTGAGTGTGAGAATTGGAAGAATGTGGCACTCTAGTGGCCACTCTTGAGGGGAGATTTTGTCTCACAAATATATGTTAATATTTGTGCTAGTAACTAGCAACCAATAGGCTCTTGACACCCCCACTGGCTGAAACATGCTAAAAGAAATAACAGTTAACCAATATAGCTGTTTTGGAAGTATCATGTAGAGATTGATGTCCAAGATTAACTTTTTCCCAAAGTTAAAGGGCCAAACACATTTGGTCTTGGTAACAAAAAAGGTAGCGAGAGGCTCTACTAAGGCTGTTCATGAACAATGACATCTGCTTTGGATCTCATAATAAACAAGACACCTAAAAATAAATTGCTCAGTTATCTGCACCTCCTAGAGACAAAAAAACCAACAATCTTATCACCTTAAAAAATATGGGGACCTATCTCAATTCATATCTGGTGAAAACATACCCTTAATTGACCAAGGAGGCTCCTAAAGGCCATGTGACTGATGATTTTTGAAGTTAGTTGTCATATACAATCTGCAAGATATGGTCAGAATAAACAACTATTTATTGACTGAGCGGTTGGAGGAGGGATATCCAAGTAACCTGACTATATTGTGCATATATTTCCTCATTGGCATTTGTATTAATATCCCCTTCATGGGGAGAAAGTGAGAGGAGAAGCATAAGGAGTATTTGAAGGGAGGGATATACTCTATGGACATACCAATTGGCTGAAGAAGCAAATTGGTCTTGGAATGCCAACATTATCGTTGTCTAGGGAGGTCTAAAGAGGAAGCCCCTCCAAAGAAAATAGACCTATACACTGGTATCTTTCCTGAGCAATATTTGAATTCAAGGGACTTGAGTCTTTTGAGATACAAAATGGCCCTCAAGATAGTCTAAAGACAGAAGTTTTGGCATCAAATTCAACTTGGAGAATGCTGTGAGGGACTGTCTAGTTACAATATATCATATTAAATCATAATAGTTCGCACTCTCCCAACATGTGCCGGATAAATAGGCAATAAATTGGGGACCAAAATATTAAAATCATATAGAACAATGGGTTTGATGATTGTGTCTAAGATACACTTCTTTAAAGGGATATTCGAAAAATGTATTTTAAAGTGTAGTTTAGCTAAACCAAGGAGGGAGGCATATCTCTTTCCTAGTCACAACTCGGTGGTAGGCCTCAAGTAAGCACTAGACTTGTATGTTGAACCCCAACGAGGTGTAAGTTGTCACAATTCTCAATGGATTGCCTTTCTAGAATTACTAAAACACAAGGAAGGTGTCTTTAGATGTATTGAAGACCATAACCTTAGTTTTACTAAGGTTAGCTAGTAATATCAAAGCTAGAGTTAATCTAATTAAGATATTACTAAATATGTGTCACTATAATTCCAGTTTAACAATCACAATAAAACAGTCCTAGGATTACTTAAAGGATGCATTTTCACGTAAACATAATTCTAGAAAGTAGATTAAATCATTTAGGGTTAGGGTTTTAGAGAGAATTCACATTCTACCAAATGCGAGGATGTGACAGTGATTTGAAACTCGGTAAAGATGTTGTGTAGGGTGTTATAATGACATATGTAAAATCTAGGAGCCTGGAATTGAGTGGAGGATAGGTTCTTCCGCTGGGGACAAGTTCACCCGGCTTATGTATCCTAGGGCTTCTAAATGCGTCCTATGCTACCGTGACCTAAAATCTGCCTCTAGCTCCTATTGGGAGTGTCTCTAGATATGGGATCTGTATCTTATCTTCGTGATAACTCTTTTGCTCCTTTTTGTGTTGAAACCCTAGTTCCCTGCTTGACATAAAAAGGGGTTATTTTATAGTTGAGTCGAGCTACCTCAACAAATCCCCTTGATGACCGAGCATTGCCTATGTAGAAATACTTGAAGAGGCCTCAACCCCAAGTAGTTCTCCCCTTCCACATATGTGTGTGAGAGCTAGTGAATAACATGTAAATAAATATGGAGCCCTAATTAGGTCATCGACACTTGGTAATGATGTTTGACTTGGATCTTAGTGCATGATGATGATCTAGGGCAGAAAAGGATGGATGTATTTAGATTTGCATAGCTTACTTGTAATTGTGGAGGATGATCAAAATGGAGTTGCACAAGAATCACAGAAGACAATTAATTTACGAACAATAAAACAATACTCATAATATTCTCATTGATTATTTTACATATTGCATACAACCATATATATAGGTTAATAGCTCCCCTATAAATTAGGAGGTAGCTGGTATCAAACACTCCTTAAAATAATACAATAAAACAAATCATAGTTGTTTATGTAACAAACCATAAACAACCCTTTTTACATTTACTATTTTACTTTTACTAACTTACTAACCTTCACATATATTTACCATAAGTAAATATAAAACATAATGTGAAGCACTAACCAAAGTTTTCCTAACATTCCCCCCTTAGTGTGAACATGGGGAAAACATCAAACTTGTACCTGCACCTACTTTTGTGATTTGGTGATTTTTGATTGGCTGATCACAAACCAAGATAAAATGGTTTTCTTTTGGATAACCAGAAACCAAGAGTAAGGTGATTTTCAATTGGCTAATCACAAACCAAGACAGAAATGGTTTTCTTTTGGCTGACCAAAAACCAAGAGTATGGTGGTTTTCCAGTGGTTTACCACAAACCACAAAGTGATGGTTTTCGAGTGGTTTACCAACAACCACATCACGATGTGCCAAGTACATCCATCAACTCTCATCACATCTCACCGCAGGGAATAACATAGGAAAATATGCTCACATATTACAAACATAGAACTGGAAATGGAACATTGGATCATGTTCCCCCTCAATGTGAAATTTCCACTTATTCAATCAGAACACTACAAATCTGTAACACACCACACACAACTGGAAGCAAACACACAACTGAAAACAAAATGTGCCACCAAACCATTGATGTGTCCTCGTCATTGGCGACAGACGAGAGGTTGATTGACCTCTTACCTCCGATGCCTCTAGCCTCCGATGTCATGCTGCTAAATCAGCCTGATTTATCTTTGAGGCTCATGATGTAAATATTGTTGATGGTGAAGCTTTGAATTTGACAAAAACCCACTTCTGATGTTTTGACGATAACTTGAGAACCGAACTCCATTTTGCAAACCGTAAAATGCGTTGGAAAGTTGGTTTCAAGATATTTCCAATGGTTATAGGAATCACTAGCGATTTCTAAGGAATCGTTGGCAATTTTTCCTAATTGTTGGCGATTGCGTTTCAGGTCCAGAATCGTTGGTGATTGGACAAAATTGTCGACAATTATCAAAATCGTTGGTGATCACTATAAAAATTCAATAGATCTTTCCAGATCCACGTTTTTACATGTGTTTGAAGTTGTTCAACTTTGGATTGCTTCCTGAGATAGACGCCAACATGAAAAAGCTTTTCTAGATGAATCAACAACTTAAGAATTGCAATCAAAACTATTGGATGCAATTTGAACACCAACTCTGAAGAAGGATGATGCCAAATTCGAATGTAGAAAAAATCACTCCTCTATCTCCTTTATTTAATCTGTGCACACTTCTTACCAGTCCACTCTCACACAAATAATCTATAATAAAGTAGTTCATGCGCTTCTCTGAAGATTGCTAAAAATCTAAATACTAAGCTCTCATTCTCACAACTAATAAAGATTCACATAGGTGGGGCAACCATAACTTGTAGTAGATTTGCCCCTTCATTGATATCTTCATAGAGCCATACCTGCTCTGATACCAGATGTGGAGGATGATCCAAATGGAGTTACACAAGAATCACAGGAAGACAATTAATTTACGAACAATAAAATAATACTCATAATATTCTCATTGATTATTTTACATATTGCATACAACCATATATATAGGTCAATAGCTCCCCTATAAATTAGGAGGTAGCTATAACAAAACTATTGTCTTTATGTTGAAACCATACGGATGGTTTCAATCACTCCTTAAAATAATACAATAAACAAATCATAGTTGTTTATGTAACAAACCATAAACAACCCTTTTTACATTTACTATTTTACTTTTACAAACTTTTTAACCTTCACATATATTTACCATAAGTAAATATAAAACATAATGTGAAGCACTAACCAAAGTTTTCCTAACAATAATGTGCTCCAAGGAGAGATGTTTCAATGTTCAACTCAAAAACTTTCTTAGAGTGTGCTTGGATATAGGATCCCTAGATACCTCTAATGAGTAAGGGTGGATGTGTTTATATAGGTGACTTGTGGCCCACTCAACTGACCCTAAGCCAACTAAGGTAACTTGTGCATTTGGAAATATGACCATTGCAAGTACAATGGACACGTTCGTTGGCCTCAGACAGATCTGTCTATTGAACTATCTTGAGATGGCAAGTTTGTTAGCCTCGAGACAAATTTGTTGACTGAACTATTTTGAGATGGCAATTCCATCTAGGCCTAGGATGGAATCTAATCTGAGACATGAGAAGGATTGTTAAGAGTCTGAAGATGTGTTCTGTATAAGGTGCATTGATTTCAAGGGTGCTAAGTTGAAGAACAAGTCATGACCTAGTGGACTCAAAGTGTAGGATTGAGCAGGATGCCTTTAAGTTTAGTCAATAAATGTGTAAATGGGATATTGCTGGGATAAATGTCAAATGATTATTGCAAGTTCCATAGGGCCAAAGTTTGGGTACTACATAACCACAAGTTGGAGAGCTCACATAAGCAAACAAGAGCATCTAATTATCTTTAGAATCCCTTTGGAGAATTACCTAGGCTGACCACATCATTAACAAAGAAAAACACAACCTTCAAGACATGCTGTAAGGAACTATTTTTATAAATTTTCTCTTAATGAAAGTCCTCAAAATCATCTATTTAGATCCCAAATAGAGTCGACGAGAGAGGCATTCTTGTTTGACTCCAATTGTCCTCTTAACAAAGTCAAAGAGTCCATGAGTATTCTAGAATGGCGCCATCACTATCATGTAGAGACGTATAATGGCAATGATAAATAGCTTTGAAATACCAATAGCACGTAGCCTTTCAAACAAAAAGCGCCTGGCCATAGAGTCAATGTCCTTTCTAAATTCCTCAAAGCAACAAAAAGACTTAAAAAGGTCATTGAAGAGCCTCTTGATTGACAGATCAAAGTTTTAAATTATACAAATAGTTTGGAAATATCTACTAAAGCCTATCTATCCCTCCCTCTAAAGTTACCATTCTCCAACTGCTCGAAAGCAATGAGTCTAAAATTATGCCATTAGTGTGGCAAATGTGTGACCAATTCTAATAGTCTTGTAGTCATTCGAGTTATTGTCATTACCCAGCTAATGAATTTGGTGAATAACATGTTACCACAAGGAGGGAGGAATCCTAAGAAAACAACCTCAATAATAAATTTACAATGAGAAGAAAAAGAAAATCCATACCATATGTGAGAAACTTAGCGTAAAGCTCCTAATAGTGTGGTCCTTTTATAGTGTACAACTTTTGAATATTCCTCGTATATTCCGAAGGAATAAATATAAAACAACATGAAAGGGAGGAGACCTAAATATGGAATGCTATAAAGCATCATATTGTGAATGGAAATAAAGTTTACAATTTGTAATTTTCATTTCTAGTCTACTACAGTACCATACTCTGCCCATCCATGCTCATCCTGACTTGCTTTTCTCTCAACTGCTGTAAAAGTAACAGAAGATTCCTATAGTTGTACAATTACATGTATTTGTAGAGCGATAGTTGATAAAGGTTTTGGTATCTGACAATCACAATTCTGAAACCTGTTTTGATCATAGATTCTTGTCATCCCACTTGTTTTTCTGCCTTCAGGGTTGTAATGTAACGCCTCTTGTGGGTATATTTGCAAGATGATAAGCTCTCCTTAAGAATTTGGCTACATATTCATAATTTTTCACCATCTGAGGCCTTAGGCGACACAAACTACAAGATGGTTTATTAGAAAAAATGTAGTTGGACCGTGATGCTGATGTCAATAGGATTCCAACCATACATGTATCTTGGGATTTTGAGAGGTCTAAAATTGATTATCTTCACCTTGCCAGTGATACTACTATATATGTGCCAAGTGGTACTGTCTAATTGTTATTTCTAAATCTGCATCCAAACACTGATCCATTACAGATCATACCTCCTTAATGGCAAGGATTTTGGTCCCCAAAACACTCAAGTACAAAGGAAATGAGAAAATTCCTCCCTTGCATTCTCTATGGAGTACCATTTTCCTTGCTTGGAAGCTTCTCCTTACAAAAAACTGCAAGTATACTTTCTGCTTTGTATCTATGCTTAATTTTCAGCTACTACTCATTATCCTCAGCTACCTCCTGAGAATAAGGTGTTAGGCCCTCTATTGAAGGAAAAACTTGCTCTATCTCTCCACCCAACATCTAAGGTTTGAATAGCTTCAAGTTCACTACGTCCTGAACCAAGTACATATGCATGTATGGAGGCAGATTTGCTTAAATAAATTGCCCCCAACTTGCTGCACCAACTCAAATGGACCACACCTAATCGATGTGAGGTTCTACCATGTCCATGAATCCTATCCTTGCTCGAGTAAAGACATAGCATGTCTCCATCTTGGAATTGATGTCCATTCCTATGCTGGCCATGACAGGCATTGTACTTTACTTGTGACTTCAGGAGTTGTTCCTACACCCTTTGGCAGATGAGTTTTATAGTTTCAATGAATTTGGAAGCCATGGTTGCTTCTGGATCTGCATTCCCTCTTGTGGCTACTTGTTGCTCACGTGACAACATCAAGTAATGTTTGTTAAACTTAGTTTGTGGCAAGTAGCCATAACATGTCTCAAGTGGAAAACATTTAATAGAAATGAGCATAACCCTATTATATGAACATTGAACATAGGATAAACTTTCATCCCAATTCACCGGATTCTTCTAGATATAACACTCAATAGCTACACCAATGTTTGGTTCACAACTTAGGTCTGACATTCTATTTGTGGATGGAATATAATGAACACATCAACCTAGTGTCCATTTTCCCTACAAAGCAGTCCAAAACTTGCTCAAGGATTTTGTATCCCTACATTAATGAAGAATTTTTGGGCAGCTTCTTAACCTAAGAATGTCTTCTTGCATAGAACCAAATATTCAAACCACATCTTGCTAAGATGATCTACCACAACGAGCAAATGGTCATTAGTCATTACCATGCTTTGTCTTGGGAAAGCTGCCTAGAAATTCCATCGATATGCTTTCCCATATGCAGTTAGGCACCATCTATAGTATCCTAGTATTTAATTTTTTGGGTTGTTAGAGCTACATGACATACACCTTCGAGATGAACCTTGCCATACCTGCTGGCATTTTGAGCCAATATACATTCTCTTTATTATTAGTGTAGGTTATTATTTATCCTTTTATTTGTTTATTAGGATAATTCTTGCACTTGGGTTATCCCTAAACTTGTTGAGTTAGCTTGCTTAGGTGTACTTTGGTCACAAGGAGTTAGCTTGCTAGTCTTGTGGAATTAGTTGCTAGTCTTGTGGAGTCGGTTTAATCACCGGATGTCGGTTAGTGGGAGTTCTCACCACTATTCTAGGTGGTAGTTGCACTTCCCTCCTCCTATATGTACATCTTGATTATTGAGCTAATTCATGGCATTGTGTTGAGTTAGAACCATTTACATGTTTTGCAATTATCTCATTTGTTATTCATAATTTGCAGTGTGTATGCTTGCTCAGTTTTGCCTTTGTGCAATCTGCGTCTCGCATTTTCAACACCGGTGCATGCTTTGATCCAGTTGATCCGTGGCATTCTCCAATAATTGCAAGTTGGTAACTATTTTTCCAATTCCAAAGTGACCTAGTTTAGAGGTACGGGCCTTCCTCATGAGGAATATGGATATCTCACGCAAGGCATACACAATCTGCCCAACTTATACAACAACCCTTCTATAACGAACTACTGCACAAAAATCTCAAGGCATTAGTGAATCCGCTCATAACATCCCACCACACTTTTGTAGAGCCCGACCTGCGGCTGGTTCTGCGCCCACACTCCCATACGTGCGAGCCCCTCTTCATCGACGTTTAAGTGCCCCACAGGCCTTGGCTACACAACGTAACCAACCGAGTGGGATTTGAACACGAGTGGTCGCTCTGATACCAAATGTAACGAACTGTTAAACCACAACTTCAAGGCATTAGTGAATCCGCACACTAGGATCATAACACCTTCCTTGAGGTGGCAATTGACTGTCCTCTCTCAATCATGGTATTCCGGTAGATGCATCGCTGAAATGCTTCCCCAAAATCAGCATCTCTTGCATATCTTTCTTTGTACATCTCATGGCTTGAATGGTTCAAGCTGCATGATAGTGCATGTTACTTCAATTTTCAGAATGGGAGATCTTGATAACATATCCGTTATCTTATTGAATGTCCCTTTATTTTCCGTCACAATATGATCTCCTCTCCTCATATTCAACATATGGCGACTCTTCTTCAGATTATTTAAATGCTTTTAATTATGCTCTTTTCATTGCTGACGTAAGATTTATAAATGCAGATATTAAGGTTGTGTAATGTGCTTAATAGAAATTAAACATCCATTTAACGTTACCTTATCCCATTATCCCACATCCTTGCCTTTTCATAAATTGCATGCACATTTAAGGAAAAGAGAATAATGTACTTATCTAAGAATTACAATAAAACTAGCCATATTTGGACAAAGCTTATTTGAAAACCCAATTTCTGAAAACAATAAAGAAATACACTATATTAATGTCCATAGAAGACCAAATTTAAGTCAATGAAACTCGAGGATACATCGGTTAAAAACAACAAGTTTTAGGAAGAGAGAATCCTAGAAGCAAAATAAAGGAATAAAAGTACAAAAGACAAAATAAAGCAATGTGCCACTAACACAAGTGGTAATGAAATCAATACAAATAGCAATGAAAGGAAAACAAGAGCCTCCAAAAGCATGTGCCATGAAGTCTTGAAGACTTGAAGGAAATATCATCGAATATCTATGTCTATGTCTAAAATGAAGGAGCCGTTTGAGCCATCATTGATCGCTGTGAAAGATGTGATAATTCTCGTCGGGAAGTATCCAAGGTTGGAGGGGCTAGGTTGGGGGATCTTAGAAGGGACCAAAACACTTCCTCTAGAATCTCCCCTAACATCCATGGCTTGTGTAACTCCTGCAGTAGAAAAGAAACTTGTAATATGAGTTTACCCTTGTGATCCGGGGCAATCGGTAAGTAATAGACCCATGCTTTCGAAAGGGCGAGCCATGCCGTCGGGAAGGAGCAAAGACACAATGTCGAGGGAGGGGTTTTGCGTAATATGAGTAGTAATGGTTCATTGAGAGAACCATTGCCTAACCGAACCATTAGCTATGATGTGTGAAGGACCGGTGTCCAAGGGGCACTTATTGTTGCCAATCACTTGGGTGGGCTAGAAGAAAGAGGTGATCAACATGGGGGCCCTAGAGCCTCTAGGCCCTGATTTGCGCAGCGGAGGACGATAGTCTCATGAAGATAAAGATCCGGACACCACCGGTCTAGATGTTTGAATAAAGTAGATAGAGTGTTCTGAGTCACTAGAAAGGCAATGATACCTTCCTCGGATCTCATAGTAAATGGAGCATTTGAAAATGAAGTGTTCCTTGGTCTCCGTCTCTTGGAGGGAGCAAAGATGGCAGATCTGGTCCTGATAGAGAATGTGATGATTAGTTTCAACCCGTAACTAGTGAGAACACACTCTCATCTAGCCAAAGGGAAATATCAAGCCATGGGACTAGTGGTGCTGGATATAGTGAAAGTGACGAACATTACCATTCACCACATGTAAGAAATGCCCGACCTAAAAAGCAAGCTCGAGGCTGAGTGGCTCAAGGGGGAAGATCTAGGTGACTTGGATTAGATGTCCTCTCTAGTAGCTCTAGTGACGGCGTTCTTTGTTGGAAGGAGCTAGGGGGTGTCCATGGAGTATGTGAAAGGGGGTAGCCTATCAATAGAGATGCCAATAGAAAGGAGCCTAGTCTCAAAGGACCAACAATGCCGATATCTGGTGGGTACCAAAATCAATCCTCTCTCAAGAGAAAAGTGCGAAGTATGGATATTTCTCACGACCATAAGTCAAGTTCCCCAAGGATTCGAGTCTATAGATGTAGAAAGTAAGCTTGAAGATAGTCTCAACTCTCAAAGCATAACAACAGAGCGGAAAATTATTGACAATGCACTGAGGAATTGTCCGCACAACGGATCATGTGCGATAGCATGAGAGCATAATTACCTAAGCATCTGGGATGGCAAAAATTTCCAAAATTTGGGGACGGCGGGGTGATGGCTATTAAAATAATATATAAAACTATAAATATTAAAAATATACAAAGAAATTTTAATATTTTTATGAGTAGTAGTTTTTGATAGTCCACCATCCACATTTGTACTCGAAGATTTTTGTATTCATATATCACTCTTGATTCTTATTATGTATTTGTAATACAATACAGTTGGGTTATGGTTAACTGGTAAATGTTTTGATCTATGCCTTACTGCTTTTATCATCTACACAACCTTTCTCTTCATATAGAATTATACATATGGCTTTGTAAGTTTGTTAAATGATTGGAGCTTCCAAAGTGAATTTTAATTAGATTTATAATAGAAATGAGTGGCTTCCAAAAACAATCTTACACTACAAGAGTACAATAGGTCCTTCCCAAATTTATTTCATTTTCAAGTTTATTCAAGCCCAATGCAATGGTGCAGCTAGATTGAGGCCATCCATACCAGACATTGGGAAATTTGTGGAGAAGGTGATCAAGTTATGTGGAACCCTTCAATGGGCAAAACTATGTGACAAATTCAAGATAAGTGCCTTGAAATGTCCCAAAAATCAGAATCATCATATGAAATAACAATATTTAGCTTTATTTTTCATTTTAAAATGTCAGTTTTAAAAAAGAAAACAGCCACAAACAAAAGAATGTCGCGGATACCGAGACGTCCCAAAAAACACAAAAAAATGGGGGATGTATCCCCGTCCCGCCGTCCCCAAAACATCCGGAATGTCGAAGATGTCTAGTTTTTGGGGGACACGTCCCCGTGTAACACGGCACGAGAGTCTGTACCCTCTAAATACGGGCCTAGTCAATGACCTCCAAACTAGGTCCCCAAACATATGAACCGTGTAAAATTGTATGCACATTTAAGGGAAAGAGAAAAATGTACTTATCTAAGAAATACAATAAAACTAGCCATATTTGGACAGAGCCTATTTGAAAACCCAAATTTTGAGAAATAGTGCACATTAAGTCCATTCTCACATAATATTCCCTGAATTTTTGCTTCCATTATTATTTTTGTTAGGGCTTTTATCATATGGACCCACGGCACTTATGCAGTGAAATGAGGAGGCACATTTTGTTTCATTTTAACAGTATCCAGCCTTTATGGATTTGGAAATTTCATACCACTGACAGTATCTATTTGTCTATCATTAAATTTTTCCCACTGAATGGAATCAAGTTTACACACTTAAAATTGCTGCCTTAAGGATTTATGACCGAGGTTCAATATAAGTGAATAAATATAGAATCTCTGTTCAGAAAGCTAGATCGTCAATACAACATGGGTAAAAATATTAGTCAAAGTAAGCTTGGATGACTGATCATAGCTTGTACAAATAAGTTAAGACAGAATAAACTGTTACAGCTACAATATCAAATCTTTAATTTCAAAGCTTGAAAAAAGTAAGACTGAATATTTCAGAAAATTTGCTTGTTCAATAAAATCTAGTAATACAAACATAAAAGTGTCACGGGATGTTTTTAAATAAACTAACTGTATTCATACTAGTTTGAAATCTATATGACTTGCTTAAATGATATGATTTCTGATCCTTTGATCAAGCCATATGGTAGAATGACTCATACGAGCTATGATTAGGATAACAAGCACGATTCATAATGGCTCGGAAGTGGAAAAAAACTCAAATCTTTTCTGGGAATTCATTATGACTCCTTTGGCTTTTTGAGGAGGACCCTAAAATGTAGTACCTGGGTCCAAGCTTTAGAATGCAAATACAAGTTTACATGATAGAGTATTAAAAGTACACAATTTATTTCCCTTCACAATATGATGTTCTACAAGTGTTTGCACATAATTTGCATTCTTTAGATTTTAGAATTTGGAATAACTTACAAATTTTACCTCTGGTCTGTTAGAGTACTATTCTCTACTCTCATCCTTATTCATTTTACTACCAATTACTGAGGAAAGTACCAACAGAACCCCATAGGTCTAAAATTACATCTGTTCATAGAGCAATACTGATGGTCTGGCTATATGGCGATCACAATTTGGAAACATGTTTAAACCATAGACTCTTGTCATCCCTTGTGTTGTTCTACGTCTGCCTCTTAGGTTGTCCTACAATACTCTACTTGCAATGACAATTTGTACACCTTTTTTATTTTTACCACCTAATGCCTTGGGAGGCAAAAATGTGAAGAACTTTCATTGAAAGTTTTTGATTGGACCCTGATGCTTATATCATCAAGATTTCAATTTTCAACCATATATGCATCTTGGGCTTTTGAAAGGTCTAATTAGTGTCAGTCATCTTATCAGTTGCATGGCTATGGATGAGTGTTATCAAGTGGCACCGTCCTTTTCATCTTAAACCTATGACTAAACATTGATCCATTATGGGTCAATTTACTACTCTAACCACTAATATGGAACTCAAAGATCTCCTCTGGCTCTAATGTCCACCAATCCAAGGCCCACTTACTCTTTTGGAAGAGTAAAAACCTCCTTTCCAATAGGGGATTTCTTTTCCTGCTTGAATTGCCATAGGAATCTTCTGAGAAATATTTCCAACATTTTCTACCGCACAATGTAAGGGAAAGATGAGTAGAAAACATGGCCAGTTGATAAGATACAATTCACTTTAGTATTTTTTCCGATCAAGATGAGACTTCAAAAGTGCCACTTCCGATGTTTACTTCCAATCTGTCAAACCTCTCTCTATTGATCAAGCAGAGACATCGCTATACCAAAATGGATTCTTGGATATCAAACAATCTGGTCTGGTTGAATTATCTTCCATATCACAGAACATTTTTATGTAGAAATCCTACAAAATGTGTGTTATTTCTGTTTTTATCTTCACTAACAATTACTTGAGAACCTTCTGCGAAGATGTAAGAACACTAAATAGTATATTTTTCAATGTTGTTAAAAGCACTTGAAATTGGAAAACACTTATAGTTTTGAATTACCTTGTAATTTTTCCTCACTTTGGTTTCCATTCTCTCTATATCAAAATGTTAAAAACATCCACGAAAAACCAATCCTATTTTAATATCTCAGGAAACAATTTGCTTAGTTATATTCACACTGATTTGCAAGGATGGATTGCCATAATTTGTCTTAGAAGCTATGCAATTAATGGCATAGATACAATTGCGAAATTATGAGACAACCTTTTGACTCGTGAAATAATTGTGTAGAAAATGATAGCATGCTTTGAACCCTGTGTTCAGTATCACAAATCATGGAAACCAAACGAAAACAAACCTTGAAATTGATCCTAGCTTCTACATTAAAGAATAAACTATAAATTCAAATTTCCTTATTTATTGCACTGTTAATAGAAAATCATAGAAAAGCATAATATAATGTACTAATTATTCCAAGTATATGGTACCCAACCTTAACAAAGCATACCATGAACTACACAAGTTTTTCTTTTTACGAACCATATAACTAGCGTCCATTCGAGGATGATCCGAAATAATGAGATGTTTTAGCTTTAGGATGCACTGTAGGAGCAGGTTTGTGTATTGAGAAATCTGATTCTAGATGTAAGAATCTACTTTGTGCCAAGCATAGTGGTGATTCTTACAGATGAATAATAAAGAAAAAGAGAACACAATTTTGAAATCAAAGGACTTGCATCTCTTATAGTTGCTTATGGATTTTTGTAGAAATCTTGAAGACCTTGTGTACTTTCATAGGTTTCATGCTCTTACATGAGTGGATTTGCCATCATAATGCATAAATTCCTTTTCATAAAAAATCGAGCATCGAGTACATAACCATTCTTTGCAAATGGTAATATGAGCTGAAACAGTGCACTTGCTAATTTTTTTCCAAAAATGTAGAAATCCTTGAAAACCTCCTTTTTCATTGTTTGATGGTTCAATGAAGTGTATGTAAGTAGACGCTTTAGCTAGACATGTAAAAATCTGCATTGACTTGATCAAGAAAACACAGGTTTAAATGAATAGATGAAAATAAATAATGGTATGTAATATTGAGAGCCCTTACGATTTGTGGTATTGGTATTAGGCTATTAGTCATAGTGTGGTTATGCCCGGGAAGTTGTAATCTACTGTCTTACCTATGATTACATAACATATATAATGTGATGGGATTTTCCATGCATAAAAAAGCCAGATCAGATTTGGAGACCATGTTCATTGCATATGACAATAATAAAAGCATTCTCATTTCTCAAATCTTTGCACAATGTGCTCTTTTGTACATAGCTGCTACTTTACTTTGCATATCAGTTGGCGGGTATTCTGTATGTCTGTAAGAGAAGAAGAGGAAGTTAGAGATAGGCATCCACAGCATTCTCCAAGCTTAACTAATTGACCAGAACTAGGTCATAACCGTGAAATGTTCTAATAAGCAAAACTCCTAGTTATCTTCTCACATTTTTCATTCAAGAGTAAAGAAATGTCAATTGACTCTTGAAATTTTGTCTTCCCTATAAAAGTATATAATTTTTTTGCATTGACAATTTAGCTAAGATAAATTAACCATCTTATTAAAGGAAGGAAAAGGACAATGTCCTTGAAACGGTCTTATGTAAAAGTCCTAAAATCCATATTTATGTTTCTTTGGTCTGAAAGAATATTTAACAGCAGGATCCATTTTATTTCTTGTCTTCATATTGAAGTGTAATATCATGATTGGATTGATTATGGTATGTGCTACAATTAAGAAACACATTCTTTGACACTAATGTTCATTTTCATTGATGCTATTCTCAGTGGCTCTGGAAGGATATGTCTGTGATGAATGATGATAACTCTGTAAAGTTGTACTGAACCCAGGATAGTTTATTAACAATCCCTCAAATATTCCGAGAGGAAAGATTCCTATCCCCAAGACCATCCTCTAATTGTAATGCATTCCCATCCTCTCTTTGATTTCACTCTTAAGCGAATCTTAGTAACCCTCCTCCAAGGTATCTACTTCCATTTTTGGAAGGATATGTCTGTGATGAATGATGATAACTGTGTAAAGCTGTACTGAACCCAGGATAGTTTATTAACAATCCCTCAAATATTCCGAGAGGAAAGATTCCTATCCCCAAGACCATCCTCTAATTGTAATGCATTCCCATCCTCTCTTTGATTTCACTCTTAAGCGAATCTTAGTAACCCTCCTCCAAGGTATCTACTTCCATTTCTGTTTAGTTCTCTTTTATATGATTATCAAAGAGTCCAAGACATTTATAGTTCTGCTCCCTCGTTTAAGACTTGTCGTTTTATATTTTTAAGTCTTGGTAGTCTTCTAATAGTTGGGAAGAATTATTATCAAAGTTTAGATACTTATTTCTCATCATGAGATTGAAACAAATTTGCACACAAGGAAAATGAACTTATTAGCATTGAAATTGCAACGTGAATGGTAATTAACGCCTCATCTTGAAAGAAGATATTATGCTCATCGGATTGTTACTTTTTGGTTTGTCTGTTATAAGCATTTTTGTATCTGCAGGAGATCTTGGTCAAACTTTTGACTCGAATAGGACCTTTCAGCATTATTTAAAGACAAAAGGACAGGCAGTTCTGTTTGTAGGAGATCTTTCTTATGCAGATGACTATCCATTTCACGATAATAGGAGGTGGGACACTTGGGGACGATTCGTTGAAAAAGTGCAGCTTACCAACCTTGGATATGGACAGCAGGAAATCACGAGATTGATTTTGCTCCTGAAATTGTAAGTAGAAATATGTCTGTAAAGAACAGGCATTATCATTGGAGATGACTTGGATATCTTAGTTATGAACTCATTGATTAATTCTTTTAAATAGGTTTAGTGTGATAAACTCTCAAGGGCCGCAAGAATTCATGTGTTAACTATAACAGCATATACTTCAGAAATTGATATGAAAATGTCAAGAAAAAGGATGAAAAGCATACTAAGTGATGCTCTAGTGGTTGAATCTTGCAGGAATGATTGGGAACTAAAATTAACGCAATCCTTCATTAATAGAAGTTTTAAGTGTAATAAAACATTATAAAAGTGTAAACTTTGGTCTTTTTGACATTAATGCAAGTTGACCACATAAAATATGCTCCATTGCAAGCAGTTTGATTAAAGTTTACACTAGATAGTTGTGCATTGTTTGGCCCTAGCTAAGAAATTTCATTACAGTTATGATAATTTTTAATTAGCATGCTAATGTGCTATAATGAAACTTATAAACATAAAACATTCAACAAAATCCATGATTCTAATTTGATATTGATTTTTAGGTCTAATTGTGATATTTTGAAAATGAAGAAGGTGGGATGTGATTCCTTTTGTATGGGGGTATTGTCTCGCAACAAAGAATTTAATTAGTCAAAATTATTTTTGTTATCTATGAGAGAGAGGAAGTGCATAGATTTATGGCTTCCTTTGTCTTGAGATATTATTGTTTTTGGGTATTCCTTCTAATAGCCAAGGTTTCTCCTTATTTGTTTGGAAAGGATACAAGATATGAGGAACACCAATATTTTCTCATTAAGGTAGGTAAAATGTCCTCTATCGTCGACTCTCCTTGGTCTCTACATAGATGTCATTGCATATTTTGTTAGTCCACATACTGATGTTGATGATGGTTGTTTATTACATCATCTTTTGACTGCTATGTTTATTTTTGGTGATGACTTGGTCCTTTACTCTCCTGATGGTTTACAAATGCAAACTGACGTCGTTGCTAGCTTTTGAGAGCTTTGCCAATGTGTGGTCAACCTTAGTAAGACTAAAGTCATGATCTTCAACACCTCCAAGGATGCTTTCTCTAGGTTTTAGTTCTTTTACAAAGAACTTGTGAAGATTATGACTGCCTATACTTGGGTGTTTAATTTACTGGCCTATATTTTAGTCTGATGGCATTGAGATGTGTCTTTTCAAAAGGTACACCTTACTTTTTATCTTTTAAAACTAGTGCTTTCAAATTAATTTCTAGGTTTTTATTTTGAAGATGCCCCTTTCCAATGGAGTCATTAAACCCACAGTACTCAATGATATCCCAGTTACAAGCCGCCTTCCCTATATTTGTGAATGCACATAGTGGAGGCAATATTGAAGCATGAATGTGTTAGCTTGGAGGGTAGAAAGTGCAGTGTCTTCTTCCAATGCATAAAGATTAGCATGAAGCACAACCAACGCCAAACCAGTCTGTTGGTAGGTGTCCCTTGTCACTCATAGTCATCTTCCTCTGAGTACACGGGCTCACTTATTTGGGATGCCGACCAACTCATCATGTTCAGATATCCTTTATAAAGTAAAACTTATTATGAGTGATAGCAAGAGACCTTGAACTGGGTTAAATAGACCTTGATCTGGATTGAATATCTCAAATGGGTTGAACACATGTCAGTTGGTTTAAGATAATGCACATCAAACTGGGCTATATACACATTCATATGGGTGAAAAAGACCTCAAATGGTTTATAACTTTATATATAGACCTCTGGGTTAGATGTAATGAACCTTAGACTCTGTTAAATAAATTTTTATTCATGTTTAGGAATCCTCGGGTAATAATGACATTGACAGGTTAATTAGTGTTAGAATCACAAAGAACAACACCACGATATAATTTACAGTACAACAGCTATCCACACTTGAGCAAATATTACTTGAATGACTTATTAGACTTGAATTGTCTTCTTCTCTAGCAGGCTGATTAGACAACCTTTATTATCCTCCGCCAAGTGCTATGCTGGCTTTCCAAGTTACTTTGTTGACCTTATAGGGTCGTGATTAGTCCTCCAATGTGCTTATCTGATCTACTAGGCACCAAAATGTGAAAAGATCCTCAAACTGGCAGCTAAAAATCCTTAACTTGTGTGCAGTTTCCAATCAGGGAAAACAGAAGAATATTATGTATTCCAGTGTACAATGCTGTAAATGATTGGTCATTGGAGGCATACGGAGGATTTATGGAGGAATAAGGTGATTGTTAAAACATTCCCCCAAGAATACTCGCGACTCTTGAAAAATCCTCAATTTTCTGTACAGGTTTCTTGGTGGTTTTGTCACCATAAAGAGGATGATGAAAAATGGAAAGGAGTTTGCATGTATGCTGTAATTAATGCTAAAAAACTTGTTACTTCCTAGGTAACAAATCCTTAGCATCTTAAGGTCCAATTTTGAGGGCATGTATATGTAGCATTTAGTGCTCACAAAATATTGATAAGCTTATAAGATCTAATGAGTGATTATTTTGCAAACATATTCCTAACTATGAACTCCCTAGATGACAAATTGTAGACCAAGATTATTGACATTGTATGTTGGAAATTTCGTCCTTGAGGAATGCCAAGAAGTAAATTGTTTTGTCATTCCTGTAGCCTTTTCAAGATTACCATATACGTGCCCTCTAAAGTCATATATCCACAAAAAAATTGGTGAATTTTATCTACCAAATTAGCCGCAACTGATGATTCCAAGAGGACCATTATATCTTTTAAAAACCGTAGTTCATTTCTCATACATCTTCCCCAATATTCTTAAGCAAAATCTCACAATGTACAACACAAGAAGCACCTTGATCTCCTATAAAACCTCTCAGTCGTCAGGTACAACAGCCAATAATCATCATTGTGGATTATATGTGGAGAGAAGGGATAAAAATGAATGTTGATTTAGGAACTAAGGCCAACCATTTTACACATTTGAGGGCATTTCTAAATCTGTAAGCCCAACTTCTCGCTTCAACACCATCATCTTCCAATGGCATCTGACATATGAGAGCTGCAATGTCCCTAGTCTTGTTACTGGAGGATTCTTTCTCAGAGATATTAACGTAGTTGTTGAGGTGCCATCAACATTAACAAGGTCAAATTACAAGATTGCACATTAATTTTATTAGTCTTTATTCCTTCTCAGGGTCAAATTTCACTGTTTGACTGGCCAGTAACTCTGACAATAACAAACTTGAAACCTGCATCAGGTGAAAAAGAATTTCAAAGGAAGTAATTGCATCTGGTGAGGAAAACATGCAGCTAGTTTTGTAATTTTGACTGGCTATTGTGCATGACTAATACAATCCATTTTCATCATGCTTATATACATCATTTCAACTGGCTACGACAAGATAAAAGATTATAGTCTTAATCCCCTTATTTGTGTTTCCATCATATTGATTGAGGTTATTGATGTGGATGAATTTAGTTGACAAAAAGGTGAAGTAGTTTAGTGATTTCTTGTTTTCTTATATACGTGTGGGTTTTTAATTTTCTATCAATTTTGGTGTCTTGTACATATCAGGGAGAAATACAACCTTTCAAACCTTACATGCACAGATATCATGTTCCATATCGGTCCTCACACAGTACAGCTCCATTTTGGTACTCAATTAAGCGGGCATCAGCTTATATCATTGTTCTCTCCTCATACTCAGCATATGGTGAGTCTTTTTCAGAGAATTTTAAATGCTTTTTGTTAAGTTCATTTTTGTTGCTGATGTAAGATTTATAAATACAGATTTAAAGCTGCATAGCGTGCTTAATAGGCATTATACATCTACCCAGAGTTTCTTTTATGCCACTCCCTTGCCTTTTCATAAAATGCATGCACATGTCAGGGAAAGAGAAAAACATTGTGTGTAAGAAATACAATAAGACTAGGTGTATTTGGATAGAGACTATTTGAAAAAACCAAGTTCTGAGAAATAGTACCTACTACGTCCATTCTTAAACAAAATATATTCTCTATACAATTTATAGTTTCATTATAATTTTTGTTAGGGTTTGAATCATAGTAATTCACTGCACTTGTTCTGTGAAATGAGGAGAGGCACATTTTGTTTCATTTTAACTGAATCAAGCCTTTTTGGATTTCGAATTTTTGATACTGGTCACAGTATCTATTCTTTGTATCTTTGAATACGTTCCCGCTTAATCAAACCTATTCTATGGTACCGGTCACAGTACCTATTCTTTGAATAAAAATGCCTACCTACAGTCTCAGAAAGATATGTACCAAGCTTGGGATCAACACTTGAGCATGGCATGTCAGATATGTATGTTCTCTGCATTGCATCTCGTGTGTTTTGCACTTTCTTATTTTCTATATTTTTCGAAGAGCTTCATCTACATTATGTATTAAAATCAATAGTAAATGCAAGCTGAGTTCTCATGCTGGAGGAAATTATACAGCACTGAACAACCGATGCAAATATCTCTTCATCACGACCTCAAATATACAAAGTTGTTAAATGTGCAGGAAAATATACTCCCCAATATGAGTGGCTTCAGCAAGAGCTTCCAAAGGTTAACAGAAAAGAAACTCCGTGGTTGATTGTGCTCATGCACAGCCCATGGTACAATAGCAACAGCTACCACTATATGGAAGGGGAGACTATGCGAGTACAATTTGAATCGTGGTTTACACAATACAAGGTCGACGTTGTTTTTGCAGGTCATGTTCATGCCTATGAAAGATCGGTAAGTTTCAACTTTCGTAATAAGGTTTCTGAATGATCTTCATTTCAAGAGTATATAATTCACCCTTTTTATAGAATGCATACTCTGTTCCCAGCTATTTTCTGTTTTT
The DNA here is from genome assembly GCA_018340775.1 of Taxus wallichiana var. yunnanensis. Classification (NCBI taxonomy): domain Eukaryota; kingdom Viridiplantae; phylum Streptophyta; class Pinopsida; order Cupressales; family Taxaceae; genus Taxus; species Taxus wallichiana. The sequence continues at coordinate 899,775,862 of CM031242.1, forward strand.
CCATGTCTTTCAAATCTAAGCAAGGTCGCTCATTGCAAATATTGGTTGGAAAAGAGATCTGAGTACCGTGATTGACATACAACTATTTGTAGTTGTTTTTATATATCAATTCATAAAACAATTGTGACAGCTACCACTAAATCAGAAAGGACTTGCTTTATGCCAATTCGCAAAGAAATGTTTGCCATAAATCAATTTGTAGTTTTTCTTTGTTCACAATGCATTGAACCTTGGACTTATATTCTCCAGAAATGTACTACCAAAGAAGTCTTAATCAGCTTCTTTCTTGATCCCTTAAATTTGCAGTCATTAAGTAGTTCAGAAATAAAGGCCCAATGTGGACATGTATTTAAAAGGCACCCCCTAGTTTGAGTCATATCTTTGATGTTTGCATTTGCAGAAGCGGGTATCAAATGCGGCTTTTAACATTACAAACAAGGAGTGTACACCTGTGTTTGATTCATCTTCCCAGTTTACATTACTATCGGCGATGGCGGAAATATAGAAGGCCTTGCAGCAGAGTAAGTTGGAAATATAGAAGCTTAACTATTGTTTCCTGTAACAGAGAAAATTTCTTTTGTTCTGCTCTGAGTTCTTAATTGTTCCAGAATTCTTCTTTGGCTGTCAGAATCCTTGTTTGTTTTAATCAGCAGTCAAAAATCACACATATTTTCCATGGGAATTGTTTGCAGGTTTACAGAACCGCAACCTGAATACTCAACATACAGGAAGCAAGCTTTGGCCATGCAGTCCTTGAACTTAAAAATCGGACGCATGCTTACTACCACTGGCATCGTAACCAAGATGGAGAAGCCGTAGTGAGTGATTCCCAATGGTTCTACAATAGGTATTGGTATCCTCACAGTGAACCTACATCAGAAATCTAAAGCTACTCTCCTGCTTATAATTCTGAGAGAATCTCCACAAATAAGATGTCCTAGCAGACATGGTTGGCGCAAGCGTTGTGGCTGTCATTGCTCAACAACATCTGCAGTAATCTTGCAACATCCTCAAAGACTAAAATGCCTTTGTTACTTTGATTGCCTCTTTATCTGATGCTACTTTGAACAGGTGATCTGATGAAGTTGCAGTGCTATAAGAAGTTATTTTTAGTAAATTGTAATTCCTGAGGTACTTCATGTGTGTCTGAGAAATAAATATGCTACCATATTGACGGCCTGTTGATCTAAATGAGAAATTTTAATTTTAATCTCGTAATATGGTTCTGTAGAAATATTATAGAGAAGCATGTATGGCATAATCTTTGGTCATATCAAACTAGCTAATCTACCAAAGAAAATAAGAAATGATAGCTTGTTCAGTACATATAGCTATGTAATAGCGTCAGATCACATTATAATTTGTTTGCATTGCACTGTGAAGGATTTCCTGCAATGCCATAACTTTTGTGAAGATGCTACTTTCCCTTTTATCATGTGGGATTGTCTTAGAGTCAAGTTACTTACATATTGGCTGTATCTTGATATCCATGCCAAAAATATTTCACAACTAATATGAGCCTCCACTAACCTTGTATATTTGAGAACTCATTTGCATAACAAAATACCACCTGTGATTTGCTAATAGATTATATTGTTGTGATATCTAATTATTTCTTATTTCTGTTTTAAGAAGTACTAACCTCAGATAATATTCATCGACACAATGCTCAACTATTTGAGTTCTTGATATAGCTTTTTTCATCAGCCTGAATTGTCAATATTTTGTGTATGCATTGTAGTCCAATTGGTACGGATGATGATAAACTGCCTTGTTATGCTATCCACCAAGGTCCAAAACCCAGGAAATACCAAAAAGGGATGAGACTGGTTTGCGATCCCTGATACCAATGGATACTAAACAACTCAAGGATCTGGGTGTTTATTTTCAATCAAAAATATTTTGTTAACGCTTTGGTAGTTTTCTGTAATACCCCTCTCACGGAATATATGGGAAATGGCAACCAACAAGTTGAATCAACACCCAAAATGATTAGAAGACAACTGCAAATTATCAAACCAGCCCTGAGTACTTGTGCCTTCAATAAGATGACTCAATAAACCCAAGAAGAGGGGTTTAATGGCCTCTATCAAATGACTTAAAGTGGTTTACTTCCAGCTGAAGCCAATGTACTCAGAAATCTAAATAAAACAGGCTGCTAAAATCAGATTTAGTTTACACCTCAGATCGCTGCAACAAAGATGCCAAAACACTTAACCAACCAAAGATAGAAATCAGCTCCAAGGGGTCAATCACAGGGTCCTTTCCACTATGATTTTATACCAACTCAGCTCCACCCTAGTTCCATGATTTCTATATCTACCAATAACAAACAACTCCCAGCATTCAATACTAATCAATGAACTCTCTCAAAACCTGTCTTATGCAAATCACTGTACTCAACATAAAGAGAATAAATGTCAGACCATCATACCTTCATTGGCTGCCCCTGGAATACTACCAAACCTTTTGTCAACCCCAGTCGTTCCACTCTGATTAGATATGGGAAGAATAGACCACAGTTGGGCCTTACAAAGGGCTTCTCTAGAAGCAATACTCAGATCGCTACTTCCATGTCCTTTAGGCACCCAAAAGTGATTCAAACCAGATCGCCAGATCTAGATAGTGGTGACAATATTTTCAATAAATGTAAAGGCGAAACACAGCTGTTAGTGAGTGATTGAAAGCACATGTAATCGAATATAGGCCCCACAATGTGGGTCACTGTAGACTGTTCCTCTCAATGCTCATAAATCAGATCTAAAAACATTAATGAAGATCAATGGATTGGGATGATAACCACAGAGGTCTGCTGCTGCTAAATGAAGGGTATAAATGCACATCTACCCAGATTTAGACCTTTTATACCAGTCGCTGGAACTGCTATAACTTATATAAATCTGATCTTAACATTCATTTACAGATCGCTGCAAAAGAGTTGATCATCAACCAAACAAGCATACAAAATTATATCCAAATCTCCCTATCTGAATTGCTGCTATTAGAGATTACAAAACACCATACTAATCAGATCATCACACTCAGAATTAGACAATCACACAAATTGCTGCCAAGAGGGACTCCAAACACAATAAAACCATACATTTATTCAAGTCGCCACACTCAGAATTAACAGCTACAAAGGAGACAATCAAATGTATAGAAATCGCTGCCCAAATATGTGTTTTCATGCAAATATAAACTCTCGAGTGAAATCGCTGGAACAGCAGACTAAATTGGATAGAAATCAGATCATGAAACATATAAAATTATTATCAGCTTGCCTTATTCAAGTCGCTGCCAAAAGGGCACAATAACATGCAACAAACTGGTCGATCCACACCAAATAATGCATGCAAAACAGTCCACAAGCACCATAAGAAATCGCTAGGGCTAGAGAAGGAATTACACCTCAAAGACAATTGCTACAGTAGTCGCTACAGTAATCGCTTGCCAAGAGAAAGATTTGTTCATGCACAACAAGAGAATATACTTTGCAAAGGATGTCTTCAATTACTTCTTTAACAACAAGAGAGAGATACTCCAACAATGAAAGAGAGAGAGCATCAACATTGGGCATACATCCCTACTCCAAGCATGGAGCCAAAATCGAAATCATCATAGCATGTCTTACAATGAACAAACAACCTCCTTTTATAGACAAAAGGGTGCAAAATTCGAATTTCCCTTTTGGAGGGAAAATATAAACTCTAATTAAATAACACTAGAACTATGTGCACTTTATTATTTTAATTAAATATAATATAAGAGGGTGCCATTGACTTACAAAAGAGATAATAAATATCTGAGGACAAAATTTGAGCCCAATCCTCAAACCCATTGGGTTGAGGGCCTTCATTTCTTCAACGCAGATAATGTCTTGAAAAGAGGACATTACATTTTCTCCACTGTGGTATGCAGTGGAGCTTGACAGAGGTTGCAACCAGGAGTTATTCAAATTTGTTTTGTTGTTACTTAGCTGTTGCATATGATAGTTCTTACACAAAAGTAGAATTGTTCCTGCAGTTCTCTTTGTCCAAGTATGGCCATATGAAAGTGGTGACAGGTTAGAATTTAATGGCCAGTAACTTATTCCATCTAGTGATATTCTGATTTAGTGCAAATCATCTTTTGCTTATGAATTACTAGCATTTGCATCCATTTTAGAAAGCTTTTCTTTTCAATGAAAAGCCAATGGACATTTGGTATCACCACCATATTTGTATTGTATTCTTTGCAGTTAAAACTTTTCTAGATATTCCACTCATAGTTCTTTTACCTGCTTTTTGTGTTGGAGGAAAGTGAGGTAGAAGAGCCAATTTTTAACCATTTACACAATAGCCAAGTCATCTTCTTCTCTAATTTTTGTAATTAAAAGGATTTAATATTTAACAAGAATGTTCTCGTTGTTGTTTGTTAGTAAGATTTTGATAGAGAGAAAATGGTATAAAATCTTAATTACCTATCTAAAAATGATCTGCTCAAGAACAATGCCGTGAACATCATATTAAATCTTCACCCTTCGTGTACAAGGAAAACTGACATGCACCTACTCTATAAATTGATGTCTAAACTACCATTGCCATGGCTACTACACACTAAAACCTTTAAGTTTATACGAAAATTATCTCCAATTCATATCTAGTTTCTGTCATTCCTCGGGTTTGATTAGATCCTGTATCTTCCCTTTGAGGGGACTAGGGTCTCCTTAGTAAGCTCAGATTTCAGTTCTCTCAAATGAATCTGCCCTGCTCAAAGATGGGAATCTTGTTGTTTGTTAGGAAGATTTTGATTGAGAAAAAGTTGTATAAAATCTTAATTATCTAATATTGATCTGCCCAAGAACAATGCCATGGACACCATCTTAAAACTTCACCCATTATGTACAAGGCGAAATGACTTAGACCTACTGTATAAATTGATGACTACACACCAAAACCTTCAAGCTTGTACAAAATTATCTTCAATTCAGATTTAGTTTCTGTCATCCATCAGGGTAGTAGATCCATCACTTCCCTTTGAGGGGCTATGGCCTCCTCTATAAGCCCAGATTCCAATAGAGGTCTCTCAAATGAATCTTCCCCTCCATAAACCCTTAAATAATTTCTTCACTATCATGCTCAAATATCAATCACCCACCCTCTATTTCTTAACAAAAGAAAATGGGTCACTTCTCAAGATGGAAACCCCTCCCAAGGTCTCTTTTCCATTGACGAGGTTGAAAATCACCTCTAGTTGCTTAAAGAAGTAACTTTAATATGTAGGTTTATTGGTAATTTTGGTCCTTGACCAAAAATGCTTCGGACTTGGGTTCAACACAAATGGAAATCCATTGGATTTGCTAGGATATTGATGATGCCCAGAGGTTGCTTTCTAGGGGTTTCTTATCCGAGTGAGAGGAAGATCAATATCTCCAAGGAGGGCCTTGGTTTTTAGCAGATCTGATCTTTTTATGAAGCACTGGTCTTCAGCTTTCAATCCAACAAAGGGACTCCCCACCACAGTCCCAGTCTGGGTTCGTTTACCCTTGCTTCCTAGTGAAATCATAAGAAAACATTCAATGGAAAATAGAGTCAACAATAGGCGAATATATAACTGCCTCAAATTTTACAAAGAACCCTTGCGTTCTTAACAATGCACTATTGTGTATCAACTTGAATCTAGATAAACCTTTCCCAGATTGTCTAATTCTAGATATGGTAGGGATTATGTGGAAACAACCTATTGACTATAAAAATATCCCATTTCGTTGTAGATTGTGCCATGAGTCACCTGGGAATGGTTTGCCCTTCTTAGCATCAAAAACTAATCTCGAAGAATGTCACAAAACATACACCAACAGAAACAAATGCTAAAGGGATTTCTTAGAATAAAAGGGATCAGTCAAGAGGGCTTCAGCTCAAAGTGTCTCACAGGGATCAAAGGTTCACCAAGCATCCTTAACAAAAAAGGAGCTCAATCTCTCCAATACAACCCTTTTGCATCCTTAGCAGATCTGAATCCTGACAATATGGATGGAGTTCAACATATCTTAGCAATGACAAGTAAGCCTCCGACCACTAAACTAGAACAAAATGTGAATATCAAAGGTAAATCTCAATCATGCCAAGAAGTGAGGGGTTTATGATCCCGGTCTCATCCCTTATTACTTGGTATCTCTTGGGATTTGAACCTTGGTGTATGATTAGGCAACACCTTTTACTAATCACATGCACTGTTGGACTACAACCCATTTGATCTCAAACTTTTTGAACTTTCGCATCAATTGAAAACAATAATACAAGTTCCTTTGAAATCTATGGACTACAAAGAAAGCGAACAAACTACATAAAAAGGAAAACCATCCTCGGAAAAATAGAGGGAAATGAGGGGTTTGTTACTATGGATTTAGACCACTGTCAGATTACCATGATGAATTTGGTTTTACTTTTAAATATGGAGGAGAGAACTCCTGCAGCATAGGTTAATTAATGTTTACTCTCTCTTGGAACATCCGAGGGACAATGCTCTGAACAATGCTGGCTTTTTCAAAAACAAATTGATATGGTCTTATTACAACAAACTTGTAAATCTGGAGTTCTCAATGTTCCTGTCATTTCAAGGCTGTAGGGTAATGAGTAGATTTTATTGTGCAACATAACCCGCATATTAGCTTTTGGGATCTCTCCAGGTATGTTATCTCTTCGCATCATTCTTTGCCTTGGGGATTAGTTGCTACTTTCTATTCCCTTGAATTCCAAGAACATTTTAGTAAATTAAATGTGTATGTTCCTCCCAATGGAAATTGTAGAATTGCTTCCCTTTCTCTACATAAAAATTGGATTCTATTATGACCCCATCAACCTCGTTCAAATGGTGACCTTAATACTGTTAGAAGCCCGAGGGAAAAGAGGAGGTAAAGCATTTTAATTTTAGAACATCAAAAGCTTTTCACTCAGCTAATTCAAGAATTCTCGTTGGTAGATCTTGAATTTGATCAGGTGCACTCGCATATTATGGAGAAACTAGACACAATATTGGCCACAAGTAGACAAATCTCGTGGAGAATCGGTGGTTCCAGTTAAATGATCATTGGTCGATTATTTGCCCATCAGAACTACAACAGTAAGTTTACACAAGCCTCTGTTTAGATATTAAAAAATGTGGACAACACATCCGATGCTTACATAATTGATCCATGATTGGTGGGATTCAGGGTCCTCAAACATACATTTTAATGGAAAAAATCTAGACTATTTCAGTACGGGTTCAGTACGCTGAAACTGCAAATTTTTAAAAACCTTGGGTAGGGTACCGTTTTTGGGTATGTTCTATGTGTGTGTGTAAGTGTAAGTATAAATTATAAATTTAAAGAAACATTTGCATACTTTTCTTTGAAATTTAATACTCATACAACTTAAAATCATTCATAGAACATGAAAAGTAAACAAATTTGAAATTTCTCATACTTTGAGAATTGAGACTTGAGTTTGTATTGATTCATAATGTTCAAAACATAATAGTTTTTTTTTTTTTTTTGAAATTTAGAGGAATCATTACATATTACATTTTAGCACAGTCTCTACTAGCCTCGGTGAATTTTAGCTTTCCAGGTGAGGATGGGACCACCAGGTGCACAAGTTTCACACCACCTCTGTTCAGCTGAAGCCTAGGTTTCATACCACCTCCGTCTGGTGGTGTGTCTGATTCATACCGCCTTAAATGCACGGTGGCGCACACTCAGGGACGTTGGACGGACTACTCCAGCAGCACCATCGTACAATTGTCACACACTCAGGGACATTGGTCGAGACTACTCCTTCGGCACTCAGGGACATCGGTCGGGCTATTCCTCACACAACGGACATGCCAATGGGGGTTGAACCTTGGACCTCCTCTTGGTAAATGCCGGACTTTACCAATCAGCCAAGACCCCATTGGCAAAAGTGGTTTTGGGATAACTCTCGTGCCGCAATGCCAGACATGCCTCGTCACATTGAACACAGGATTCGTGCCTGACCCGACCCCCATCGCATTGAACACCGAGTCGGCTTGGCACCACGTCGAGAGACCACCTCATGCCGAAAGCGGTGACCACTTTGAACTACCTAGCCGAGTAATGACGAGCTATAGAGGTGGCCAACCCGGGAATGGACCCCGAGACCTCCCACATATAGCCCACATTCCCCACCACTAGGGTAAACCAGACGGGCTATTCAAAACATAATAGTTAATAACATAATACATTCAAGTTCTCAACTTCTAGAGCATATCATCAAAATCATCTTCATGGATGCCACGTGCACTACACTCCCACTAGCTCCACTTTCGAACCCTTGTGAAGGGCTCCCTAGAAGTTCGTCATCAACGCCAATAAGTGAAACATTGGACAAACAAGCAACAGAAGCTTCAAAGTCCGTGTTTTCAGGTTGGTGGTCCCAAAGCTTGTTAGGACCACTAGTATACGATTGTGTCATGTGCGCTAAGAAGTGCAAGTTGGAATGAACGTATACTAGATCTTGACCTTCTTGATGCCATGCCACATGGTGCGTTTGGTGAGTGGATGAAACCATAAGTACTCTAGTTGTGCTCTGCAGAAGAATTGCTAGTCACCCGTCAAAAAACAAAGTATTCATACTATTAATATAAAAAAAGAATGATATCATTTTGAATTTTAATTCTTAATTGGTAATTAAAATATCAAATAACAAGTTACAAACTTTATAGTATATACTTGTGAGAGCAATTTGATTGCAACTGGTCGTAGGTACTTGGCATCATGGCCATGACAAGTCCACCACGTGATTGGATCCATGGTGGGTTTGTCACAAATAGCCTCTATCTCTCCCATGCTACCTTGTCCATTTACAAACATCGACACCTCTGGCGGAATTGCACTAGATGTAGTTTGACCAAGAAGCAACTTCCCGAATGTTGCCCTCGTCCCATTTGCAACCTCTTGGTCATCATATGGTCATTGCCTACCAACTATCCCAACTATATCATTGTTGTAATATTTGAGATTTAAAGCATAAGCAAGGAGATGCAATGGAATGGCCATTTTGTTCCACCTTTTCACGATCACATTTTTAACTTCACTGTAAAAGTTTTCCTTAGGGTCTTGCTCTTTGGCTTGTATGATTTCTTTGACTTTTTCAAGCATGGAGTCAATGCCATCATATATATCTCCAATGCAAACATTATCTTTGTCTACAAATCGTATCATACTTAGTATAGGCTCCGTGAAACTCAACAAATACTCAACTTTTCCCCACCAATTATCATCAAGGATCCATGATTTTATCCTTAGGGCTCTCTCTGTGTTAGCTTGCCTCCAAAGTCCAAACATTATCAATCACCATGCCACCCAAAGCACGTCTCACCTTCACAAGTCATCTCAAGACGAGTGTGTGAGTGGCAAACCTAGTCTCAACAACCTATTAAAAAAATGGAAACAATTCAATAACAACACAAATTGAAATTGATTTAAAATCAAATATTAAATTTAAAAACTTAAAAAGTAACTGTAAAACTTATATTAAAAAAATGGAAACAATTCAATAACAACACAAATTGAAATTGATTTAAAATCAAATATTAAATTTAAAAACTTAAAAAGTAATTGTAAAACTTATAAGTTATGGCTCATGAGTTGTTCCTTTACCTTCAACAACTCCAACTTTGAAAATCTTTTGAATATGGCTTGAGACATGTGATGGTTGGTGACAAACATCTGAATCTCGTTTGCCTCTGTGTAGATTTGCTCAATCCATGGAATTTTCTCAATCTTCTGCAGCATTAGATTCAAGGAGTGTATTGCACATGGTGTCCAAAATATGTGCTCATACCTACCCTCTACTATCAACCTTGTTGCCTTGCAATTTTTGGCATTGTCTATGATGACTTGGACAACATTTTGTGGGCCCACTGACTCAATAGCCTCAATGAGAATATTTGCAATGAATTGGGCATCTTTTACTTCCCCTTACAATCAATAGCCTTTAGAAACATTGGCCCTTTAGGGCATACTGCAATAATGTTGATGAGAGGTCTGTTTCTAGAGTCTTTCCATCCATCTGAGATAATAGAGACTCTTGATTCAGTCCAAGAATCTCTAATTGGTTGTAGAGATGTATGTATGTGTTGCACTTCTTTTGCCAAAAGAGAAGTGCAAACCTTATTATAGCTGGGGCTTGTATACCCCTGTGGTGCCTCATTAATGCCTCTCACCATCTGCTGCCAATAAGGTGACCTCAAGACATTGAATGGTAGCCCACATGCAAATATACACCGAGCCACCAATTCATCTGCAATTTCTCTCTTCTCAATGTTAAATGCTTTTTCTAATGCCTCTTTTGCTCTCTTGCTTGATGGCCCCGGGCCTCTGCATCAAAAGGGGAATCATCTGAATAGTTTCAACATGAGTCTCAATGAAGGGATGAAATGATGGTGTTGGTGTTGATGGTTTTGCCACAGTCCTCTGCTGTAAAGAAATGGTCCTAGAGCGAGCTCTTGTTGCTTTCAAAGTTTGCATCCTCTTGCTCTTTTAGGTACATGACTATGGTTTTCTTTTCCACCTTTTTACATGATCTAATACTTGTCCCCGATACCACGGTCGATGAGCTCTCAAATGGGCATAAGAGGATTTAAATATGGTGGCACAATGGGGGTGCGTCCAAACACGGACACCACCACCACCTAAAAGCAAGCTCTACCACTTCCACATGCCTCCATAAAGGAGAATGAGGATCCATTTTCACTGCCATACCACTCCCCTCTTGCCCCACTGAAGTTGAACTGGATGCCATGATTGTAGGATTAATTTGTTTTAACCTACAATAAGAGATATTTTTAAAACATTGCTAAATAATTTAATTAAAAACAACAAATACAAATTAGAAAATTAATTTGTTAACCCATACACGTCAATCTTTGATTTTGATCACCAAGTTCGCCATAAATGGTGCGAGGTGAGAGCATACACAAAGGGTAGACATTTAAATTTTTAACAAATTCAATTTAAAACTTTAAAATAAAAAAACAATACATAACTAATTAAAAAAATTAAATAGTTAGCCCTACACGTCAATCTTTGATTTTGATCACCAAGTTTGCCATAAATGGTGCGAGGTGAGAGCATACATAGAGGGTAGATGTTTAATTAAATAAAACTTCAATATTAAACTTTAAATACAAAAAAAATAATTAATATATTATATTTTAAAACCGTAAAATAAATAAATATTAAAAATAAATTTAGATCATGATCAATAATCATGAATGATGTGTTTGAAACACATCATTCATGATATTGATCATTGATCATATTCATATACAAAACATTGCTCAAAAGATTATTATTTTTAAATCAATGCCTGAATGCATGAAAAATACTTGGAAAAATCCTCCTTGTTGTTTGTAGACTTGCTTCTCCTTCTCTCTTTCTCCTTCAAGCTCAATCACTCTTTCCTTCAAGCTCTCTTTCTCTCCTCCAAGCTCTCTCTTTCTCCTTCAACCTCTCTTTCTCTCCTTCAAGCTCAATATTAGCAAAATAGCAAAGATTGAGTGTGTGAAAAAGTAGAGGGATTGGGTGTTTAAATAAGTGTTTGGGGTCTTTTAGGGTTATGGTAGAATTAGGTTACTTTAAAATTTAAAAAAATGCATATTTTTTTATTTTTTTGACTTGTCTTAAAAAAATATGTATTGCTTCCATGGAGTGCACGGTCTAGAGTACGTACCCACAATGGTAGGGTACTCTACGTGTATGGTTTTTTCGTACCCGTAGTGTACCACCCCGCCATACTGTGGTACATACCATACATGGCGTTTCACCATGCTCGTGCCACTGCACAATACCGGTATATTTTTAGGCCGATGCAGGCGGGGGTGCGTTCCGGTGGTCTAGGAAAAAATAAAATATCTCAAATCTCAAGCCAAAAGATGGAGTAAATAGGTTTTTGGTAACCTCTTCAAGAAAGCAAAGAAATAATGTCTCTGTTAGGCAACTTTAGAAGGAAATCGAGATACATGTGTTGTGGAACAAGATGAACAGGAACAAATCTTGATACACCATTTGGCTATAGACATGGAAAGATAATAAATTTTGGGGTAAATACTCTCGTGTCTAAATGAGTCAAACAAGAAGATTTGAACACAATTACTTTTCACTAAAAACCCTCAATAGTTAGTGTATGACTGGATTTTATCAAATCAACAATAGAGATGGAACAATGATAAAAAAATTGGATCATCTTCTTCAATCCTTGAATAGTTTACTCACGGAAAAACCTATCTCCCAACTACAACAAGGAGCTTAGGAAAAGCTTCTCCAACTCATCCCCTCTAGAATCTCTAATTACGATAATAGTTTATTGCTGAAATTTGTTTCTAACAAGGAAGTGAAACTTATTACAATCTCATTTCAGCCGGATAAGAACCACGGTCTTGATGGCTTCCTACGCATTTCTTTACCAATTTTATTAGGAAATTACAAAGGGCGGTCTGTTGCACTCATTGATTAATCTAGAAATAAGTTAAAAAATGCCAAAAATACGAATACTACCAGTTTGGTTCTTATTATAGAATAAGTGAAAGTGGATCGATAGCCCAATACATAGTGTAATATGGTGTACAAGATCCTCTCATAATTGATTGCCACCACTTCCGAAAATAATTTATGGCTCTCAAAAAATTTCCCCCGGAAGAGATCATTCATTCTCTTCATTCTAACAAACATCCAAGTACTAATCAAGCTGGATGTTTTTATGGCGTTTGATAGACAAAAATTTATCTACAAACCAAGAAAGAGCATATTTTTTTTGGGTGTCAATGCTCGTGTCCAATGGGTCAAACAAGGGGTTCTAACACAAACTCTTTTCACAAAACAATCCTCAATAGACATTGTATCAATGGAATTTGCAAAACGAGGAAAGGAGATGGAACGATGTAGACAATCCCGATGAGATCATGGATTATACTACTAACAACATGGTCCCATGCAAGGGGAAAGCTAAAAATTTTGAGCGAGTGTCGGAGAGAAAAAAAAAGGATATTTTAGCATTAATAGGGTCAAGTGATTTTTTATTTTTTTGTGGAGATAAAATAGGAAGCTTTAACACTAGAGTTAATAGGGTTCCATGAATCAAATAAACTTTTGGATGGAAAATTGAGAGGGAAGCTTAAAAATAAATGTTGTGTCAAAAAAGCTCCCTAAAATTTTTAAGCAATTGCTTTATGGGGCTGGAAATCCTCTCTCTAAAGTATAGTTTGCTCGAAATTTCAGGAACTTTTGTTGGGATTTAATAACAACAATATTTTTATTTGCATGGACCATATTTCCGAAATAAATAGGAGAGCAGTAGCTCCAAAGATGGGACCATACTATAAGTTCTTCATGATTTTACTCACAAAAACTTTTCCCCATAACAACAGAGATCTCAAGATTAGACTTCTTCAATTAAATGTCTTCTATAGAATCTTTGATTCGAGATAATAGTTTTTTTAATGAACTTAGTTTCTATCGAGGAAGTGATAATCCCTATGGCCATTAGTCAGTTTGCAATTTTTACCAACTTTTACTAGTTCAACAGACGTTCTTATTACATCTAGAGGCGTTAGTGGTTTACTTTTATTCTTGACATTCATTTGACTGTCACAAGACAATTATAGCTTAAATTTGACATCTGTTTGATTGTCATTTAAAAGTACCCCCTTTTCCCTAGGAAAATCAATATAAAAATTGTAATATCTAGACCAGTAATGCCCACTCCTCTTCAACATTGATTGTACTATGATTTTAATTTCGGTTGATTAGAGACATGGACCTTATTGTTATATTTTAGTTAGCATGTTAATAAGATACGAGGGACATCATGATTACTATTGTGTTCTGATTGTTACTTTGGACTGTATGGGTGTATTGTGGACCTTGATGGACATTTAAGGATATGATGATAATCTAGAATGGTCACTTTGTTATATACTAACATTGGATTCTTGACATATTGAGTATATTCGGAGTATTGGACTAACCATGTGGTCTCATTGATTTTGTGAATTGCTAACAATATGATGGTATTAGGGATCGATAATATGTTGTTGAGTGTATCTAGTAGTTAGGAGTCACAGTAGATATAGGGAATTTCATGACTTGTAGAATGTGAAATTGGATTATTGATGATTGTAAATTATTTACTAGAGTAGAATTGAAGTGTTAAGTGAATTACAAATAATTGATAAAAAATCGTAAATTTGATGATAATGATTTAGCCACGTTATACGACAATGTTAATTGACAGATATATATGTGTGTGTTGTATTGCTTGATGTATATTGAGGATTGTATGATGGATGTTTTATATGCATTTATTTCCATGACATATTGATATGGCCTTGAGGCCAGAGAGGTATTTCTGTTTGTGATTGCAGGAAAATTATATCACTATACATCGAAAGGGGATAGGGGACCAACCCTAGAAGGATGTTGTGTGTTTACAACAAGGGCCAATTGACAACTTGTGTGAGTGTTGTGTTATTTCTTTGCTAGGTTAGGAGGTTTCCCCATGGGGGTGACCTCATGTATGTGGCCTAGGGTGGTGATGTTTTCCTTTCTTTATTTTGTGTGTTTTAATTTTGTGGAGCATGTTTTTAATAATTGGGAAAATTTAGTCACTTTATTAACACTTGTTAATGTGTCTTAATTAGCTAATTTAACTTAAATTTTAAACTAAAAAAGAAGAGGTGACATGTGGGTAATAAATGGGGTAGTTAGTTCTTGATTTGTGCATGATGATGAATGAAATTTATTGCATTTGTGTTGTGTGCACTCTTTCTCCCTCTCCAAACCCGAAATTTGACTTGGAGGGCACTTTTTGAGACTTGTGGGACAAGTAAACCTTGTCCCTTGTCTCTCATAATCATCTACCAACCATACTTATGAAGTATGGGGCTAATTTTGACCATTTTAATGCCTTGTTGAGTGTAAAGGGAAAATAAAGTCACTTCTCTTCTTATCACATTTATTTTGTCCTTGAAAGGTATGGGGTGCATGTGGAGTGTGCATGTGGGCATGTCATAACCTTACATTTTTCATTTAATTGCCTTGGTGTTGGGGTTTGACTTGTTGTGTTGGAGTGGAGGAATGATGAAGTGACATCCTACATGGAGCCACCTCATCACCCTCATTCCTTTTTCTATTTATTGGTGTGAATTTGGAGGAATGGGGGTTACTTGTCTCATTTTCTTGATTTTGCATTTTTGGGAATTTTGGTCTTGGGAATTCTTGCTTGGAGCTTGAAGGATTGCTTTGGTGCTTGCTTGGTTTTGGAAAGGATTAAAGCTTGTGGATTCAAGATTGTGGAGCTAGTATGGAAAGGTAGGATCTATACCTTATTCTTATTGTTTGTTGTATGTTTTGTAAATGCATGTGTGTATGTATTGTGTGTGATTGGTGTAGTATGGCCCTAAGATGTGTGGGAGATAGAAAATGGAACCACTTTGGGAGGGAAAAGGGAAATTTGTAGGCTTGTGGAGGGAGCATGAGTAGGGAGTTCCACCTATGGGGAGTGAAAAGGGTAAATTGCTATACTTTGTGTATTATGCATTGGGAGGGAAAAGGGTTATATTGTGTAGTTTGGATGTGCACATGGAGGTATTTTGGGTGGAACCCCTAACTCATTTGGGAGCTATAAGGAGGTGGTCTCATTGTTCTATTCTCCCTTGGCTTTGAATGTAAGCCTATGTGTTGGGTTTGTGGCTTGTGTTGTTGTGTTTGGTGTTTAAAAGTCTTGCTTGTGTTGATTGTATGAGTGTTGAGTTGTTTTGTGGAAGCCATTGTTGTGAAAGTTGTCAAGTTGCCTACACACTTCATGGTTCTTTGGTTGGGGCTCAAGGGCCAATAAGGAGGATGGCTTCTCCTCTTATTGGATTAAAGGTTGGGTGGAGAGTGTCGCCTACCCCCTTTCCTTTGTATTGTGAGTCAAATTGAGAAGGTGAAAAGAGTGCTATATTGAAACTATGAAGTTGGAGAATGATATTGATATGGAGAATTTTGTATTGAGCTCAAGGAAGAATTTCTATGTAGTAATTTTGGTCATGTCGTTCCACTTAGAGTGAGAGAGGCTTGTAATCTTATTTTGATGGTGTAATTTCTTGTAAAATGTATCCATCAAACCTTGTATTATTATATTGGAAAAAAAGTATTTTGTGAACCTTAATTATTAAACTTGTAATGTTATAGTGGAATGGAGAAATTTTAAGTTATACTTTATTGGAAAAGAAAACCTTTCAAAGCTAAATTTTATTCAAAGTTGTATTATGTATTTAATTGAAAGGAATGGTATTCTTGAATGGTTAGTGAATGTTGATTCTTTTGGTATGGTTGGAAAACTTGGATTTGAAAGGAGAAAGGAGAAGTTTGTTTTGTTAAGGATGTTATACATTTAACCTCTCAAATTAATATATTAAAAAGAGAGAAACTAATTAAGTGGTTGTATATATTTTAATATTGATCAAACAAATGAACCCACCTAAACTGATATTAGGAAATTTAGAGGAAAAGAAAATATAATTATTATTATTTACCATCATATATCATTATTTTAATTTAATCATATAGATTTATATGCTTATATTAATTAAAATGATATATATATATATATATATATATATATATAATTGAAGGGCTACATATAGTAATGCGGTGGAGGTTTTTATTTAAACAAAGTTGAATAAATTAAGATGTGTGTGTGTGTGTGTGTGTGTGTGTGTGTGTGTGTGTGTGTGTGTGTGTGTGTGTGTGTGTGTGTGTGTGTGTGTGTGTGTGGCCGGCCCCTCCCACTTGTGCTTAGTTGAATTTTAATAAAAGTAAAAGGAGGGGTGGGCGGCCCATGGCCGACCCACTCCACCATATTAATATGGGGTGGGTCGCCATGGTCAGTCCCACCCCAAAACTGTTCAAACCCCAAACTATTACCTGTGTCATATAAAAATCGGCGGTGCCATGATCTTTTTCATTGTGTATAAAATTTAATCGCAGAAGCCCTAAAACAACATTATATATATACCTCCTTATAACAAAATACTTTGGGCAAAATAAAACCCATATTAGAAAATGGGAAGAATCTCCCATTTAGCACAAAATTTTGAAAAAACAAATTTACATAATAATGAAGTGAAACAACCCTCCATACCTCCTTCCATGGCTTCCTCTCGGCCTCTTTCTCCAAACCTACAAGAAAAAATGAAATAAAAATTAGGGCAAATGGAAATAAAAGAAGCTCATAAGGAAATTTAGGGCAATCTAGATCCAATGGCCCAAATAGATCAAATCTAATGGTTGAAAATAAACCATACATCACTTAAGTGATGGGGATTTTGTGGGAATGAGATTAAATTAAAAAGGGTATGGGTAATTGGTTGAATGGGGTCACGTTGTTAAACTTTTGTGGTAGGAAATTAAATTAAACATTGTGCATGGCAATTAAGTAATGAACTAAAAGGGTTTTAAATAAATATTGGTAAGGGTATAGTTTTATAACCTAATGGGACATGACTATTAAATATATAAAAATACCCTAATTAAGTGACAAAACTAAATGAGAGACTTTTAAACCGTAAATTAATTTGGGGAAATAAATTAATAATATTTAATTATTAATTTAATTCCGACATCCACAAGATTGTGTAGATCAATAAATTAATTAAATCGCAACTATGTTTACACTTACAGACTTTCTAAATAAAAAAATTACCAATTTTTTTGTTAATTAGTAGGTTTAATTATGGTTTTGAGCGTCAAAATTTGTGGGTGTTACATAAATCATATGGCATAGTTAAGGACCCCTCTTTTCCAAATATATTATTTCAAGATTGACACAATGATTTAGTTAGATTGATTTCATTTGTCACCACTCAATGGGAAATTGTGTGAAGTTATTAGTTAATGTGGTGTGTGGAAAATACAACATAATTTTTTTCAAATTGATATCTCTCGACGTATGTATTTAAGATATTTTTGATTTAATAAAAAAATATAAGATAAGGGCATTGGTGATCATATAGATAAAACAATAAATAAGCAAGATCAAGCAAATGAGATACAAACAAGAGCGATATATAAGTTTTAGAGAATGACTCAACTTATAATCGTAGCTCATGACTGATTTTGGGCTAGTGAATGATCTCGTAACAGCCTAATCCTGGACTTTGTAATCTCTTTGCATGAAACTTTGATTTAGAAACTAATCGAGATAGAGCCATCTTGAATGGGATAGGGTCATCTAGGCGCTAGTGTTTGTTAAGAGCTAGTGTATGCGAGAATAGTTCGGCGTCCGGTGCTTTTTGTGTCGTTTAATGTCACTCCTTATTTGTTGTAGGTCGCATCAAATTCATTGTGTCACACCTATACTTGCAAAAGAAACCCTTGCTTTACCCGCAAAAAATCTTTGAAGCACACATTAGATGAATAACTAATGCATATGTTTGAGTCGGTGATCTTGACGGTCACCCCAATGTGATTGTCACTAAGCGTTTTCTTGCATTTTAAACTCAATGTAGTTCTAGTGTGTGTGATTGAAATAGTGTTTCTTAAGCTAGTTTGCTTTAGTGACAAGATCACACGAGAATAATGAACTATGACTAATTTTTCCCAATGGAAATGTGTGGTATGGAATTCATAATAGTTCCCCCTATGTAGTGACTAATGTAGTCATTGATGTAGTAGATAGAAAATATTAGCTTCTTGTAGATGTATGTGCCTCTTGAATGCTTGCCCCTTGACGATTTTAAATAAGGTATTTATATATATTATTATTTTGTTTAAGTTTCGTCATTAACAAGTGAAAGGCCAACCAAGGGTGATAAAAGAAGACAAGAAAGAAGTAACATTCAAAAGATTAAAAAAGCTGAGATAAAGAGGACATAAGTTCCTGGGGGGATTGGTAGTATTTGAGCGCTCCCATCCCCGATGGGCGGTCTGCACAAGGTGCTCAAAAGGTCAAAAATGAAATCAAAGTTGAGTTGGATGTCGGTTGACATCTAAAATTGTAAGTTTTCAATCATAAAAAGTAAGCAATAAAGATGAAAAGGATAAAAGCAATGTCAAAGCAAAGTAAAGGGGTGTTAATGAGTAATTATCTTGCTTAGGAATCATGCATATAAATGAAGTATTTATAGGCTATATGTACATAGTGCGTGATTTAGTAAGTATAATTTGTACTAGTAAATTATTAAGGGTGATATGACTACACTTATTGAAGATTATAAACATAATAATTAAATTTATGAGAAATATGAATGCTACCATTTTGGTTCTTATTTACAAAAAAATGACAAGACATAAAATGAAGCAATATTGACCTATTGCTATATATAATATGGTGAACAAGATTCTCTCAAAATTTATTGCCTCTAGTTTGAGTTGCGAAGCATGGTGGGATGTTATGATCTTGGTGTGCAAATTTCACTCTCACCTTAAGGTATTGGTGTAATGTGATTCATTACAATTTTAGTGATGTTGTGTGGAATGATGTTGTTAGCATTGATAATGTATTTCTAAACAAGAAAAAGAATATCAAATGAAGCGATTGACCTATTGCTATATATAATATGTACAAGATTCTCTCAAAATTGTTTGAGCTTTGGAAGCGTGGTGGGATATTATGATTGTTGAGATTGTGGAGCTTAATTGCTTCACAAATAGCATGTTTTGACTTGCGAGTTTGTCAAAGATGGCGACATCGGTCATCTAGTAAGAACCGACATCGGTTGGGATAACGTCGAGTCTCTCTGTGTGTGAAATGTTTTTTATTTAAGTCACGAGATTAAATCTAACATTTGATTAAAATGTGATATAATGGTTGTAATTCCATAGCCTTGCTGCCCTAAGTTTGTATATGCTTATATAAGCTTAAAAACTAGGGTTAGAAGGTGAGATTGTGAAAGATTAATCATAATTATAAGAAGGAATTCTTGGAGATAAAAAAGAGAAGCTTGTGAAGGAAAAGTATTGTATATCCAGAGAGGTGTGTAAGATTGCAAATCTTCGTTATATTTCCTCTGTAAAGAAAATATTATTAGATTGGTTATTTCTTAGCGAACGTAGCCCACCTTTGGGTGAACCACGTTATATCTTTTATATTTATCTTCTAGTATATTTATGTGTTTTATTTCTTGAATACTTAATCCTAATTATAGATCTCATGCTGACAAGTGTGTGCTAACCCCAACAACTGGTATCCAAGATTTTTTGTTTGAGGGTTTTGTGTGTTGACATAGTTACTCACAAAGATATTTCTGATTGAGTGGGAGCTACAACAATGACAGAAGATGACAAATATAGAGTTAAGAAATTTTATGATTGTAATTATCAATTATGGAAGATGTAGGTGGAAGATTATCTATATCGAAAAGATTAATATTTATTGTTGGATGAGAAGGCAAGACCTCTGAAGATGACTGATGAAGAATGGAAAATTCTTCATAGAAAGGATCTGGGATCTATAAGAATGAGCTTGACAACATATGTAACTTCTAATCTTACAAGCAATAACCAGGGTAGATTTGATTAAATATTTAGCTAATTTATTTGAAAAACCAAGTGCTTCCAATAAAGTTTATTTGATGAAGAAATTATTTAATTCAAAAATACAAGAAGGTGGATCTGTATCAAACCATTTAAATGATTTCCATTCCATAGTGAATCAATCAAAATAAGTTAATATTCCATTTGAGGATGAAGTAAAATAAATTTTATTCTTATGCTCTTTGCCAAATAGTTGGGATAACTTGGTTATGGATGTTAGTAATACAACGTCTGCTACTAATATTTTGAAGTTTGATGATGTAGTTAGTATAATCCTGAATGAAGAAATGCACAGGGAAAAGTACATGAGAGTCATCATCTGGAAATGATTTGAATGTAGAAAGTAGGGGAAGGCAGAAAGAGAGATCCAAGAGCAAGAATAATGGGAAATCAAAGTCTAAGAATGACATATCTAAATCTAGAGGTAGAGGAATAACCTATTGGAATTGTGGAAAGAAAGGACATGCAAAGAAGGATTATTGGTTCAAGGAAAACAAAGAGAATGTACCAGAGAAAGGTAAAGAGGAAAATGTTGCATCTTTTAAGGTAATGCAATATACCCTTATTCTCTCCTTGGATAATAAAATAGAATCATGGGTTTTAGATTTAGGAGCTTCTTTCCATGCTACCCCTAATAAGGGTTATTTCAGAAATTATGTCCATGGTAATTTTGGGCATGTTTATTTAGGAGATGATGAGCCATGCAATATTACTAGTAAAGGATAAGTTCATCTAAAATTATAGAATGGAAATACATGGATATTGAACGATGTGAGACATGTACCAAGCCTCGGGAGAAATCTTATTTCTACAGGACAACTAGGTGAATCTGGTTACATAGTTACATTCACAGACAACTCTTGAAAGTTACCAAGGGGTCTCTTGTTGTAGAAAGAGGCAAGAAGGTAAGAATATTGTATTCGTCTACCATGTATTAGTGATTCCTTTTCTATGCTATATACTTCATATTCGAGATGCAAACATGTGGCATAATCAAATAGGCCATATGAGTCAAAAGGAATGCGAGATCTTACAAGAAAAGCGTAAGTTATCATATTTAAAAGATGTAGATCTTGATTTCTATGAGCATTGTATATTTGGAAAGTAAAATATAGTGAGCTTTCTCAAAGTTAGGTCAACAAAAAAAGATAAAAAATTAGAGCTTGTGCACTCAAATGTGTGGGGACCAGCCTAGGTAGCTTCTCATGGAGGATCCCAATATTATGTGACTTTCATTGATGATGCCACAAGAAAGGTATGGGTTTATTGTATAAAGCATAAATATGATGTTTTTGAGACTTTTAAAATATGGAAAGCCCTTGTGGAAAATGAATCAAATTTAAAATTAAAATGCCTTAGATCTAATAATGGTGGTGAGTACTATAGCAAATATTTTAATGATTATTGTTCAATGAATGGAATACGAAAGAAAAAATAGTTCCTAGAACATCACATGAGAATGGTGTTGCATAAATAATGAATAGGACAATCATGGAATGTGCAAGAAGCATGAGGATACATGTTGGATTGCCCTTACGCTTTGTGCCGAAGGGTAGACATGCGCCAGTGTATTTAATCAACCATGGGCCTTTAAGTGCACTAGATGGCGAAATACCAGAAGAAGCTTGGACTGGAAAATAGGTAGATCTTTCTTTTCTTATATTATTTGGTTTAGAAGCTTTTGTGCATGTTGATAAAGAAAATAGAAAAAAATGGATGCTAAATCCAAGAGATGCACTTTTATTGGTTATGGCTCTAGTGATTTCGGATTTTGTTTTTGGGATTTAGAAGATTATAAGATTGTTAGGAGTCATGACATTAAATGGAATGAAAAGAGAATGTACAGGGATCAAATTTTGATACCCAAAGATGAATCAGTGGAAGATTTTGTGGAATAAAATGCATTCTCGGATTTAAAATAGTCATCTACAAGTATCGACATTTTCGTCAGAAACCCAAAGTGTCGCCAGCCCACAAGACATGTGTTTCAGCAGAGCCCACGCGTCGGCTACGAAGAGCCGGACAACGTCGATCACCTGGACCGACGCGTCGATACAAGTGACTGACGTCGATCATTGTCAGAGGTGGATACTAATGTATAGGATGTACAGATTGAGCCTTCGGCACCCCAAATCTCAGTAAGAAGGTCACGAAGGGTAAGTAGACCTCCAAAAAGATTGATACTTTCCTTATTTTATTTATTATTGGTTGGTGTGCAACAAAGCAAGACATTCTACATGACCTCTTATTTGATGTACACAATTTCAGCCTATTGGGTATGGGTCGGATTGTCTCCACAAGATGATAAGAAAAACCAGCTTAGCTTATGACTATTATCCTCAACTTGTATTTGAAAACAAAAAATTCCATTTCAGAAGGGTGAATGATGCCTTTACCATGTATATAGTTAGACTCTTAGAGGGAAATACAACTGAAAGGGTGTCTGCTAAGGAAAAATAACTGATTTTAACATATGGTAGCTTGTTCATTCAGTTCAAGAGATTTTCCTATATCAGGTTAGTTGGATTTGAAGGTGCACCAAACAAGCTACCTATGTATTGTAATGACAAGTTAGTTCTTGTAGAGGTTTGTAGACAATTAGACATGTTGCATAGGACATGCAGGGATAAGAAGATCACTGGCATTTAGTTCCATATCTCCATGGGAAAGTATACTTTGGATGCTCAAAATGTGGAAAGAACGATTGTTGACTTCAAATTTTACTCATTTCATAAGAGGTCTTCTTTTGATCCAAAAGGTTTCATCAATAACCATTTGAGAATGACTTACTACCATCTTCCCACTCTTGAAGACTATTGGGAGGATTGTTCGATGAGTATGAAGTAAGAAGGAGGTATTTTGGTTGACTTTCTCTACAACAAATCAAAGATTTCAAAATATATAAAGTTCTAGAGGATTTTCCAGATGAAAATGAAGATTTATATTCTCTTGAATATATCAAAACTATTCAACACACACCTCTTCTCACCATTAATTGGTTTCAAAAGGAGAAAGATGATCTTTTGGAAATAATTAACCTAGTCTTGGTAAGGACAAAGGTTTGGTTTGACAAGAAGATGAAAGCATACATGACATGTGTGACACAACATTCCCCTCAAGAGCCTCTTCATCACATAAGGAGGTTTTTATTTCACTCACATAGGTGCAAACTCAATCAACTCTTTCTCCTTTGCATGTCGAATATGAAACTAAAGTCTACTCCAAAAAGGATAAAACTAAAAATATTGAGAGGATTGAAGAGATACTTAAAAGGAAGTAGAACAAGTAACAATTCATGAACCAACAGAGAAGTCCAAGTAATTGAAAAGGCAACCCAGCCTTTAGAAGAAAAAGAAAAGGAAACCAAAGAACATGAAGAGAGTGATTATGAAGGAGGGAGTACTGAGAAAGAAGAAGATGAGGAAGACAAGGTGAAAATCATAGAGCCAGACTCTAGGAAGGTGAGCATCTCCAAGCCTAGATCACCAATCAAGGAAGTGTATTCCTCCATTGTTGAAACACCCACTCTAGAAGTATTTGTTGCTCAAACTCTTGGTTCTCTTAATACACTTGCATTGGGCCCACTTTTTGCTCCACCTTCCAATGATTCCTTCACATGGGTCCAACCCATGATTAACAACAGAAAAGGAAGGCATCTTCTCAAGTTTTTACTTCAAGTTTTGATGTTATATCTTCTCTCCTTGGTAAAACTCCTAATCCTCCTACTAAAAAGGCCAATACTACTTATAGGTTGGTTTCCAATTCAAAATGTCATAATTTTGGAGATAAAAACCAAGAGAAGAAAAAGATGAAATAGATATCACTATTGTAGATCTAGAACTAACTAGAGTTCCACTTGGTGAATCTACTCTTGAGGGAGAGGTTCATAATTTGAAAGAAATTGTTTCTAAAGTAATTGAGAGAGTGGAAAAAGGAAAACAAACTTAGGATCAGTTAGAAGAAAAAATTCAAGTCCTTTCTAACTTTATCAAGTCTTTTATCTCAAGTGAGAAATTTCTTGACCCAACTCCTCTCTCATCAATGCCTCCTCCCATTGTTATGTCTAAAGAAGATGTCAAAGCCATCAAGGAGATTCATATACATGCTTCATATGGTAGGGCAGTTGAAGCCTTGGTGGAAGGAATGTTGATTTCTGAGGTTAAATTTCATTGATGAGGCTTACAAAGTATATGATAACATTTCCTTGGCCCAAAGTCAATTTGATACAGTGATCATAGGATCTGAGAAGGAGCTTAAGTTGTGGTTGGAATGTATTCAGGATCTAAGAATAATGCACACAACATATGAGAAAATCCTCCTCTCTCATAATATTTTTGATGATCCAAAGAATAATCTCTCTAGGAAATGGGTGTTCGGTGTTGAATGGAAGATTAAAGTGCTTGAAGAAGCAATCACTGAACTCAAAAGAATGGTACGAAAGGAGAAGCTTTTAAATATGAGATTTTGGCTGATTTACAAGCTCTTAGGTGCCAAGTTTATAAGGAAAATTCAACAGAAAGGTACATTGTGGATGAAGTCAAGGAAAATTTCACTACACTAATAAAGGAAGATCTATTTAAGGCCGAGACTATCACCAAGGAAAAAATGGAGGAGATCACAGAGTTGCACAATGTTTTCATAGAGGCCACCAAGGGCTTGTTGCAGAATGGAAGCATTGGAAAGGAAATGGAAGACTCTTTGGGTAGATGGTTAAACACTTCATAAACACACTACTAGTCCTAAAGTCATGGATATTGTTATTTCTTTGTTGAAATTCAGGGCCCCTATGCTCAAAGTGAAAACCCCAACTGCACCTCCCCAAGTGCCCCTTCCTCTAGTACTTGACAACATTTCTTTCTAGTTGTTGTATTTTGGAAGTTAGCTTTATCATTTTGAAAGCATAAAATTGTAAATAAATCTAACGCATGTAATTCATTAATTAAGTGTTAGCACTTAATTAATAGACAATGGATTAAGAAAGTTGGTTGTAACTGCCCCTTTGCCTATATAAGGATTTTTCTTCATTGTAAAGGGGTTGTTGGATTTTGGTGCTAGGATGTAATGATATAGAAATTTTGAATCAATACAGAAGAAGACTGTCTCTCCTATTTTCTGTGTTCTTTATGTTTCCATCCTTCTATATTGCAAATGTGAATCTAGTATGTTTGAATATTGAAACTATGGATTCAATTCATGTGTTATAGTGCAAAAGAACTTTGTGTCTGTTGCATTTATATCTTGTGGATTTTTCAAATATATAAGTTCATGTGTTCTTAAAGTTTCATGCATGCATCAGTAGGGTATTATTCTACAATCTCTATATCTGAAAGTGTTGCCTTCTTCACTCCTTTTCTTGACAATAGTGAGTAATCTTGTACAACCAAGGAGAATACTTGTGTTCTTGATAGGTGGATAAGTTGAACTTTGTGTCTCTTCTTACCAGTCTTTCTCATTTAAACTATTGTTTCCTCTTCTGAAACTCTCATACCTTTTTCCATCTTCTGTATTGAGAATAATTGGATATGGAAACATTCTTTACACCAAAATCCTCATCTAGATATTATTAGATTGTATATTTGTAAATAGGTAGATTTTCCATTCAGTTTTGGTGAATAAGGGAACCTCTCCCATAAAGAGGAGGGATTGTTGTCCCCGAATTGTTGCTTGTATTCATAGAAAAAAATTCGAACCAACAGAGACACAATACATACAATTCAAGAATTTGATGGAAAATGATAGAGCCCACTTGGGGCATAGTGTTACCTTTATAGGTTAGACCCAAGATGATGTCCACATGGTTAATCATGGTACCTTATAAAAAAACAGTCGACATCCTATTTGGATGCCCATGGATCTGACACATGCACATTATCCCTTCTACCTTCCATAGATGCTTAAAAAATATATATAGCAACATGGTGGTTATCACTATTAGTGTTCCTTATGAATGCTATATACGGCCTATCACAAAGTGGATATCACTCCTTTGGTTCTATAAGTGGTTTCTTATACTTTGAGGCACAACCTTCATGACCTATCCAATGTTTTGATCACATTCCTAGAAAGATTATGCAATATATATCAATGTAACTTCACCATGCGCGACCTTTGACACATGTAATCATCATGTACACCCTATGTTACTTATTTGTGTGTGATACATTGTAGTTTTACAACAACCTTATGAGCATGACTTATATAGTACACTAATGCAATTTCCAAATACACTTCAAGAGCCTAAAGTTGGTATGACTTGCTTGTGACCTGCAATTTATGTATACATAGCTACGATACACGATATCTAGGATACTACAACTTCGTGCTAGATGATGACCTTAATATTTCAAAACTGGTCCTTTCTATCCTACATCTAATATACCGTTAGACAAATGACATCTATATGGTCATACCATTGATGGTATCATATGATAACCTTCATATGACTCCCTTACTAACATCTATGAGTACAATAACATATATATATATATATATATATATATATATACACATATGATCATTCTAATCGGATACCAATGACATTTTATCAAGGAATAATATGAATTTTGTTAGTGTATGTTACTATTTTTTTATTAGGATGATTCTTACACTTGTGTTAGTTATACACTATTGTCTTAGTTTGCTTATGTGTAATAGTTGTGTTGAGTTAGCTTACCAGTTGTGTTGAGTTAACTTACTAGTTGTGTGGAGTCATCTCTACTTCCAGTATCAATTAGTGAGAGTTATTCACCACTGATCTAGGTGGTAGTTATAGTTCCCTCCTCCTATATGTACATCACCTACACCATTCTATTATGAAACATTGAGTTGATTTTTGTGCACTCATCATGGTTGTGGTAATGTTTATTATGTTGGAGTGATCCTGGGATGAGAAGCATTAGATTCTCCGACATGGTTTCAAATCTTCTCCATGCAGCCATTACTCAGCCTCCCAACATTGTTTTCAATCCTTGTTGTTACATGGAGTTTGTTCTATGGGAAATGAAGGACAATATTGTAGCAGAGGCCATGTATAAAATCCAATCATGTCGATCTTTTATTATGGTGTGCGAGTTCGATTCCTTTTTATTGGTCCTTGCATGACCACATTGGTGCATATTTCGGCCTTGTGTTGTACAAAAAGCATTGTAAGATATTTTTGCAGTGATTATTTTTTTTACAACCAAATTTGTGAGAAATATTTAGTGGTGGTTTGACTCTAAGCACCACTCATCTCACAAACCCTGAAATAGTGACC
Organism: Taxus wallichiana var. yunnanensis; assembly: GCA_018340775.1. Classification (NCBI taxonomy): domain Eukaryota; kingdom Viridiplantae; phylum Streptophyta; class Pinopsida; order Cupressales; family Taxaceae; genus Taxus; species Taxus wallichiana. Next base: position 899,803,677 of record CM031242.1, read on the forward strand.
CCTCTCTACTCATTAAGCCATTTAATTATCTAAGAAGTGCTCTACACAGATTGTTTAAACCAATGTTTATTTATTCTTAGATAATGGTTTGGCCTTCAACAAGCTTCTGCAATAATTTGTTTCAGTTTGTTTTCTTGTGGGTTGTCTTTTAAGCTCTATTAAATGAGGCATATGTTTATGATCTGATCTATGCATTGCATTTGGCTCAATATTTCTTTCCTAGATTGATGTCTTCTCAACCTACTCTAATACCATGATGGAGAAACAATGCTTCTCATCCCGGGATCACTCTAGCAAAATAAACATTACCAAAACTATGAAGAGTGTACAAAAATCAACTCAATTCGAATAAGTTTGGTGTGCATTGTGGTATAAATCCATTGCTCGATCACAAAAATAAAAATAATCGACATTGATCTTCACCAAAATATCTCCATACAAGGAGATTGTTAATAGAGTGATGGAAAAAGTGCAAAAACACCAAACATAATTCGATCAACTGCTACAAATAGGTGTGCCATGATCCAAGAACGATAACCAAGGAAACAAGGCAAGGAAACAAGATCTAAAGAAATAGGAGTGCCACAATCCAAGAACAACCAAGGAAACAAGTCAAGGACATAAGAACCAAAGAAGCGGAGATCGAACCTATGTGTGTTCTTTTGCATCTATGCCTATTATAGTTACACACTATGTGTATCCTACATCAACTTCTTACTCGCTCACCTACTGGATTTGTTAAGAAAAATACCACTTTGCATTCGGTTCTCACATGCTTCGTTCTATGGGTTTCACTCGAAGAGGTATTGGAATACATTCACAGGGTGTTACTTCCCTATTCTACATGTTAAGTGGAATTCTCAAGAAGGAATTGGTTTTCAATTAGGTACTTCATTGGGATCACACATTAACAGAGTGCTTATTTTTGTTCACTTGACTCTTTCCGAGGATCATGAGCTACACATGAGTTATGCACCATCACTCATGATTGAGAAACTTGAGATTTCAAAATCAAACATGAGATCAACTTGGCACATATTTTGATGTTGTTTTACATGTCACCGTTTTGGATTTTACATCGAATCATATGCAAACATCTTCTTCATCCATCTGTGTTGATTTAGGGTGGATTTATGATCACTCGTGGCAGCGACATAGGCATTCATTGAGAGGAATCTATAGGCATGGCTCCTCCACCATTCGGCCTCTTGCTCCACTTTCTATACCATTTTCATTGTAATGCTCCTTATTTTGAGCATTTTTAGCAAATGTAGTATATCTCTCTTATTTTTGAGAGATTTTGTATCTGTATTTTTAACATTTTTAGGCATGTTGATAGCCTCTCTTGTGGGGAGCTATTTTGGTGAATCCAGTGTTATTTTATCATTGATTGAGTAGTTGTTTTAACAACTCATACAGATTTGTAGTGTCACTCTAGTCTTTCAGGTAGTATGGGAGGGTTCTTCAAGTCTTGTGTCCTTGCATTATTTCCTTGGCTATTATTAGATCATGTCACTCCTATTTCTTTGGATCTTATGTCTTTTCCTTGTTTTCTTGTTTCCTTGGTTATCATTCTTGGATCATGGCACACCTATTTGTAATAGTTGATTTTTTTCACTTTCGACATCACTCCATTGACAATCTCCTTGTATGGAGCTATTCTAGTGAATATCGGTGTCATTTTTTTTTGAGTTTTGTGATCGAGAAGTGGATTCAAACCACAATGCACACCAAAATTCTTCAACATTGAGTTGATTTTATGCGTACACTTTATGGTTGTCGTAATGTTTGTTCCATTGGATTGATTAGGATGAGAAACATTGGATTCTCTAAAAATTATAATGATACCTACTCTATAGTCCATGACTAGGGCACAACCCAATGATGTTGCACATTTCGGTGTTCGACATGACTGTGAGGGAATAATCATCATGAGGACACCACTTCCTTTCTTCTATTGTTAAATCCTATAGCCCAAGGCCCTTAGTACATTCCAAGTTGGAATTTTGTTTTCAATATTTTTTTATGGAAAAAACAAAAAAATAATACAATATGAAAAAACAAGACCTACATGTGATTAGCTTATTCATTACACATATCTAGACACTATCTTTATTTGGCTTTATTGTACTTCCTCATGCATTTTATCCTTATAGTATGCATAAGAAAATTGTAGGTAACCATAACTCATGGACATTTACACACATAATTTATAACTTATTAAATCCCTATGCCTTGGGGATACCTATAACATTGGGGACATGCCTAAACTGATGAAATCCTACACACATAGCCTACCTAGATCATGTATGTTCACACTTTTTGGCTTCTTACAGTCCCACATCCTGGGGAAACATATCATATTAGGGGCATATCTACACTAGGGGTATATCACGTGTCGATATTATACAGTCATATCTTTACACATTATTTTATTGATGATACAAATATTCTATTGTTTAACTTACAACACTTTATCTATTATGATAGTTGTTATGTTGTGCTTCATCTAAAGATTACACTATTTACTTCTAGGTACTAATACGATATGCTCTATATTTATTTGTTGTTGATCACTACTTTACTTCTTATTTATTACATAATGTTATGCTTGTTTGAATATTATTGACCCCTGAGATATTATTTTACTCTCACACATTGTTAAACATATAGTATGTTTCATTACTCACCCTAGGCACATTATTTATTTACATCACTTGATCTATGCACGTGTTAGCTCTATGCACATTGTATGACTCATTACTTTCTCTATGCACATTGTCTATTACATCACTTTCTCTACGCACTTGTTTTCTTTATGAATTATTTTCTCGATGCACTTGCTTTATTTATGCACATTTTATGATTCATTTCCTACCCTATGCACCTATTTCTCTATGCCTTGTTCTCATTAAACAACGCTGACTTTATACTTTTTTCTATATGTATACCTGCTCAAAGCTTTTTTATTTCACTTAGTTCCTCCCAAAGAATATTGATTCCCAATTCAATGATTAATACATCTCTTGAATTGGATACATTACTCATAACACATTGATTGATATATATTTTGATTGGGAAACATTGATCATAGTACATTTCTTAATACACCTAATGTTTTAGATACAATTATTATGGTACATTTGTTGACATCTATTGTTTGACACATAATTTCTTAACACACAACTAACTACTACTATCATTGTTTGATTCATCATCATAACATATTTTCACTTGACTATGTATTATGATAGGCATGCCATGTCATGTTGTAAGTCCTAATGGGTATATTGGCATTAATTAATGTATCTAGTAACATATTGTTGTACCATTCATTGTCATGATCTTAACTATTGATCTTTATGGATTGTTGGACATGCTTACTATATTGCTTTCCCATGGGATTACATCTACCGATTATTATTTAATAATCATATCTAATGCACATTTATTACATTACCATGTTCAGTACATATGATTTACATGGTTCATAACCTAGATGCTTTGATTATATGATATTTATAGATAACAATTTCTTATTAGAGTTTCCGGATCTCTGATGAAAAACAAATGCACGAGCGATTGCAGAAATCAAAATAACTAACAATAAGATGCAATATGATCAAGAACTCACAAGGAAATAATGGATATAATTCAACTAAATGCTACATAATGGAATAATGCAAGAGATGTACATATAGGATGTGAATGTGTAACCTCCTCCTAGAATCATGGCAACCTCCACTTAGAATAGTGGTAACCTCCATACCTAAAATAGCTAGTCAAAAGAGAAATGGTCAAGGGTAGTAACTACCACTAGCTAAAATAGTGTGGTAAAGTGTACACCTAAGAAAGCATATCCCATGAGTGTAGGGAAACTCCAAGTGAGGTGGAATATCCTGAGTAAGATAATAAAAATAAAGAAATGGAAATAAACCCTACACTAACACCACCCATAAGCTTAGCTTAGGTAGATGAAAACAAAATGGGTCTTGGAAAATAGGCCTGGTGAGGTACCCATGTATAATGCATCTCTCACAAAGATATAGTAAAAGGAGAAAACCCAGTGAGAGAAACTCCCCCCAAAAGAGAGAGAAAAACTCACTCAAGAAAACTGGAGAAGAAGAAGAAGTGGGTCATGGTAGCTCACTGATGAGGTATCCATGTACAATGATCATACCTAGAAGTAGAGAGAGAAATAAGTGAGGACAATAAGGTCCCCTAAGAAGAGTTTCAATGATGTGGTCCTCTAAGTAAAGATTGAAGAAAATATTCCTACATCGAACAATGTTCCAAACCTTGGGAAGGACAAAAAAATGAGCACTAAAAGTTAGCCCACTCCACAAAGGAAGAATAATCCTATAGTACTCTAATCTCTGCATCTAGTCTATAACTAAAAGGTGGCATAGGTATGGAAAAAGTGTGCACAAAAGACAATGGGAATGCCACTACAGTATATGTGTCAGAGAAAGAAAATGGTGGGGACCCAATAACCCTCACAAAGGGATCCAAAAGAAGAGGTAGATCATGAAACATCTTTGAAATAGTGGAAGTGACAAATGTCCCAAGGTAGGAACTCCCAATGAAAGAGATGAATGGGTACTCAAGAATGTGTGATGGATAAAACAAATCATATTTTTGTAATGAAACACAAGCAGAATATGCAAATAGAAAACTCAGTTTGGGAAGATACTTGTCCTATTGGGGTTGCTCAATGAGAGAAATGTATGACAAGAATGTTTTAGCATCACAACATGAAGTAGGATGAGAAGATTGATGTGAAGAGTTGATGGAATTCCAAGATGAAGCAACATTACACTCAAAGGTAGCCACTGGTGTATGTGGAGTTTCGATGGCGAGAAATCAAGATGCAATGGATCAAGACAGTGATGGTCACATATGTCTCATAAGAAGGTTCTCCAATAGAACACTATTGCGAAGAGTGAATAGAAGCATGAACATGGGTGATAATGAGCTTTGTGGAGGAAATAATAGGGAGAGTGTGCTCAATAACAAGATCATGTGGTGAATGGTCAACATGGGACTCACAAGTAGAAATAGGTTCAAAAGAACACTCAGAAATGAAAGGGATGTGAGAAGGGGAGAATCTATGGTGGCACTAGAGTGGTCCAAGGAAGCGTCGCTCTCAAATGGTGAAACAATATCACCATACAACTATCAAATAATGGTCCAAAAATTGAAAGGGCACTCAATGTGCTCAAACAAATGCAATATTTCCCTAGAAACAATAATACTGAGAAGGCCATAGACCCCATCATTATGGTTAAACCACTCATCCTTATGTAGAGGCTCATCAGGCTCAAGAATAAGACCATGGAGGTAGGGTAACAACCTATGCATAATGAAATGATTGATAATGTTTGCCTTCCAAGACAGAAAAATTCCCAGAGTCAAGAATAACAACAAAATGGTGAAACTCCATAATGCAAATAAACCCCAAAATTATTCCGGATGGTGCTTTATAAATTAGTGCTAAAATTATAAGTCCCTGTAGAGTTTTGCAAGCATCCTTAGAATGCGGAACTTTATAAAGTAGTGTGTTTACAAAAATAAATTAAGCCATCATGTAGAGCATGAGAAAAAATTCACTTTTGACCAAAATAATGCTCAAATCTGAGCCACCGATCAAAAGTTATAACAAATACAATTTCTCGTAAATAATGGCTTATTTAATTAAAATTTTACAAACTGATTTTAAAATGCCGAAATGAGAGGAAAGGGGGTTGTGTGTATACTCGTTGGAACCAGGACGGGATTTAGAATAGAGTATTTTGGTTTATGAGGGGGAATTGGCCTCGTTCCAACCCGAGCCTCACACTTCGTCTTCGACCGAAGAAGATACAAGTTTAAAAACCCACTTAATTATCTTTTAATACAATTTCTCTATATTGACTTGCATCTAAAATCTAATTTTTGAAGCCATAAAGAGTCAAATTGAAAATCTAAACCAATATCCACCTTGGCAAAGTGGGATCCACGAAGAGAATGCGTTGGGCTGATTTTAGGGTTATCAACCCTAGAATTGCTATCCTTTTGTTGCTTTGGAGCTGCCCACTCCAAACTCAAGTCTTTCAAGCTCCAAATGAAAATATCGGGTTCATAACGTGGGAGAGATATTCAAAGGTTGATGGAGAAGTGCCACAACTAGGTCAAGACTACATTGGAGCTTAGAAACAAGAAAAATGTGGTGTCAAAGCTGAGTTTGAACCGATTTACACCCCCATTGATCAACAAAATGTTGCGTATAGGTTTGTATAACCATCCTAAATCTTGAAGACCAAGGAAATGGAAATTACGGGGTTGTGACAAGAGGTTATAGAACCGAGGAGGTTGGTCTTACTGTGTGTGGCGATGACCAAGTTGAAGAAAACGTGCAATGAGTGATTTTAAAGAGCGATACAAGTTGTGGATGCCCAAAAATGTCCAATGCAATTAGATTGAAGTGATATATGTCATCTAGGGCCAAAAATGTCCAATGCAATCAGATCCAGTCGTCTTGAAGGCCATTCCAGTGCTTGTGCGGGGATATGAGCAAGCATGGGCATCATGGCAATTGTGTGGGGTACGGAAAACTAGAGCATACAATGGTCAAGGAGGCACGAGTTGTTAGGGCACGGGCCCATCCAAGAGGCAAGGCACAAGGTTAAACAAATACATAGATCTTAGACCAAAGAGGAGTTGTCGGGGTAGATTACTACATGTAGTTGATCAACCAAAGGACGATTCGAGTAGGGATGAATGAGCAACAATGGCAAGCAATGAAAAATAACCACGAAGGTGGGCACTGAGTGAGTCAAGGTGTAGAAAGTTTCGAGGCCAAGATGGTTCATTACAATTTTTTAGGGCATGACCGAGCCCACCAAGACAACCACGAAGGCAAAATCCGCATAAACCACACAACAACCCTTGAAAACTGGTAAATTTGCCAAATAGTATACTAAAAATATTGGTTCTGCTAGTTTTAGCTACATATAGATACTTTAGTTGTAAAAATCCTAGAAAAGTCCCCATTTTTTTAGTTGCTTTAGGCTATTCCGTAAATTTTGTGATTTTGGAACCCCATAATTTTGTAAACCCTCAACTTGTCAATCTACAAACAATAAAACTCACAATAACACTAAATCAAGGTAGAGTCAAATCTATTTGCACATGAATTGTCAGTCACCCAAACGAAGTATTTGAAAACTTCAAATAATTGAGTAATGGAAAACGTTTCACCATAATTTCTTTGATACCATATTAAAGTTTCCAAATCTATGATGAAATATAAATGCACAAGCATTTGTAGAAATTGAAATAACTAACAATAAGATGAAATATGATCAATAACTCACAAGGCAAGAATGGCTACAAATCAACTCAATGCTACATAATAGAATAATGTAAGAGATGTACATACAAGAGGTGAATGTGTAACCTCCTCCCAGAATCATGACAACCTCTACCTAGAATAGTGGTAACCTCCATACCTGAAATAGCCAATCAAAAGAGAACTGGTCAAGGGTAGTAACTACCACTAGCTAAATTAGTGTGGTCAAGTGTACACTTGAGAAATCATATCTCATGAGTATAGGGAAACTCCAAGTGAGTGGACTATCTTGAGTAGGATAATACAAATAAAGTGAGGAAAATAAATCCTACACTAACATTTCTCTCTTGAGTTAAGTGATATATGGAAACATCCCTCATTTGAAAAAGGGGGCATATTATTGGCTTTTCCAAAAGTTGGTACACGATTTAACCTAAATGGTTAATCTTTAAGTGGGTAGTAACTGATGGTAGACTATCCTAATAAATTAGTTTCTAAGGCTAATTGCATCAATATCATGAATAACCATTTAACAAAATTAAATAATGATATATAATGCAACAAAGTACTAGCAATGAGAAGGAAAAGAAGACTTAGTTGATATTTTGGATTGTGTGTTGATCTAGGTTGATTTGATGACCGGAAAAGGATAGAAAAGGTCTAACAGAGCTCCGCTATTGAAAATGTGTCATGAAACATTTCTTGGACCAAAGCATGTGGTACGGCCCAAAGCGAACCCCCACTATGGCCCTTTCTATACACCCTTGTCCATATGTACTTCTATCTCCTTAATATTTTTGGATCTATGTGTTTCGCAAAGAATGTTTCCGTTCTTAGAATAGAGTTGCTTCTATCCTTTCATTCTTTTGAGAAATAGATAAGGGTTAGGGCTAGGAGGAATACTTGTTGAGTGTTGGGAGGGTGTGCGCGTACCGTAGAGAGAGATCAGATCGATTGCGAAGAACTCCTTTTTGTCTGGGAAGGACTACCTATGAATAAGAATGCAAGACCACCAGATTATAGTTAGACAATAAATGAGGGAACTGCCTTGGGCCCAGGAAATATTAGACTTCCTTTCGAAGGTGGTCAGTTCCCCTTTTAATACGAATTAACACAAATGATAACAAAGAAGTTATTTGCGAAATTATGATTTAGTTACCTCGTTAAAAAACAATAGAGGAAAGGCTAGTTTTGGTATAAGTCACGGTGGTGATGTCGGTTCTTTGTATAATCGATCGTGGTTATAACACCAAGATTACAAGATGGTGATAAATTTATATCGGTAGGGGAAGTGATTTAGGGGCTTTGATGAAGGTTGGTCAAGGTGGTTATGGTGTTTATAAGGTTGGTAAATGATTAGGTGTAGGCCGTAGGGTGATAGAGAAGACTCGAGAGAGTGTGTGAGCTGTTCTTGGGGCAATGTAGGGGTAGAGGAATGAAAGTTAGATGCGTGGGGTGCTATCGGGTAGTAGATCTAGGAGTGAGCTTATAATTACTATGAATCAGAAGTTCAAGAAATGGTATTTAAAATGTACAAGATACTACTTACTAGTTCTTGATGAAGATACAGCTCCAAGGACTGTGATGACGAAGGCAAGGCTCAGGTGGGATGATCCGACAATCAAAAGTGAGCTGATGAAGCTATCTTCTCTCCCAATGCTTGGATGAGTGTCACTGTGCTCTAGTTACTCAGTTGCAGTCTTGGGCTCGATGTCCTTCTCTACAAACTCTTCTCTTTCCTTCACTTGTCTCTGTCCTGCAAAGTGAATTCCGGATGCCTGCAAATGAATCCGAGATCCTTTGTTTTTGGGTCAGGGAAGGTCATTTATAGGGAACCGATGGCGGTTACGTAACCAACGGCGATCAAGTAGGAACCGATGTCGGTTAGGTCAAAGTGGCTATTTTTAGTAAAATAGCCAACTTTCCCTCCCTTTCTTTCGAGGGGTCAGTTGTGGGCTTGGTCAAGTCATTATTAGGCTCATTTTGGTGCAGGTGAGGGGTGATGAGTCATGGGTGTGAGTCTGGACCAAGTCATAGGTCTTAATTAGGTTGGTTTAGGGTTAGGGCTAGGTCATGATGAGGTGGCAAGGTGAGGTGGCAGGGGTGGAGATGTGGATTTATTAATTATATGGTAATTAATAAATAATTAAGTGTGTAAGGTTTAGGTGGTGAGGTATGGTTAGGTTACGAGGTGATATGCGGGGTACAGGGCATCGTAAGACCCAAATTTGGTTTCTACACTATGCACTTCTTCATGTCTACTTCTTTCTACAATTTGAACCTTCGACATTATTCTATGCTTGTTGTGTAGCTGATTGAATCTTCAAAACCTAGATGGTGAAGGAGTCTTACAAAAAATATTAGTTGGGTTGTGGGCACCCCTGTGTAGTGTTGATGTCGCCACTACTCTAAAGAGACTTCAAACCGCATGTCGGTCTCACCTAGCATGTGATATCTAGAATGTATGCAACTAAATTGATAACCATGTCCTTGCAAAAATGTGATTGTACTTGAACATTTTCCCTAGCTTGACTTAACTTTAATAATGTGTCTTTTATACTTACAGTCCGAGTGGATGATTGCCATAGAATATTTATACAAAATATATGAATCTCAAGGGAATCTTGGAGTGGATTTTCTTGTGATTTTGCTTAGTGTGTGCTCATTAAAAAGTTAGGATTTAATTAGATAGAATTCCCCCTCTAATGAGAGATGAATAAATCGTTTATGTGTGTGTGTGTGTGTGTGTGTGTGTGTGTGTGTGTGTGTGTGTGTGTGTGTGTGTGTGTGTGTGTGTGTGTGTGTGTGTGTGTGTGTTATATGGATCTAGAAATCTTGAATAAGGTCGACTAGAAGTGTACCAAAGGAATTCAAACTAATAAAAGTAGTGTTGGAGGAAGAGGGACCTAAGCGGTCAAGTCAACCCATAATGTATGGGTGTTATGGCCCTTCTGGATGCTATAGTCCCAAATGCATGTGCGAGTAATTTGAAAGTTAGAATTGTAATAAGTAAGGGAATAACTTGATTTGATGGATTAATATGAATGTTATGTGAACAAATATCTTATGCATACAAGCAAGGATGAGTAAGATATAGCTAGGGATAACATAATTGGTCAAATTGAGCAAGTGTGGGCTAGTACAAGAGTGTTGTACAATTTGTGTTGTTGTAAGACATGAATTACCAAAATGAGTGTCTACATTTTCCTTCACTAGTGGACATGAATTACTAAAATGAGTGGCTAGTGCAAGTATGGAATTAAAAATTACATGCTTAAAGGAAAATTTACTTGAGTGTGTAGACACACTTTGCCTTCGCTCGGAGCACCTTGTGTTTGTGCTAGGAATTTTTATTTGTTCCAGTTGTGTTTGTTTTGCCAACATGAGTACCTACAGAGAAAAGTGTAGTCAATGTCCATAGTATAGGAAATCAAACTTTAACTTGAAAATTTTGAACTTAGTGTAAAAATAGCAAAATGTAAATAAATAAATTTGAAAAAACAGTACACCTAATTATTTTTCGAGAGAGGGGGAGAGAGTACTCCCATTACCGTTTTTGTGGAGTTTTGTTGAACTTTGTACTGGATTTGGTTAGGACTTATGAGTGATCAATCTGCAAGTGAAATGTGCCAAGGATATAAAAAGTGTAAATGCACCCCACATGGTGAAGAGATCTATATGGGGAGCGTTCTAGTTTCTCTGTATCCCTCTAAAAAAATATGAGCAATGAGAAGTCAAGCGTATGAGAATAACAATCACCTTGACACTTCCCAATACCAATGGATAAGTGCCATTATAGATGAACATGAATCTAACTACGCCGAAGGCGTTTCTCCTATGGGAAAGGCCCTTGCGGATGTTTTTATGACTATCTTAAATTTGACGGTTTGAAGGCCATATGAACATTTTTGCTTTTTAACAGTTTTTTGGTATTTGTTTCCGACTGCATTACCTCTCTACAATGACTACATTTTGAGCAAGTTTTATTTTTCTAGGAAAATAATGACGAGAACAAAAATGGGCACGGATCACCCATCACCCATTAATGGTATCAGAAATTACTAAGGAATTTTAATCAAATCGAATATTTTGTTCTTCAGTTTAGAGGCTTTCAGATTGGGCGTGGATATCTGAAGGCATTTTGTCTTGCCGTCCAAACCCTTGACGAAGATCTGATACATGATTTTAATGGCGATAATAATAAACATAATTTTCTAGAAATTTTCGTTCTGCAGATGTTTTTCTCGGCATATCAGAGAAACTAATTATATCCTCCACCCCGACTGTGAAGCTTAAAAACTAATATATTGTTTTAAGGTATATAATTTTTTTTTAATTCTAGAGTCGTGCGTTTGGTAGCATATATTAGAGTATAGAATCATTTGCGCATCATGGTTTTTGACTATATATACTATGCTTATGTTTTTAAAAGTTGTTTATTTGGTTTTTAACCCAGCCAAGGAGGATGCATGTGAAGTGTTCGAAAAATGCCCTGAAATTAATGGGGTCTCTTGGACTGCAATGATACCATCCAAGTTCGAGCACCAGTGGGATGAGAGTTCCTTAATTGTCAATGGTGAAAGTTTGTAATTATATGCCGATATAATTCAGGTTTGGGTTGAAGAGCTTAGTGTTGGAGAAAGCAGATTCATTGAGAACAACAGGAGTTGCATTGACCCTGATGACCAATGCCTGGAGGGCACTAGATTTTCTTGGTGTTGCAGATTCAATTCGTAGGCAACATCCACAGATAAAGAGGTAATGATCTAGACATACCCCAATTTTATGCTTTTCCTTTTAGTTGAAACATCCCTTTTTCTGATAAGGACTTGGCTTTCTTTATGCAAATCTACAGGGACAAAAGTGACTTCCATTCCATCAAGGATCACCAGGGAGCTCTCATATAGTAGTTGTGGGAAACAATAAGCATACCAACATAAGATACACTATAAATTCCTTAGAGGGTATTTGAGATTGGAACCTATAATAGAAATAACCATCGACTAAAATTTTCCCTATTTCGTTTTGGGATTGGGATCTCATTGTAGAAATGAGAAGAGAAATACAAAATACACACAGGAGTATTTCTCTGAGTCGCATGAGTAATTATATTGAGCAGCCACACCCATTAACCATAAATGACCCATTGAATTGTATTTCCAAATGCATCTGGATTTCAAAGCATATTTGTAATAATTTTTTGGCCACTTCTAAATTCTCTGGAATCCTCACAGAAAATCTTGGTTTGGTCTTTCTACAAGTAAATGAGAAAGTCATTTTGTTTGTCTCTATAGCCTTACTTTACCTTATGTTATGATGCCTGCTCTAATTGTATAAGGTTCCACAAGAAAAATAGTTGGATCAAATGAAATCAACCAAACTCGTGTTGATATAATTTTTTCTACATTGGACGGAGAGCATCGTGTGTAGTTCAGACCAAGATAAACTTTATTGTAGATATAATACAAGATAAATGACAAGAATAATATGCTTATTGGGTTCGTGTTCTCTTTAAATGCTTTGCTTGCATGATCCTAGGTCATGTTGACATGGAAATACATAAATGTAGTAGGTCCAATATTAATCTTGTGATGAACTTCCACCTGGTTGGAGGATTGAACTGATATAAACATGTACAACATACAAATGACCTCTTGCAACCCAAGATCATGATTAGATCTCTTCTCATACAGTTGTTAAAATTGATTAAATTCCCCAAACTGTTATCCTCAACAAGTAAGGTCCAAAGATGCAATTTTTGAATAAGCAAAATATTTTATGGATAAGGAGACAATATATTACAAAATTGCAGAATTAAATTCTGGTATTATGAAAAATCACAAGACTTACCATGGAATTTTATCCCCTATACACTAATGAAATCATATTTTGTTGCCATCTTAGGAATTGATCCATAATTGATACCATTGCAATCAATGTCAATGCCTATTCTTCTTCCTTCATGTAAGCTCATGTAACCCAATGTCATAATTGGCTTCTGAACATGATACCAAGTTTGGGTTTGCATTGACATCAACTAAAAAAGCAACTCTTTATGACAACAATACCTTCAATCTTACTATGTGGATTTCTTCATTCTCTTCCTAAACAATTGAATCCATAGTCTAAAATTTGTCCATTGGCAAATGTTTCTTCATCTCAAAAAAAAAAAAAAAAGGCAAGGTCTGATATAACAAAAAAGGTATAGTAGTTGATTATTGTATAAATTTTGTGAAGGGTATATATATTAACTTGAATCAAGATTGTTCTGTTCCAGGTAATAGTGGTAGTTGGTTGCTTAATTACATTTCTTTCAATGCAAAATGAACACTCTTGTTCAACTATAATAGGTAGGACTACTCTGCTAGGTTCCTAAAAATAGTAATTGCCATCTTAATAAGCGTATTGAAAGAAGACCACAACATACTCATGATGCGCAATGAACACCGAAATTTGTGAAGCCTAGTCAAATTTGGGATTGTTGGGAGTCGACACACATTCTAGGAAAAAATTTTATACGTCTGTGAAAGAGTATTGAAATTTGAAATTATTCTAATTTGGGATGACTGGTTCCAGCATAAAAGATTGTCTTAAAGCCATACATACTGATAATACACGTTATGTTGACCATTGACCTGTAATATTGTCACATAAGAAGGGGATATTTGTTTTCTTCATGCTACGAGCTTTATCTTTGAGGTGTATCTTTAATGTTAAACATTTTTGTTGCTCCATTTTCATTTCACTTAAGCTATAGGTTAGGCTTATAAAAGGTTGTCATAAATGGAAGTTGGGATACCATTATTGACGTGGGTGCAGGGATGTTTCCTTCAATGGATTAAATGTGGACCTGTCTGATAATAAACTTTCTGGACCCATTCCGGGAGCTGTGGGGGCTTTGGAACATCTTATGAAATTTGTAAGTCTTGTCCATATAGGATTTTATAGAGCATAAACAAGAAGTCCAGTTTCTATGAATGAACATTATATTGACTTGACGATTCATCACAATTATAAATTCAAGGAATTTGAGTGGAAATAGATTGAATGGGTTTCTGCCAGGAGTTTGGAAATCGAGGAGTATAGTGGATATGTAAGTTCTTTATATTGAAAATCTGATTATTTAACTCACAAGGTCATGTTTTTGGATCTATATGCTATGTATTTTCATTTCAAGGGAAATTGTAACTTAGTGTGCTTCTTTTCAATGTCTGCATGGATATTCACTTTCTCCACATGGAAACTTGTTGTTTTATGATTACATGGTAAATGGAAGTATGTGGGACATCCTACACGGTGAGTAAAATGATTATGTTATGAATAAAAATGGATTTGTACATTGTAGATTCATATTTTGAAATAGAAGAATCCAATCTATCTCTAACCTTCTGATTAAAATGGATTGGTGGAGAATCTAACAAGTGTTTTTTTAATTTTTATTTTCATATAGGATCATCAAAGAAGATTAAGCTAGACTGGGACACTCGGCTAAAGATTTCTCATGGTGCTGCAAAAGGATTACCATATCTTCATCATGACTGTAACCCACACATTGTTCACAGGGATGTGAACACTTCTAACATTCTTTTGGATGATAATTTTGAAGCACATGTGTCAGACTTTGGCATTTCCAGTCATGCATTTCCTTGCCAAAACCCACACCTCTACCTATGTTATGGGTACCATTGGTTACATTGACCTTGAATATGCAAGAACATCAAGGCTTAATGAGAAATCTGATGTATACAATATTAAGAAAATGTGATATCTTAGCCTCTGAGTTAAAGTATGCATGTTGTAAGGATGAACTTTCAGTCTCTAGGTCCACAGTCATTTCAACCAAGGGCTTCCCATTATCCATCACAGATGACTCACCACTCCCTACAATAGTAGCAAATGACTTATCAATTTGATGTGTAGTACAAATTTGAACATTCGTAGAAATATCAACAATGGCAACATTCAGAATCTGCTTTCTTTTCTTCTTGTAAAGTTCCATTGCTCATTGCATTTGCTGCATATTTAAGCACCAGTGGTCAGAATAACATTTTGTATTGAAAATTAGGACGATTTTTTCTATGCAACACTTGTTATATGCTCGTCAGAACAAAAAGGTTCAACTCTCTTATTAAACTATTTAAATGCAAATAACAAAAATAAAAAGGGGTAGAAGATGAGCATAATGTACATTCTCAGGCAATGTAGGGAAAAATGCTCGCCGTGAATCAAAACTGGAAATGATATTCTCTGCATCAGTATTGACCTAGCATTACATATGATGAAAGCCAAAGAAACTTCACTTAGTAATAAAAGGAAGGTCAAAGCATTGTATCAAATACAACAAATAATATCAAAGTAAATAATCATCCAATAAACAAATGTTAAATTCAATGAAGAGTGTGATAAATCATGTAAGGTCAAAGCATCGTATCAAAGACAACAAATAATATTAAAATAAATAATCATCGAATAAAAAACTGTTAAAATCAATGAAGAGTGTGATAAATAATGTAACACCTCTAACTGGTGGTCTTCAGAGGGCATATCAGTGTTGAAATTGGCTTTGCAAGAATCAACATTGCATTCTCTCTAGAGAGTAGTGATACATTGACTATAAAGATCTGGACTTGACAATTCTTCTGATATGTCTAATATTTATAAATAAAACTTTACTCCATCAAATGCATATTTTTGTGTCTTCTTTGCTTCAGACACCAGAGATGGTGGTATTATTGGAATGACCTTTTGGGAGACATCATCAGATCTTTTAATCTGAATGCTTTCAGGAGACCTTTCCCTTATGAGTTTCTTGTGCCACTCTTGACCATCCCAAGTCCCACCCCAAGATTCTTCTCGTAGTATAATGACCATGATAATCAATTCATTATGAGAGAAGCTCTGTATTTGTATCATTTCTATGTCCTTTCCCAGTGCCCGATGACCTGTCCCAACCACAATTACCTATTACAGATTCTTCAACATATCAATCCCATGCATTAAAAGATCCCATGAATTTGGCTGGATTTCTGGATAGATTCTGATTTAAAATCCCCTTGCTTGACATGAACGCATTTAATTAAGCGTATAAATATATGCATTCAAGAGGCGGGGTTGGTTGTGAAGTTGTCGTAATGAATGTTTGCATTGCAGCACCCTTTGACCTTTTATTCGTAGTTAAAAATGATGGGTTTTTTAAATACATTTAAAAAAATAGTCGTTACAAAGTGGGGTAGGTAGACTCCATTCGGATGTTGCCACCTCCACTGCAATCAGAATCATGTCGGGACTACATTGTGCCCAAGGTTATCACTCACGATATTGAAAGTTGGTAGATCACACATTTAAGATTAGGTGAGTTATATACAAATACACAATTATTGTGAGATCTTCAATGGTTTTCTTGGTGTGTCTTAATTTTCAAAAGTTGTAGAGCATATCGTCCATTACATTAGAGATTTTTCAAATGGAAACTTTATTAGTGGTAACATCAAAATGGAATGTGGTTTTTGTTTTTGGTGTAAAATATGCACTCAAACCCATATTCTCTACACAAGGATGATAAATTGTCTTTTGACCTTTACGAGAAGACAAAAAAATATGTAAAAATATTGAAGCTTTGTGAAAAATATTTCGATTCATCTATATATCTACACTTACAAAATTAATCACACCCATTATCAACATCAACTACAAAAGTAATAACTATCCCTCTAAAACAAATAACTTATACGGATGTTGTGGTCTTTTCTATATGGTTTTGTCCGTGTATGTTTTCTGACCTAAGTATGTTTCGAGACATTTTTGAACCTCTAAAATGTTTGATTTTGTACATGTTATTCTATTTCTTTATTCTCAATGACCGTGAGGGTGAGATATCATCTGATGGTTGCTCCCCTTGTTTGGGGTGCATGAGATGGAGAAATGTGAGCGAGGCCCAAACAAGAGGTCATGCAAATAATATGCACATCTATTGTAGGAATATTATAGGGGAATAGGGGAGTTTTCATGGTGTATACCATAGCACATACATAGTAATATAATAGAAAAACTAGCAAAGTGTTAGTAACAAGCAATAAACAATACAGTAGATGTAAGCAAAAACATGTAAGGACACACAAATAGAACAACATGGAAAAATATGCCGCATACATAGGACACCACTCAAGATGTCGTAAGAAAATCAAGGAACTCAAGGCCAACAAGAAACAATCAAGTAACATAGGGAATTTCCCACAAACAAGTGAAAGCATTGAGAAAACATGTAAAATAAGAAATAAGCCATAGTATGAAGATGATTCTAGCTTGGAAGTTACCTGAAAAAAATACCACACATGAAGCACCCATTAACATGCTAGAGTAATAAATAGTATGACATGATGTATGTATGGAGTGTTGCATCATAGTCTAGGTTCAATGCAACGTTGTTGAGTGTGTTGGCACATCACATAAGCACAACCTAAGTGCTCAATCAAAGCACGTGTGACACTACCGGATCCCTCCTTGTTGTTGACTATCAAGATGTATTCCTAATGCATAGAAGGAGTAAGTGGAACACCATGAAATTGTGAACATGTCTTCCTGGTGTCTGATGGATATTTGATGGTGGGAGAGTTAGGAGGAGATTCAACATTATCTGAAAGGTGATCGTGAGAGGGAGGAGATGTATCCTCATCAATACTCATGTCATCAAAACTAGAAGAACAATCCTCATCATCAGGAATATGAATAGGTAAATATGTATCAATAGAACTATCATCACATGAAATGGGGGTGGAAACAATAGTCTCAGAAGGAGTAGGAACTACAATCTTTGAAGGGTATCCAAATAAGGTATGAAGAATGCTCCAAACAATGTGAGGACACTCCATGTGCACCACATGATGGTGGAGAGGCATGGAAATATACATCAACAAGTGACCAAGAACCATGTCACATGAGTCAAGCCATTCTTTGAGTTGATCTAGGTCATTGGGGGTGTACTTGTCTATACAAGAATGGATAGAGGTTCTTGTTGAGTAAGAAAATGTTCCATGCTCAAACGCCATGGTGCGCATAATGAGCTCTACCAAGAAGAAGTGGCGAGAGGCCGTGATGTATTAATTTTCATATGAAGCATAAGTATATGAAGCACATCTTCCATCATGCATCCACAAATGAGAGTAGTCAATTCAAAGGATTCATAGGAAACAAATGCACACTCAAATAGATCTCGAACTTGTCTAAAAATGCATCCATGGAATGTAAAAAGATATGAGTGTGAGAACACACTCAAGGATGTGAGACATTAGACTCAGCCAAAAATACATCTCGCATGTGATTATAACACCCTTGAAAACTATATTTTGTAGCAAATGAGTAAATAAGAACTTTTGAAAAAGATGACACTAAGTTTCGAGTTACCGATCAAAAGTTATTAAACAATTACTTTCCCATAAATGAGGCCTATTTTAAATACATTTGCATTAAAAATTTAAAAAAATCTCCATGGCTAAGGTGAAACCACCCTTCCAACCACTCAAGAATGTAGAATGCAATAGTTTAGTTTGTGAGGGAGAATTGTCCTCCTGTCAACCCGTGCCTCACCATTGTCATCTTCAATAGGTGAAAATACAAGGTAAACTAAACAATTAAATCCTATTAAACCAATTTTTCCCAAATCTATTCACAACTCCAAGGGATTAAATTCTACTTTTTGAATAATAAGTTTCAATACTAAGACAAGTTGTTTACCTTGGAATGTTGTGGGGACTATTGGTGCTCAATCCATGCCCCTAGATTGAGTTGGTCATTTTCCTAGACTTTCTGTGAATGTGATTTTTTGTGTGCTTCATATTGTTCCCCATGCTTTAAATATCAGTTTGAGTAAAGGAGACTTGACAATTTGTGATGAAATTTCATGCCTTGTCAAAATAAAGAGAAAGGATTTAGCGGAATTGGTTAATAAAATTATAAAAGCTTCAGACTTGCGGTGATCGAGATACATCTACATCTTTCACGAAGAACCTACAATCAGCACAATGATTGATTAATAGCCACAATCTAAAGCTGCAAGACCGAATGAGTTAGTTAAAATGTACTTACCCATTTAAACAAATACTAGGATGTTCAAATGGCCCTCAAAGATATACACCGCCAAGAAATTCAAATGCTCACAATGTGAAGAGCTACGTGGATGGATTTTGGGTCTCTTTAAGCCATTCGGATTTTGCGTACTTCAATTCCGTGAAACAAATCAAATATACTATAGTTTCCACCCATGGCGGGGTGAAAAGTCAAAGAAAAATTCAAGGGCAAACTTCAAAAGCTAAAAGGTAAACATGCGTCATCATTTTGGTGTAGGGACGAGTAGATAGAAGTTTATGGACTTCAAGTCAACATAATGATTATAGTTTTATAAGGGTGTCGGGTTTGAGTCAAAGTTACAATTTCCATACAAAAGAGTAGCCCCACAACCAATGAAAAACAAGCATGAAAGTAGGATATTCTAACATCGTGAGGAGCGTGGAGCATTCTCATTGGCTCACATTTCACGGTTGTCAGTCAAGATTATCAAAGGTCTGACATTACAAAGTAACATGGGGCTTCCTCATTGGTTGATGCTTTATAGCGGGCATAAGAGGTTAAAGAAAATACTTGAATTGTGAAGTGGCGTGGAGCTTTCTATTGTATCATGCTTCACAATGAATAGGAAATAGTGTAACACTTGAAAGGTGCATGGAGATTTCTCATTGGTTTGCACATCGTAATTAACATAACATAGATCAAAAGTGTCCAAGTGGACATGTGGTGTTATTCTGTCACACTTCATGTTGATGGACTTTGACAAGATCTCAATCCCTAGAATGAATGGAATTTAGTAAAAGGTGTCGGGTCCTAAGAAGGAAAGGGCAACAAAATACAAAGCAAGCAGAGACACGTGAGAAAATCCTCACCCCATAGAAACCAAATACCGACACGTGGCATAGGAAAAGAAAAGAACATGTAGGCAGAGGAAATATCCAAGGCCAATCAAAGGCTGTCATGTGTCATTCTCATGTTCATCCCGACACGCAAAACTTCAGAAGGCCATATCTTTCAATCCCCTACTCTAAATCTTATAAAATTTATATTATTGGAAAGGTCTCTTCAATCCCTTTAATTTGACATCATTTGATTCAAAAATTAATGGTTGTTGGTGGGATAAAAAGAATAAAATGTCCTCAGCATTCAAGATTACAATTCCAGTTGTTCAACCACCCATCTTAATGAAGTATGGTTTCCATCCCTTCTCCAACAAGCAAGACATCAAGAATGAATGACCTTGGCAGGCTGCCCATGCTCCTTTTTAGAATTTTGATGCATCTTGTTGGTGGTTGAAGAAGAAAATCATTTTTTTCTCTCTCTCTCATCTTCTATATATTGTAAAAGTATTTCATTTTGAGTGAGAGGAGAAAGGGGGTAGTTGTAGATTTTTTTTGATCAAGTTAAGTTCCAGTTTCTAGTTTCTTGCAAAAAACATTTTGTATGTATCTAGTTCTATGAGGAAGTGCTAAGGTGGTTGCATTGTACAACCATTAACAGGTTTTGAAGGCATTTGTTTATGTCTCCTTGCCAAAACTTACATGAATAGATTCTCTCTGTTTTGATAAAACTATACTTTCATGTTTCTCATGTTTTAAAAGTATGAATGAGGAAATATAATTTATGTTACAATCTTGCACTAGCTTTACTTTGTTAAGTATGCAAGGGTCCTTCTTCATTGTTGCATTCTTTTGGTCACTGTGAGAATATTGTAGAGTAGTGTATACTTTACAATAGTTTAGTTTGGTTGTAAAATCCTAAGGGCAACATCACTATTGAAGGGATATTGTTATCCCTTAAGGGTATTTTGGGTGGATGAAACAAGTATAACAAGTGCTTTATCTAAATTCTAACTCAAGGATTTTTAGTTAGGATTTTGAAGACTATTGATAACATTTGTGCAAATTGAGTATCAATGAATGCAAATGTTATTTCACAAATTATGTTAAATTGATTTTTCTTTTCAAGCATCACTCATTAAGGATGGATTATTTCCATGGGAACATTAACATACCAAAGTCATAAAAGTAATTACCCTCCCCCTTCAAATATCAATTAAAAATATTTAATTATCTTTACACCTACTAAGCATATCATACCTGTATACCATACATATGCTTATTCTACAAAGTTGTGTTTAAGAGTTATTTATTACCAATATGCTTTGCTAAGAATCCCACCAAGTCTGTGATCCAATATCATTTAAATAACCCTTGGTCGATACTATTATGCAAACGTAATATTTGAAGTTGTTCATTATCTGTCTGTTTGATTTGTATTTGATGTGTCAAGTGTGTACAATAATCAAGTGACAACTCTTATGAGTGAGTATTATATATGTGGTTGCACTTGCTTCAAATTAAGTTGCACCAATCATAAAGGAAACCAAGCCAGGAAAGATTTTCCTTTATTTAGATCCTCCAACTAGGTCCTCTCACCTTGGTCTAGGCAGAGCCAGAAGTAGCAGGGCTAAGCCATCCCCTTTGTTAAGGTGTCTCCTGATCACCTCCCATATTTGAGTTAGTAGGTTGAGTGTTGAAAAAATTCTTGCTATTAACAATGAAGAAATTTTCATTTTTCATCACTCCCTCAAAGCAAACCCACTCCTGGTTAGCTACTCATTTCCTTGGGGCACGATTTTGGTAGCCTACAGGGACCACAAAATGAAAATGTAAGGAGTTGATTTAGGGTTGCAAAACACTAAATTTTTTTATCTCCACCTTGGTGTGGACTATTGGGAGCTTCTATAGCTCAAAAAATACAAAATTCAAGAGGTTACATACTTGTATGAGGTCAAATATGTTGTGCAAGGAGAAACCAACCATTCAAAGCATAAATCTGACCAAAAAGGAAAACTCCATGACATTTTGTTGTTATATGGTATGTTTTAGAATCTTTTTTTCATTAATGGTATTGATTTAGAGAAACCCCGAGACATGGGAGGTTGTTCCAAGGTCACCTAGCTTGAAATATATGCAATGGACGTGCAAAAAAAGTTGTTCTAGGATGTTTTGGGCGTAAAAACACTACAATAGACCAAAAAATGGCCAAAACACTTAATGTAGATGAAAATTTCCCTTGCTCATGGTTTTTTGGGACTACATAGACTATAAATTCCCTTGACAAGCCTCGCATGGTGAAGGAAAACACCCAGTATTTTTTTGGGACAACTTGGTGCAAAGAAAATGTCTTTGTATGGGTCTCATGTGGTGAAAACGTCCATGAATTTGTAGGCAATTTATCCTCTTTTCAGAGGTCCTGAAAATTTTTAAGAAGGCATGCAAATGAGAATATACCACTAAAAACTAAACACAAACCAACAAAAACTCCAATCTACAACTTGAAAATAACAATCTTAAATCAAAAACTTACGTAAAAACACCAAACAAGCTAATACCACTATCAATCTAATACCATATAAGAGAATGTTATGAATCAACTAGATCAAATAATGCACTGATGAGAAATGTGAGACATGAATTTCACGAAGGCAATACTAAGCACCTACATGAAATTGCAAGTATGAAAGTCACATGAGGCAATTGTAAAAGATGATAATATCTCAAACTCAACACACTCCAATGAATAGCTCAATAAGCAAGATGTACATATAGGAGGAAATAAGTGTAAATACCACCTATAATAGTGGTGAGGGAGCCTAAGAATAGGCATACAACTCCCACTAACTAATATTAGAAGTTAAGTTAATTGTAGACATTGGGTTTTCGTTAACCCGCCTACTTCATCTTATATACACATTATTCAGTCTATAAATCTATCACTATGTCATTATCCTATGTCACCTTCCCCCCATCTAGTAAAATCAATTTTTACACTCTTATAAAGTATTATTCTTCCATCCTAAATTACCTTAACCTCTTTAAAACCACTTAAAACATCTCAAAACCACCTCAAACCTATTTTATCTTAACATCCTAACCTCCCCAACTCAACCATAACCTCCTCCCAACCATTTTCCATCATCATTTACCCGAAAACCCTGTTTAGGAAGTGGTTTCAACCATTTCCTAAACATTTTCCCAAAAATCTCAAATCGCCAATTATTATAATTAGCAATTTTTGCTCTTCCCTCAGTGGATATTCAAAATATTTTGCTTGCTCTTTCACTTTTTCTTCGACCCAAAACAAATCTACATCATTCCAGAGATCATCAAGGACTCTGTATCAACCTCAAGCTCTTGCAACATATCATTTTGATAGCCTTTTCATCAATCATTTCCCAGAAATTTCAACAACCACCATCAACTTCAATCAGCTCCATCCGGCATTTAGAGACATCTTTCAACCTATTTCTATATTAAGAGGTATTTCTCTATGTTATTTCATCGTTTGTATTTCATAAAAACATCAAAAACAATAAAAAAATCATCATTCAAAAGCTTTGTTTTATCATTTTAAAGTAATCACCAACAATTTGCTTTGATCACCCGTGATTCTTCCCAATCACCCGTGATTCCTCCGAATCATCACCGATCCTCGTCAATTTGTATCTTTCAATTAACTTATTAGTTTAGTATCAATTTTATCAATATTTTAGATTTAACTTTTCCTCTACAAGCATGGATTTACTTTAGATGGTAGTACTGGCCAGTCCCATCCTATCACAAGCATGTACAATCTTCGAATAGGTTAACAACCCTTATTTTAGGAACAATACAACATCCTTCATGAGCTTACATTTAATGAAATTCAACTTTTCACCGACATTGAATACATCGAGGATCAAATCGATTTCCTCCACGAGATCCAACAGAAACATATGACTTTTGGTACGACTACTTTGAATCTGTCTAGATTGCGTCCACCCTCGCTTGGGCCACATTTGAATATGCACAAGACTTTCCCTTCAATCTTGAGTTCTAAAGCTTCTTATCCATTATCTATCTATCTTTTTCATTTACATATCTTTATCATTATCTTTATCAATCTACTTAATTGTATCAAAGCGAGTTAACATCCTCCAAGGAAGTCCCTTTGGATTCCTAAAATCGGCCTTTGTTTTTTTTTTTTTACTATGGGCAAATAGTTTTGAAGGGAATATACCCTGTATACAGAAAGGCTCAAAATCTAGATATCAAAAGAGGTAGAAACAGCCCAAAAAGAGCAAAACATCAAACATCATAGGGCTCAACAGCCAGATAATACAACATAGTAATAAAACAGGATCAAGACATACAATGATCCGAATAAAAGTAGAAGAGACAAAAAACGAACAAGAGATAACCATCACTAGTCATCTCATCCAAAAATAGCACCAAAACCTCCAAATCAACGAAACTTCGTAGCGATGAAAAGCAATAGAGCTCCGCATCACTTGATAGCCCAGTCAATCTTGGCTTTGATTGTTTGAAGCGAGACAAAGAATGCAATGGTGGTGGCCTGGGAAGGGTCTTTCAAATCCGCCTGAGCAATTGCAATATCTCTTTTCTCCTTGGAGCCCCAAATGTCCTCAGTAATCCCGCCGAGATCAGAAATACTACGAACATGTTGTTCGATTAAATTGTAGATACTTTGAAGGGCATAGAGGATATAGTCATTTCGACCTTTGCATTTCCAAGTCTGACATCCAGAGATTGAAGATTCTTGAAAATTTTAGCAGTGACATCCTCCTCTTCATCATTTTGCAGTTTCCTTTTTCCCTTAGCTTTTTCCATATCTCTAATAACACTCTTTAGTTCTTGAATTTCCTTTTCCATCTTTCCCACTCTGACCAACAAGTCCTCATCCTTAGGCTCCTCCACCAGATTACTAATGTGCAAGAGATTCTCGGCAAGCTCCAGGTCTTTGTGACTTCTAAGAACCCTCTGAGAAGCAGGGACCTTAGTTTTCATCCCCTTCCTTTTCTTGCTAGATGAAGTAGTTGTTGTAAATATCTTCCCCTAGGTAGATATAGAAAAGCGTAAGAATATGGAAATCAAGAAGCTCAAACCCCGACATTTATTATAGGCGCAGTAACAAGCGCACAACAAAGAATGTCGACATGTAAATGGATGCGCCAAGGCGCAGGTTAAAGGCACACAACAAAGAATGTTGACATGTAAATGGATGCACCAAGGCACAGGTAAAAGGCGCACAACAAAGAATGTCGACATGTAAATGGATGCGCCAAGGCGCAGGTAAAAGGCACACAACAAAGAATGTCGACATGTAAATGGATGCGCCAAGGCACAGTAAAAGGCGCACAACAAAGAATGTCGACATGTAAATGGATGCGCCAAGGCGCAGGTAAAAGGTGCACAACAAAGAGGTGTTGACATGAAGAAATTCGCGCCTTGGTGCATGTAAGAGTATGTCGACATAAGGATGGATACGCCAAGGCGCACCTTCAAGAGGCGCAACATTTTAAGCGCTGACAAGAAGCACTCGACGTAGACATTCAAATGGCCATAACTTTTCACATGGAGCTCGGATTCATGCAAGGTTGGACTTTTCGGAAAGCTTACGAGGTCCTTTGTCCAACTACAATTGGATATCTTTAATTGGGTGAGAACAAATTCTTAAAAATGCAAAATACAGTTCGTCACTTTTTGGGTTTGCTAGGGTTCTCACCTACCACCATAATGAGATGAATTAAATGCAACCTGGAGGTGGTTGGGGTAGATTTGGAATTCCTCTCTCTTTTTTCTCTCATTCTTCCTATAAATTGTAAGGAGGGGCTTCTTTCTAAAGGTTGGACATTCTTGTTTTGCCCCTCCCTTCTTCTCTTTGGCAGGTGAATTTGTGGAGATCAAACCTCCCATTTAAAACTGTAATGCAACTTTGCCTCTTGGCATTTTGTAGTGTATTGTATCAATATTTGGAGCAAATAATGCATGTCTGTGGATGATTCTCAACCCTCTCTGTGTTCATTTGCATCCTCTTGATCTTTCACTGCAAATCTGGTTATCTGTGCATGATCTTGCATTGCATTTTAATGGTTTGTGTTTATTGGCAAGACAGTGTTTTCTTCATTCCTCGGTGCATCACCTTTGTTAGTTTAGTTTTATTTTTATGCATCTTCTTACCCTGTCTCCTTGGCAAGTTAGATTAGGTTTTTGAGTAAACCCTCTACATTTTTATGTGTGCATCTGAACAGAGGAATAGGAACCGGCCTTCATCCGGAGAGCTTTTCCGATTTCGCAAGGTCCCACACTTGGGAAAAGCTCCATGTTATGCAATCACACTGAGAGTCTCAACCCATCGAGTTGTAGACACTCAGGGGTGTTGTGATTCGCCATCAATAGTTTTGGCACGCCCGGTGGGACAAGAGGTCATTCCACAAGATTTGAAGGAATTTTCAAGAAATTTGGACTAAAAATTGCAAGTTTTACAATTTCAGATTTTTCACCTTCCAGTCTGAACTTTGAAATCGATTTTCAAGGGCTTAACTTGCTCAAAACAAGTCAAAATTTTGCCGGTTAATAGATCGGGGGATAATCTTCAAAAGGGTATTCTTAGATTTTTGAGATTTTGACTTTCAAAATTTCATGGTTTTTAGTATTTCAGGTTTTCCCGGATGTCAAGCCTGTCCCAAGTTCCAACACAGTGCATTTCAGGTCTTATAAGTTACCTTGCACGACTCGAGTTTTACCTGTACCTTTCGGGGATTAATAGTTGTACAACAAGACCCAATAACCGAATCAAGAAGAAGCTGTATCTTTCGAGTCCTTCAAAGTTTTAAATTCTATTTTTAATATTGTCGGTTTGGTGTGTAACTTGGCAGAGAATCCAGCCTTTTGAGGCTCATCCTCTAACACATCTCGGTGACTCAAGGGGGTAGAATTCAAGTGGTATAGCAGCACAGGTTGCCCAGGTACATGAGAAGAATTCAAACCGTGTCGATACTTGAGAAGAGGGTTTATTTGTCCACTTACAACTATCACCGAGCGGAGGAAGGGGAGGAAGAAGACCAAAAAGATCACCTTCTCCACCTAACAGACTTTATCAACCCCTCCACCTCGTAGACCTTTCATCCAATCAACAAGGATTCTTAGGCCAATCGAGAATGGCACAACAAAACCCTTTTGTCAACTTCACCGGTAGCGAGTCCACTTGCCCTCAATGCACGAATCCAATTCCACCGCAGCATTGAAGAACATTCCATTTTTTACTCGGAAAATCATACCACACCGGTGATCATGTCAAAGACATTGCTAACGTTTGTGCAATCCATGAGATAAATGAAATGGATGTTGTTGTCAAATTGCTAGCATCTTCATATAAAGGGAAGGCATTGCAATGGTTTAGGAGCCTTGGAGCCGGTTCTATCCAAAATTGGAATCAGTTATGCATAGTTCTCCATGAGTAGTTTGGGGAAAAGGGGGACAATTTTTCTCTACTAGAACAATTGACAACTATTAAGAGAGCTCCTAATGAGTAGCTGACTGACTTCAACTTCAGATTTCAAAGGTCTTGGGATAGAATTCCAGTGGCCGTTAGGCCAACAGCTGAATGTGCTTTTCTATACTATCTTAAGGCTTTGAATTCTGATATTTCTATGTTAATTCAATCTATGGGAGGCACAACCTTACTTGCTAACTTATAACATTGCCATTAGGGCTGAAAACTGCCTTATTCAAGCCGGTAAGGTGGCTCCTAGGCCTCCCATGCCCTTGTATCCAAACTTAGAAAATCCAAGAACTAGTCAAGCACCCACTTTGGCTCCTATTCCCACTCCTAGAAGTCAAAGTTCAAATGAAACTTCTACCTCATCCTCTAGTGCTTCAAATGAACTCCAAGAGGTTATGAAACAAATTACAGAACCTTGGAAATGAGTTGGTGACTATCAAAAGACAAAGAAGCTCAAAGTGCTAGACCGTATCGACCTCAAGCACGATTAGGCTAGGCCACCATACCACCCTAATAGGCCATTCAATCCAGCTGCAAATCAAAAGCCAAGTAAGGCCTCCCGCCAATAGACCATTTCAGCCCTATAACCCCAATGTTGCATCTGCTTCTAAAGCCTTAGTGCCAGTGCAAAACAACATAGCTCAAGAGTATGATTGGTGTTTCCCATGCAATGAACCTCATAACCAATCTATGTGCTTCAATGGTGCTTTGAACCAAGCCTTGATGGTGACAACTACTGGTGTTGAGGGTGAAGTGAGTCAAGAAACAAATCAACAACAAGGGACATCTCAGCAAAACATAGCTCCAAATGATACCGCACTTGTGAATTAGCAAGCTGAGGATTTTTGTGGCATGAATCAAACAATTTCTCAGAGTGTAGTAGCTAACACAAGATCAAAGAAGAGGAATATTGGTGAAGGGCAGTCATTGGCTCCAAGTGATCTACAACCTTCCATCACTCCACAAGGTGTCGGTAAGAAAAATACAGCTCCAAACATGCAAGGACAGCCCAAACCACCTTCTAAACCAACTCAAATGCCAGTTGTTGCTGCCCATGCACAAGAAAGGAATGCGTAGACTAAAGGAAAACAAAGAGATGTTTCATCCCCATTTAGCATCATTGATCAAATGAAGAAGACAAATGTGAACATTTCAATGTGGGAATCTTTATCCATCCCAGGACAAAGAGATCTTCTACAAGCTGCCATGAAGAATTGGTCAACTTCAAACCAGCATGTCCATATGCAAGAGAAGGTCCTCACAAATGCTACTCAGCCTGAAGGGAATCATGGAGGACAACAAGGTAAAGTTTTTAAGCCCCCTCCATTCTATGTTTCATTAATCATTGGGGATAAACTAGTACATAATTGCATGATTGATTCTGGGGCAAGTAGTTCTGTCATGCCCAAGCAAATAGCTGATCAGTTGGGTCTCCAATATGAATTCATATCAAAGGGGTAGTGCAATTGGATGGGACAACAGTAGCAATGGTGGGAGTGATTAAAGGTTTGAATCTTATCTTGCATGCATGCCCCAACGTTACTGTTTTGCAAGATGTGTCAGTGATAGATTTGCCACCACTCTTTTCCCTATGCTTATCAAGGGATTTCACATCTAGAATTGGAGGCTACTTATCTGCTGACTGGTCACACATGTTGTTCGTAACAAGATATGGTACTAAGGTCACAATCAAATCCAGAACCAATTACAAATTTTCATATTGAGCCTCATGCTCCAAGCCAAATCAATGACAACTTCAAAGATTTGATCAAGAAGATTATCCAAGCACGATGAAGTGACACCAAAGTTGGAAGCATTCCAGATCTGACTCTTGATGAATGAGCGAGCAAGGTACATGCTTTTGATCCCTACCAAGAAGTAGAAGAATCTGAGCTAGGAGTCTATTGCATACATGAAGAAAACCATCCTATTCCTAGCATCACCAAATCAGACCATAAGGATGACAACGAGGTATGGCAGTTATTTTTCGATGGATCAAGGAGTAGGCAAGGTGCAGGAGGAGGAACTATGCTTGTTTCACCTCAAGGCATCAAGTATTATTTAGCTTTTCGTTTCTAGTTTTCCTGTTCAAACAACACAGCTGAATACGAGGCCTTGATTCATGGACTTCATTGGGCCAGAAAAAGGGCATAAAGAACTTGCAGGTGTTCGGGGATAGTGAGCTAATTGTCAACCAAGTTAGGGGACAACATGCTACAAAGAATGACCTGCTGAAGAACTACAAGAAGAGGGTATGGGACCTCATTGAGAATTTTGAAGCTTTCAACATCGTGTCCATACCCAGGAAGAAAAATGAAGCCATGGACAGGCTCGCAATAGTTGGAGCAACGTTTGATGTGGTTGACAACATCGAAAGGAAAAAACACAACCACATATCCATGTGATTGTGAGTCCAGCAGTTCCAGATAATAACACAAGCTGGCAGGTGTTTGAGAATGATCAACAGATCGTCAATTTTTTGCAAGAAGAGGCTGAATTCTCAGCTAGGAATTAGGACAGACTAGAGCAGCAGTATGGGGATCAAGTAGTGCAATTGCGGACAAACAAGCTTCCCAAGGGTTTAGTAACATTGGAGTCTATCTTCAACCCTAATGACTAGTTTCGTAAGGAAAAGGCTAACATGCAGGTCAAGAGAGAAGATTCAGAGCCAATTCCGGTTAGGGAAGGCAAAACACTTCAAATTGGTAAGGTGGCCACTGAGCAGGAGAAATTAGATTTCATACAACTTTGCCAAGAATTTTCAGATGTCTTCGCTTAGAGCTATGAAGACTTGAGAGGTTTCAATCTGAAGTTGGCACAACATACCATAGAATTGGATCCAGATGCTAAGCCCATCAAGTAGAAGCAGAGACCAGTCAACCCTCACATTGAGCCTCTAATGAAGAAAGAGTTAAACAAGCTAATAGAGGCAAGCATTATATTCCCGATCAAGCACTCAAGCTGGGTTGCAAACTTGGTTCCAGTCAGGAAGAAGAGTGGAGAAATCAGGTTGTGTGTAGACTTCCGAGACCTCAACAGGGCATCTCTCAAAGACCATTACCCACTTCCTTCAATGGAACAAATATTGCAAGTGGTATCCGGTTCGGAGAGATTCTCTCTCCTAGATGGCTACTTAGGGTATAATCAGGTAATGGTGAAAGAAGATGACCAGTTCAAGACGGCTTTCACCACCAAATGGGGCACCTATGCCTACAAGAAGATGCCATTTGGGCTATCAAATGCTGGAGCCACTTTCCAAAGGGCAATGGATATGGCATTCAAGGGGTTGATCAATAAAATAGTTTTGATATATCTTGATGACATCACTGTATTCTCCAAAAATGCAGTGGATCACCTCTTTCATCTGAGGTAGGTATTTTAGAGGTGTAGAAGATTTGGGGTATCATTGAATCCCAAAAAATGCATATTCTTGGCTCATGAAGGAAAACTTCTAGGCCATATTGTTTCAAAGGAGGGATTGACGATTGGCCCAGAAAGAGTTGAAGCAATTCGAGCGTTATGCCATTGCCAAGTCATAAGAAGGCTCTTCAAATATTCTTGGGAAGGATCAATTTTGTCTCGTAGGTTTGTTCTAAACTTTGACTCTCGTAAAGCCAATAACGCTGATGTTGAAAAAGAGCATGACATTTAAGTGGACAGGGGTAAGTGCAAGGCAAGTTGAGGGACAAAAGGGGCTCATAAGTGGACATCATATTGTAAATAACAACATAATATCAACTTGTAGGGATTATTAGCAATACATACACTCAAAATTAGAAAAATTATATTAATATGAATCATAGCATCCGAATCTAGTTTCTAAAATACTAATTTTTTTAAAAAATGGACAAGATTAGCTATATTAAACACTCAAAATTAAATGACTTGGTATTTTTTTAAAAATGCCTATAAAATTATAGTCCGTTTGCCCATGATTTGGATGACCAAAAATTGATATATATTTTTCTCCTTTGGTGAGAAGTTAGATGCCACTATCTATCTTGGGATGGATTTTATTTTTATTTTTTGAGTAATATTTTATTTTTTATGATTTTTTCCGTGAAAGTGGTATGAAAACATAAAGAAAACAGAGCACTTTCCGTTTTCCCACCATAACTTCATCAAAAAATATTGAAATAAAATAATTTTTTTTTTAACATGTGTATAATTTCACCACGGTTGGGATGGTATAATTTTTATCACATTCGATAAGTGAAGCCAAATTTACTGAGTCTTAAACCTAGACATAAACATTCACAGAAAAAAACCTGTCTTAAAGACCTACTATTAGTAAAAAAAATTATAAAATGATATTTATCCTATTCTATTCACTTTAAAATCAGTATTTCTACAAAGCTAATCATCCCCTACATGATGTCGATAATGGTACCATTTTTATGACATATTTTTACTTTTCGGCATGGTTCAAGTCCGTGGAAGACTAAATTTGATGTTTTGTTGTTTTTAATGTAAAATTCAAGATTTGATGTCCACTTAATTGTCCCCTAACTTGGTGCACTTACCCGACATCTAAAGGCAAGGCAAGTTTTGAGGCAATAAAAGAGGCTATATCTCAAGCTCCGACTCTCGTCAATCCGGACTCCTAATAAAGGATTTCATGCTATATGCCTTTGGTGGTGGAGACACATTTTTCTACAATCATGGTACAACAAAACAAAGAAGGATTAGAAAAACCAGTTGCTTTCTTCAGTCAAGGCTTGGAGGAATACGAAACTAGGTACTCTTTCATTGAAAAGCATGTCCTTGCAATGATCAGGAGCTTAAAGAAATTCAAGCACCTAGTCTCAAACAATAAGATCCAATTATTGGTCTCTCATGCGGGAGTCAAGGACTTCCTTCTAAACAAGGATCTGAATGAGAAACATGCAGGATGGATCACTCGTGTCATGGAATATGACATCGAAATTAAGGTCACTAAGCTAGTACGTGGAAAAGGACTATGTGAACAACTAGCTTTGAGTCAGAAAGTTGAAGCAGGTGATGAAAAAGAGACTACCTTGGTACTACAGGATGGTCAAGAACAAGAAAATGATGATGTGGCCACTCCTTGTTGGACTCAGAATATGATACACTTCCTACAAGCAGGCCTATGCCCTCCAGAAATGAGCAAAGCAAAGAGGAGATACTTTAGATTACAAGCCATCCCATATGTGCTCGTTGATGGTGTTTTGTTCAAGAAAGACATCAATGGAGTTCTATTGAGGTGCATTGGGACAGGTCAAATTGAGAGGGTGTTACGAGATTTTCACGATGGAGATTCTGGAGGACATTTCACCCCATGAGTAACAACTCTCAAGATAATGAAGGTAGGGTATTATTGGCCCACAGCGTTGATGATCGCTATACATGGATAAGAAAGTGCAAGAAATGTGCACTCTTCACGAAAAAGAAAGACTAGCAAGATTTCCATTGCACCCAATTTTGGTTGACCAACCATTTATGCAATGGGGATTGGACTTCATCGGGGTCATCAACCCAAACTCAAGCCAAGGCCACAAGTGGATTCTCTCGGTAAGTGACTATTTCACCAAGTGGATCAAGGTAGCGCTCAAAGAAGCAAATGAGTCTAACATACTAGACTTTTATGAAGGAATATGACCAGGTTCGGTGTGCCCCACTATCATATATCAAACAATGCATTGGCATTCATAGGTTCCAAGATTACAGAATGGGCTGTCAAGAATGGAATCTATTTGAGCACCTCTTCAAATTATTACCCGCAGGTAATGGACAGCAGAGTCCACGAACAAGAATTTGCTAAGAATCATCATAAGGACTCTAGATGAAAACCAAAGGACATGGCATACCAAGATAAAATCAGCATTATGGGCTGACAGATAACACCAAAGAGATCTACATGTAATTCTCCCTACAAGTTGGTCTATGGGAAAGAGGCGATGTGCCTATATCATTAGAATTGCCAAAGAATGGAGCTCATGAAGCAGTTGGAGTTGTCTGAGTTTGAACCAATGGAGGCCAAATATGTAGAGTTGATGGAATTAGAAGAAATTAGAGAATATGCGATTCGATTTATTGAGAAGGATCGGGCCTTAGTAAAAAGATGGTTTGATAAGAAGGAAAGAGCAAACACCTTCCGGAAGGGGACCTAATTCTAAAATGGGATGCGAGATCGGCAAAACCGGGAAAGCATTCCAAGTTTGATGACATTTGGAGTGGCCCCTACATGGTCACGGGATGTAAAAGTAGTAATGCCTTCCAATTGTCTACATTGGATGGAGAAGAACTCTCGATTCCGGTTAACGAAATCTACCTTAAACATTGCTACTAAAAGGGAAAGGGTTTACCCTTGTAAATATTAGCCTAGATTTCAATTCCTCTAAGTGTGTATGCACATTGTCTTGTTGTAGTTAGGTTTCAATTTCCCTAAGTGCTCCGGCACAAGTTTTTTTGCTCTCAGGTTGAATTTCTGCGAGTTGAGTGTTGTCGAAGAAGGAGTTGCGTATCGGGCTCATGATCGATATTAGGTTGGTTTCAGGTTATTGCTTATGACTCCATGCCCAATGGATTGCTAAAAGGCCACTGATCTTCTACCTAGCAGGTAGGTGATCCCGTTGAGTCACCAAATTGTTGTAAATATCTTCCCCCCGGGTAGATATAGAAAAGTAGAAGAATATGGAAATCAAGAAGCTCAAACCCCGACATTTATTATAGGCGCGGTAAAGGGCGCACAACAAAGAATGTCGACATGTAAATGGATGCACCAAGGCGCAGGTAAAAGGCACATAGCAAAGAATGTCGACATGTAAATGGATGCACCAAGGCGCAGGTAAAAGGCACACAACAAAGAATGTCGACATGTAAATGGATGCGCCAAGCGCGGAGTAAAAAGCGCGACAACAAAGAATGTCGACATGTAAATGGATGCGCCAAGGCGCAGGTAAAAGGTGCATAGCAAAAGAGGTGTTGACATGAAGAAATTCATGCCTTGGCACACGTAAGAGTATGTCGACATAAGGATGGATGCGCCAAGGCGCACCTTCAGGAGGTGCAACATTTTGAGCGCTGACAGGAAGCAGACCCTGACGTAGATATTCAAATGGCCATAACTTTTCACAGGGAGCTCGGATTCATGCAAGGTTGGACTTTTGGAAAGCTTACGAGGTCCTTTGTCTAACTACAACTGGATATCTTTAATTGGGTGAGAAAAATTCTTAAAAATGCAAAATACAGTTCGCCACTTTTTGGGTTTGCTAGGGTTCTCACCTACCACCATAATGAGATGAATTAAATGCAACCTGGAGGTGGTTGGGGTAGATTTGGAATTCCTCTCTCTTTTCTCTCTCATTCTTCCTATAAATTGTAAGGAGGGGCTTCTTTCTAAAGGTTGGAAATTCTTGTTTTTCCCCTCCCTTCTTCTCTTTGGTAGGTGAATTTGTGCAAATCAAACCTCCCATTTAAAATCAGTAATGCAACTTTGCCTCTTGGCATTTTGTAGTGTATTGTATCAATCTTTGGAGCAAATAATGCATGTGCATGGATGATTCTCAACCCTCTCTCGTGTTCATTTGCATCCTCTTGATCTTTTACCGCAAATCTGGTTATCTCTGTGCATGATCTTGCATTGCATTTTAATGGTTTGTGTTTATTGGCAAGACAGTGTTTTGTTCATTCCTCGGTGCATCACCTTTGTTAGTTTAGGTTTATTTTTATGCATCTTCTTACCCTGTCTCCTTGGCAAGTTAGATTAGGTTTTCGAGTAAACCCTCTGCATTTTTATGTGTGCATCTGAACAAAGGAATAGGAACCGGCCTTCATCTCGGAGAGCTTTTCCGATTTCACAAGGTCCCACACTTGGGAAAAGCTCCATGTTATGCAATCGCACTGAGAGTCTCAACCCATCGAGTTGTGGACACTCGGGGTGCTTTGTGATTCACCATCAATAGTAGTGTCAAGCTTCCTTTCGTAGGGGAGGAATGGAGGTAGTGGGGGCAGGGGGAGGAATGAAGGTAGAGGGAGGAGCAGAATCCAAGCGGGGACAGGCAGAGCAGTGGCGGTGAATAAGTAGTATTAACCCTTGATGAAGGGGAACTGCCCTAGTATGATTTTACACTTCCGAATGGATTTCTCCAGAGAGTTCATCAAGTAATGAGGGAAGTTGATGATGATGTTTCTACGAAAGTGATTAAGAAAGATCAAATGTTTTAGAGGAATAGTGACAAATCTCCCCTCAAGAGTTACATACCTTACTACCATCCTAGTGATCTCAGCAAAAGGCTCGGGAACCGAAGCAAGCTTGATGCCGCCATCACAAATTCAAGATTTTCCCCCTCATCAAGAAACTTCTTTGCCTCCACCTCTCTGTCCACCCGCTTGTTAAAGAATTTGGTGCCGTCTAGACTGAGCCCGGTGACTTGGGCAATAAGCTCCTCTGATATCTCAACCTCAATGTTGTTGTACTTTACCATGCGATTCCTCCATCCCTGAGAAAATTTAATAGAGAGATCCTAATCAAAACCTTGGATTTTTTCAATAAAGTTCACAAGACCCCCTTTTTGAAGATAGTTCCAAAGAACCATATCATCTTTCCAAGTTGGATTATGGGTGGGCTCTGTCTTGCAAGGCGGTCCCCCCATTTTTCCTGTGACTCTACCCGCAACGGTAAAAATTTGAGAACTATGTGAATCAGCCTTAGCTCTGTTTTTGAATCCCTCCCAATCATGTGAAAAGATGTAATTATTAGACCTTACTTTGTAATTAGTTACCCACTCCTTAGCATCCGCCCTATGACTAGTAATGATGATGCTCCAGGTCGCACAAATCTTAGATGATGTCATCATTCTGTACTTAAAAAGCCACTCCTTAGCATCGCATTACATCCATTAGTGATTACTTTCCAAGTCATGTAAATCATTGATGATGTCTTCATTAACTTTAGTGGGAAGAATGTCACCCCTTAGCCAAGTTTGAAAAGTATTATTAACCCCAAAGTTTTCCAAACCATCTGCTACCCTATTGCCTTCCTGGTAGGTATGATTGATTTCAAAATTTTCAAAACTCTTGCAAATATCAGTAGCTTCAGCAATAAAGTCTCTGATTGACCAACTGGGGGGTTGTTTTTGATTTAAGAGATTGATAATGTTCAACGAATCACCCTCAATTATAATATTTGAAATATTACAATCCCTGGCTAGCCTTATTCCCCAAAGAGCAGCAAGAGCTTCAGAGTAGTGGTTAGTTTGCCTACCCATTTTTCCAGAAAAAGTAGCAACAAAACAGCCTTTGTGATCTCTAATGACTCCCCCACCTCCAGAATCTCCAGGATTGCCTTTTGAGGCCCCATCAAAATTTAATTTATGCCAAGCATTGGGAGGCTTAATCCATCGGACAGTGGATCTATCAATACCATTATTATTCTTATTCAAAACAGTGCCTATATTCCAAGCAGCCAAAATGTACTCTTCTTCCTCAGGGCAAAGTCTATTTTTAGGAGGTTTAAATCTTGCAATGTTTTCCTGCACAAAAATGATAATTTCTTTGTAGACTTTGTTACATAACTTTCTAGTATTCCTGAAAATGACATCATTACGAGCCTTCCAAACTCACCACATGGTGTGAGGTAAAACTAGTTGCCATAATCTCCTCACCACACAATGTTTGTAAGGAGAGTTCCATTGTTCCCAGGCCTGAAGACAAGTAAGGGGAAAGATCCATTCCTGATTAAAGTTTTCAAAAATAAGATGCCAAATTTTGGAAGTGTACTTACAATGAAGAAATAAATGTTTGATGTCTTCTACTTCTTCCTGACACATGCAACATCTATTCGGCATGATGAATCCTTTCCTAATGAGATTTTCATTAGTTAGTATCTTGCCTTTAATGATGAGCCACCAGAAAATTTCACTCTAGGGGTTAGCTTTGGCATCCACAGCTTATGCCACTCAGTATCACTTTCAATAGAGGCAAAGAAAGAATTATAGCCCGATTTAAATGAGTACTCTCCATCAAAAGAATCTTTCCAAATGAGCTCATCCTTATGATTTTGAGGACTGATATGAATTAGAGAGAGTTGATTCTGCATAGATGAAACATCAGACTGCACATTATCCTCATCTACTTTGAACTGTTTCCATTTCCTTTTGTTTTCATCCACCTCAATATAGCCCTGTACTTTGTGCCCATAATTTCTAATTAAGTTGTCTTTAATGTGACCATAAGAGGAAATCCAGTTAATATCTAGACCATTTATCACTCCAAAAATTAATGTCTTGACCATCCCCAAGCTTCCAGCTACATCCCTGAGAGAGAATTTGTCTACTGTGTAGAAGATTGTTCCAGAAAATAGAACCATTCGGAAGAAACAGATCAGAAATAAAGGAAATCTTGCTTTGGTTGGAAAGGTATTTGATTTTAACCAACTATGTCCAAGGTTTTGTTCTTTATAAGTCTCCAACCCAACTTTGTAATAAGAGCAAACATTCATATGTTTGATGTCTTTGATTCCTAACCCCCATGCCTCTTTGGTTTACTGGACACTGCTCCCAAGCCACTAAATGGTACCTAAACTTGTCCTCAATACCATGCCATAAAAAGTGCTTTTGAATTTTTTCAATACTATTCGTCACTGCTGCTGGAATGCTGAACATTGACATGATATAAATAGGCAAGTTCTGAAGAGTGATTTTTATCAATAAACACTTGCCTGCACTTGAAAGTAAAGCTCCTTTCAGACCAACTAGTTTTTTTTGAAATCTCTCAATAAGATCATTCCAAACCTCATTATAAACCTTGCAAGTACTCAAAGGGAGTCCTAAATAAGTAGCGGGTAATGAATTAATAGTGCATCCAAGAATATGAGCAATCTTTCTTTGCCTTTCTATAGGAGTATTGAAGAAATAGATAGAGCTTTTGTCAAAATTAACTTTTTTCCCCTAGCCTTCCTCATAAAATCTAAGGATAGTTTTGATAGCCTTTGCCTCACCATTATTGAGGCCATCGGAAGTAGAAGAGTATCATCAGAAAACTGCCACGGTGTGAGGAAACTTGATTACCGTAGTAGGTTGAAAGCCCTTTATCATACCAATATTAATAGCTTTTGAGATAGATTTGCTTAAATTGTCAGCCATTATAATGAACAATAAAGGGGAGATTGGGTCCCCTTGCCGAATTCCTCTATTGCTGGCAAAAAAACCAACCGGTTCCCCATTAACAACCACTAAGAATCTAGATGAAGAAATGCAAGAATGTATAATTTTCTTGAATTTATTTTGAAAACCAAACTTGGATAAAACCTCATCCATGAATTTCCAGGAGACTCTGTCAAAAGCCTTATGCATGTCTAACTTGATAGCCATCCCTACTTTTTTACTTTTATCCATTGAATGAATTGTTTCATGGACCATAATAACTCCATCCTGAATAATTCTTCCCTGAATGAATCCGCTCTGTTGTTGAGAAATAATCTCCATTAGAATAGGTTGCATCCTAGTGGTTAAAATCTTTGTGAAGATCCGATATATTACATTAACCAAACTGATTGGCCTAAAATCTTTGAAATCCTTTGCATCCATCTTCTTAGGAGCAAGCACAATATGTGTATTATTTAACTCTTTTATGAGATTTCCAGTTCTATAAAACTCATTAACAACTTTCAACAGATCTTTGGAGTAGATTTCCCAGCATCTTTGGAAGAAGTTTGCAGAAAAACCATCTGGGCCTGGAGCCTTATCCCCTTCCAAAGAAAAAAAAGTTTTTTTCAATTCCTCAATGGTGACTGTTTTGGAAAGACTCTTAAACCTCTCAATAGGTAGTAAATTATTAGGAATGGAGTCTAAGAGAAAGGAGGTCGCTTGCTCGTTTGTTGAGTAGTTAAAATCAGCCTTTGTTGAGTAGTTTGTTATCCCATTTATCTAATAATCCATTTTGTTAAGCCGTCTTTAATTTGTAGGTTTCTTTTTCAACGTAAGAAGAAGGAGATTTATTCAAGAACAATTACATCCATCATTGTGGGTATCGGTAAACCCCATCATCCTCCAAGGTCAGTTTGTTTTTGTTATTTCATTTTATTAAGTTAAAGTTAGAAAGTAAAAAATATCTGGTACATTCTAGCATGCCCAATGGGACCCTGTCCCTTTTCTTTAATTTCAAATTAATTAATTTCCACCTTTAGGTTCTATTCTTTGTAATCAATAACGATCCAAATCAAATATCCAACGATTTTGGTGAATCACAAGTGATTCCTGTAAATTGTCGGTGATTCCTGTAAATTGTTGACAATCTCTATGGATTATTTTTGATTGCTTAGTCGGTTAGCCTCTAGTTGTTGTTTCTTTTTCTTGTTCTTTGTTTCCATCTATCCTTCACATGTCCCTGTCTTGGGAGCTTGAGCTTTTCTACGTTGTAGTTGTGCTAAAAAATTTAAAATATAAAATTAAAAATGGAAGCATTTACAGTATGTCTTCTTCTTATTTTATTTCAAATCATTGCATTTTTTTGTTTTCCTCATCAAAATTAACATTTCCTTTTGGGCTTAAAAAAACCTCTCATTTAGCTTGATCACATAGCCTAATAAGCGTGTTAATAGATTGTATTCACGTAAATCTCCCCACACACAACCAAACCAATTTCAACATAAAATTACATCCAAACATTCCTCCCTAAGTAGTCCTACTTAGATTTCATCACCAAGAGGAGAATCCGACTCGGTTTTTTGGCTTAGTAAAAACAATTAGTTGTCAATATATTGGATAAGCACCCGATCTCTTATCATTGCAGACCGTGAAGTGGGGGTAGGCCCTAATACCAAGCCTCGTGATCGACACCAAAGATATATTTGGGTTGCACGTCGTCCTTCAAGTATATCGAGTACTCCTACCTTTAACATCACCTAAAACCATCCTTAGATGGCGATTTCATAGGACCCCATCAACCATTTTTCACATTTCACTCTTCTTTTAAATAATCAAGATAATTAAAAATATATTCTGTGGGGTTGTCGGTTATTTGTAATTAACAAGCTAGATTTATTTTTCATTTTTAGGTGATTTTTTGCTTTCATTGGTACTACAATACAACAATCCCGTCTATAAGATTATGACAATATGATTGAAAAATTCAATCGAACTATCAAAAACATTCAAACCCGCATTGAGGATGCTATGTGTTTAATCAATCAATATCGAGAATCCATATCACCTCTCCCGTAAGATCAAGAACCTCCACATTCCCCTAGTAGTCAATATTCCTTATCCAAAATACCCAATCCACCCATCCCCGCTTCTTTGATAATGGTGACCCAATCTTCTCTCGAAATCTTAGATTCAAACCCGGTTTCCCTTAATGCATATCTTTATGCCTAGGGTTTGTTGGTGTGTGTATTTTCCACATCATTAGGTGAGTCATCTCACTTAGGTGAGATTGTAGGTCCACGTGTCATTTAGGGGTCATTATGAGATTCCCTTACGCATTAGTGTGTCAACACGTCAATGCATCAGTGCGTTAGTGCGTCATATGCATCATTGGGAGTTACACTTCTATTATGGGAATGTAACTCCCCTCTCTCTCGAGTTGACATGATTATAGCACTGGGGGTTACTCAGCACCTCCTATATGTACACGTCTTTTGATCTATGAGATAGAGGAGAGTTTTATGGCTTAACCAGGTTCTGCCCGTTTGTCGAATCTTTGCATGCACATTTAGTTGATGCTCGCTCCTCCCAAGATCTCTTCACGCTGCGTTCGCACATCCGTTGATGTGCATGTCGTCCCTCGTGATCCTCGCTTGTAGGTTTTAAACCCTCTTTCATGGTATCAGAGTGGATCTTGTGGATCCGTGCACTCATCGGCGTTTCTGTGCATGTTTTCCGGCTTTTGGCGTGATATTCATATTTCGAGTGTGTGTCATAATGGAAATTCCGACCATGCTCTACTTGCATTGATTCGGGCGTTTTATACCTCTGTTGGTTTGTGGGTTGGCTCGAGGTTACTTGTGCTTGGTTTTTATGCCTATTTGACTCGTTTGCATTGGTGAACTCGCTACTCGGGCACGTTTTTGGATTCAAAGGCTCTTTTTTGGTTTTCTCATGCATTACTTTTGCATGCGTTACCTCTCGCATCGAATCTCTATGCTTGTTTTTAGCACTCTTGGTGCTGGTTTCACACGTATGCGGGCTCAACTCGCTACGTGTTCCCGCATGCTTGGATTCACCATTGGCTTAAGTGGTTACGTGCTATCCAATCTGTAGTTTTCTCATGCCTCTACGTTTACTCACGACCGTTTTCTTTGTCTCATCGTGGGTACTTTGGCTCTTTGCACTTTGTGGATGTTCTCAGGCTGGTTCGTGGCTCATCATGGGGGTTCTTTATGGATCCTTGACCTGCGAGTTTGAAATGTGTTCTTTGCATGTCTCACAAGGCTCTTGAATCCGCATGATTTGGCTCTCGGCCTTCCGGCTCGGATTGAACTCTTTGGCAGTGGCTCGGCCTTTTATTGGGACTGTTGTTTTGGCTCCTGATCAAACAAATTGTTGTTGAATCCCTCTCAACGTTTTTTGTGCTCTCGGGACGTTGCAGACCTGCGTTTGGAATCCAACAAACTGCATTTTTTATTGGAAAACGTTTTTTTGTTTTTGCTGGCCGTTTTTGGGCTCTTTTGGCATTTTTTTTGGCAGTGAGGATCTCCTTGGACAAGCAAAGCAACCTCCCACGTGGATCTCCAGCCCTCTACTCGAGCCTGCACGCTGCCCTCTTGGCCTTGGCACGTTTTTCCTTCCAACAGCTTCTGCAAAACAAAAAAATGTTTTTGTTGCAAATACGTTGGAAAATGTTTTGAACCCTGGCATTTTTGACTCCAACAGCTCCAAACAGCAGCTCCTGGGCATGTGGCAAGCACCTCCTACCTGCATTCTAGTCAACACAGCTGCAAAACAGCTGGTTTACACCAAGTAGAAGTGGGTCGTGGCATCTTCTTGTTGTCCAGCTCCTCCATGTGGCATTGGCCACTTCCAACGTGGGCCCCTCCTCTCCTCCACCGCTTTTTTAATGTTTTAGGGTGGTTAAAAAAAACAAAACATTTCATTTGGCATGTAATAATTTTATTGTAAGGTTGTTTTGACTTGTATTACTTACCCTTCCTACGCTTGTCAAAGACGGAGGGCGAGGTCTAGGGTTGGCAGGAGGTTAACCCCCTCGCAGTCAAAACAAACCCCTCTTAAAATTTCATGCCATTTCCAACGAGTACCCACATGATACCCTTTACACCCATTTCGTGTACTTTTTTAATGTGTTTGCAGTATCTAGTGTCATTTTCCATCAGTTGCGGGAATCATTTTAATGCCATAAATTTTGACTCGCTGCTCGTTTCTGAGCGCTTCCTTGGTCAAAGTTGCATGATTTTTCACACACTACATGATGGCATTACCAATTTTGTAAACGCACTACTTTTATAAAGTGCCGCATTCTGGGGGGGTTGCTTGTACTCTTGGGTTTTCGCACGCAGACGCATTATCGGCCGAGTCCGACGTCTTGCTTTCGTGCACCTTGCATCTTGCATTTTTTCATCATGGAGAGTGCTCTTTCTAGATGTGAGCATCATAGGATTGCTTTACAGCCTCCACCACTTCTCACCGGGAGAGAGAACTATTCAGCCTGGCGTGCTTCCATGGAACGTTACTTCGCCCACGAGGGTCTTTCAGCCTTCTTACTTGGGCCAGTTCTTGCACCCACTGATCATCGTCATCTAGAGGACTTTCTTGACACTTGTGACCATGTCTTTGGTCACATGATGATGCATGTCTCTCGTTCTCTTTAGTTTCACGTGGCAGACTCAGATCCACCCCACCGTGTCTGGAGCATTCTTCAGTCCTTCTATGGAGACCCTTCACATACTACAGTTGTTGTTCCTGCTTTGTTGATTCAGTTGTCTCCTCTTCTTCGCGTGATGACAGCCACATACCGACATAGAGTCACTTGATTCTCTACTTCTGATGACAAGGATTGTGCACCAGTTTCGATGTTGAGAGTACTACAGAGGACTCTTCTCCTCTTTCTCTCACTATTCCAAACATTGTTGTCACCCCCCACATCTCATCAAATATCGAGCAGTCTTCTACTCAGCCTCACACCGTCATTACACCAACCTCCTTTCCACTTCTAGTGTGTGAGGCCCACTTCACTCCTCTACCTTCATTGGATGACTCATACCTATCTGACATCGCTCTTCCATTTGTCGAGCCCCTCATTGGGACTAGCATCTGCCCGACCTTAGTCGTCTTTTCACGAGAGTCCACTTGTGATGCTCTACATGTTCGACATCCATCCATGTACAGTGTTTCGAGAGAGTTCATCATCTCCGTTGTTAGGAGTGCCCCTTCTGGGAATCATACCACTTCTACTTTTCCGAGACCTTCATTGATCCACCTTAGTTGTGGATCCCTTTTCTGTTGTGGAGGATGTTTTGTTCCCTTCACATCACTTGGACATCCTTTCTGCAGAGTGTTCCTCTTTTCACTCTGACAGTTCTACGCACGTGGCATTACCTTCAGTTCCTTGGCACTCACTCACTAGACCTATGTCACACTTCCGTGCACCAGACTCAGAGTTCTTCGTGTTGGTACCTTCGCTTCCTTTGTGGAGTGGCAGCCTTCAAAGACGTCATTTC
Organism: Taxus wallichiana var. yunnanensis; assembly: GCA_018340775.1. Taxonomy (NCBI): domain Eukaryota; kingdom Viridiplantae; phylum Streptophyta; class Pinopsida; order Cupressales; family Taxaceae; genus Taxus; species Taxus wallichiana. The sequence goes on from CM031242.1 coordinate 899,848,052, forward strand.
TATCCTTCCTAAGGTCGGCACACACAGTTCATTGCGGGTGGCTCTTCTTTAGTCCAGAGGCAGAGGATCTCATCATCGACATTCTTCTGGGAGACTTCCTAGAGCTTGCGAGTTCAGATCCATCCATGGCATCTTCTGCATTCCTCTCGTCTCCCTCTTCTTCTCTCTTCTTCTTCTTTTTGAGAGATTTCCTTTTTGTACATGGGTACCCTTTCAGGCTCGTCTATGGCCAAGACCCATATTTGGCATCTTTCTTAGATTAGAGAGTTTTTGTTCTCTTGTGGTGGATGTTTTTCCCACTGGGTTTTCCTTCACTGCTTGGGATCTTCTTTTTTGTACATGGGTACCTCATCAAGCTTTGTGTCGGGACCCATTTCTCATTTCTGACTTGCCACCTCATCCTAAGTTACGATGAAGGGGGGGGTTGGTGTGTGTATTTTCCACATCATTAGGTGAGTCATCTCACTTAGGTGAGATCGTAGGTCCATGTGTCATTTAGGGGTCATTATGAGATTCCCTTACGCGTCAGTGCGTCAGTGCATCAGTGCGTCATATGCATCATTGGGAGTTACACTTCTATTATGGGAATGTAACTCCCCCTCTCTACTCGAGTTGTCATGATTGTAGCACTGGGGTTACTTAGCACCTCCTATATGTACATGTCTTTTGATCTATGAGATAGAGGAGAGTTTTATGGCTTAACCAGGTTCTGCCCATTTGTTGAATCTTTGCATGCACATTTGGTTGATGCTCTCTCCTCCTGAGATCTCTTCACGCTTATCGTTCACATCCGTTGATGTGCACATCGTCCTTCGTGATCCTCACTTGTGGGTTTTAAACCCTCTTTCGGGTTTCCATCTCCATTATTCACACCTAAACCATGACCATTTATATCGACACATCATATGCTCATCTCCTCCATGAGCGAGTTATCCATCATCATTCCCACTATCGTTCAATCAAAACATCTAGTTTCGTGTGATCTCACTTGAATCATGTTCATATCCTTTGACCTTAATGTGGTCTCCTCATCAGGACCTAACCATGAGCTAGTTATCCAACAAATAATCATTTTCCCACTACCTCTTCTAGTGGATCTCATATCCTTTGACCTTAATGTGGTCTCCTCACTTCCACCTCTTTAGTGGATCTCTCATCAAACTTCATCCCACCAATCCATCCTCGTCCAATCAACCATGTTAGTCTCTTCTACCATTCAAACTCCTCCTATGAATTCAGTATCCATCCCGACAAGAATATCTCAACCTACCCCATCTCAACAACCCACATCAGTTGTCCAAAATATAGTTATTTCTATTACGACATCGATACCGCACATTAACACAAGTTCTATTTCCATTATCTATCCTTCCTCAAAACAATCATCCACCATCCCTACTTCTTCTCAATCTATACCACAATAATCTCAACCTTTCATTCACACTTCCATTCCTTTCTAACACATACCTCAACCATCTCACCCACTCATCCATTCCTCTATTCCTTTTCAACATACACCTCAACAATCTCAACCGTTCATACACACATCCTCCCCTTTTCAACGCATACCTTAACCATCACAACCTCTTATGAACACATCCATACCCTTTCAATATCAATATATCACACCTTCAAAACCTTTAGTTTCACAACCTCGCTTATAATATTCCTCTCGGGTATTCCCTCCACAAAATATCCCATAACTATATCAACAACCGAATCAATTTTTATATAATCAACTTGGTTCATCCTCGTCCAATACACAACAAAAACCACAAACTGAACCTCTCCGAGTTTTATGAACAAAGTATCTAGCCTTGAAGCCACTTCCATGGGTCCTAAGAACATATTAGCTTATGTAAAAGTATGTAACAAACCCATCTAACCATATGTACCATAAAAAGCATATCCTCCATACTGGGAACTCCTAAGTTCCTCAAATTCTATAACAAAGAAGACCCTCAACAACAAATTTGGGCCTTTCAATATGCTGTTATCTTATAGCACCTAACTAGGACTTTATCTTTGAGGAAATTCCATATGTCCTTAGCTGGCCCTACTTTAGATTGGTATAACAACATCCCACAATATTCATTGTTATCATTTGTCAGCAACTTTCTTAGCTCTTCTTGAACAGGTTCTCAATCAATATCGCACATAAAAAAATCCATCGACCCATACACAATCAAACAATTCGAAGATGAATCAATTGTTGAATTTGTCACCTATTGGAGGGTATCATCAATCAACTATCATTTTCCCTCCCACAGACTGATTTAATAGAGTTATTCTCTTTCTCCTATGTTAAACACATTTCATCCACACTTTGAAAATCCAATATTTCCAAAAATTTGATGAATCCTTTACTATGGCTCGCAAGATTGAGCTTCACGCTCTCAAGGACGATATATTTAAACTTGGGTTGAAGAAACCAAAATCGAGTTTTCATCCAAACCATCATCTAGTCATGAAAAATATAAATCATCACCAATACAGGTAGTCATGAAAACCACACCCAAAAATATCCATAATGCTCTTATTGTAACTACACTCTATCGGTAAGTCTTATAGTGAAGTCTTTGATAAACTATTGGCTACCAACATGACCACTCTTCCTCCTATCTGTCCCATTGATGCATCTGTCTCAAAGCCCTCTTGGTTCAAATATAATGATTATTGCAAATACCTTAGGGTCAAAGGCCACGACATTGAAAGGTGTCTTTCATTACAAAACGTCCTCTAAGATTTACTTGTAAAGGTCATTTACTGATTAGATAATCCTAATGTACCCCAAAATCAAATTCGGATGTCTTTAAACAACCATTTCCAAATCACTCCCCATCTATAATTCAACCACAATCCAATATCATTCAGAAGCTTATCACACTATCAACACAATCATATAGAATCCACATCCCAACCATCTACATGTAGCTTTATCACGAAACAACAAACCAAGCATCCACAGTAGGCACATCCGTTAGTATTTCCATAGAAAAAAAGCACTTTCGTCCACATCTACTTTTTATCCATGTATAATTCATACACAAGCTCTTCACAACCTTACAAAATCAACATGTCATACAAATTGTGAAAATATCATATGATGATCATCTTGTATAATATCACTTGTATACATTTCAAAACCTTTCATACAACCCCATTTCCGTTTATCTAAAAATCCAAAATCATAACACATCACGCTATTACTCTTTCAACACAAAATTCAAAGCCCCTGCCCTCCATTCTAGGGCCACATTCTTAATCTAAATTACCAATCACTATTATGTAATCAAAAACCATCCCTCGGCACATACCCAAAGAAACTAGACCTAAGGTCATGCTTTCGACACACTGTAAAATCAAAAGAACCATCCCTCTCTTCAAAATTGCCTCAAAAGGATGTTAAACATCGATCCTTGAAAGGCTTATCCAACATTCCATTATCACATTACCTCCTCTTAAAACCTCTAGTTCTCAAGGGTGGAAGCATTCCTGGTATAACTTTGAAACATTTTGTGATTATCATCGCACACCAGACATCATACAAAAGATTGTAAAGCCCTCAAGGATGCTATTAAAAACATTAAAAATAAGGGCCTTCTCCCATCAAATTTACAAACACCAAAATCATCCCACAAGACATCTACAACCACTATATCTAAATCAACACCTACACCCACAACCACTAAAAGTAAGGAGTCTTATAACAAGGTCCCTCACCAAATTGATGCAGTATGTATTACCACCAGAGCACGTACCTAAAAACCCCAATGCTACTAATCAAAACAAATCTAAAGTATCCATCCCACTCACTCTTAAGTCATCAACTCCAACACCTCCTACTAAGGCCAAGGTTTCCATCCTTATTGCACCTCACACACAATCTACCACTGCAATACAAAATGTTGTCATCAAACAACTTCACCAAGCTCTAGTCAAGATGTCCCTTTATAAGCTAGTACAAACCTCACCTTCACATTGACAAGCCATGATTGAAGCACTCCAATCCATATCAGTGCCCTCAGATGATCCACAACTCTTTGTAAATCTAGTAGGAACTCTTAAAACATCCACTGTTATATCCTTTGACGATTCAGAAACACCATCATTATAGCCAGAGGACCATGATCTTCCCCTCTTCATCACTTTTCAAAATCAACAACATCCTTTTTAAGAGGGTTATGATTGAAAATGGCACTAATATCAACATAATATCATCCCATACCTTTAGTCAACTATAAATACCTAACGCCATCTTTTCCCAACACACTAGTTGTGCTTTGAGCCTTCATGACACAATCGCTCCTACATTAGATACAATCATCCTCCCACTTAAAGCCAACATTAAGACTCTCCCCAAACTAATATATCTCGGTAGAAGGAGAGTTCCAATATAACATATTATTAGAAGCGACCACGGATACACGCTATATGGTGTATCCCATCAACATTGCATCGATGCCTTAAGTATGAACATGAAGGTAAGACCTTTACAATTCTTGCGGATCCCAACCCTTTTAGAGATTGTAACATAATGTATTGTCTGAATGATGTACTTTCTCCCAAATCAAGCCTAGAATTCTCTAATGAAGCCTCCACTAGTACATCCATTCCATCATCCAAATTACTAGATGACATTTCTTTTGAGAATGTTATGCATTGCCTTTGCATGGGGAGTATCGTCTCCTTATGCTTAATTCACTTCCCACACCAAAGACATATGAAAGACCTGATAAAGAGCCTATGTATGAACCTATGTAAAGAGCCTATGTATGAACCCAATGTTGGAGATGTCATCTCCTACGGTCCACTGCATCTGAAAACAAACCTTTTCTACGAGAGGGATTGATTGCCCTTCTACACACGTCCTACCTATCAATGTCGTGCCATTCCATTCATATCAGATTTTAAATTCTTATATAACCAAGTCTTTGTACAAATGTATCTCCATCATTGTGCATGAAGAGGATTTGGATTTGAATGCTATGAACAAGGTATCCATGACTTAATTATCAATTATTCCCACAAACCACGTGAAAAATACATATTAGGTTATGAGAAACATGTTTTCGAGTCCTCCACACATACCACACCTAAGACCACCATAGATATAGAACCATCCTCCTCATCTACGCATGATGATCCCATGGACACTGATGACACCGTCTCCATCCCACTCAATTGTTTTAGTCAATATTATTAAACTAAAACCACCGACCTATCAAACTAATAATGATATTAAGACGTTGTCGTTCATCACCGTCCAAAATGATCAAATAAGATTCATCCACCGGCATGATCCTCCAATGTTAGGAAGACCAAGTAATTCTCTCTCACATGGGGGTGAAGGATCATTTCATTCGAAAAAACCTTATCACGACACATCAATGTTCCTCAAATAATCTACTATTGGTGTTAATGTAGGAACTCCATAGGAACATCACGTAGTTAAATTCTGCTAATCCTTAGATCCACGGAGTTAAATGACTTCACCACCTTCTTATCTAAATATAATCAATCCTTTGCTTGGTCATATAGTGATATGCAAAGTATTAATCCCAACATCATCATCCACAATATTATCACCTATCCGAACGCTAAACCAATAAAAAAACTATGTAGATGCACCCTGCATAGCTCTTCTTATTAAAGAAGAGTTATAATGACTATTCTCCATCAATTTCATCATACCCATTGACTATCCAAAATGGGTCTATAATATCGTTCCTTTAACCAAATCTTTAGGAAAATTACGCATCTGTACCAACTTCCGAGACCTCAACCTCGCTTTTCCTAAAGACAATTATTGTCTTCCAAACATTGACCAACTCGTCGATCTAATAGCCGGCCACGAGATGATCTCCCTTATGAATGGCTTCTCTGGTTACAACCAAATCCTCATCACCACAAATGATCAACAAAAAACATCCTTATCACTCATTGGGGGATTTTCTTTTACCATTTTATGCCCTTCGGACTTAAGAATGTAGGGGCTACTTACCAATGCACCATGACATACATCTTCCATGACCTTATCCATAAAACCATAGAAGATTATGTTGATGATATTTTAGGGAAATGTAAGCAACATAAGGACAATTTTTCCAGCTTCGACACTATCTTCACTCATCTTATTCAATACTTTCTCCATCTTAACCCCATTAAGTGTGTGTTTGGTGTTCTCACCGGAAAACTCCTAGGGTTCATTATATCTATTCGAGGCATTGAAGTAGACCCCACTAAGATCAAAGCTATCATCGAAATGCCTCCTCCATCAAACCTCAAGCAACTACATAACCTTCAGGGTAAGCTTTAGTTTATATGTCCCTTTATATCACAACTCTCGATTGTTGTCAAACCTTTCATCATCTCCTTCAAAAGGACATTAACTTCGATGGGACCACAATTGTCAAAAGGCCTTCAATGACCTCAAACAATATCTCCTATCACCACCTGTGCTCACACCTCCATGCGAGGGGGAGCATTTATACCTTTACATATCCACTACTAATCATGCCTTAGGTGTTATGCTCAATCACCGTGATGAACAATGTCATGAGCAGGCCATTTACTATATAAGCTGCACTTTCCATGAATACGAGATCTGTATATACCGAAGCTAAAAAGTTATGTTGTGCCTTATACTTCGAAACTTCCAGGACTATGCCATTATCTACTCAATCATCGTTACTAGTTTCAATCCACTTAAAACCATGTATTCTAAACCATATCATAGTGACCACATTACTTGGTGGATTATGCTCATGACCGAGTTTGATCTTGAATTTATCCCACAAAAATATATCAAAAGGTAAGCTATCTCCAACCGGATCACTGAAGCTCCCGTCCCAAACAATCAATCACCTCACGAACAATTCCTCGATGAATCCATTAATATCATTATCGATCAAGAATACACCCCTCTCAAAATGACACACTTTTTTGATGGATCCAAATGACAGCAAGGGGGAGGGGTCGATATCGTCATCATACCTCCATGGGGGACTCCCATCCCTTTATCATTTAAAATTAATCTTAAATGTAATAACAACATGGATGAATACAAAGCTCTAAGCATGGGTATCCACACCAAAGTCATGTTTGGTGTTTAAATCCTAGATATCTATGGAGACTCGTAACTTGTCATCAATCAAGTCAAAGTAATTTATCAATGTAAAAATGAAATTCTCCAAAAATACAAAACTATTTTTGAATTCCTCCTAGAATCCTTCAACCATTACACCATCAAAACAGTTCCACGATCTGCTAACAAGTTTGCATACACCATGGCTTCACTAGCATCCCTTATCCCCTTATAAACTGACAACTCAACTGATAATTCTAAATTGTTTGTTTTTTCCATAGACTTGATCAACAATCCCACAAAAATGAACTCCCTTCTATCAACATCATCGAAAAGAAACCAATTGATCTTTTGTACACTAAGATATTTGACTACCTTTCGAGAATCCAAAATTACTCCCAATCTATCTAGAAATGCCAAATGATCATTTCTTCAATGCACAAATGAGATAGGAGAACTAATGTTGCAAGTAGAAAATCATATTCTTGTACACACTTGTTATAAATTTCAACACATACATTTATGAGAAGAAACAAATATGAAAATAGCAACAAGACCAATTAGAATTTATGAGCACAAAGTATCAATAAATCCCTTAGTCAAAAAAAGGCTAGAAACTCCTTGTATTGATTGCTTAAACAAAATTTGTACATAGTGTGGGAATGGAGGAAAACTAGTGAGGGGGAATGGAAGAAAATGGCTATCTCCTTTGTTCTCTCAAAGTACAATACACTCTTGAGTTTACAAAATCAATCACCAACCCTTTGAAATGGGAATGGATTTACAATTTATAGAATGAGAGATGACTCTTCATCTACCCCCCAATGCCTTTTCATATGCCTTATTACAACTTATGACCTTTTACATTCTTAGGAAAAGATTAAGTCCCCTTTTATGACTTAAGGGTGACTTATTACATTAAAAAAATTTTTAAATTAATTAAAGGAATTATGAAAAAGTGCAACCCCAACAAAGAATTAGAATGGGGAGAGAGAAAGTGGGGAAGAGAAGAGAGAAGAAGGGGAGAGAAAGAACTAAAGAGAGAGTGTCAATGAACAAGAACCCCACTCTGAGGAAGTCCTCATATCCTTGTCCTTGATCCATGAAGTGCTCCAAATGTAGTGAACTCTACATCTCCAAAATCTTTGCACCATGAGAAACTCCTTCATCTTCGCTCATGAATTAGTGTTCAAAAAGTTGAATGAACTTTTTCACCAAAGACCATAACTCCCACCTTGCACATGATATACCTATGACCAGAATCATGAAGTGAGTGTCGAAAGACATTGTCAAGTTTCCTAGGATGGACCTCGAATGCCCTGTGAGAAATGCCCATAGATGATCCCAAACGATGATGTGACCTGAATGATTATCCTTCTATGTCCCATTGTGCCAAAACTACCCTTTGAGTGTAACTTACTATTAATAGTAAGTTCCCAGATGGAAGACTTACTATTTTTAGTAAGAGGTGATTTTTTCCTCTTCTTGACCATCTGATGTGATGAACTCCATCATTCACTCTTGTGCACACTACCTTCACCTTAACCACTTCTTGGGGTGACTTACTATTTTTAGTAAGCACCCATATAGGGGGATTACTATTTTTAGTAAGTGGTCATTTTCACTATTTTCTACTCACGGACAATCATTCTAGCTTCTAGTGATCTTCAATGCACACTGCCTTTTCCATAACCACTTTTTGATGGTGACTTCCCAAACATAGCAAGTTTGTATAGGAAAACTTACTATTTTTAGAAAGTGAACTTCCACTGCTCGGTTTGCGAAAGGAACATATTTTTTTGGACTCAACTCATCATCACGATCACATCCTCCAAATTTCACTTGATTTCACCCACTAGAATGCTTGGAAATAAAATTTAAAATTTTCACCTAGCAGTGGCTTCGGGCACGAAGAGCTTGCCATGGCGGCCATTAATGGAGCTCAAAATTTATAGGTCTAGTTTTTTTCTCGATCATGATGAAATAAAATCCATTATGATAGGTTTTTCATTTGGAGTTCATCGTGTAAGTTTTTAGCTCATTTTCATTGCATTGATTGATGGGAAATTCGATGAATGTGAGCTAGGGCATGAAATGGGGTTTTTATTGGAACAAATGATTCAGGGCACCATTCTATCCTCCCATTTTTTACATCTTGATCATCTTGAAAAATGTGGAAGTATGAAAAAGATGGAACCTCAATCTGACTTGTATTTTGTAAGATATGAAGATTTTTTGATTGGGTGACTTCATGGTTATCTGGCAAAAAAATCTTCTTTTTCTTCTTCATTCTTCATTTCTTCAACTCTTTTGATCAATCCTTCCTTTGAAACCTATGTATTTTCATGGAGTGGAGGATATTTAGCCATGATGGAGCTGGTTTCGATTGGAAATGGTGGGGGGTGTCGGACAAGCATGAATGGAGCTATGGCAAGGTGTGAAGCTTTGAAGAGGAGAAATGGGGAAATAATGGCTAAGTGTAAGATTTAAATCATTCAAAAATTACATTCAAAGGGTGGGTGGGAATTTTTTTTGTCCTTGATGTCCCTTTATCATTGAGGGATGAAAGGGACATCAATTTTCACGTGCCCTCATCGCGACACTTGGCGAAGATCTGACGGTCAAGTATTTGGCTCCACTAGCTCTTGGGGGCTGAAAAACTACTCTCTTGAAGGGGTCACATGGGTGACCAGGAGGCTCCCTAGGGGATGGGCACATTTTCTTGTCCCTGATGTCCCCAACACAAAGGGACATGAGGGACATCATTTTGCATGGTGCGTCAGGTGATGACATGTGGCAACGATCCAACGATGAAGGCTTTGAGCTCCCACAAGCACCTGGGGGCTGAACTGGCAATCCTAGAGGTCGTATGTGGGTCCAAGGGATTTTAGGGGCTGGGAGAAATTTATTGACCCTCATGTCCCTGAGCTTGAGGGACGTAAGGGACAAAAAAATGTGCCAAGCTCCTGTGCTTGACATGTGTCCTGTTCAAAATTTGACTAAGTATGAGGTCTTGAGAGCGAACTTGAAACGATGATAACTTGAGCTCCCGATGGAATTTTTTGGTGAAATTTTATATGAATTTGACTGGAATTGGTATTATGAATCTAATGGTGGGGTTTTAATATCTTTATTCTTCCATCTATGCCTCTAAAAAATTGAGTTTTTTTCTAGTTCCATAGTTGAGCCTTGAAAAAACTAATTTTAGACCTATTATGCGCCAAAGTGTTGTGAAAAAATAATTTCACCATATTTTAGGTATTTTAATTACCTTTCCAATTATGTTTTTTTAGCTCTTAACTCCATCCATAACTCCTAGAATCACTTCCCGAAGTTCAGTTTCTTTTTTGGCCATGTGCATTGCCTAGGCTTGAGAAAAAACTGATTGCAGACATATTGACAAAGTGTTTTGAAAAAAATAATTTCACCATATTTTAGGTCTTAATTCTATTTTCTGAAGATGTTTTTTTGCTTCTAAATCCATCCAAAGCTCCTAAATCACCTTCCGAAGCTCAACAACTTTTTTGGCTTGTGCACTGCCTAGGCCTGTGAACCCTATTTTTTGATCAAACTACTCCAAACTCTCCAAATCTTCCCTAATCTTCCAAAATCACTTCCATGATGTTTTTAGACATTCAATTCACCTCCATTTTGATTTTTTCTCTGATTCTCCACTCCATGGGGTTGTGCTCATTCTGGAAGACTCGGTGATAGCCCTTCCCATGACTACCCAAAATTGCATTTTCCAAGAACACCTAAAATCACCTAGGGGTTGAATTGACTTTCCTAAATCACCTAGGGACTGAGTTAACATCATATAGGAGGTCACTAGACTAACTGAGTGGACCTGGGTGCTTGGAAGGATAGGACTTGAAAATTTTGGCACATGGGTATCGTTGTCATGCTAGAAAATTGTCAATTTCCTGTTACACATTTGCATGACAACAACTAGCTCTAGCTTGGGGACATGGTATGGAATGAGTGCAAGTGAAAAGACATGGCATGAGAACTCCATAATCTCACTTTGCAACATATTGACTAGTTTCCTTATCCATTGGGCCCTATGGAGTCATGTACAACTTACAACAAGAGAGAGAGAGAGAGAGAGAAGAAGGAAACACACACACAAAAATGATGAAAGGAAACACACAACACACAACAAAGGAAAAAAACACACAAAAAAAGGAAAACACACCTAACAATCACCTATGGTATAAGGTGGGGGAAAACCCACTTTCACTGAAGTAATTTTCATTCCTCAAAAGTTACCCTGTGAGTGGGAAACATTGAGTGATGTTGTTCTACGAAGCCATTGACTGGTTCTAGAAAGTAGCCTCCTCTCCTTAACTATTTATGAAAGTTGGGTGCTTTCATGACCGTTTGTGTTTTTAGGAGTGATTCCATGTGAGCTTCTTGATGCTCAGGTATTTTCTTGGAAATTCCACTTCCTTCATCCTCTTTGAAATTGGTTTCATAGTTTTAGTTACATTCCAAATTTATCCATGTAGTTGATTCCTCATTGAGCATCCTACTCGCTGCCCCAAGGCTGCTTTTCATTCAAATTACTTGAATATTCTAGATTATTTTCTTTCCCAGGTCTATGCTCATTGACCTCTTTTCCATGAGAAACCTCAGACTTATCCTTTTTCTCTACTCCACTATGAGGTGCTTGAGTATTGAATGGAAGGATTGGAAGTGACCTCATACTTGTCTTGTATGGCCATGACATGAGTTAAGAGATCAAGAATCAGCTCAGGGTCTTCACAAAACTTCCATTGCATCCAATAGTTCTTGCATAAAGATCTCCTTTGTTACTTCTTGTAGCTCATCTTTATATGCCTTTGAAGAATCTTTATTTTGCAGCTCAAGGAAACTATCCGGAGGGATTACTTCATTATCTTGGGAATCATGCATTCTATCAATCCTTCATCAAGAGGAGCTTCAACTTCAAAGCCTCAAAACTCCTTTCTTCAATTTCTTCATCATGGAAAGAGTCTTCCTCTTCAAATGGGAAATAAAATATCTCCATTTCATTATTGCATCCATCAACCATTGGCTCAGGAGGGGCATCATATTTCTCCTCTTGCTTTATTTCAACATAGCCAATCTTCACACTTGGTTGAGGCTTCTAAATCAAATTCACGCTTGTCTTATAGATTCATGGCTTGCATCAAGAGTTCTAGACTTAGCTTAGGGTCTTTTGTTTCTTCCGCAGCTCTTAGTAGTTCTTGTACAGATAGTTCTTTCAAACCTTTCGTGGGCTCATCACAAGTTGGTCTTGTCCCTCCATGGATGACATGACTGAGATCATCTCATCTCCAAATGGGAATGAGAACATCTCCTCTTCATGGGTAAGTATAAGTTGGTTTCTCCATTTGAGATTCATCAAGAATCATTTCCTCTTCTTCATGGTTTGCATCATCTAGAAATTCGGGGCTGCCCTCTTATAACTCGAATCTCCTCAATGCTTCTTCAAGGTCCATACCTCTCTGAAGAAGGCATGTATAGCCCTATCAAGATGGGAATATCATCTTCCTCCTCGGTTGTCACAAAGTAATTCATCCACCTACTATCTTGATACAAGATGTTGGTTCTGGACTTCAGAATTTTCACACATGTACCTCATCTTCTTCTTTGGAAGCAATTTCTCCATGTCTCCCTTCACTGGTATGGTTGATGACCAATTCATCTAAATTTTCCTCCCAAGTCTCGGCAGAAGCTTCACCTAACAACATTCCAAAGGTTTCTGGGATGTTTGCTACCAAAATAGTCATTGATATCCTTTTATCTAGAAATTTGGCAAGAGCCACATGTGCCTCTTTAATCTTCCCCACAAGTGGGACTTCCTTTGATTCCATAGAGTAACAAGAGCCACCAGGTGGAGTCATGGGGAGTTTAAGAGCTTTGGCAACCTTCACGGGCATGACATTATCGAGGCACCCAAATCTATTATGCAATTGTTCAATACATATTCCCTAACCAGAAGGGAGACATAAAAGGATCAACCTTGTTTGTCTTTGATGCACTCATGGCTAACATGTTCTATGAGGGAGGCGTAGGTGGGTTTGGTAGTATTCCTTTAGAACTAGGAGCTACATCATTGGGTGTTAAACTACCACTCTTGATGTATTGAACAAACCTCTCGAATTGTTTGGGGTGAGTCCACAAATATTCAATTTGAATAATCTACACCTTGGCTTTGTTTGCATATTTTTGCGAAGTCAAAGGGAACATATGTGGACAAGGGAAATGAAGGGACTGATTTTGGAGTTGGGGTAGGTTTGGAAGTAGGTTGATGTTTGGGGACTAGAGGGTATTTTGAATGGCACATTAGGAACTTTTAAAGTGCTAGTTTTTACAGGAGCAAATTTAGATTTAGAATTGGAAGAGGCATTAGAAAGACTTACTTGGAATTATGAGAGCCTTCTTACTTGTTACAAGATCAGGCTTTAATGACACAGACTCCATGGAGGGTGGGAGAAGAGATCCTCAACCGATTATTTTGTTTTACGGAGTCACCACAGAGATCTTCTCTTCTTCTTTTTCTTTACGCAACAGTGATGGAGAGAGATGTTCATTTCTCGGACTGAGAATGAGTGAATACCACACATGAGAAACTGGGTGCATCTTCTTTGTCATTCTCATCACCTCTAGAATACTCATAGAATCTCATTTGTGTATCTTTCTCAAGTTCATCAACTTCTAGAAAATCACCACCTTCACTTTCTTGTTCAAGCTCTTATTCATTTTCCTGACTCCTACAACTTGCATTCACAAGTAGGACCTCCAAGGCAAGCCTTTGGGGTACTCCTGTAATTTGATTTTTGTTGCTTCTTTGGGAAGATGCTCATTCAAAAAATTCCCTCTTCAATGATGCCATCTCATTTGCTAGTTTTTACAGCAATGGATCTGTTCTTTCATCTCCCAGACATTGAGCTTTACCCCTTGAGGGATTCTTGATCTTTCTAGATAGGATGAGATCGTCATCAAGTTTAATGGCCAATCTTTGTGCTTTTGCAATATCCCTCGGTTGAACTCTTCACAGGAAAAATCCCACCTCCGGTGATTAAGCACTAATAAATAATCTCTTGATGTTGTTCTTTGATGGAGAATCTTCTTCTAGTATCCTGCGAAGCAACCAGTTGAAACGAGCCACGAAGTCTCTCATAGTTTCACTTTCTCCTTTCTTCATTTGTGCTAATTGAACAAGGAGGTCTTGACAGTCCCATGAATCAAATCTTTCCTCGAAATTCCTTTTGATGTAGTTCCAACAAGTGATGGATCGGTAGGTAGGAGGTAGAACCATTTTGCTGCTTTTTCTTGGAGAGATTCCACAAACAATCTCACAAAAACATCTTCATGTTCAACTCTAAGAATCCTCATGATGTGGTGAAAGCGAAATGTGTTCTTCAGAATTTGTGTGCCATTGCCTTTGAACTTTGGAAATTTCTTGTGGGAACTCATTGGTAGATCATGAAGAGGGGGTTCAAGAGAAAGCAGGCCTATATTTCTTCCCCATGGAACAATGGGTTAAGGTCTTTCTGCTTCATCTTCATCTCTACTTTATGCTTCTATAAATTCTTCTTCCTCTAGGAACTCAATGTTCAAAGGTGGTTGAAAAATGGGGAATTTAAAGGGGAGTATCCACAAGAGTTTGGATAGGATTGCCAAGTGAGCTGCTTGAAGACCCGGATGGGGATGAGGCTTGAGAAAAATAGTAGGGATTGTCTCTAACTTGTCCTTGTTGATTTTGCAAAGCCTTGAAAGTGGGGTCGACAATTCCTCTTGATCTATTTAACTTGGTGTATCTCCTTTCACCAGAGTTTTGGAAATTCTTACAGTGGGAATACGAAAGCACATTGTGGAATATGAAAGGTCACATGCAAAATTGACAATGTATCAATGGATTTTCATGAACTCTTTTTAAATATTTTTAATATTCAACTTTTTTTTTGAACTTTTGGACCTTGGGATCGTATTTTGGGTATAGATGTTGCTAAATCGCCCCACAAAGGGCTCCAAAAATTGTTCCTAGAAAAATTTTCAGGTGGACAAAGTAGTGGATTTCTTGCCAACGTTTTGGGAATCTAAGTCCCTCTACTTAACCGGTGAAGCTGCCTTATATGCATGCGTGAGTAAAGGTGGATTTTCCTGGTGGCCTTGTGGTGGGGATCTAACAGAGAATTGTTATGTCAAAATTACAGCACCCCTGATTGCTTGTGATTTTGTGTACGAGGTAATAACCAAGTGTAAACTCTACATAACATGAGATTATCCTATGGTGTGGGACCTTACAAGTAGGATAATCCTCTGGAGAAAGCCAAATTCTTCCTCTAACCTAGTGCCAACTTCTCTAAAGTGCAGAGAATGACAAGCTAAACTAACCCTATTCTAATGCTTTCCAAGGAGACAGGATAGAAAGATGCATGAAATAAAACTACTCTAAGTGAAGGTGATGCACCAAGAAAGGGTGAGACAATCCAAGTGAGTGAAATATGGGGAGAAAAATAAGGAAGAGAGGGCTAGTAGAAATGCCACAATCTAAGACAATATTCAATTCCCTATATTTGTAAAGCACAAAAACTATGGACCCTATAAAGAGATAGATACATGCACAATATACTTATAGATATAATGGAAGGAAAAAGGTGCAATTCATACAAGCTAGGGTGAAAATGGCCACAAAACATGAATTTTATTGCTCAGAAACATGCACAATCCATCATACCATAAGCACAAGACAAAATATTTTACAATAAGCCCAAATTTGAGGCCTTTAGCTCACAATAGCTCTGGAACAATTTTGACAGAGTTCCTTTTCCTTCTAGAAAAATCTCTCTCAAAATGAGGTGAATTTTACAATATATAGGAAAATTGAGTCACCAACCTAGTAGGATGCATTAAAGAGGTATGGGTAACCATTCATTTTGGTACTTTTCCTCTGGGAAGGTCATGGGTGCCATGCCTCATTAATTATGGTTGTTGGGATGTCATTCATTCACCTACCCTCATTTGGCTTGTAACTTGTCCATCCATCCTCATAGCCAACAAACCGACGAGCCGACCAACCTAGTGACTCACCCAACCTCATGTCGCCCGACTTCACCATCATCTAACCTAGGGGTTAGACATCATCCAACTATGTGGGCCATACATTACTATGGTCACCGACCAACCCCGACCACCATCTCTACATCATGGGTCGTCCAACCCGAGGGGGTCAGATGATCATCTATTTTTGTCTATACCATGAGCTACCCGACCATCCTAATGGTCATCCATCTGTTGGGCCGACCAACCTTGTCCGTATGCCTCAAAAAATGTGACCCGACAACCTTGTTGACCCGACCAACCTTTTTGTACTATCCAACCTTGGTGACCCGACCAACCTTGTGACCCATCCAACCATCCAAATTTGTGACCCATCCAACCTTGTGACCCATGACCTCAACCAACTTGACCATCCAACCTTGTCGACCTTGTCCAACCTTTATCCATCCTTTATGTCATGTAAATGTGAGGGGTGTGACGAGCATCTAAAATTGTCCATATGTGTAAAAAAATGACCTAACCAACCCCCAGGCACCCAGTGTCCAACCCACCCAACCAACCCCAACCCAACCCAGGACAACCGTTCCCAACCCCCCGACCCGAGGCCAACTTCCGAAGGTGATATCTTGAGCTCTTGATGAGTTTTGGGGTGAAATTTTATATGATTTCACATGGAAACAACCCATTGAATCCAATGGTGGTAGTATAAAGATAAAATTTTGAATTTATCACCTTGAAATGGCTCCTTATTTCTCGGGATTTCTGGTTGTGCGCTAGAAGAATGAACTGCCTTGGGAAGTGTATGATGCTTCAAGATGTCTTGTCTTTTCCACCATGTAGGGCATGGAAAATGAATTCCATAAGAAATTTTTTGGACTTATAATTCCTGACATGGATATTAAAATATTCGTTGAATCTCAGTCCTCTTTCACGCTGCAAACTCCTTAAGGCCCGAAAGCCTACTTTTGATGGATGGCCCCAAGACCTCAAACTTCCTTGAATCACTTGCAATGCTTCCCAAACTTGAAATATCAGTTGTATAATTCCATATTGCTCCATGAATCATTGTTCAGTGCTCAAACCCATCCTCCCAAGTTGTCTATTTTACTGGGGGTAAAAATAGATAACAATTGGTGACCTCTCGGGGACATCTGCCTGCTAGATGTGAGACCAGTTACTTGAAGTGTCCATTGGGCATGGATTCAATATTGGTACACCTTGCAAAGTGATCCTAAAATCTGAATTCTACCCCTGAGCCATTAAAACACTAATGCTTGAACCTAGAACTTCTTTCTCCTACAAATCTGATTTATAGGACGAAGGTTGAATCCCCTTGAAATTGTCCTTAATCTGATTTCTTGTCAAGTATGAAATAAAACCAATTGATGATTCCTTGACAAGCATAAACATTGCAAAAGTCATGGGAACACAAGATGATTTGGAGAGGTTGGGAATGTTGTTGAACTTGATTTTTCCCATGAAAACATGCCCCCAAATAATGGATCGTGTAAGAGCAAACAACATGCCACAACACACACTATGTACAAAAATGAAAATCATACACACCCCAAGTGGGATATGTAGAGTGTGTGAAATAACTTCTTACAAAAGCAACCTAAACTAAAACAA
Organism: Taxus wallichiana var. yunnanensis; assembly: GCA_018340775.1. NCBI lineage: Eukaryota > Viridiplantae > Streptophyta > Pinopsida > Cupressales > Taxaceae > Taxus > Taxus wallichiana. The sequence goes on from CM031242.1 coordinate 899,865,819, forward strand.
TGCAATGTGCTACAAGCACTTGGAGGAATTACAACTCCTAAACTAATATGTACAAGAAGGATATTTCACTCAATAATAATGCTTGAGATAGATTCCATTGACTAGAATCTGTAGTTCTTCTCCATCCAACCTTGATAGTTGGAAAGCATTGTTTTCTTTACAACCTAAAATCATATAAGGGCCACTCCATATTGCATCAAATTTAGAGTGCCTTCCTAGTTTTTCTCTTTCTGCATCCCATTTAAGGACTAAGTCTCCCTCTTGGAAGTTTCTATCTTTGGCCTTTCTGTCAAAACTCATCTTGATTTGAGCTTGGTCTTTCTCCATTATTTTCATGGCCTAGTTTCTTAGCTCTTCCAGCTCCATGAGCTCTTGCATACCTGACTTCCATAGCTGGAAACTCAAACAACTCCAACTGTTTGATAAGCTCCAAGGCTGGTAATTCAAGGGATATTGGCAGCCTTTCTTCTCTTCCATAAACCAACTTGAAAGGGGAATAACCAATTGACTTCTTGGGAGTGATTCTATCATCCCACAAGGCTGATTTCAATTTGGTATGCCAAGTCCTCTAGATTCTCATCTAGGTTCTTCTTATGATTCTCAACAAGTTCTTGTTCATGGACTCTGTTTGCCCATTACCCTGGGGTAGTAGTTAGAAGAGGTGCTCAAGTAGATGTCATTCCTAACAACCCAATTAGATATCTTTTCTCCAAGAAAAGCTAAGGCATTATCCGATATTATAGTGGAAGGAACACCAAACCTTGTTGTAATACCTTCATAGAAATCCAGAATGCTAGCTTCATTTGCTTCCTTAAGTGCAATTACTTCTGTCCACTTAGTGAAGTAGTATGGGATGTAAGAATCCATTTGTGACCTAGGCTAGAACTTGGATTGATCATCCCAATAAAATCTAGCCCCATTGCATGAAAGGTTGTTTAACTAAGATAGGATGGAGTGGGAGGGCTGTTAGCTTCTCTTTACCTGTGAAGAAGGCACACTTCTTGCATTTCTTGATCCATGAGTAGCAATCATTGAAAATATTAGGCCAGTAATAACCAACCCTCATGATTCTAATAGTTTTTGCTTTTGGGGAAAATGACCACCTGCCTCTCCATCATGAAACTCATGCAATACCCTCTCTATCTGATCTATCTTGATGCACCTTAGGAGGACACCATTCACATCCTTTTTGAAAAAAATATTATCTACAAGACACGTATATGGGATGCAATAAAGTCTAAAAATACCTCCTTTTGGACTTACTCAATCCCTGAGGACTTTGACCTATTTGAAGAAAATATATGATATCCTGAGTCCAACAAGGAATGGGTATACCACCTGCAGCCTGTTCTTGATTACCTTGCAACACCATAACAACTTCTTCCTCCTCTCTTGATTCATCAAGTTGGTTAGAAGCTAGCTTCTCACACAACCCTTTCCCCTAACTAATTTGGTCACATTTATATCAATATCATACTCCATGACCTTGGTTATCCAACCAACTCTCTTTTCATTGAGGTCCTTGTTCAAAAGAAAATATTTTACACCAGAGTGTGAAACTAATAGATGAATTCTATTGTTTGACACTAAATGTCTGAACTTCTTCAAACTTCTAATCACGGCAAGGACATGTTTCTCAATGAATGAATATCTTACCTCATAGTCCATAAGGCCTTGGCTAAAGAATGCAATAGGTTGCTCCAATCCTTCCTTACTCTATTGCACCAAGATTACAGAGATGGTGTCCAAACCAAAGGCGTATAGAAAGAAGTCTTTGGAGAAATCCATGGATTAATGAGAGTTGGAGCTTGAGATATGGCCTGCTTGATAGCTTCAAAACTCTCCTTTCCTTCATTGTCCATTTGAAAGCCAAATTATTTTTCAAAATCATCATTAATGGCTTCACAAGAGTGGAAAATTTTGGTACAAACCTCTGAAACAAAGTTTATCCTCCCCAAGAAGCTTTGGAGAGCCTTCTTATGACTTGGTAATGGTAGAGCGCGGATGGCTTCTACCCTCTCCGATCAATTTTCAGTCCTTCCTTTGACACAATATGGCCTAAAATTTTACCTTCATGTGCCATGAATATGCACTTTTTCAGGTTCAAGGACACTCCAAACCTCTTGCACCTTTGGAAGACCTATCTGAGATGAAAGAGGTGACTTTCTACATTTTTAGAAAATACAGTGATGTCATCAAGATATACAAGCACTATTTTATTTAACAACCCCTTAAATGCCATATCCATTGCTCGTTGAAATGTTGCTCCAACATTTGATAGCCCAATGACATCTTCTTGTATGCATAGGTGCCCCATTTTGTGGTGAAGGTTGTTTTGAACTGATCCTCCTCTTTCACCATAATCTGATTATAGCCCGAATATCCATCTAAGAGGGAGAATCTTTCTGAACCAACCACTACCTACAGAATCTACTCCATGGAGGGTAGTGGATAGTGATCCTTGAGGGAGGCCCTATTTAAATCCCAAAAATCCATGCACAACCTAATTTCCCCATTCCTTTTCCTAATGGGCAAATTTTCCACCCAACTTGAGTGCTTGATCGGAAAATGATACTCACCTCAATGAGCTTATTCAACTCCTTCATGAGAGGCTCTATATGAGGGTTGATCGGCCTTTGTTTTTTCCTGATGGGCTTAGCCTCCAGATGCAACTCAATGGTGTGTTGTGCCAATTTTGGGTTAAAACCCTTCAAATCCTCATAGCTCCATGTGAAAACATCTAGGAATTCCTGGAAAAGTTGCACAAGGTCATACTTTTCTTGTTCATTGCTCATCTTGCCTATTTGGAGTGTCTTACCTTCTCCAACCGAAATGGGTTCAGAATCCTCCTTTTTGACTTGAATGTTGGCCTTCTCTTTCTGGAATTGATCATTTGGGTTGAATATTGACTCTAAAGTCACTAAACCCTTTGGCAATTTGTTTTTCCATAGCTGCACTACTTGATCCCCATACTATTGCTCCAATTTCTCTTGATTTTTAGCTGAGAACTCAACCTCCTCCTGTAAAAAATTAATGATCTATTGATCATTCTCAAAAACCTACTAGCTTGTGCTATTATCTAGTATAACTGGCCTTACAATGACATGAATATGTGGTTGTGCTTTATCTCTCTTAATACTTTTCCACCACATCAAATGTTGCTCCAATTTCCACAAGCCTATCCATAGACTTCATTCTTCTTTCTTGGTATGGCTTGAATATTGAATGCTTCAAGGTCTTTAATTTGATCCCATACCCGATGCTTGTAGGCTTTGAGTAGATCATTCTTAGTAACATGTTTCCCTCTAACTTGGTTCACGATTAACTCACTATCCCCAAACACTTGCAAGTTTTTAATACCTCTCTTTCTTTCCCAATGCAATCCATGGATCAAGGCTTCATACTCAGTCATTATGTTGTTTGAGCAAGTGAACTGAAAATGGAAAGCTAAGTAATATTTTGTACCTTGTGGTGAAACAAGCATAGCTCCTCCTCCAACACCCTACCTACTCCTTGAGCCATCAAAGAATAGTTCCCATACCTCATTATCATCTTTAGCATCTTTCCGGTGATACTAGGAAGTGGTGAATTTTCTTCATGCAAACAATAGACCCCTAATTCAATTTCTTCCATTTCCTTGTAAGGGTCGAAATGCATGTCTCTTATTGGCCCAATCATCAAGGGTTGAAGTTCAGAATGCTTCCAAATTTGGTATTTGTTTCATAAGTGCTTGGAAAATCTTTGATCGAGAGCCAGAAATTTACATTGATTGGGCTTGTTGTATGAGGCTCAATATGGAAGTTCACAATAGGCTCAGATCTGATCGTAGCCTTAGCTCCATACCTTGTCTTGAATAACATGTGGGACCAATCAGCTAGACAAATAGCCTCCAATTTTAGTGGTGAAGTCTCTTGACAAACACAATGCAAAGAGTGGTGGCAAGTCTATGACTAATACATCTTGCAAGATGGTCACATTGGGACATGCATGCAATGTAAGGCTCAATCCTTTGATTACTCCAACCATTGTTACCGTTGTCCCATCCAATTGCACACCACACCTTTAGAAATGACTTCATATTGAAGACCCAACTGATCGGCTATTTGTTTTGGCATTACAGAGCTACTTGCTCTGAATCAATCATGCAATTATGTACCAACTTATCTCTGATGATCAATGAGATATAAAATGGTGGGGACATGCATTCAATTTTGATTACTTACAACCTTTCTTTGTTGTCTGTATAATTGCACTCACACTTTAGAAATGACTTCATATTGAAGACCCAAATGATCGACTATTTGTTTTGGTTACAGAGCTACCTTCTCAATCATGCTTATGTACCGACTTATCTCCGATGATTGATATATAATGGTGGGGATTCAAATTTTTACCTTGTTAGCCTCCCTAATTTCCTCCTTGTTGAGCTACATTGGTGAGTACCTTCTCCTACTCTTTGGATGATTGATTCTTTGACCAATTCCCCATAATAGGTCTCTTTGTCCTGGATAGTTAATGACTCCCACATTGAGATGTTTACATTCATTTTCCTCATCTTGCTCAATAATGTTGAATGGAGATGAGATATCTCTCTATTTCCCCTTACTTTGCACATTTTTTTTTTTCTTGCACATGGGCTGTTACAACCGACACTTGAGCTAGTCTAGAAGGTGGCTTGGGTTGACCTTGCACATTGGGAGCTGCATTTTGGTTACGATACCTTGTTGGGTGATAGAGGGTTGTGGATCATTTGAATTGGATGATTTCCCTCTCCAATATTTCTCTTCTTAGACCATGTATTGGCTGCTACACTTTGAGAAGGGGCTTGATTTATACCACATAAATCTTCAGCTTCCGCCAATTGACAAGTGTGGTCTCATTCGGAGATGCCTCTTGCTGAGTTGTTTCCTCCTGTTGATTTCCTTCTTGGCTTGTCTCTTGTTCCACCCATTGTTGTCACCATAAGATCTTGATTCAAAGCACCATTGAAACACATTGACTAGTTATGAGGTTGATTACATGGGAAGCACTAGTCATATTCTTGAGCCATGTTGTTTTGAGTTGGAACCAAAGCCCTAGATGTTGAAACTACATTAGGGTTGTAAGGCTGAAATGGTCTGGCAGTTTGAGACTACCCTTGGTTTGGATTTTGCTTTGTTTCCTGAGCGGGAGGCCTGTTAGGCTGATATGGAGGCCTATTTGTTTGAGCTTGAGGATGGTAAGGTCTGAGCTCTAAGCTTTTCTACCTTTTGATTGTCACCAACTCATTCCCCAAATTCTACAATTGTTTCATGACTTCCTGGAGTTCCTTAGAAGTACTAGAAGAAGTGGAGGCTTCATTTGAACTTTGATTTCTTGGAGTAGGGATGGGGGCTATTGTAGGTGTTTGATTAGGATTAGGATTCCCCATATCTGGATAGAGGGGCATATGTGGCCTAGGTGCAAGTTTACCGGCTTGAATTAGGCAATTCTCAGCTCTAATGGCTATGACATAGGCATCTGGTAGGGTTATTCCTCCCATAGATTGTATCATAATAGATATATCAAAATTTAGAGCTTTAAGAAAATAGAGAAATGCACCTTCAGTTGTTGGTCTGACCGCAATTGGGATCCTTTCCCATGTTCTTTGAAATATGGAATTGAAGTCTTCATTTGCTCAGTTGGTGCCCTTTTGATTATAGTCATCTACTCTAAAAGGGATAAGTTGTCATCCCTCTCCCCAAACTAGCCACATAGGTTGTGCACAATTGATCCCAATTTTGAATTGACCCTACTCCCAAGCCTCTAAACCATTGCAACACTTTTCCTTTGAAATAAGAAGCCAACAACTTGACCACAACATCCATCTCAGCAATCTCATGTATGGCACATAGACATTTGCAATGTCTTGAATGTGGTCGATGGGAGTTGTGTGATTTTCTCTAGTGAAGTATGGAATATTCTTTAATGTTACTATCGACCATATTTTGTGCATTAAGGGCAAGTGGATTGCTTCCCATGAAATTTGCATAGGGGTTTGGAGGTGGCTGATTTGGTGGTTGTAGGTGAGCCATCCTGAGTGGCTTGAGAAACCTAGTCGATTGAAGAAAGGGTCTACTAGGTGGAGGTGTGGATAATGTTCTATTTGGTGGAGATGGAGACCTTTGTACTCTTCTTCCTCTCCTTCCTCTTCCTAGAGATAACTACAAGTATTCAAAGATACCTTCTTCTCTTGTTCTAGACCAGGTTTGCACTCTTCTCATGAACTTGATAAACTTGGGCTACTAAAACCACTGGATTTGAATGATGGAGTCACCAGATGTGTTCTTTGAAAAAGCCTCTAAAGGCTAGAAATTCACCAAGACACACACCCAATCTTGATAAAAGTGAAAATATTAACTTCTTCTCCCACCGGGCATGCCAAAACTATTATGTCAAAATTATAACCCCTGATTGCTTGTGATTTTGTGTATGAGGCAACCAATGCAACCTCTATATAACATGGGATTATCTTGTAGTGTGGGACCTTGCAAGTAGGATAATCCTCTGGAGAAAGCTGACTTCTTCCTCTAACCTAGTGCCAACTTCTCCAAAGTGTAGAGAATGGAAAGCTAAACTAACCCTATTCTAATGCTTTCCAAGGAGACAGGGATAGAAAGATGCATGAAATAAAACTACTCTAAGTGAAGGTGATGCACCAAGAAAGGGTGAGACAATCCAAGTGAGTGAAAGATGGGGAGAAAACTAAGGAAGAGAGGGCTGGTAGAAATGCCATAGTCCAAGACAATATTCAATTCCCTATATTCATAAAGCACAACAAACTATGGACCCTGCAAAGAGATAGATACATGCACAATATACTTATAGATATAATGGAAGGAAAAAGGTGCAATTCATACAAGCTTAGGGAAAAAATGGCCACAAAACATGAATTTTATTGCTCAAAAACATGCACAATCCATCATACCATAAACACAAGACAAAATCTTTTACAATAAGCCCAAATTTGAGGCCTTTAGCTCACAATAGCTCGAACAATTTTGACAGAGTTCCTTTTCCTTCTAGAAAAATCTCCCCTCAAAATGAGGCAAATTTTACAATATATAGGAAAATTGAGTCACCAACTAGTAGGATGCATTAAAGAGGTATGGGTAACCATTCATTTTGGTACTTTTCCTACATGGGTAATCATGGGTGTCATGCCTCATTAATTCTAGTTTTTGGGATGTCATTCATTCACCTACCCTCATCTGGCTTGTAACTCATCCATCCTCGCAGCTGACGAACCGATGAGTCGACCAACCTAGTGACTCACCCAACCTCACATCACCTGACTTCGATCGTCCAACCCTAGGGGTTGGACGCCATCCAACTATGTGGGCCATACATTACTGTGGTCATCGACCAACCCCAGTCATCATCTCTACATCATGGGTCATCCAACCCGAGGGGGTCGATGGCCATCTATTTCTGTCCGTACCATGAGCTACCCGACCATCCTGATGGTCATCCATCTTCTGGCCAGACCAACCTATCTTTATGCCTCAAAAATGTGACCCACTAACCTCAACCTTGACAACCTGACCCCATCCAACCTTTGACCAACCCTTCCAACCATCCAACCTTTGTGACCCAACCAACCTTACCATCCATCCTTTGTTGGTGATCCAACCTTTGTGTCGTGCAAATGTGAGGGGTGTGAAGGGCATCTAAAAATGTCCATACATACACATAAAAAATGACCCCAAACCAACCCCCGACCAACCCACCATGCCAACCCACCCAACCCCGACCAACCCCGGAGGCCAACTTCCGAAGGTGATATCTTGAGCTCCCGGATGAGTTTTGGGGTGAAATTTTATATGATTTCACATGGAAACAACCCAAATTAATCCAATGGTGGTAGTATAAAGATCCAATTTTAATTTATCACCTCTAAATGGAAAATTATTTCTTGGGATTTCCGGTTGTGTGCCAGAAGAATGAACTACCTTGGGAAGTGTATGATGCTTCAAGATGTCTCATCTTTTCCACCATGTAGGGAATGGAAAATGAATTCCATAAGAACTTTATTAGACTTATAATTCCTACACGACTATTGAAATATTCATTTGAATCTCGGGTCCTTTTTCATGCTGCAAACTCCTTAAGGTCCGAAATTCTACTTCTTATGGATGACCCCAAGACCTCTAAACTTCCCTGAATCACTTGCAATGCTTCCCAAAATTTAAATCTCAGTTGTATCATTCCATATTGCTCCATGAATTATTGTCTAGTGCTCAAACCCATCCTCCCAAGTTGTCTATTTTAGGGGGTAAAAATAGATAACAAGAACTCCAACGACCTTTCCGACAAAGCTAGCAATTTATTGCTTTGAGAGAGATTTTTCAAGAGAGTGGGGAATGAGATAGGAGAACTAATGTTGTAGGTAGAAAATCATATTCTTGCACACACTAGTTATAAATTTCAACACATGCATTTATGAGAAGAAACAAATATGTAAATAGCAACAAGACCGATTATAATTTATGAGCACAAAGTATCAATAAATCCCTCGTCCAAAGAGGCTAGAAACTCCTTCTTGTATTGATTGCTTAAAAAAAGTTGTACATAGTGTGGGAATGGAGGAAAACTAGTGAGGGGGAAATGGAAGAAAATGGCTATCTCCTTTGTTCTCTCAAAGTACAATACACTCTTGAGTTTACAAAATCAATTACCAACCCTTTGAAATGGGAATGGCTTTATAATTTATAGGATGAGGGATGAGTCTTCATCACCCCAAAATGCCTTTTCATATGTCTTATTTCAACTTATGACATTTACATTATCGGGAAAAGATTAAGTCCCCTTTTATGACTTAAGGGTGACTTGTTACATTAAAAAACAATTCATTTTAAATTAATTAAAGGCATTATGAAAAAGTGCAACCCCAACAAAGAATTAGAATGGGGAGAGAGAAAGTGGGGGAAGAGAAGAGAGAAGAAGGGGAGAGAAAGAACTAAGGAGGAGTGCCAATGAAGAAGAACCCGCCTTTGAGGAAGTCCTCAGATCCTTGTCAGATGATCCAATGAAGTGCTCCACTGTAGTGAACTCTACATCTCCAAACTCTTTGCACCCTGAGAAACTCCTTCATCTTCACTCACAAATGCTTGCCAAGTTAAATGAACTATTTCACCGAAAACCGTAATTCCCACCCTGCACATGATATACTTGTGACCAGAATCATGAAGTGAGTGTCGAAAGACACTTTGTCAAGTTCCCAGGATGGACCTCGAATGCCTTGTGAGAAATTCCCATAGATGATACCAAATCGTAGACACCTAAAATTGATTATCCAATTTAGTGTCCCTCATACGCGTTTGCTCTCTCAGGTAACCTGGGGCACGTTTATATCACCACTATCCCCTTGGGATATTATTCAATTGCATTTTAAACACCTATCCTAAGTTTAATTCACCCCTTTATGTTTTACCCATGAGTAATTAAATATTAACTATTTAATTACACCTTTTCACATGTATCCTAACCACTTATTTACCCCATATCTATCCTATCCATGTGTCCCTCCTATTTCTCCTCCTCACAATCAAGCAGCGGGATATTTCCCGTATTTGAGGTGGAGGGATAACTCTTATCTTTCTAGAAATCGTTCATTTTGGCCATCTCGGGAGTCTATTCCGCGATCGGCGCCGACCGTCTTGTCGCGCGCCGATTTTTAGGAGCGGTGCCGATTATAAATAGAAGCCCGAACTTCGGTTACGGGGCCGAAAAAGCACACGCCTTGGAACACGAAGGACAGAGGCGAGAGACGATCGTGAAAGAAACACTGAGGCCGTGAAAGAGAGAGAACGCAGAGATCTTTGCGCATCTAGTGTCAACATTATCTATCAAATGAGAACGGATCTTGTCCAAATCAATCCCCGAGAGAGAGCACCGTTACTCTACTCTTATCACTTCAACATCGCACGTATCCATTGATCTTCCGGTGACTCTATTCCGAGTATCTCACCGGCCGGCATATCCATGAGCGTTGGCGATCGGCCTTCACTTTCCGATTTCCAAATCTTCTACGCCTTGCTCCCCGATCGACCGATCTACTTTCGATCGGCCCGATCTTCTTGATCGATGCCGATCACATTAGTTGACGCCGATTCTTCATAATCGGCGCCCGATCACATCGATCGACACCGATTCTACATAATCGACACCGATCATCCTGCGCAGACGGTAAAAGGACACGAGGTAACACAAATCGGCTTTGTTTTCACGGTTCCTGTCTTCATTGTTTTCTGCCCTTTTTTAGATTCTGTTTATTACCTTGATCAGAAAATCTAGTCTTGTACGTACATCTTTTATCATGTATGCTTCTTTACTTAATTGAAAACGTGGACTGACATCCGCCGAGGGAGCTCATCGCTTCCCGGACCCGCTTCTCGGGCAGTCCACCTAAATATCTTTTAATGTGGTCTTTTTCTGTCAAGCATCGGTGTCTCGCAGGTTACTTGGATCTACTGTGCAGAATTGCTCGTGTGCGCCGTCTTATCTACATCGGCTTCCTCATCCGTCTACATCTTCGGATCTTGTCCATCAGGTATCGATTTCATTGGAGTTTTTCAGGGTTTTTGTGTTTAGTTTGGTACATTAACTTGGACAGGTAACAAGCGCAAATTCTTGATCAACATTCTGGCACGCCCGGTGGGACCTAACCAAAGTCCCTTATTGGTAAGTTCATTTCTTTTTTAGTTTTGAGCTTTGTTCTTTTTCTTCACTGATTTTTATCAGTTCTACTTGAGCATTTCCTTTCATCGTTTCAATCTTGAAAATTTTCTAGTTCTTTAAAGTAGAAATTTTCGTTTCACCATTATCTGGATATATCTTTCTGGATTTTGTTGGTGTTTGCTTAACCTTTTCTTGTGGAGCACTTTGCTTGTTCGTGGGAGTGTTCGAGGGGAAGAGCTCAACAACGCGCTTTTTGAAGTCCACACACCTTGGAGAGCTAAATCTACAGGTATTTCTCTTTTACGGTGTTTTCTCCTTTTTAGGAACCAAAAAAAAAAAAGGGTTCTTTGTTTATTGTCCATCACATTCGAACATTTCCATTTTTGGTGCTTAAAAAGAATTTAATTGCATTTGGGAAAGAATCTGTTTGACTTGTCTTCATCGAAATCAAACACTTCGTTTTTAAGTGCTTAAAAAAAAAAACTCTTTCTTTGTCATCTCTGTTGTATGTTTTTCATCTAGTTTTAATTAGGCTGGAAAATTGATCAAAATCGGTAGTGACACTATTTGATTTTTATTTTTCACCCTTGCACACAAAGCCAAAATCACTAGGTATAAAGCATTTAAACAAAAATTCTTTCCCTGGCCTCGCCTACTTGGAAGTGACATCCAAGAGGAAGAGCCTACGCGGTACTCGGGCCGCGCTATAAATTCACGGAAGTTCTGGTATATATTGGCAAAGCACCCGACTCCCTTATCGCAGTGGTGTGTGAAGTGCGGGGGTAGGCCCCTATATCAAGCCACGTACCGGTCTTTTACTGAAGTGCCTTCGGGACTCCTCACCAAAACATCCCCCAAACCATCCTTAGTTTGGCTATCTGAGTAGTTCCTATTCTAAAAGGCCTTCCCTAATATTTTCTTTCTTAAAAGCATAAAAACTTAAAAGAGATAATCACCTACGCTGCTTGAATTATCTGTGCATTAGTTAGGTCAATCTTGTTTTCTGCTTGTTTATGACGGTCATCACTCGGTTACAATCTAGAAGAATGGCTCAATTAGCCCCTTCTTCCTCCGAGATCACCACTAGTGTGGAGGTTTCGGCACCCCCCAGGTCTTCCTCGGGACCACTGTTAATTGGTTCCCCATCTTGGTCATATAATCCTTTTTATCAGGCCAAAGCAACCCCATCACGTCCAGCTTCCCCTAGTCCTTCAGAAATATCATCTACTTCTGACTCAGAGTATGTTCCTCGCGGGGATCCTAAATTTCAGGCGCTCCTCGATCGCAATCCGGTAGCCCTCATGGACTACCTAGTACACAAGTCTATTCAAATATCTGATCAGGGACCACCAATCCAGCAAGTGTACGATTATTCTCGTGAACCATCCCAGGCCTTTGTAGAACAGTTAGTATCATCTCTCTCGCCTCGAGCCACGGAGAAGGGCGGTGCCCCTGTGCCTCCTTTTTCCCTTCCACCGACCATATCGACTAGTTCTCAAATAGTCTTACCTATTCCTAACACCGCAGTTACCTCGAATATTCCACAACCTACTTCTGAGAGGTCCTCTGCTCTGGCTATAATGAGTGCGTCTGTGCACCCGCATATTGCTGTTAATTCATCTATGCCCTCCATCGTGTCCCAAGGTCAGTACCCCTTTATGAGTCAACCCCCTCCGACTAGTCAGGTGGTTCCTGCTTCTCGTCCTTCAGTGGGTCTTTCTTCCAATGTTCCAGCAACAGTGACCTTCGCCCATCCTCTAGCATCGGCGCCCTTAATAACTAATCCGGCAGTAAAAAGCCTCTTTCAGGTCTTGTTCCCCACCATGTCCAATCAAATCGGCACCCATGATCCTCAATCTGTTCCGATTCAGTCAACAAGCATAGGAGTCCACCAATCACAGGCTCCGTCTAATCAAATCGGCATCCATGTTCCTCTATCTATTCCGATTCAGTCAACAAGCATAGGAGTCCACCAATCACAGGCTCCGTCCATCATCCAACCTTCATTTTCTCAACCACTTATTATCTCACAGTCTACCTATACACAGGCTCCTTCACAACAAATACCCCACTAGGCATCACCCAGAACGCCTGGTTACTCCTCTTATCATCCTATCAATCAACAGATGAATCCCCCATTGACACCTCAACAACATCCACCATTTACTTCTTATGTAGGACATGCCAGTCTGCCTCCTCCTCAATCCGACGTGGTTCAAATTCTTTTCAAGAAAATCGCAGACTTGGAAGCCTCCACCAAAGGGGCTCGTCCTTCATACTCTTTTGAAGAAGTGTGTAATGAACCCATTCACCCCTCAGTGGCTTTTAAGCCTTATCCTCCCCAATGGGAACTTCCTAAATTTTCAAAATTTCATAGTCGGGAGGACCCTCAACAGCATTTGCGAGCATTCAAACATGCTTGCTACCTCATAGTCCAGGATCAGGAGCTTATGCTCCGTACTTTTCCTATGTCTCTAGCAGGTCCTGCTTTAGACTGGTACAATAACATTCCTCAACATTCCTTGTTTTCTTTCTCTCAATTGGCTCAGATGTTTGTTGAAAACTTTTCAATAAATATCGCGCATAAGATCTCGATTACAGATCTTTATAACATTCATCAATTCAATGATGAGTCTATTGCAGACTTTGTCGCTCGTTGGAGAGGGATAATAAACCAATTGTCTTTCTCCCTTCCTCAATCCCAACAGATCGAGTTGTTTACTCGATCTTGTGCTAATCATATTTCTTCCACTTTAAGGATCCAAACCTTTCATACATTTGAAGAAGCCTTTACGATGGCACGCAAACTTGAATCCCGCGCCATTGAACAAGGGAAGTTAAAACTTCGCTCCAAATCTAAACCGGATTTTTCTCGGTTTACCAAATCAAATCCTTCCACTTCTAAAGACAAGAATCAGGGATCCACCAATGCTATCGTATTAAAAACATCACGAGCCGATACCACTTCTAATCAAACACCACGAAGAGACTCCTCATCTTCTCGAAAAGGGTCCTCGTCATCTCGATCTTACACTTCGTTGGGGGAATCATATGCTTCTATCCTGAAAAAAATGTTGGAAGTCCACATGATCGAACTTCCTCCCATTAGGAATATTGATGAAAGCCAAGAACGTCCATTCTGGTATAGGGAAAATGACTTCTGTCATTATCATAGAACCAAAGGTCATGACATTGAGCGATGTCAAACCTTCAAAAATCTTGTCCAGAAATTCATTGATAAAGGCGAGCTCATTCTGGATAACCCAAATGCTCCCCCAAATCAAGCGTTGGATGTCTTTAAACAACCTTTTCCTAATCATTCCCCGAACCATGATGCTTCAGAGTCTCAAAAACCAAACACTCATACTATCAGCGTCATCTCTACTGAAGAATCTTCTTCTAAAACTAAGCCATCTGTGAACACATCGACCGAATCAGAACCTCCTTCTGCTTCGTTAATCGTTGGGATTCCACCATCTTCAGATAGCCCATCTTTGAATATTCCAACATTGTTAGATACGGATTCACCTCTCTCTGCTTCTTTGTCTGATCTTCCATCCATACCCGAGACAGTGTCATCCTCATCTGTCTCATCGTCAGACATTCTTTCAATGCTCGAGGCAATTACATCCCTTCGAGTTTCCACCGCGGATACATCTACTTCTATTTCTCCCATTTTTGTTGTGACTATGCCCTTGGTGAACGTACCTATAGTTGTGCCGACTTCGACGGAAGCGTCCTCGATTTTGACTCTTCCTGTTTCCTTTCCTACGGTAGTTTCACCCACAATTACTGTACCAGAAGTAGTTCCCTCACAAGGAACTGCTTCTTCATCACTCACTTCTTCCATCACAAATGTTACTTTGCCTATTAAGGGGAAATCTAAAGAAGTAGCACCGACACCTATACGCTCGGTTCCTGAACTTAGACCGAGACAACCAAATCTAACGTTGCGTCATCAGTACCTCCCCATTTGCTTCCCCAGAAAAGGTTACAATCACCTTATGCGGTTGAAGTTGTCACCATCCCTGAAAAAGGAAAGCCCATATTTCGAACCATCAAGACTCTTGGTGCTTTCCCACAAAAATCTCTCTCTACGCCTCATAAAAGATTGGATTTGTCTGCTGAGAAGGCATCTTCTACTACACACTTATCAAAACCATCATCTTCTTCTACAACACATTCTTCACCAGCACCTCGAAAAGTGGACTTACCTACTAAAGAGACGTCACCTCTTTTATCAGAATCATCATCTTCATTACCAAAAGCCAGGGCGCCCTATGTTCCTCCGATTACACCTACTTTGGAAGCTTCTCCCTCATCTAAATCGACATCATCTAAATCATCATTAGTTTCGACCAAGCAACCTCCCTTATCTTTGAAGACCACAACACTTGTCACATCTCCATCATCTTCAAAATCTATTTTAGGGGCTCCCCCTCCACCAAAATCAATCATGTCTCACTTACTTCCATCTCAAGTGCCCAAGGCTGCCCCTCCAGATGTCCAAAAAAATAAGATGATCCCTAAAAAGACTGTCAAACCAAACATGCAGGTTCTTTTACCTCGGCAGTCTGTTAAAGTGAAAGAGGCGCCTTCATCATCTCTGTCCTCATCCTTGTCTACCGGGTTCTATACTGAAATCCTTCGCCGACTTATCCAATCTTCATCCATATCTCTTCCTCCGATTAAACCCTATAACCCTAAAGGAGTTAAACCGGCCTGGTTTAACTCTGATTTGATTTGTGCTTACCACCGTACCCCGGGTCATGATACTGAGGGATGTAAAGCTCTTGATCATTGTCAATGACCTTTTGGAAGAAAGTGATCTTTTGCTGGAGGAGGAGAAACAAGCACCTCCTGTCATCTTAGCTCCATCTGAGCCTCAACGATCTACTCAGGCCTCTACTTCTAGTGATCCCACGCCAATTGATCTTCCACCTTCTCAAATCGACACAATCCATATCGCCACGAGAACCCAACAGTATGATAATCCATCCCCATCTACAACGTTTCGACCACAGGTTGTCATTTCTGCGGCCCCCGAAGGAGTTCCTCCTTCCTCATTAGCCCCGAGACCTCGGGTCTCTATTCATGCTGCACCTAGGGCTCAAATTCCCGTGTCAGTTGAGGAGAGTGTTATGAAACAACTCACCCAGGCTCCGGTCAAAATGTCCCTTTTTGACCTCATTCAATCCTCTCCGCAACATCGCCAGGCTCTGATTGATAATCTGCGTCGCATCGCAGTGAATTCAGATGAGCCCCAGCCTTTCAAGATGGTTGTTGGATTGAATAGACCATCAACCACCATTTCTTTTGAAGATTCAGAAATTCCTTCTCTTTCTTCCGAGGATTTGGAGGCTCCCCTCTTTATCACAGTCCAAATCGACAACACTACATTAAAACGCATTATGATCGACAGTGGTGCTGCACTCAATGTCATCTCCTCGCACACATTCGAGCAACTTAAGTTACCAAAGAACGTAGTGTCACCCCCGCCTTTCGCTCTTCGATCATTTAACGATCAGCTAGCAGTTACTTTAGGAACTGTGGTCTTACCCATTCGAGTAGGTAAGAAGCTGCTTCACGAACTCTTCTACATTGTTGAAGGGAAATTCCACTATAATATGATCCTCGGACGCTCCTGGATTTGCGCAATGCATTGTGTCCCATCTACCCTCCATCGATGCTTAAAATATCAATATGAGGGCAAAATATATACTCATCCAGGAGATCCTTTGCCTTCCGCGCAATGCGACATGACCACAGGGTCTGCCCCTCTAAAGGAAAATGCCTGTTCTCCTGACGGGGCCTCATCTTCTTCCATACCTGCAACCAAACTACCGGATGTACAAAATTTAGAAGAAACATTGCAGCGTTTCTCACTAGGAGAGCTTCCTCTCCTTTCTTTTGACAACCATCTTAAACCTAGTGAGTATGGTAGACCAGACAAACAACCTGAATATCAGCCAGGTCTTGGTCGCATCGTCACCATTGAGTCCACCAACCAACGACTAATTTCATTTACGGTGGTCTTGATACGCCTCACTATCGCCCAAATTCTCCTCCTAGGACCAAACCTTATTTAACGAGGGTTCGATTGTCTCGAGAATCCACGTTTACAAAAACTTATTTATATCGATGCGCGTGGAAGGGCTTTGGCTTGGGTAAATATGAACAAGGTGTGCATGACCTCGCGTCCATTCCAACTCTCAAGCCACATCAAAAATTTGGTTTAGGATTTAAACCTCTTTCAAAAGCCACCGTCACTGTTCTCGATGAGCCTCTTCCTATTGAGGAACCATCTTCTCCCGCTAAGTCAAAAGCATCACTCGATGTGGACGATGCCATTTCCATCCCATCTAACTTTTTTTTTTTTTTTTTTGATCAATACCATTTCCTTAGGGCCACTAGCCTATAAGACTAATGACAGGTCCACTTCCATACCGTTAATTTTCCCTGAAATAGTTGGAGACGACTCTCCTACTATCAACACTATCCACTGTGCGGATGATGATTCTGTCCTCACCTATCTGGGGGCAGAGGATTCCTATCTTCCCAAAACTATTCCTTCTGACACGTCTACGCTTCTCAATGAAGCCACTTTATCGACCTTAATATAGGGACTTCTAAAGACCCTCGCATCATTAAGGTCGGCCAATCCCTTAATCCACAGGAATTAGGAGACTTTACCACTTTTCTTTCCAACCATCGTCAAGCTTTTGCTTGGGCATATGAGGATATGCCAGGACTCGATCCCGATATTGTGGTCCACAATATCGTTACTCTTCCCGACATCAAACCGGTTAAACAAAAATTGCGTAAAATGCACCCTAGAGTAGCCCTTCTTGTTAAAGAAGAATTACAGCGCTTGCTCTCGGCTAACTTCATCCACTAGTACAAGATGCTTCAAAGCTCTTTGGGAAAATTCGAATTTGTACCGACTTAGGGATCTTAATCTTGCTTGTCCAAAAGATGATTTTCCTCTACCTAATATCGACCAACTCGTGGATTTAATCATGGTCATGAGATGCTTTCTCTTATGGATGGTTTCTCTAGGTATAATCAAATTCTCATCGCACTGTAAAGACCAACATAAGACTTCTTTTATAACTTACACTGGGGACCTTCGCATTATCATGTCATGCCTTTCGATCTTAAGAACGCAGAGCAACCTATCGGCCGAGCAATGACCTACATCTTCCATGATCTCTTACACAAAACTGTGGAAGATTACGTCGACGATCTCCTCGGAAAATCCAAACGTCGTCAGGATCATCTTTTCATTCTTGCACCTCTCTTTGAGAGGCTTATTCGCTTTTGTCTTCGTCTAAATCCATCTAAGTGCGTGTTTGGCGTTCTCACTGGTAAACTTTTAGGTTTTATCATTTCCATTAGGGGTATTGAAGTAGACCCCGCAAAAATAAAGGCTATCCTTGAGATGCCTCCCCCTTCTAACTTAAAGCAACTCCGCAGTCTCCAAGGACGTCTTCAATCAGTGCGTCATTTTATCTCACAATTGTCGGACCGTTGTCAACCTTTTCATCATCTCCTCCGTAAGAATGTTCATTTTGAATGGGATGAACATTGCCAAAAGGCCTTTGATGATCTCAAAGCTTATCTTCTTTCTCCACCTGTGCTTACACCTCCACGCAAGGGGGAGCCTTTCTATCTTTATATCTCTATGACTGACCATGCTCTGGGAGCCATGATCTCGCATCGGGATGCTTGCGGTAAAGAACAAGTTGTCTATTACATCAGTCGCACCCTCCATGAGTATGAAACACGTTATTCTGAAGCTGAAAAGTTGTGTTGTGCTCTCTTCTTCACAACTACTAAACTTTGTCATTACCTCCTTAATCACAAAACTTACATTGTCACAAGTGTTAATCCACTCAAGACAATTCATGCGAAGCCTTATCATAATGATCGTATCACTCGTTGGCTCATGCTTATGACAGAATTTGATCTCGAGTTTATCCCGCAAAAGTCTATCAAGGGTCAGGTCATTGCAGATCAATTAGCTGATGCTCCTCTTCCGGACACTCAAGTCCCCCTTGCTCAATTCCCCGATGAATATATCCAACAAATTGATTTAGGTCTGTCTCCATTTAAAGTAAAGCTCTTCTTTGATGGATCCAAATGCCGCAGGGGGAGTGCGAGGTTTTGTGATGATTCCTCCTTGGGGTACGCCTATCCCAGTTGCACACAAACTAAACTTTGAGTGCACCAATAATATGGCTGAATATGAAGCTCTTATCTTGGGTCTTCAAAATGCCATTAATCTCGGCGCTCGTCATATTGACATCTTTGGTGATTCTGAACTCATCGTTAATCAAGTCACGGGTGTCTATCAATGCAAGAATGATATCCTTCAAAAATATCATGATATCGTTCTCGTTCAACTCCAATCTTTCGATGAATTCACTATCCAATCTATCCCTCGCACTACGAATCGATTCGCAGATACAATGGCTTCGTTAGCCTCGCTCATCCCGCCTTTTACCGAGGACTCGCGACTTTATGTGGCTGTGCAATGACTAGATCAACCATCTCATCTTAGGCAACTAACTTCAATCCATGCTGTCACAACCCATACTCAGGATGAGTGGTATCAACAGATCGTTGATTATCTATCTCATTCGGTGCTTCCTCTAGATCTAACTTCCAATGGTAGAAGATCTTTTATCCTACGTGCTAATCGCTATACTATTCTAGGCGGGATCCTCTACAAACGCGGCTTTGATGGTATTTTGCTTCGGTGCCTCAAAACCCTTGAATCATCTAAAGCTATCCAGGAGGTCCATGACGGTATCTGTGGTGGACATTTTAGTGGCTTGGCCGTAGCTAAACGCATCTTACGTTTAGGATATTATTGGCCTTCTCTTAATCGAGATTGTTGTGAATACACTAAGAAATGCGTCAAGTGTCAACAACATTCCAATCTCACACATATCCCTAGTCAAGCTTTACAACCTACAGCGGATTTGTGGCCTTTTTCACAATGGGGTCTTGATCTCATTGGTCTCATCAATCCCCGTTCTTCACAACGTCATCATTCTATCATTACTGCCACTGAATACTTTACTAAGTGGGTGGAAGCTATCCCTCTTTCTTCAACAAAAGCTAAACCCATAGTTGATTTTGTCTATCAACACATCATTTGTCGCTTTGGTGTCCTACACAAACTCATCACAGAGATAACGGTAAGTCTTTCAAGAACGTTGATTTGCGAGCCTCTGTGACGCTTTCAATATCAAGCTCAGACTTTTCCTCTCCATACTATCCTCAAGCTAATGGTCAGGCCGAAGCCTCCAATAAAACTTTGCGTAATATCCTCGCAAAGGTAACTAGAAGTTGAGCTTGGTAGGGATTGGCATTTACATATCCCTTTTGCTCTCTCCGGGCTTATCGGACTAGCATTCGTACTCCTACCGGTGCTACTCCCTTCTCTCTCGTCCTATGGAGTCCAGGTCATTTCTTCCTTTGGAAGTCCAAATCCCATCTCTCCATGTTTCTCTTAGAGAATTTGTCTCCGATGAGGACTATCGTCAAAATCGTCTAGCACAACTTGAATTATTAGATGAGCGGCGCCTCAACGCTCTTGAACATCATCAAGTCTATCTTGAACGTGTCAAATGTGCTTATAACAAGCACTTGCAGCACCGTGACTTCAAAATTGGTGATCTTGTTCTTAAAGAAAATCAAAATGTCACTACACTCGAAAGGAGTCAGCGTGGTAAGTTTGCTCCCAACTGGATGGGTCCGTACGTTATTACTCATAAATATGGGTCTGGAGCTTATCGTCTATCTTCCATGGATGGTATACCCGAAGTGGAACCTCTTAATGCCTTGCATCTACGGCCCTTCTACTGTTAAAATCTATCTTACACAAATCTAGTCGCAAGACAGATCTTTCATCCGTCTAACAACCAGTCATATACTTTCATGGTGATTCGAAATTATGTGGTTCTCCGCCTATTGTCTTGTTTACCTTAAATATGAGTATCGCGGCTCTACTCATAGCATTTTTCTTCTGGATATGTTTCTCCTCATGGTAGGAACACCTTAATCACTGTTTCATTTGTCCCAAGTGCTTATCTTAATCGGATCTACTCGGGGCATGAGTGTATGTCCTTTATACGTTTTCTTCCCCTCTATCTGATCTATCTAGGTCTAAACTCAGCTTCTTCCAAAAAGATTTTCTAAAAAAAAAAAAAAGGGGGATAGACTGATCCCTTGAAGGACAGCTACCCATACAATCAAATGAATCAAAAAGATATAGACCATGCCCTCGAAGGATGGCTATCATTAAAATTCAAAATACAGACCGCTCCCTTGAAGGACGACTGTTTCTCAAAGGAATACTCAAGGCTTCTTGCATTGATCAGCCTTTCAGTCAATTTATACACTTTTTAGCATCACTGAAAGACTTCCCGTATTGATCAGTCTTTCCATATCTAGCAAACTTCCTGCATTGATCAGTTTGCTTTTCTGCTTTGAAATCATGAAGGCGAGATATATTCATCCCTTGTAAATTTCGACAGGATACTTACTTACTGCTCCTTTCGTTTCCCTCCTAAATCTGGTTTGCGACTAGTTAGTGTCAGGTTTATTTTAACCTCATATAGGGCTTTGCATGCATGATCTTTTGATTTCCTATCCAGATTCTATGGTCGGTTGAGAGTCCAACTTATCATTTTCTTTCTTATCTGGGTATATTTCCTTTATTTCTAGTCAAGGTCGTTTTCATTACATCCTTGGCTCTCGCAAAGAGTATTCCCCATTATTCTTTGTTATTCATCCAGTCAAATTGACATTTCACATGTTAATTTAATCGAAATTTATCATCTATATAATTTCATTTTATCTATCAAAGCATGTATTGTCAACACATGTGGATCTGGCTATCTATTTTCATCAAAATCAAATTAACATCTCAAACATACCGAATACATCAATCACATCTATCCATCTATCCATCAAAACATCTAAAAACTTGTACATCCAAGTTACACTACATCTATCTATATCCATTTTTCATCAAAATTAAATCCATACATCAATCACATCTATCCATCTATCCATCAAAACATCTAAAAACTTGTACATCCAAGTTACACTACATCTATCTATATCCATTTTTCATCAAAATTAAATCCATACATCAATCACATCTATCCATCTATCCATCAAAATATCTAAAAATATGTACATCCAAGTTACACTACATCTATCTATATCTATTTTTCATCAAAATTATATCCACATATCAATCACATCAAATTACATCACATCTATCTATCCTCTATGTCTATGTTCATCCAATCTCATCTATTTATCATCTATCAATCTATGTCTACATCCATCACAATTATGCTACATCTATCCATGTATATCAAAATTAAAAACAGGAGAACAATCATATGACAAAAACAATGATAAATCTATATATATACATAAGTGTCTGTACAACAAAAAATGGGTGGCTCTCAATCAAGCCATCTATACAATGCCTTCCAATCGAGGCTACATCACTACACTGATACAAAATATAAAAAAATCCCTATATAGTAAAATCTGATGCATGGAGGACACTATCTCCTCCACCCTCCTCTGGACCAGGCTGTCTCTCCTGGCCGCCGCCTATCGAGCTAGATGCACCTGCTGCTGGAGGTCTCTGCCCACCTCGGTCTCTCCCGGTGCTCCCTCCACCTGAGGCCCCGCTCGCTGTGGCCGTCGCTGATCTCCTCCTCACCCCGTACCGAGGCACATCTGGGGCATGCTGCGCTAAGGCATCCTCATAGTATCTCACCTCAGCGAGGAGAGACTGATATGTGCTCAAGCTCACGGTACCCGGTGCTCGTAATGGTGTTGTTGGTGCTGGGGCTGCTGGTGCTTTGTTGGTGGTGCTCCTCCTAGGGTCGTGCCCTGTGTACCAGACTCTGACATGGTACCTGTCTCCCCATATTTGGCCCTGAGGGCCTCCCTATGTCGAAGGTAGCGATCCCTCTGCTGGATCGCTGTATCTCGCTCCTGGCGAGTGGTGTCTCTCTCCAAAATTAGGGCATCCCTCTCCTCTGTCAGAGCTCTGATCTCCTCAAGAGCCACCTGGTGTGTCTGCGTCAGGGTGGCGTGCTCTCCCTCCAGTCTCTCCAGCACCGTAGCCATATCCTCCTCGTCGGCATCTATAGATGCCGGAGATGTCGTGGTAGCTCTGTCGCATACCATGCAGCATAACCATCACCTACTCCAGCATCATCATCGCTGTCTGTGGAGGGTGGGGCCTCTCTCAATGGATCTGCCAGGATCAAAATCAGAATCGATCGTCTCCTGCTATCTCGCTTTATAAGGCTCGTAAGTAGTCGGCCTTTATGCCTCGCACTAGGCCGAATCAAGCTGTCTCAATACCCGCATAAACGGACTCGCTCCCACATATCATCAGCTGCGGCCCCTAACCACCACCGCTCCGTCTCAATGCCACCAAGTGAGCATCCTGACCGGCCATGTCGGAAATACCCGATATGGCCTCCGGATAACTTTGATCCGTGTCGGCGTCTGAAAGCGCGCCAAGATACCAATCCACCGACCTCCTGTATCCCCAGCGGCCATATCAGCCCGCCATCGCCGGAATCCATAATCAATAGCTCCCACTGCTGCTGGCATCCAAGGAAGCCCGGATGGCCTGATCACTGCTATATGCTCATATGCCCAGCAGTGGAGCACAAAACTAACATCAATACCTGTCCTCCGGCCAGTGGTATACATCCATAGCTCGTGATATATCTGAGCTATCAGAGCATCAGCAAAAGCAAATACCTGTCTGAACTGCAGGATGTCGCAAACGCAATCTAATAATAATAGTGGGAATCTCCCACCTCCTGAATCTGGCAGAGCGAAATAGGATATCGCCATCTGAATCAAAACTATCCGTCTGCTCCGGGGCTATCACTGCATCTCAGACCGCGAGGCTATCCGCACCGCCCTGCACACTATCTCTCGAATCATCTTCGCCTCTATCTCCATACAATCGAACTAGGGCCCTCTGCTGCTGCTCTCGTGGTGTAATCTCTATCGGGTCCCCAGTGATCGGCAGTCTCAAAATCCTGTATATATCCTCATGGGTGATGGTCATCTCACCCGTCCTGAACCAAAAAGTGCACGTCTGGCTATCCCATCGTCGCACTAGTGCTCGCATCAACTCTACATCTCGCGGCACTCGTCTGTAGTATCTAAAGCCCCCGAGCCCGGCTAACTCTAAATGCCGCCAATCTGCATCAGTCACATCAGGAAGAATAGTCTCTAGTAACTCGGGAATAGCATCCCTCATGTGTAGAACCTCTCGTGCCTGCATCCACGACATCAAGAGCAATATTAGTCTCATATTTACCCAAATCAGAACATCCAAAACAAAACAAAAAAATTACAATCTATTCACAAGTCTATACAATCGGCGTCGTTTATTTATAGTCGACGCCGATTAACATAAATCGGCGCCGCTTGCATATAATCGGCGTCGACTATACCAATCGGCGCCGATTGCTCGGTCGGATGTAAAAAACACCCTGGCCTCCCACCCGGCAAAATAGAAATAAATAAAAAATAAAAAAAATAAAAATAAAGCAAAAGTAAAACAACGGGTTCACGAAGAACCACTTACCCCAGGTCGTGTCCTCCTCCGCTTCTGACCGCTTCCAGAGGCTTCCATGGTGCTCAAATCCAATTTTTGACTCTCTCTGATTCGATCGTCACGATGTAAATAAATCGTTCACGTTTTCCGTTCACATATTTATATGTGCTTTGAATGGTCGGTGCCGACTATTTTAGGTCGACGCCGTTTATTTGGATCGTCGCTGATTATTATAATCGCCGCCGATTATTATAATCGCCGCCGATTTTCCATGATACTTGGCTCATTTATCTATTTGATCATTATTGTACGCTGAATATTGCCTTTTGGCGCATACTTTTTCGGTATGACCGTCCATTTCGAGTTTGTTCCCTTTGCATGGGGCACTCGCACTTTTTTTGGCAGTGTAGAGTTAACGGGTCTGTAGGCACTAACGTCGTCTGTCTTGTAGACCGTCTAGTTGCCCTACCAATGTGTCTCTCTTTAGATGCTAACTATTTTGCAGCCCTTCTTACACTCATGGGTCTGTAGGTACTAACGTCGTCTCATGAGGAGACCGTCTAGTTTGCCCTACCAATGTGAGTTCCTTAGGTTACTGCCTTTTTATTTATTTTTATGCGTCATCAATGATCAGATCTACTCCAGACATCCAGCTGGGGCATCCCGCGTTTTAATCTACCTTTTTTTCAAACTTGGGATCGTTTGTTCTATCATCCATCCCATCCCTAGTTTGAGGGGGATCGCATCATCACTTTTTCTTCCTTTCTTCCACCTCCTTGTTTTTGTCTCACAACCTTGCTTATCGCAAGTTACTCGACAAAAAGGGGCAAAATGTAGACACCTAAAATTGATTATCCAATTTAGTGTCCCTCGTGCGCGTTTTCTCTCTCAGGTAACCTGGGGCACGTTTATATCACCACTATCCCCTTGGGATATTATTCAATTTGCATTTTAAACACCTATCCTAAGTTTAATTCACCCCTTTATGTTTTACCCATGAGTAATTAAATATTAACTATTTAATTACACCTTTTCACATGTATCCTAACCACTTATTTACCCCATATCTATCCTATCCATGTGTCCCTCCTATTTCTCCTCCTCACAATCAAGCAGCGGGATATTTCCCGTATTTGAGGTGGAGGGATAACTCTTATCTTTCTAGAAATCGTTCATTTTGGCCATCTCGGGAGTTCAGCCCATGATCGGCGCCGACCGCACGGTCGGCCGACGCCGATTTTTAGGAGCGGCGCCGATTATAAATAGAAGCCCAGAACTCAGTTCTGGGACGAAAAGCACACGCACGAACACGAAGGACAGACAGAGACAGATCGTGAAAGAAACACAGACCGTGAAAGAGAGAGAACGAGAGATCTTTGCGCATCTAGTGTCAACATTATCTATCAAATGAGAACGGATCTTGTCCAAATCAATCCCTGAGAGGAGCACCGTTACTCTGCTCTTATCACTTCAACATCGCACGTATCCATTGATCTTCTGGTGACTCTGTTCCAGTATCTCACCGGCTTCGGCATATCCAGCAGACGTTGACGATCTGGCCTTCACTTTCCGATTTCCAAATCTTCTCGCACTGTCCCCGATCGACCGATCTACTTTCAGTCGACGCCGATCTTCTTCAGTCGACGCCGATCACATCAGTCGATGCCGATTCTTCATAATCGACGCCGA
Organism: Taxus wallichiana var. yunnanensis; assembly: GCA_018340775.1. Lineage (NCBI taxonomy): Eukaryota > Viridiplantae > Streptophyta > Pinopsida > Cupressales > Taxaceae > Taxus > Taxus wallichiana. The sequence goes on from CM031242.1 coordinate 899,891,836, forward strand.
TCACATCAGTCGACGCCGATTCTACATAATCGACGCCGATCATCCTGCAGACAGGTAAAAGGACACAGGTAACACAAATCCAGCTTTGTTTTCACAGTTCCCTATCTTCTGTTGCTTTCTGCCTGCTTTTTAGATTCTGTTTATTACTTTGATCAGAAAATCTAGTCTTATACGTACATCTTTTATCATGTATGCTTCTTTACTTAATTGAAAACGTGGACTGACATCCGCCGAGGGAGCTCATCGCTTCCCGGACCCGCTTCTCGGCAGTCCACCTAAATATCTTTTAACGTGGTCTTTTACGTCGCAAAGCACGGTGTCTCGCCGCAGTTACTTGGATCTACTGTGCGTAATTGCTCGTGTGCGCCGTCTTATCTACATCGGCTTCCTCATCTGCTCTACATCTTCGGATCTTGTCCATCGTATCGATTTCATTAGAGTTTTTAGGGTTTTTGTGTTTAGTTTGGTACATTAACTTGGACGAGTAGTAATGCGCAAAATTCTTGATCAACACAAACGATGATGTCCCCTCAATGATTATCCTTCTATATCCCATTGTGCAAAATCGCCTTTGAGTGTAACTTACTATTAATAGTAAGTGCACAGATGGAAGAATTACTATTTTTAGTGAGAGGTGATATTTTCCTCTTCTTGACCATCCTAATGTGATGAACTACCTCTTTCACTCTTGCGCACACTGGCTTCACCTCGACCACTTCTTGGGGTGACTTACTAATTGTAGTTAAAAACCATATAGGGGCTTACTATTTTTAGTTAGTCGTAATTTTCACTTTTTCCCACTCTAGAAAATCATTCTTGCTTCTTGGTGATCTTTAGTGCACACTACCTTCACCATATCTCGCTGATGGTGACTTTCCCAAACATAACAAGTATGTATAAAAAAATTTACTATTTTTAGAAAGTAAAATTCCACCGCTTGGTTTGCGATGGAACATATTTTTTTAGACTTGGCTCATTGTCGCAGTCACATCCTCCAAATTTCACTTGATTTTGCCCACTAGAATGCTTGGAAATAAAATTTAAAATTTTCGCCTAGTAGTGGCTTCAAGCACGGAGCTGCCATGGCAGCCATTAATGGAGCTTGAAATTTGCAGGTCTGGTTTTTGTCTCTAATCATGATGAAATCAAATCCATTGCAATAGATTTTTCATTTGGAGTCCGTGTGTAATTTTTTAGCTCGTTTCCATTGTTGGATTGATGGGAAATTCGACGAATGTGAGCTAGGGCACGAAATGGGGTTTTGTTGGAAAAAATGATTCAGGGCACCATTCAACCTCCCGTTTGTTACATCTTGATCGTCTTGAAAAATGTGGAAGTTTGAAAAATACAACACCTTAATCGACTTGTATTTTGTAAGATATGAAGATTTTTCGATTGGGTGACTTCGTGGTTATCTTGTAAAAAAATCTTTGTTTTCTCTTTGTTCTTCATTTCTTTAACTCTTTTGATCAATCCTTCCTCTAAAACCTATGTATTTTCATGGAGTGGAGGATTTTTGTCAATAATGGAGCTGGTCCGATCAACAATGGAGGACTGGATGTCTGGACAAGCATGAACAAAGCTATGGCAGGGTGTGAAGGAGAAATGGGGGGAAATAACGGCTAAGTGCAAGATTTAAATCATTCAAAAATGTGTAGCAAGGGTAGGTTGAATTTTTGTGTCTTTTATTTCCCTTAAGCATTGAGGGATGAAAGGGACATCAATTTTCATGTCACACCTCATCGCGAAACATGGCGAAGATCTAGACAGTCGAGTATTTGGCTCCATTGGCTCCAGGGGCTAGAAATCGCTCTTGAAGGAGTCACATGGGTGACCAGGAGGATTCCTAGGGGCTGGGGCCATTTTATTGTCCCCGATTTCCCCAACACAAAGGGACATGAGGGACATCAATTTACACAGCGTGCAAGGCGATGACATGTGGCAGTGATCCAACAGTGAAGGCTTTGAGCTCCTGCAAGCACTTTGGGGTTGAATTGGCAATCCTGGAGGTCGTATGTGGGTCCAGAGGGATTTTAGGGGATGGGAAAAATTTCTTGACCCTCATGTCCTTGAGCTTAAGGGATGTAAGAGACACAAAATGCTCCAGGGATCTTGGTGTGACACATGTCCTGTTCAAAATTTGACTAAGTATGACGTCTGGAGAGTGAACTTGAAAAGGCGATAACTTGAGCTCCCGACGGAAGTGTTTGGTGAAATTTTATATGAATTTGAATGGAATTTGTCTTATGAATCTAATGGTGGGGTCTTAATCTCTTTATTATTCCATATATTCCCTGAAAACACGGATTTTTATTCTAATTACATAGCCGAGCCTTGAAAAAACTTTTACATACCTATTGCACAAATGTTTTATGAAAAATAATTTCACCAACTTTTAGGTATTTTGATTACCTTTCCAATTATGTGTTTTTAGCTCTTAACTCCATCCGAACTCCCGAATCACTTCCCAAAGTTCAGTTGCTTTTTCAGCCCTATGCACTTCCTAGGCTTGAGAAAAACTGATTGCAAACATATTGCGCCAAAGTTTTGTGAAAAATATAATTTCACCATATTTTATATATCGAATTCCATTTCGATGATGTATTTTATTTCTTCTAACTCCATCCGGAGCTCCCGAAATCACCTTCCGAAGCTCAAAGAACTTTTTTGGCCTCTGCACTACCTAGATCGAACCTTGTTTTTTTATCAAACTACTCCAAACTCTCCAAATATTCCTTGAATTTTCCAAAATCAATTCCATGATGTTTATAGACATTCAATTCACCTCTGCATTTATTTTTTCTCTAATTCTCGCTCCAGGGGTTGCACTCGTTCTGGGAAGACCAAGTGATAGCCCTTCCCATGACTACCCGAAATTTGCATTTTCCAAGAACACCTAAAATCACCTAGGGGGTTGAATTGAATTTCCTAAATCACCTAGGGGATTAATTTAACATCATATAGGAGGTCATTGGACTAACTGAGTGGACTTGGGGTGCTTGGGAAGGATAGGACTTGAAAATTTTGGCACATGGGTATCGTTGTCATGTTGGAAAATTGTCAATTTCCTGTTGCACATTTACATGACAACACGTCAAAATAAAATATACAAGTCAGGGCATCTCCTGTGAATACATTGAAAGGAGAACCTAATCTCCCACACAACCTACATGTGTCAACCCTTCCCATGTCATAAGAAGGTACACTTCTCATTTCCATATATGCCTAAGATCATACATGTGACTACCCATTGTTAGTCATATGTTAACATTTGTTATAAATGCCAAAAGTGCAAGTTCCTTCACTATATTGATTCTGACTTGGACTAGCTTGCCTTTGAGAAAGATTCTCAACCCTTCATCATTCATCCATGAAGACCAACCAAAGCTAAACATAGCTTCGGTTTCTCCCTTTTGACCACCTTGATCATCATGTCTGCAGGATTCGACTAGTATGAATCTTCTCCACTTTAACTTCTCTTCATCCAAAGTTTTCCTAATGAAATAACACCTTAAATGTATATGTTTCATCCTAGAGTGGAAAGTAGAGTTCTTAGCTATGTGTATAGCACTCTAACTATCACTATGCAATGTCCCTTCCTCTTGCTTATGCCCCACTCCTCAAAGAATTGTTGCAACCAAATCATTTATTTGTTTTCCTCTATGGTAACAACATACTCAGCCTTCGTGGTTGAAAAAACCACAAGCTTATGTAGTCCCGAAATCCATCTCATTGTTGTCCCACCATTAGTGTAAATATAACATGTCATGCTCCTTCTACTGTCTACATCTCCACCATATCCGAATCTACATAACCACGCAAAGTGGTGTCCAATCCATCGTAGCACAAAATTGTCCCCATGGTCCCTCTCGAATACCAAGGATCCACTTTATTGCGTGTTAGTGATCTTTGCCTAGATCACTCATAAATCTACTCATTACTCCCACCGCATAGGCAATATTAGGCCTAGTGCACACCACAACATATATCAAGTCACGCCAACCGCTAATGAGTAAGGTACCTTGGACATCTGGTTTCTCTCCTGCTCTGTCTTGGGACACAACTCCTTTGATAACTTGAAATTGCTTGCCCAATAAGTCCCAACCGGTTCAACATTCTGCATATTAAACCTCTCAAAGACCTTCTTAATGTACTCTCCCGAGATAAAGTTAGCTTTCATTCCTTCCTATCCCTAGATATCCTCACACCAAGCATTTGTTTGGTTTCCCCAATTCCTTCATATCAAAGGAGTCACACATTGCTTCTTGATTACTTTTATTTCCTACTGTTTTTTCCTACAACCAATATGTCATCCACATACGGACATAGGATAATATAACTACCATCCTAAAATTTATTTGTATATATGCAATGGTCGAATGACATCTACTATAACCTTACTCGATCATGAAGCTATCAAATTTATTATACCATTGACATGGAGCTTGTTTCGGGCCATACAAGTTCTTCTTCGGTTTGCACACATCTCCGCTTTACCTTTGACCTCATAGCCCTATGGATGCTACATATATAGACATTCCTTCAAATCACCATGGAAAAATGAAATCTTTACATCTAGCTTCTTTGAGTGCAAGTCTTCTCGCGCCACTATTCCAAGAACAATTTTAATAGAAATCATTTTTACTACATGAAAAAAACTCATCAAAATCTATACCTTTTTTCCGTGTAAACCCTCGACCACCAACCGGCCTTGTATCTTTTCTTGCCTCCTTCTTCCTCTTTAACTTTGTACACCCACTTGTTCTCGCAATGCTCTTTTACCTTTGGATAGCTTCACCAAATCACAATTCTAGTTCTCCAGAGAGATTGATGCTCCTCATTCATGGCTTACTCCCTCTTGTTCTTGGCATCTACCTACATTGCTTCATCAAATCTCTTTGGCTCTCCACCACAAAGTGAGTAATAAATAATAAAGAGAAGGAGAAAAACATCCGAGTTCTCTTCTTACCCTAGAAGACGTCCTCAATATAGGATCTTGGGGTTTGTGTTGAGTAGGTTCTGAATTGATTCGTGTGCCACTTTCCTATCTCAGTAAGATCCTCTACCACCGCATATTATTTCTTATATTCTTCCTTGTTTTCTTGCAATCGTTGCTTATACATAACTTTCCTATTAAAGACCACATCCCTAGATCGAATGATTTTCTTGTCCTTAATACTCCAACATTTATATCCAAAGTCATCACCACCATAACCAATGAAAGTGAATTTTTATGACTTAGCCTCCGACTTGGTCCTACCATCCTTGTCAATATGGACAAACACCTCACATTCAAAGACTCTCGAAATGAATAATCAAATTTCTTACTGGACTAAGCCTCCTCGGTATGCCTCCATCCAAGGCACTTGAGGGTCCTTTGTTTATCATGTACATAATTGTGTTCATCGCTCGCCCAAAACATAAGAGGCAATCCTACATGTAACCTCATGCTCCTAGCTCGTTCCATTATTGTCATGTTCATCCTTTCAGACACCCCATTTTGCTGTGGAGTTACCGAAATCGTACTTTTCCTTTGAATTCCATTCTTAGAACAATAATCATCAAACTCTTTGTTGCAATACTCCCTCCATTATCCGACTGAGACATTTTACCTTAAGACTGTTTTGTTCTCTACCAAGGCTTTCAATTCAATAAAAGTGTCAAATACATCATATTTATTTCTAATACAATATAACCAAAATTTCCTTGTTGCATCATCAAGAAAAACAACATAATACTTTGAACACCCAAGAGATGATACCTTAGTGACCCCACACATTAGAATGTACTAGCTTTAACTCACTCTCTTTCTTCGTAGGTCTAACCTTGAGAAACTTTAATCACTTATTTTCTCATATACACAGCTTCTCACATAAATCCAAACATGTTTCTGTATATCTGAGAAAATTCTTCTTTATGATTTACATGCCCTTATAGCTCATATGATCGAGCCTATAGTGCCACAATGTTGTATATGCATATGAAGCCACAAGATTATAAGCATTAGTCTTGCCCATTGGTTAAATACAAGGTTCCAACATTCTTACCTCTTGCCACCACAAGAGCACCCTTGTAACCTTCCAAGAGCATTTTAAATATCACAAGACAACCATCATTTCCCAACTACCTTGTCGGTTAAAGTTTTATAAAGATTATGTAAGGTTTAAATTTTGTACAAAGATACACATATATTGGGTCCTTTCAAATATATTAAAGACACACTCGTAGTTGCTTCGTTGAAGGTGACCACTAGTATGGTTGTATGCTTACTCATAATTGTCAACCCGTGATATGCTTCCTTCAAGTATGAGCAGAGATGCCGACAATCTATGTAAAACTAGTGTCCAATTAAATCCACACCTTAATAAAAATAAAATTAATCCACTTAATGAACCCCACCCACTCGAAAAAGGTGCACACCTATTGGTGCATGTTCACCAATTGATGCTTTCCCCAAGTGGCACTGGGATGGGAACAAGAATGTTTTCTCTCGGCCCACCTTCCCATAGATTCTCTAGATTGGGATGACCAAATAAGTAAGATACGGACAAAAATTGAAACATAAAAAGTTAACTCAAATAGGATTGAATTATCTACGCTTCGACTTTCTCATGTTGTTATCAGGCTTTTTCTATGTACTAAATTATAACATTTAACAGTTCATGCAAATTTAGAAAAACATTATGTAATCCAATCAAAACCACCCTGCAAACTACAATCGAAGTTTTAGTAGGTAGTATACTTACTGTGAATATTCCTCACTAGACCATAATTATGCAAAAGAATCAGGGTGGTCAATAATTGCACCCACAAATCTTTGCTTTTGATACTCAAGATCCTGTTCTATGGACAACCTATACCCACATGAGGGTATATACAGAAGAAGTTAGAATATTGTGGAGCCACTGCAAAATGGAAGCACCCATGAAACACCTACTGTTTTTGTTGTCTTTGGTGGTATTGAGTGCTGCGCCATGTCTTGGAGGAATTACCAGCAAGTATGTGAGAAAAACTCAAGCATCCATGGATATGCCCATGGACAGTGATGCTTTTACCATTCCACAAGGCTATAATGCTCCTCAACAGGTAACTCATATTACCCTTTTTGATAGCTTTTTTTTTTTTTTGGCTTTAGCTGTGATGGGTCAAGAATTAGCTGCTTTGTATACTGGTTTGACAAGATTTATGTGTATTTTGATCAGGTCCATATTACTCAAGGAGATCATGTGGGCAAGGGTGTGATTATATCATGGGTTACACCCTCTGAGCCTGGATCCAGTACTGTTCTATATGGTACCGAGGAATCCATGTACAACTATTCAGCAAACGGCATTGTTACCAGCTACAAATATTATAACTACACATCTGGCTACATTCATCATTGTACATTGGAGAACTTGAAGGTAGGAAATCTTTTTGTTTTGCCATTGATATTAACATGAGATACAGTGACCTCTTTTAGGTCCACCGGACCTATTAAAGCGTGTTTATTTGTTCAGAAGATTGTTTCTATGGGTGTTTTACTCTTAAAATAAAGTGCCTCACCATCTCAAGTAGCATACACCTCTTCAGTGCATTTTGGAATTGCTACTCTGAAAATCCTCATTCATTCATGTTTTATTAATTGTCAAGTCTGTAATTGTTTTTGTTTTGCCATTCACATCAAGATAAGATAAGATGATTTGTTTTGGGTCCATAGGACCTATCAAAGAGTGTTTACTTGTTTAGAAGATTGTTTCTAGGAGTGTTTAGTTTTAAAGAAAATTAGCTTACTGCTTCAAATCGGATATGCCTCTTCAGTGCATTTAAGAAATGTTTCGACAACTCTAAAATCATCCTTTCATGTTTTTCTAAAATCAGGTCTTCTCCATACTTGTGTGTATTATTATTAGATATGGAGCAGGTTACAAGAAAATGGATGTCATGTGCCGCTTTAGTGAAGTTACAAGCTAAAGATTGTTGTCCCTGAATAACTGTTGGTATAAACTAATGACAAACCAATCCAAAGAGTACTTGTTGTACCATTCAAGCCTGGAAAAATATCCCAGTCAAAGCGTATTGAAGTATTGCCTTTCCATCGGCTTTAGGTATGTGGCAATTGAAATCACATAGCTCATGGGATGTGATTGTGTCTGCATTTCTAGCCTACCACATGATGCTGGATAGGGTTACATAGACACACTGTGAATGTGATTTTTCCTTCTTTTATTATATGACCCGCAGACATCTGATTTGACATTTACATGGGTGGATAGCGTGCAATTTGCAATGGTGGTATCCGAAACTGAAACAAGAACACTGAAAGTTTTGACTTCTCGTTGGATCAATATTGTAGCAATTCTATTTTATTTACAGTCTAAGAATCTTGCCGGGTTAGATGTTACTGTAAAAGCCATGGAAGGAACATCACACATAAAAGAAGGGTGTTAGTGTAGAAGAAACTAAGATGGTCGAGAATTATTTTTGAAATGTATGGCAAAATGTAGGTCATGCACTATTTTGTATAAAATAATAGCAGTACCTGCTGTTCCCAATTTATTTAGCATTTGCAAGAATCTCGTTTGATAGAGTTCTGACAATCTGAATTCAAATCCTAAAACCATGATCACATTGATAAAAATTGGGAATGCACAAAACAAAGATACATGTCAGTTCATCTTATATGTTTTTGGTTATCTTGGTATGAAAGCATACGTACAATAACAGCCAGAGTTTTGAGAAGTGAGACTATATTATTTCTTTCAAACTTTGGTTTGCCTTTATTCTTGTACACGATTTTAGATATTTTTGGTTTCAGAAGGCGAGTTCTTATTTGTAGTCTTCGTAAACTGTTTTGAGTTTTCTTAATGTGATTGCAGTATGATACCAGATATTTTTACAAGATTGGATTGGGAAATACAACGCCAGAGTTTTCATTTTCAACCCCTCCAAGACTTGGTCCGGATGTACCATATACTTCTGGTATCATTGGTATGTCGACTAAAATATTTAGCACCCTATGCTGTCATGAATTATTTGTATTATAATTACATTTTGTTTTTAATTCTCTTTCTATCATGATACTTTTTTGAACTCAAAGAGCATTCCAGGAGGTTAATTTTTAATTGCATTGCTGCCACAATAAGCATAACTTGTAAATTTACAATTGCTTACTGCACGGGTACAAAAATTCCAGAGATAAGCAACATGACCAATAAAGCCGAAACAACCAAATAATTCTGGCAGACTGTTGTATGCAACACAAAATTAAAGTTCTAATGTCAATGAATTCCCAGGTAAGTTTTTAGAGCCCAATTTTGGATTGGGAACATGTTTGTTCTTTCAGCCATGCAAGATAATTGGGAGGATCCTAGACAAATCCATACGTACAAAATCCATATAATAAAAAAATTCTTGTAAGAGCAAGACCACTTGTCAGAAAAAGACCACTGAAAGAGCCAAGAGAAGAGGGCTGATGGAGAACAACGCTTTCGTCTACATCATGGCCAGGGGCATCATCGTTAATCCCCTCAAAGGGGCCAATACAGAGACTGATGATTTGCAAAAAGAGTGGACTGGGTTAAGAGAGCCCGACTGAAAAAATCCCAAGGTACCAAGGGGGAAGGAGTACCTACTCCTCCTAGTTGATTTTCTATCACACACAACCAACAGTCTTTGATGCATAAATAGGAAAACTAAGATTGGAAACGTTCATCTGTCATTGTAGTTTGGTCTATAAATGTGCGAGGGAAGCTGAACCCCTACACTGAGTATGAGAATTTGAAGAATGTGGCGCACTAGTGGCCACTCTTGAGGGGAGGCTTCATCTCACAAATCTGTTACCATTTGTGCTAGTGAGTAAAGTAACCAATGGGCACTTGACACCCCCAATGGCTTAAACATGCTAAAAGAAGTAACCAATCTAGCTGCTATAGAACTATCATGTAGAGATCTACATCCAAGAGCAAATTTTTCCTAAAGATAAAGGGTGAAACACATTGTCTTTCGGTAACAAATAAAAGGTACCAAGGGGCCCTCCTAAGGCTCTTCACAAACAATGACATATGCTTTGGATCTTATATTAGACAAGACAGCAAAAAACAAAGTGCTCCTTCATCTCCACCTCATAGAGACAAAAATTTAACATATCTCACCACCATACGGAATATGGTGACCTATCTCAATTCCTAATTGGTGAAAACAAACTCTTCCTTGACCAAGGGGGTTGCTATGGCCATGTGACAATCGATTTTTAAAAGATATTTGTTACATACTATCAACAAGAAATGCTCTGCATAAATAACTATTTTATGGTTGAGAGGTCAGAGGGGGGATCCAAGTAACCTGAATATATTGCTGATATATTTCCTCGTTGATGGTTATGTTAGATCCACCTCACGAGGAGAAGGTGATGCATAAGAAGGATCTAAAAGGAGGGATCTAGTCTATAGTTTTACCAATAAACTTAAGAAGCAAACTGGTTTTAGAATGCCAACACCGTTGTTATCTAGGGAGACCCAAAGAGGCAGCCCACTCCGAAGTACATAGAACTTTACACCCGCATCTCTTTTGAGAAAAAATTGAATCACAAGGGACTTGAGTCTATGAAGATTAAAAATAAGCCTCAAGATACTCTAAAGACAAGAGAAGTTAGGCACCAAATTCAACTTGGAGAATTCAGTAAGGGATGTCTAGTTGCAACAAATCCTATTGAAGCATAATAGTTTTCATTCTCCCAACATATGATGAATCAATAGGCGACGAGGGAGATCTACCAACAACTATTCCCACAAAGTGCCACCAAGCCCATTATCTTAAGCTTACAGTTCATGTGGTTTCTTGTCCACTTTCTGCCTATGCCAAAGCACCCTCTAGATGCTCGCGATACCTCCAAGGCCTTCATCCGTCTCAAAACATGCCACACATGTTCCAGCAGTGGGGCAATGTAATATGTGTAAATCAGACCTGATGCCACCCATGTGTGCACCGAACCTTCTTTGGTACATGCCATTGGCTTCGTAGGGTCTAACACACCTCCATGCCAAACCACAAAGGACAAATCTCACTATGCAGATACCGCAAGGTTCCAACAACTCGCTAACTCCATCCCAACATGCACAGAGTGTGTGTTATTCAAAGGCTTAGCTGATGTAGACTTGAGGGTTAGCACCCACTTTCATGGGAAAAATCCTGTGCCAAAATTTCGAGCATTACTTTTGAATTTGATCATCTCAATTGTTGAAAGGTGAAGAGTCACATAGAGCTCAACTGTTCCAGCTTTTGCGATAATTCTTTCTACATTCGCGGCATTGTAATAAATGTATACACCTTTTTAGCATTAAAAAAATTATATGAATGTCCACAAATGACCAAAATTAGGTCAACGGGACTCGAGAATACACTCAATTACAATAGAAAATGCTAGGGTAAACGGACCCTAGAACAATGACTAACTAAATAAAAGAAGAAGAACAAAAGCATTGAAAATAAACACAGGGTAAACCCAATGTAATCAATTACCCATTCCATGTGGTTAGGGTAACAATACAAATAACCATGTGGGGGAGCAAGAACTTCAAGTGCATGTGCTGATGAAAGTCGTTGTTTGAAAAAATGTAATGTCCACTTTTTCAAACTAGTTCATTTTGGAGACTTCTAGACTATTCCACTTCCTTGTGGGCCACAAGGAGATGAACAAGGGAAGTGTTTGTTGTGTTTTTACTCTTTTTGTGAGCATTTACATTTTCCTTTAGTGTTTCTCTTATGAGGCAGGTCGGTTGGGTCTAAGAGATGAAAAGCCAAGTTAAAAGTTGAAAGCAAACATCCTTATGAGGTCGGTCATGGGAAAGACTCCTTAATTGACCTTTGGCGCCACCAAGAAGATATATAAGGGGCCGCTTGGACTCATTTTGGGCATCTATCTATCATAATTTTACATTTACTTGGTTTTTGGGCTGATTGCTCAATTCCTTTCCACTTGAGGACTGAAAACCCTCTTGTGTGGCATACAAGGAGGACAAAACCTTCCTTGTGCAAGTTGGAGAATGAAAACTCTCCAATTGGTGGTTCCTAAGGGCTTCAAAGAAGGTGATGTTGGTTTGCAGCTAGGGTTTGAAGGAGGAAGAGCTATTAAGGTTTCTACATTTATTTTGGACCCTCTCCTAGGGTAGCGACTTGGGTGGAGGAAGGGTTTAGTGCCTTCTAGGGCACATTTGGGCCATTGGAGCTATTCACTTTCCTCATAATTTATAAGGCTGATTTCTCATTTTATTGGTATTTTTGGGGTTTTGGAATCCTCATTTCCAGCCCTTAATGTGAGCTGTACTTCTGCTGTTATTTAATTAATTACAACTGTGATTTATCTCTTATTTCTTATTTATTTTGAAGTATATTGGTTGGATAAATATCTTCATGGTTGGATAAAATATTTGGAAGCATTCTATGTCATTTTCAGCTTGTGTTTGCATGGAAATTGATGCCATTACAGCTGCCATAGGAGGATTTATACACCTATGCCTTGTTTTGAAGGGTGTGTGATGCCCTAAAAGGGTAGTTTCAGTTTGCTGCTAGGGTTTCAGAGCTGCTGTTGCAAAAATCAGATTTCTCTCATTTGGGTTTGAACCCAAACCCTTATTTTCAGTTTCAGCCCTAGAAAGGGACATTACAGTGGTATCAGAGCTTCATCTTCCCAGCCTGAGGGTCTTCATGCTAGAGGGTGATAAAGGATACATTCATTATCAAAGGAGAGACAAGAAGAAATCAGATCAGCTGGTTGAAGAGCTTAGCATGGCCCACCAAGGTTCACAAGAGGCCAAAATCTGATAGGCTCATTGAAGGGCAAGTAAGGTTGGTGGACACCATGGATTTGTTGGCCCTAACCCTACAAAAATTTCATGAACCAAGGCTCCAAAATGGTGAAGGCAGCTCATCCGGAGTTAATACTTCACGGCAGCCCCAAGGATCGACTTATGGATCAGCCACTAGGCCTACTTTCCTTCCAAGGAAGAAGCCATTCCAAGATGGAAACAAGGCATTCAGTAGGGCATAATATTGTGGCCAGCTATGAAGAATATAGGGCCCTTTCGAATGAGATCCGTGATGCTATTTCGCTTGCCAAATTCATAGGGGTAAGCAAGGGAAGGTCAAGGCCGGAGCCTAGACCTAATGCACCATAGAGGGACCTTCAAAATACTTTGGGAAAGATGACACTCTCCACATTCGAGGGCTCCAACCAAGGGACAACCGGTGTATGGATGAAGATGCTAGGGTTAAACCCTAGACCACAAGAACACGCCAAGGAGCCAAACCCAAAGGGGTTTCTCTTGAACGAAGAAAAAGAAAAAATAGATCTGCAAGAGGGTTTTGAGGGGGAGTCCCAAGAAGATCATGTTGAAGGGCATACACATGAGAAAGGAGATTTACCGGTTGCTAATGTTGATTTTCAGCTGGCTGGAATTTTTAGAACAGCAACCTATAAGAAGCAAGATAATGGTGTTTATGACTCTAGCAAGAGCTATGAAGGTGCTCCATACATGTGTCCACAAGGTATGAATGAAGTCAAAGCGGAAAGGGCTTCACTTGTTGAAAATGAAGAGCCTAAGAGGAAGGAGAATGCTGATCCTAACTCAGTAGTTTTGAGTCACAAGGATGGAGGTGTAGAAGATATCTCAATCATCCTTCATCTGGCAAAGGAAGGTGAACATGTTGAGGACAACCTAAGGTATGATAGTGATGATCATATTTCAGATTTGTTGATTCCTTCTATGCCGCTGCAATATTTTTGTCATCATGAACAACATGCTAAAAACAGTGTTAAGGTCAAGGACACAAGTTGCAACTATGGTTGGAATGAAAGGAAATTTATGAGGAAACATATAGAAGGTGATGTGCATTCTAACAAGGTTGTGAAGTATCCATTCCTAGATTGTTCCTTGGAGCCAAGTTCTACACTTGAAGCCAAGGTTATGAAGATAGTCACAATTGCCACAACCAGATGCTTGATGTGGAAGAATGGTAAGCAAGCTAGATGTTATTTTTATAATCAAGATTGTATGAATCAGCTTGCTATGGTTTTATGGGACTCAAGTTACTTTCAAGATTGCCACTTTTGGATGTATGTGAAGGTTATGGATAATTCATCCACTGAAAATATAAATTCAGCTGCATGGAATATAAATTCAGCTTGCTACAAGGTATGCAATAATTCAGTTTTCATGAACCAAGGTGAAGTAATGTATCATGCTATTGTTTGGGATTGGTTCTCTAAAACACACCTAGCAAGAATGCCTAATGAGACATGGATTCCATGGGAGTTTTGTGGTGTAAGTCATCTTTCTAACATGACTGAGATGAGTTTGGAAAATGTGAATCATGAACCCCGAATCATTATGGGAGTTGTCTTGAATCTTGTGGCTGTTATTTCCAGTTGGTTCCACATTCTATTTGCAGCCACCAAGTGGATTTCGATCACAAGGAAGAGGTGCTCTTCTTCTAGTGACATTGACAAGGTAAGTGTAACTATCACAAGATGTTTGTTGGCCACTACAATTCTGAATTTGAGTAATGAAATGCAATGCTACAACCATGATGGGATGTTCTCCCCAATTTCATGTGTTGGACTGTGCATATCTTCTTTGGACAACAATAGAGGGGCAGGTTTGAAGACATTCTTTTCATTTAAAATTGTGTGTAAGAGGGTTCACTCATTGAGATCAATTAAGGCCAATGTTCCAACATATTTGGTATTGTTTGGAAGAAATTCTGGCAAAGTATGGCTGTTATACTTACATACCAGCACTCATAAGTTCTGATCCGAACCAAATTTTGAAGAGATTAGTTTGGGCAGCTTGGAAGCATCTTTTGGAGGCCAAGGTAATCATTATGACAATCTGTTGTACTTTTTTTTCATTCGCTGTCCGCAACAATTTCAGCTCCCTATCCATTTTTTGACAGCCGGAGATGAGTATCCAACCATGAGGATGAAGGGTTTCCAATCTACTATCATCGTTGATGTGTTTTCAGCTGTCATAAGAAGGATCCCAACCACTATCCTTCTGATTTTGGGGGACAAAATGCATGGTTACAACTGTGTTTGGGACAACTGCAGGTGAACTTTTGAACATCCATCACTTGAGGGGAGAATATGAGATGATTGCAAGCATTGAAAGAGAACTTGCCATCATATCCATGAGGCATGAAGAAGCAACGATGAGGGCAACTCTTGTTTTCTTTAATAAGTTTGTTCCATGTGCAGTACAAGTATTAAAAGAGAAGAGCAGCTGAGTTTGTTTCTCACCCAAGCAAATGGGGGAGCATATGGGATTGCAGCTGAAGACGGAGAGTTTTCAGTCCTTGTATGGGTACCTACCACCTCTACATCAATCACATTATTGAAGCTTGCATGGGTTTGTCATATTTGTATCATTTCTATATTGTTGGTCACAATATTTTCAGTCATGAACAACTGTACACATGTGCAATTTAAGAGGGTTTCCTTGCATGGTAATGATAGTGGAGAGGCTCCACTAGTGAAGACACTCCTCCCAGCCATCCTAGTGCTGAATTGGATGGAATCCCAAGTGATTTATGGCTGTTATGACTTATTTTCAGCTTACATGCAAGTTGTGTTGAAAGATGTTCTCATGCTTTGGGTAGAAGGCTTCATTGAGGGAGAGCATATAGATATGGGTGATGGAAGGAGTAGACACTTGTGATCATTGTGGGCGGAAGTTGTTCCACTTGACAGCTATGGGATTTAGTTGTTTTGGTATGATGGTATTTGGGCATATGAGCTTGTGTTGGCAAGAGCTCTTTCATTTGATAGGTACAGGATCCAGATTATTGGAGCATCCAAGCTTGCAATTGCTTGAGGAAAACAATTTTGGGAAGGGAGGACTGTAATGTCCCCTTTTTCAAACTAGTTCATTTTGGAGACTTCTAGCCCATTCCACTTCCTCGTGGCTAGAGAGAAGAACAAGGGAAGTGTTTGTTGTGTTTTTAGTCTTTTTGTGAGCATTTACATTTTCTTTCATGGTTTTCTCTTATGAGGCAGGTCGGTTGGGTCTGAAGAGATGAAAATTCAAATTAAAAGTTAAAAGCAAACATCCTTATGAGGTCGATTATGGGAAAGACTCCCTAATTGACCTTTGGCGCCACCAAGAGATATAAAGGGGTTGCTTGGACTCATTTTGGGCATCTATCTATCATAATTTTAATTTACTTGGTTTTTGGGCTGATTGCTCAATTCCTTTCCACTAGAGATGAAAATCCTTTGGTGTGGCATACAAGGAGGACAAAACCTTCCTTGTGCAAGTTGGAGAACGAAAACTCTCCAATTGGTGGTTCCTAAGGGCTTCAAAGAAAGTGATGTTGCTAGTTTGCAGCTAGGGTTTGAGAGGAGGAAGAGCTACTAAGGTTTCTACATTTATTTTGGACCCTCTCCTAGGGTAGTGACTTGGGTGGAGGAAGAGTTAGTGCCTTCTAGGGCACATTTGGGCCATTGGAGCTGTTATTCACCTTCCTCATAATTTATAAGGCTGATTTCTCATTTTATTGGTATTTTGGGGTTTTGGAATCCTCATTTCCAGCCCTTAATGTGAGTTGTACTTCTGCTATTATTTAATTAATTACAGCTGTGATTTATCTCTTCATTCTTATTTATTTTGAAGTATATTGGTTGGATAAAATCTTCATAGTTGGATAAAATATTTGGAAGCATTCTATGTCATTTTCATCACCTCCTATGCTCTTCATCAATGGTATCAAAATGGTTCATCTTCCATGACCCACTAGACAAGGTCGGATTATCCCACTCAAGCTCGGTGTCAAGCCATGAGATTCCTTAGATTATCTTTCATGTCATTTCAACAAAGCATAGATGGTGAAAGAATACGAAGCACGAGATGAAGTCCATGCGATGATAAAAATGAAACTATAGAAACACTTATCAAACAATGATTTTTTTGTTTATCTAGTTTGTAGAAGTCCTTGAATGAGACATTCCGTTAACCTTATCGTGTAAATATTTTGGTGGTCAAGTCCCCTAGGTTTCACGTAAATTTAGATGTTCCTAAGTTCGAAGGAAAATAAATGCGATGAAGTAAATAACTAGTTAGATTGGTTGAATTCGTTTTTTTCAATGAATGGCTTTTCTAGCGAAAGAAGATCAAGATTGCATTTTTGAAAGTCTTTTCACCAATCAAAAAGTGGAGGTTGGCCCACACTCTATGGGAACAAGACCTTAAAGAAGGAAAGCCTTAGCGAACTTGGGATACATCCTTAGAAACCTTCAAGGATGAATACTATCCTAAACATATTTATGATGATCACTACATTTAGTGGCAACAATCAACGTGACAAGGAAATTACAAATTAGTCCAAGCCTACACCGGTGCCTTCCATGACCTTTATGCAAAATTGGTTTCATTAGAGTAAGAGAAGTATAGAGTTCTCCAATACCGCATTGCTCATGCCCATTTATTTAGTTCAAATTGAAGCAGGACTAAGGTCAAAAAAATGGGAGAAGCCTATCGTTATGTGGTAACTATTGAGGAAGATTCTAAGATGTAGGGAAAGCGAAATACAACATCTACACTAAAGAAACCACCGTCTTCTTCGATAAAAAACCACAAAAATTTAAGACAAATAAATGGCGTGACAAGCACAAAACCAACATTCACTCAAACAAAGTTTGCCATGCTCAAAAGATTTTGCTTGTGTAGGCAAAAACAAAGGATTATGAAATCAAGCCATCTAATGGAATCATTGATGCAGATCCAAATGTTGTAATAGTTGCCGACAACCAATACCAACAACATAAGATGTTGAACTAGATTGCTTATTCCATTCATAGATGTGGATGTAGGGAAATCGCTGGATTTCTTGATTGATGGAAACAACATGAAGAATCTCATCTTTGAAGAAACCATCAAGTGACTAAGTCTTCCAACTATGCCTAATCCACAACCGTATAATTTGGGATGGTTCAATTCCCGCAAAACAAAGATGTACGTGTCATCCACCAATGTTGCTTCTCATATTCTATCAATCATTTCAAAGAAGAGTTAGTTTGTGATGTAGTGCTAGTTGATGTTTGTGATGTGCTCCTTGGGCATATATACATGTGTAGTCGTCTGTGTTTGTACAAAAGCAATTGAATTGGTGTAGTTGTATTAGTGGGTAGTAAGTGATATTAGATTCCTAAAGCGGTTCCACGCTCTAATCATGCTGCGCCAACTTTGGAGAAGGTTGTGCCATACAACAATGCATATTCAACATTTAGAACTTTACTCCTACTTTTGATGCACAACTTCAACCGGAAAAGACATCAAAATATGAAAACCATGTATATGCAAAATTGTTCCATGCTAGTGTACAAAGTCTTCAAATTAGGTGACTCATGAAAATCCAAATGGTTGATGAGGTATCAACTAGAAGCCAAGGTTCCCCATGTGCTTCCTAGACTTAGTGCAATTGAGACTATTGATTTGCAAGGAGGAGCAATTGATCTAGGAGCATCCACCAACAATGGTTCTTGGGTACCGCCAAGTCCATTCTCATAGCTGCGGTTCCTCATCCATTGTCTCATGGTAGACCAAAGCAACCTCTAGATGCTCGCGGTACCTCCAAGACCCTTAATCCGTCTCCAACAAATGCCACACACACTGGTAGTGGCACAATGCAATATGTGTAGATCAGACTTGGTGTTATCCATACATACACCAAATTTGTTGTGATACATACCATCGGCTTCAACAAGGTTTGACATATCTCCGTGCCAAATCGCAAAGGACAACTCACACACCGTGGTACCCCGAGGTGCCAAAAACTTGTTGCCTCCATACCAATAGGCACAAAGCACATGTTATTCAAAGGCTTAGCTTGTGCAAGGTTGAGGGAAGTGCCCCCTTTCATAGGGCAATGCTTGTGCCAATTTTTTGAGTATTACTTTTGATGTCGATAAGATTAATTGTCGAAAGGTGAAGATTGACATAGAGGCTCAAAAGTTTCAGCTTTTGTAGTGGTTCTTTCTGCAGCATTTGAATATATGCATACACCTCTAAAGCAAAGGTGAGCAATGAGGGTAGAAGATAAACAACCATACATATTTATCAGAGTATGCCATATACGAGACAGAGATAAATAAACACATTTACTACTCACGTTCTATTGTCTCTCTCTCTCTCTCTCCCTCTCTCTCCATTTCCTGCATATTATCTAAATAACTTCCACATATGCATATAACACATCAAAAATCTCATTTAGGGTGTTGTCCTCCGGGTCACCTCCTGCGCTCCATATCAATAGGTCCTAATTGGAGATCAAAATATTCTAATCATATAGAGCAATGGGCTTTTTGATTGTGTCTAAGAGACACTTTTTTGGAGGGATGTTCTAAAAATGTATGTTAAAATGCACTAATAAACTAACACAAAGAGGGAAGCTTATCTTTTACCTAGTGACGACTAAGTAGTAGGCCTTAGTTAAGCACTAGATTTATATGTTGAACCCCAAGTAGGTGTATGTTTTGATTTTCAATGGCTTGCCTTTCTAGAAAACTAAAACTCGGGAAGGCGTCTCTAGAAGTGTTGAAGAGCACAACCTTAGTTTTACTAAGATAAACTACAACTTGGAAAGCTCACAAAAGCAAGCATGAGCATTTAATTATCTCTGTAATTCCTTTGGAGAATTACATAGGAAGACTACATAATTGAAAAATAAAACTATAAGGAAATATCCACTAAAAATGCTCTATTAATAAGAGTCCTTAAGCTTATATATGTAGATCCTAAATAAAATCTATGAGAGAGGCATTCTTGTTTGACTCCAATTTTCTTCTTAACAAAGTCAAATAATCAATGAGCATTCTCGAATTGGGTCACCACTACCTTGTGGAGACTTACAATGGAAATGATAAGTAGCTTTGAAATATCAATAGTACAGCTTATATAGCCATAGAGCATTTCTACGAAAATCCAAAAAGCAACAAAATACTTTAGAAGATCATTGCGAGGTTTCCTCATTGACAACTTGAAGATTTAAAATAGAACCAATAGTTTGAAATTCTCTATCAAGCCTATCTACCCCTTGCTCTAAACTTACCATGCTCCGACCACTCAAAAAGCATCGAGTTAAATATTATGCCATAAAGTTTGGCAAATATGTGACCAATAATAAAAGTCTTTTGGTTATTCAAGCCATTGCTATTTTCTAACTAATGAATTAGGTGAATAATGTGTTACCACAAGGAGGGGAAGCCTGGGAAAACAATCTCATTAAATAAGTTTGCAATGGGTAGAACAAGAGAATCCATACCATACGTGAAAAGCATGGTATAAATCTCCTCACAGTATGTATCTTCTATATCGCACAACTTTTGAATAGCTCTCATAAAGTCCCCAAGAATAAATAACAAATAAAAAGTTGGAAGGAGGAGACCTAAATATGGGACTACTATAAAGCATCATATTTTGAAGGGAAATGATTTTTACAACTTGCAAACTTCACCACTAGTCTTCTACAAAACCATTCTCTGCCCTGACCTGCTCATCCTTACTTGCTTTCCTCTCAAATGCTGTAAAAAATGTCGAAGTTTTCATATAGGTGTACTGTTTCATGTATTTGACAATTTGTAGAGAAATAGTTGATGGTTTTGGTAAATGACGATCACAATTCAGAGACATGTTTCAATTGTACAATCTTGTCATCCCAAGTGTTTTTTTGCCTCTATGATTGTAATGTAACTCCTCTTGTGGGCATTTTCACAAGATAATAAACTTTCCCTAAGAATTTTTCTACGTGTTCATTTTCACCACCCGAGGCATTAGGAATTTAGGTGATGAAAACAAGAAGACAGTTTAGTACAAAAAAATTAGTTGGACCATAATGCTGATGTCATTAGGATTCCAATCATATAGCCATCTTAGTATTTTGAGAGGTCTAAAATTAATCGTCTTCACCTTGTCAATGACATTCCTAGAGACAAATGGTGCCAAGTGGCAAGTGGCACTGTCTGATTGTCACCTCTAAACCTGTGTCTAAACACCGATCCATTACCAGTCATACCTTTCTAATGGGGGAACATTTTGTCCCCAAAAAAATCAAGTACGAAGGAGAAGAGGAAATCCCTCCCTCACATTCTCTATGGATGTAATGTCCCTTTTGGGGGACCTCAGGAAATGGGCAAAAGTTGAGAAGTAAAACTTGAAATCAGATTAGTGGGCTGCTGTAGATGACTGATATAAGCCCTGCAACCTGCAATTTTCTTCCTCCTAGGGCAGCGGCCTCCTTGGGGACGTCAAACCCCTCAAACCCTAGCTATATGCAACTGAAGATACTTGATTAGCCAGCCAATAATTATGAATAAACCCCGCAAACCAATTCAGCTGTTAGAGATCAGATTTAACCATGAAAATACAAGAAACTTCAAATTAACTTGGAAAAATAGTAAATCACCTCCAAAATTCACGAAACTTGAGATCTTGGCTCTTAAAAATATGGAGAATAAGATAATAAACTCAAATTAACCAATTTACCACCAGCACATACCAATTTTCCCTCCAAGGTGGGTCACCCCACTTAAAAAGGGAAGATAACTAGCAAATTAAAAGAAATACCAGTAAAGAATGATGAATATATTACTCATTGAATGCCTCTTTGCAAAATACAATCATGGTGGAGGGTTTTCGTCCTCACCACCCTTGTGAGAGGGTTTTCGTCCTCCACACAAGCCCTCAATCAAGGGG
Source organism: Taxus wallichiana var. yunnanensis (assembly GCA_018340775.1). NCBI lineage: Eukaryota > Viridiplantae > Streptophyta > Pinopsida > Cupressales > Taxaceae > Taxus > Taxus wallichiana. The sequence continues at coordinate 899,913,558 of CM031242.1, forward strand.
TTTCATCCTTGAGAGAGATAGTAAAGGGCTACACTAGCCAACCTTCACCAAGATATAAAATTCACCAAATCAACATATCTCAAACTAATGCCAACAACCTCTATTTATAATAAGAGGGTGGCTCCAAGTCTTGGGGCTCTCAAATGAGGCTGACCACAAAATAGACTTGCTTTATTATTATTATTTTTCTTTTTGCAATTTGGAGCCTACATGCTCACTAATATCTTTTTATTTTTAATTTATTGTTGGGCGCTAGGCTCACCAACAATTACAATGCCAATAAGAGAAACAAATACAAAATTAAGCACATAATGACATTGTTGGCTTCCTCTAGCTTGTTTCCTTGGACCCATGAGGAAGGAAAATGGGTCAAGGTCTTCAATGGAATTATCTCGAAAAGGGGACATGAAAATGCAGTACAGTTTTTCCTTTCTTGGAAACTTCTCCTTAGAAAAACCTGAAAATTCTAAGCTGCAACATGGTATCCTCAGCTATCTCCCGAGAATAAGGTGTTAGGTACTCTGTTGAAGGGAAAACTTGCTCCATGTCTCCATCCAACATCTAAGGTTTGAATAGCTTCAAGTTCTCTACATTCCGAACTGAGTTCATGCACACGTATGGAGGCAGGTTTAGCTTAAATACATTGCCCTCAACTTGCTGCACCTACTTTAATGGATCACACCTAATCCATTTGAGTTTGTAACATCCTTGATGCCTATCCTTAAATACGTAGCATATCTCCATTTTGGAATTTATGCCCTTTCCTAGGTTGGTCATGACAGCCATTGTATTTCGCTTGTGACTTCAGGAGTTGTTCCTGCAGTCTTTGGTGAATGGGTTTTATACTTTCAATGAATTTGGAAGCCCTGGTTGCTTCAGGATTTGCATCCTCTCTTGTAGAATGTTTTTACATCATCAAGTGGTGCTTAGTAAACTTAGTTTGTGGCAAATATCTGTAACAGGTCTCAAATGGTAAATATTTAGTAGAAGTGTGAACAACCCTGTTATACGAGCATTGAATTTTGGTCGATTTGTCATACCAATTCTTAGGATTTTTCCTGTCATACCACCTCAATAGCTACATCAATGTTAGGTTCACAACTTAGGTTTGAACATCTGTTTGTGGATGGAATGCAGTGAACACATCAACACAGTGTCTATTTGTCCAAAACTTGCTTAGGAATTTTGTACCCACACATTAGTGAAGAATTTTTCAGTAGCTTCTTAACCTGATAATGTCTTCTTGCATGAAAATGGAATCAACACACCTTGCCAATATGAGCTACCACAATGAACAAATTGTCATTGCCTTGCTTTGTCTCGGGAAAACTGCCTAGAAAGTCCACATATATCCTTTCCCATGAGAAATTAGGCACCATTAATGGTGTATACAATCTCATTTTTTATTTTCTGGGTTGTTAGTGCTGCATGGCATATTCCTGCAAATGAACCTTGCCATACCTGCTTGTATTTTGGGTCAATACACTTGCTGCTACAGGTCAGTAACTATTTCCCCAACTTCAAAGTGACTGGCTAGCTTAGAGGTATAGGCCTCCCTCATGAGGGATATGGCCATGTGCGTGAAGCACATACAATCAGCCAAACTTATCTAACAATCCTTCCTTGAGGTGGTTGTCAACTGTCCTCTCTCAATCATGGTCTTCCAGATGATGCAATTGGTGAAATACTTCTCCAAAATCAGCATCTCTGGCTTACTGCTCCTTTTACACCGCACAACTTGAATGGTTTTAGCTGCATGATTATTTCTATTGCTTTATTTTTCAGAATGGGAGATCTAGATAATATATCCGCCATCTTATTGGTTATCCCTTTATTTTGCTTCACAATATGATGTCCTCTCCTCATACTGATCATACGGTGAGTCTTTTTCAGATTATTTTAAACGCTTTTAGTTTTGTTTCTTTTCATTGATGACTTAAGATTTATAAATACAGACTTTAAGGCCATGTCGTGTTCTCCATAGATATCGAACATCCATCCAAAGCTTCTTTATACCTGCCTTTTCATAAGGTGTATGCGCATTTAAGGGAAAGAGAAAAAAATTCTAATGTAAGAAATACAATAAAACTAAGTATTCTTTTTTATTGAAAGCATGCAATTATATTCATTAAGGGTAGAACCTATTTGAAAACCAATTTCTGAGAAATAATGCACAGTCCATGCTCAAGAATATTCCTTAAATTTTTACTTCCATTATAATTTCTTTGACAGGGCTTAAATCATATTGACCACTGCAGTTATGCAGTAAAATGAGGAAGCACATTTTGTTTCATTCTAACAGCATCCAGTATTTTTGGATTTGGAATTTTCAGACCACCAAGACAGTCTGACTATCTATTCCCTGTATCGATTTGTGTATCTTTAAATTGTTTCCACTCAATTGAATCAAAATTACAGACTTAGAATTCCTGGCTTAAGAATTTATGACTGAGGTTCAATACAGGCAAAAAAATGAACAATCTCTGTTCTGAATGCTAGATCGTCATACATGGGTTAAATATTATTCAATGTAGTCTTGGATGGGACTGATCACAGTTTATACAAATAATGTAGGCCAAATAAAATGTTACAGCTACATTATGCGTTGTCCCCAAGTGTCACTGGCTCAAAATCAAATCATATCTACAGTATCATATTTACATGATAGCATAGTTTCAAAGCCCGAGAAAATGTAAGACTGAAAAATTCAGAAAATTTACTTGTTCAATAAAATCCAATAATACAAACAATAAAGTGCCACAGGATGTTTTTAAATAAACCGACGGTGCTCATAATAGTTTGAAACCTATACGACTTTTGCATAAATGATGTGAGTCACGAACCTTTGGTCAAGCCATATGGTGGAATGGCTCATACAAGCTATGATTGGGATGTCAAGCACGATTAGTAATGACTTAGAGAAGTGGCTAAAATCAGAACCTTTGGGGAATTCACAACTGACTCCTTTGCTTTGAGGACCCTGAACTGTAGTACTTGGGTCCAAGGTTTAAAAAGCTAATACAAGTTTACATGATAGAGTATTCAGAAGTACACAAAATTTATTTTCTTCACAATAAGATGTTCTACAAGTGTTTACACATAATTTGCACTCTTTAGATTTTAGATTGTGGAATAGCTCGCAAATTTCACCTCTGGTCTGTTAGAGCACTATGCTCTGCTATCATCCTCGATCATTTTCCTCCCAATGGCTGGGAAAAGTGCCAAAAGAACCCCATAGACATTAAATTACATCTATTCATAGAGAGATAACTGCTGATTTGGCTATCACAATTTGGAAACAGGTTTAAATCATAGACTCTTGTCATCCCATATGTCATTCTGCCTCTCGGATTAACTTATAACACACTATCTGGGCATTTTCTCCGGTGGCTGATATACTTGCCATGACATATTTTAAACCTTTTCCTTTTACCACTTGATGCCTTGGGTGGTGACAATGTCAAGAACTTTTATTTAAAATTTTCAATTGGACTATGATACTGACATCATCAAAATTATATGCATCTTGGGGTTTTGAAAGCTCTAATATTCACTGTCTTCATCCTTTTAGTTGCTCTGCTATGGATGAGTGGCACCAAATGGAACTGTCCAGTTGTCATCTCTAAACTTGCGACTATACTGTGATCCATTATGGATCAATTTACTACTATAACCACTAATATGGAAAGTAGAGATTTTCGTAGTGATCTAATGTCCGTCAATCCAAGGTCCTCTTTCCTTTTGGAAGAGTAAAAACCTCCTATCCAATAGGGGAGACCCTTTCCCTAGCTTACATTGTCATAGGAATCTTTTGAGAAATATTTCCAACGTTTTATACCACACAATGTATGGGAAAAGATGAGTAGAAAACATGGCCAGTTGATGAGATACAATTCACTAAAATATTTTTTCCAATCAAGAAGAGACTTTGAAAGTGTCACTTTTGATGTTTACTTCCAACCTCTCCAACCTATCTCCATTTATCAAGAGGAGACATTGTTATACCAAAATGGATCCTCGGGTATCAAACAATCTGGTCTGCTTGAATTATCTTCCTTATTTACATGGAACATTCAACATATACATCCTATAAAATACTAATTCTGTTTTTTATTTTCACTAACAATTACTTGAGAACCTTTTGCAAAAATGAAAAATGTAAGAACACTAAATAGTACATTCCATGTACTCCTAGAAAACTTAAGGGATTATTAGATCATTGAAAATGTGAACTTTGAGAAGTTTGTTGGCTCTCAGTTAGATGAAGCCTCTAATTTGTCCCCAAATTTCATGTCTTGAGTAAATACCCTAGAGCGTCCTCAGCAATTGACTATAAATATAGACTAGATCTAGTGGAGAGCCCTGTCTAAAAGACATGTGCAAGGATATAATCTCACAGAGCTTACTAATGCAAAAGCTTAATGTAATTTTCCAAAAAATCTAAAAAGAATTGGCAGGTCAATATCTGATTTGGCTTATGTATCAAAGGGTACAAAAGGAATAATTATGAATATCTCACTGTTTGGAAAAACCATATGAACACCCTTGAACTCTTAAGGGAACAATAGTTGAAGGACTAGTTTGGACAACATAAAATGTGTATGATCTACAATTTGTATACTTTCTGATTATCTTCCACACGAGTGAATGACAATCTTATGTGGGGTGCATCTCATGAAAATACCAATCAAATTATATCTGTCAAAAAGTTTTCAAAAGTGTCAGAGAGCTTGAAAATGGAAAAACTATTTATTTTGAATTACCTTGTAAATTTTCCTCGCTTTGGTTTCCATTCTATCTAATATCAAAATATTAAAATCAACCACTTAAACCAATTCTATTTTTTATTTGTTATTTTATTTTGAAAGATACGTCATATACTAAAAAAATTACAAAGACAGTATAACAAAGAATGGATGGGTATATACAAGGACGGTCATATCCTCATTCTAAGAGCAACAAGGGAAGCAAGGAAATCATAATACAACATGGGGTCTAGAGCCCAAGCATCCTTGATTAGCAGGGGCCCTTTAGTAAGGGGCCCTTTAGTAAGGGGCCCTTTAGTAAGGGGCTGGTGGCGAACCTCATCCGTCTCGGTGGCGAACCTCATCCGTCCACAGAGTAAAAGAGGACAGAGCATTTCCCTCGTGAGCAAAGACACATACACCTGATTTTCCAAAGAGTGAACAACAGAGAAACCCTTATACGATGCCATTAAACCGAAGACATTGACTAGCTTGAGAGCGAAACTCTTCAAGAAGAGCATAACGCCAAAGTGAATATTGCCTGCAACAACCCAACTATCTCGACCTTAAAGGAATCTTCAGCATTGCCTAGCAAATGTACACTCCTAAAAGAAATGTTTCACCATTTTTGAGCAACAATGCACACAACAAAGGCCATTGGAAAGCCCACTCTTGGCAAGTCCGGCCTTAGAATGGATCCCTTGATAGACCACAAACCAAGCAAACACTCTCGGTGTAGACATTTAAAATGTCGACATGATTAATTACGATTAATTTGTCCCGCAAATATCCCAACATCACCCATATAATAATTAATCGCAAGATTAATTATTATTATTAATCCATTTTATCTTATTTACCCTTTATCATTATTTATCATTCCATCATTAATCCTTTTAAATCATTATTATATCCCATTTCATCCTTAATCCCTTTTATTTCATTATTATATCCTATTATCCTATTTTAATCCCTATTATCATTTTATAGGAATTTAATATTCCTACACCTACCTACCCACCTACTCTACACATCCCTACACCTAGCCTTTCCATGTAACCTCACCCCTAATCATCATTTATTAACCTAATCTAATCCTAATCCTAATCACATCCTCACACCTCTAAATCTAGAGGCTTCTATTTCTAGAAGCCTCTCTCTAAACTTCCCTCCATTTAAAAATTCAAATAGTTCTTCAATTCTCCTTCGAATCTTCTCTCAAATTCTAGATCCTCCATTCTTCTCATCAATTCTTCACCCTTGATCCAACTCCGACATGGCTTCATCTTAGCCATTGAATCCTCCACTATAAATTGAAGTCTCATCCTCCATGAGAGACATCTTGGAAATCCATAGCTAATCTCTACCATTTTAACCAATCAATCCATCATCCATCTTCAATCAATCCATCATTCACCTACAATCAATTCATCTTCATCAATCAAGCAATCCAAGCAAGAACAAGGGGAGGTGTTGCTTGTGTAACTCCACCAACATCTGAAGCAACCAACAATCAATCAAGAGCAAATCCAACACATCAAAGGAGGAGTTTTGCAATCTTGTAGGTAAGTGCGAGTGTATTGAAATCTCTCCATTGATCTATCCGGTGTATTGTTGAGGAGATTAAATTAGGAGAACAAATTTGCTTGTTTTTTCATATTTGGACACTAATGTTTTTAACATATACACTTAGTTTGTAAGAAATCCGAAATGACCAAACATTGTGTAGTCAATGAATCCATCTATCCTCCGAATCGGTGGAGATCCAACAAGCATTTAGGACCAAAGATAAAAGATGTCTTTGATGAAGGAGAGAGTACATGCAACCAACATTATAATGCATAAGTTGTTGATCAAAACACCACCTCCAATCTCTCCACTATGGACCAAGCATTCCAATATTTATTTTGAATAGCTTTGATTCCGAATAAGCTTCTTCAACTCAACTATTGAAGGGCGATCCAAGGCTAGTAGACCAAAATTCCTGAGCAAGAGGACACTACTCCCTCCAAGAATGAATAGCGGAGTCCCAAAATCACCCTAGAAAAAGATTCCTTTCTTGCTCATTCTACGAGCGTGGAAGTGAAGCGATTCTGCAATACACGAACCCCGCTTCCTCCAACTCCAAATAGGATGGCATGCAAGGTCCCATCCTACCCTGCTGCCCTCCCATTGCCAATGAATCAAACCAGCAACCACTTTCCAAGCAGACCATATTCCTCAACAGGTCCATATTACTTGAGGAGACCATATGGGCAAGGGTGTGGTTATATCATGGGTCACACCCTCTAAGCCTGGATCCAATACTGTTCTATATGGAACCAATTCTATTTTTATAGTTTAGGCTTCGAAAATTTATTTGAACACGTTTGAACTCTTAAGGGAACAATAGTTGAAGGACTAGTTTGGACAACATACAATGTGGACTATTTACAACTTGTACACTGTTTGATTATCTTACACACAAGTGAATGGCAATCTTAGGTGTTGTGCTTTCCATGAAAATACCCTTTTTTCAGTGTTGTCAAGAGCATTGTAGATCTTGAAATTGGCAAACACTATTGATTTTGAATTACCTTGTAAATTTTCCTCACTTTGATTTGCATTCTCTCTATATCAAAATGTTACAACCAATCTCTATATCAAAATGTTACAACCAACCACAAAACCAATTCTATTTTTATAGCTTAGCCAACCATTTGCTTCTTTATACTCACACTGATTTTGTAAGTGTGGGTTGTCATAACTTCTCTTAGCTTCCAAGACCTATGACCCAAATAATGATTATTTGGGTCATAGGTCTTGGAAGCTAAGAGAAGTTATGACAACCCACACTTACAAGAAGACCTTTCAACTTGTGAAATAATTATGTGTAAGAGGATAATATGCTTTGAACCCTCTGTTCAGTATTACACAATTCATACAAACCAACCAAAAATAAACCATGAGAATGTTCCTAACTTATACATTAAAAGAAAAACTATAAATTCTATTTTCCATATTAATTCCACTGTTAACAGAAAATCATAACATAATGTAGTTATTTTTCTAAAGTCTATGGTACTCAACCTAAACAAAGCAGAGTTCATGAACTACAAAAGTTTTGCTCTGTAAACCATATTGGTAGCGTGAATTTGAGGATGATCTAGAATAATGAAATGTCTTAGGTTTAAGATGCACTATACAAGCAGGTTTGGGTATATTGAGAAATTTTATTGTAGATGTAACAATCTCTTAAAACTTTGAGTGCAGCATAGCGGTAATTCTTGTAGATGATAAAGTAAAAGGAGAACAAAACTTTTAAATCAAAAGACGCGCATCTCTCATTGTTTCTTATGGATTTTTTTGAAGAAAGCTTGAGAACCTTGTGTGCTTTCATAGGTTTCATGCTCTTACATGAATGGATTTAGCTTCATAATACACAAATTTCTTTTCATAAAATACTAGCATGGAATTCATAACCTTTCATTTCAAATGGTTCTGTGAGCCAAAACAATGCACGTGCAGCATCTTTTTCAGAAATGTAGAAATCCTCTACAACCTCCTTTTTCGTTGTTTGAATGTTCAATAATGGGTATGTAGGTGGAGGAAGCTTTAGCTAGACATGTTTATCTGCAACAAATTGATCAAGAAAGCACATGTTTAAATGAATATTTGAAAATAAATAATGATATGTAATAAATTGAGACCCTTTTAAATATTTGATATTAGTGCCATTAATCACGGTGTGGTTATGTATGGAAAGTTGCAATCCACTGTTGTACCGATGATGTCATGACATGTATAATGTGAATGGGATTTTCATCTCATACAAAGGCCAGATCAGAGCTGGAGATCATGTACATTGCGTATAACAATAATGAAGGCATTCCCATTTCTTAGATCTACGTGCAATGTTCTCTTTTGTAGATAATTGCCTCTTTACTTTGTATATCAGTTGTCTGGTATTATGTGTGTCTGTAATAGAAGTGTAAATTAGAGATAGCCATCTACAACATACTCCAAAGCTCAAATAGGTGACCCGAACTAGGTCATAACCATGAAAAATCTTAGTAAGTGATTCTCTTAGTCATCTTCTCATAGTTTTCATTCAAGAGTAAACAAATATAAATTGACTTTAGAATTTGTGTCTTCCATATAAATGTTTTTGCATTGACAATTTAACAAAGATAAAATAATTATCCTAGTAAGGGAAGGAAAAGGACAATGTCAAAGAAATAGGTCTTATGCAAAATTCCTAAAACCATGTTTATGTTTCTTTGGTCTGAAATAATATTTAACTGTAGGAACCATCTTATTTGTTGTCGTAGTATTGAAGCGTATAATCATGATTGGATTGGATTGTGGTATATGCTACACTTTAGAAACATACTCTTTGACCCTAATGAAGTATACTCTTTGACTATATGCTACATTTTCGTTTATGCTATTCTCAGAGGTTTTGGAAGGATATGTTTGTGATGAATGATGATAACTCTATAATTCCATGCCAAAATCTAGGGTAGATTATTACCAATCCCTCAAACATCCCTAGAGGAATGATTCCTATCCCCAAGATCATCTTCAAATTGTGCATTCCCATCCTCTCTTTGCCTATCACTTTTAAACCTCTATGAAAACTTTGGCTTACATAAGATTCTTAGCAACCCTCCTCCCGGGAATCTACGTGTATTTATGTTTAGTTCTCTTTCAAAGAATTATGTGATTATCAACCTGTCCAAGACATTTATGGTGCTGCTCTCCTAGTTTAAGAATTGGCATTTTATAATCGTTGAGTGCATCTTTTCAAAAGATACACTTTACTTTTATCTTTGGGTGCTAGGGCTTCCAGATTTATTTCTAGGATTTCATTTCAAAGATGCTCCACTTCAATGCTCATGATACTGATAGTACTTTATGATATCACTGTAACACGCCGCTTTCCCTATATTTGTGAATGCACGCTCTTCATACTAATCCTTATGAATATGGAAATCACACTATGCTTTCTATAGTCCAAGCTAACACAAATTTGCTTCGATTATAAAAGCACCACCAACACCAAACCCATCTGTAGATAGGCATCTCTTGTCATTCACAGTCATCTTCCTCTAAGTACACCGGCTCACTTATTTGGGATACCTACCAACAAATCATGTTTAGCTATCCTTTTTAAAATAAAACTTATCATGGTCCATGGATGATAGCAGACCTTGGATTGGATTAAATAGACATTGATCTGGGTTAAAGATCTCGACTGGGTAATTAGGACCTTGACTTGTTGATAAGTGTTAGAATCACAAAGACCAATACCATGATATCGGATATAGTTTATGTTTGAAATATGAAACCAACAGTACAACAACTATCAACAATTGAGCAAATATTACTTTCTTGAATGGCTTTTTAGACTTGAAATGCCTCCTTCTAGCTGGCTTGTTAGACAACCTTTATTATCCTCTGCCAAGTGCTATGTTGGCCTTCCAATTTACTTATTTGACCTATTAGGGTCGTGATCAGGCCTCCAATTATTTTATCTGGTCTATGGGGCACCAAAATATGAACAGATCCTGAAACTGGCAGCTACAACATCCTTTAACTCGCATGCAGTTTTCAAACAGGGAAGACAGAAGAATGATGCGTATTCTGGTTTACAATGCTGTAAATGCTCAGTCCTTGGAGGTACAAGGAGGATTTATTGAGGTAAAAACATTGAGTACAGTTTATCCAAAATCCTGTTTTCTATTTCATGGAGCATGGAAACATAAAATCTATAATAAGGCGATTGTTGAAACATTCTCCCAAGTATCCTTAAGATTGCTGAAAAGATCTTCAATTTTCTGTGCATGTTTCTAGGTGGTTTTATCCTGCAAAAGGGGGATGATGAAAATGGCAAGGAGTTTCTATATATATGCTGTGATTAATGCTAAAAAAATTGTACTTCCTTGGTAACAAATCTTTGACATATTAAGGCCTAATTCTGAGGGAATGTTTATGTAGTATTTAATGCTCAAAAAATATTGAGAAGCTAATAAGATTTAATAAGTGATCATTTTGCAAACATGTCCTTAAATCTACCTATAAGCTCCCTAGATGACAAATTATACACCAAGGGTATTCAACACCCATTCATGGATAGATATTGGCATTGTAAGTTGGAAATGTCATTCTTGAGAAATTTCAAGAACTAAATTGTTTGGTCATTCCTGCAGCACTTTCAAGAGTACCAAATACATGCCCTCTCAAGTGGGCATTGGTGCATTTCATCTATCAAATCAGCAGCGACCGATTATTCCAAGCAGACCATTTTTTTCTTTTAAAAATGAGAAACCATACTTCATTTCTCATTTATCTTCCTCACTAGCCTCGAGCAAAATCTCACAACGTACAACACAAGAAGCACCTTGATCTCATATAAAGCATCTCAGTCCTCACGCTCCAAAGCAAATCGTCATTATTGTGGATTGTGTGTGGAGAGAAGGGGTGAAAATGAATGTTTATTTAGGAAGTAAGACGTCCTATTATACACATTTGAGGGCGTTTCCAAGTTTGCAAGCCCAACTTCTTACTATAATGCCATCATCTTCCCTTGGCAGCTGACTTATGAGAGCTCCAATTTATCTGATCATGGTTTAAGGTGCCCGTTGCAAAAATTGGAATATCTTTAGTCTCATCACTGAAGGACTCTTTCTCAGAGATGTTAGTGTAGTTCTTGAGGGTGCCTTCAACATTTACAAGGTCAAATTACATTAATTTTACTAGTCTTTATTCCTTCTCAGGGTCAAATTTCACTGTTTGACTGGCCAGTAACTTTGACAATCACAAACTTGAAACCTTCTTTAGATGAACAAGAATTTCAAGAAAGTAGTTGCATTCAGTGAGGAAAACACACAGCTAGTCTCGTAATTTTGACTGGCTATTGTGCTTAACTAATACGATCAATTTTCATCATGCTTATATACATCATTTTAACCTGCTATGACAAGATAAAGATTATAGTCTTAATCCCCATATTTTTTTTTTTTTTCCATCATAGTGATCTAGGTTATTGACGTGGCTGAGTTTAGTTGACAAAAAGTTGGAAGTAGTTTAGCGATTCCTTGTTTCCCTTTTATGTGTTGGTTTTTTAACTTTTTATCAATTTTGGTGTCTTGTATATTTTAGGGAGAAATTCAACCTTTCAAGCCATACATGCATAGATATCATGTTCCATATCAGTCCTCAGACAGTACAACTCCATTTTGGTACTCAATTAAGCGCGCATCAGCTTATATCATTGTTCTCTCCTCACTACTGCATACGGTGAGTTTTTTTCAGAGAATTTAAAATGCTTTTTATTGTTCTCATTTTCATTGCTGACTTAAGATTTACAACTACAGATTTCAAAACTGCATTGCGTGCTTAATAGGTATTATACATCCATCCAGAGTTTCTTTTATCCCACTCCTGCCTTTTCACAAAATGTATGCATATTTCAGGGAAAGAGAAAAATTACTGTGTAAGAAAGACAATAAAAGTAGGTGTATTTGGATGGACCCTATTTGAAAAACCAAGTTCTAAGAAATAGTACATACTAAGTCCATTTTTACACAGGATATTCTCTATATAAATTTTAGTTCCATTATAATTTTTGTGAAGGTTTGAATCATATTGACCCACACCATTTGTGCTGTGAAATGAGGAGAGGCACAATTTGTTTCATTTTAGCACAATTGAGCCTTTTATATCTCAAAATTTTGATACCGGTCACGATATCTATTATTTGTATCTTCAAATACTTTCCACATAATCAAATCAAATTTATACACTCAAAATTGCTGCTTAAAGTATTTATGACTATGGTTCAATATGGAACTGAAAACTACATTACCTGTCCTAAACTTAGTTCATCAATACAACATGGGTAAAAAGTATTAGTGTAAGTGATGCAGTTGTGGTCAGGGTTTCCAATCAAGGGAAGCTTTACGATACAAAACACTATGTTTGAATTAGATATCACCTAAGCAAAATCTTAGGCACAACTCTAAAAGGCGAAACAATGAAAGCTTCTTTTACTAATGCAAGAAATGATTAGACACTCAAGCGCAACCACATTCCAACCCGATTAAAGTCTTATGACAAGAGTCTACAAGAATTCTTCTACTAATTCCAATCCTAGACCTATCCTAAGCTTGTAGACTTTGCAAACCTTTTGCAAAACCAAGACTCAATTCAACTTTGCAATCTCACACTAGACCACCTTTGCAAACCGGAGGATGAGTTGTTCTCGATGCTTGTAGCTCACTACATTTATAGATTTTCATGAAGCTTCTGAAGGAGAACAAGATGCTTCTAGCAAGTAAAGATACCTTGCAAAATATTCCTAAGAGTGTGTAATGTCCCCTCTTAGGAAAAGTTAGAAAATGGAGAAATACTCACAAAGATCAGTGCAAATAATGGATAAACCCTTTTGTATCAACCTAAAATTGGAATGCAAATGGGGTTGGAACTAGCCAAGGTGGTGGGATAGATTGAAGAAAACAATTGGAATTCAACACATTCAAAACTAGATTTTAACAACTGAAAAATAATTAATAATCACACCCCAATGATCTGCAATCTTCCAAAATTATTTCCCGCTTAACCATCCAAGCAAAAACCTTCAAACTTTGGATTTTGGGTCACAAAAATATGAAGAATAATATTCTAAAATCAGATTTCGCACAACCAACACGAAACCCTAATTTTGCCCTAAAAAGTAGGTCGCCCAACACATTTAGGGCATCAAATCAACTCCAAAAATTATGAAATTAATTTCTCCTTATTCCTCCTAATTTCTACAACCAAATCCAATATTAAACTGACCCCAAACTGCAGATCTGAAATAAATATTAATTAATAACAACCAGATAGCTTGCAGACAACTGAAATCTTCTAAAATTCATAACTCATTCAATACTCCATATTTTTGCATGAAATAAAGTGCATAATAAACTAGAAATTAAGAGTTTTCTAATGCACTATAGATCTGAATTTTCTGAGCAACTAAACCACTTCAAATCTGCCCCAAAATCTGATTTCAAGTCGCTAGGGTTAGAATAAATTATTTAAATTAATTCCAGCTCTTTCTAACCTTCCAACACACCCAAAATATCAACCCTTGCACTGAAATAACAACTAATACAAATTAGATTGCAGATCTAACTTATTCACCCTCAAAACATGCCAAAATATGACCCAATGCAAGTCGCCATAGCTGGAATAAATGCAGCAGTGAACAACAGTAATAAAAACACCTCAAACCCTTCCAATATCACTTAAAAATGAGCCACAACATGCAGATTTAACCCAATAAATTAATGCACCAACATATAAGCCAAGTCGCCAATCTTAGAATGAATAAAACCATGCAAAACACACTCAACACAAGAGAGCACAATGAAGAGAACAATGGAGTCTTCAATATCTTCAACAATGGATCCAAATGAAGCTTACAATGAGAGAGCACAATGCAAGAGCTAGGGCATACATCCCATTACTCCAAGCATGGAGTAAAATCAAATGATCAATCCAACATAACCCACTAAAGGAAATGCGACCTCCTTTTATAGAGTTAAGGGGTGCAACATTCAAAAAGACCGACCTTTCCCTTTTGGAGGGAAAACATAAACTCTCATTATAATAAATTCTCTAATAAACTAAGACTATGTGCACTTTATTATTTTTAATTAAATAATAAAAGCAACTATCCTATGTGCACATTTAAACTAACTTAGAGAGCCCTCCTTGTAGCGCAAGGCATGCCAAGGGGTTACAAAATAGACAACAAACATCTTAGGACCATCTTCAAGCTCAATCCTCAAACCCATGAGAAGAGAGAATGGGTTGAGGGTCTTCAGGTCTTCAATTTCAACAATGTCTCAAGAAGGGGACATTACAATCCTCCCTTCCCAAGATTGCTTGCCCTCAAGCAATAGCAAGCTCATGTATCCAAGTGCAAAGATGTAGCACTCCCAAAGCCGGATCCCATGCCAATCAAGTGGTGAAGCATTTGCAATAACTTGTGATGCTTCTTTTCTTGAAAGTTAGGAGTGTCTTCAGCTGCAATTTCTTTTTCAAATCTACACATGAAGCAAACAAATTAGAAAAAATAAGGGCCTTCATTAGCCCTCCAATAGGCCTCCTGTGGATGGGGTTGTTCTCCCCTTCCTTGGTGTTCTCATATGACCATGCACAGCTGCAAACAAGTGTGACCAGCCACTCTTCATTATTGGGAGCAATGCTCCCAAGTCTCAACACCTCAAAACAATCCTCAAATGTGTTAGCAACTTGAAGACCCTTCTTCCACATATTTATCCTTGTTTGTGGGGCAGCTAGCAATGAAAAAATCAGACTGGAAATGAATATTACAACAGTGTTATATTGCATACTCATTATCATTAGGATCTTCAAAACATGTGCCAACATATATTCCATCATGATCCAACCAAAAACTGAATTTTCTTGCTTGGGGCAGCAAGATACCTCCTTCTTGTAGGACCCATATATGAAGCAAAGACAAGAATACCTTCTATCTTTGTGAGAAGCCCACCTCTAGGATCATATGTATGCATGCCAAACTGAAAATGAACACCTTTTGGGGCTGCCTTCTTGCTTATAACAACAAGCACATTGTGGGAAGAGCTGAAACATGTGATAGTAGTCCCATAATACATTGTCCTCCCTTTCCAAACTTCCTTCAAGGCTTTCAAAGAGATGAGAGTTAGCAACAATTAAAAAAGATAAGGAGATGATATCATTTCATCCAAATAAAACTTGTGATGCTCCTCAAACCCAATTCCTTTTACCTCCTTATTCCATGAAGCAATATGAGCATGATGACATCCCAAAGTTCCTCTACTTTTATGCTTACAAGGAAGGAGAAAACTGAAATATAATGCTTGCATTCATGAACACCATCATAGGAAACCAAGGAATGTACCAATGAATTTCCTTTATGAGAGGGAGCAAAACATATGGAGCCATACCTTCATGCCTTCTAATGATGGATTTCTCATATGGACCAGCCAACTTATTGTTATGGTTTCCTTCATTGGGAAGAGTGTTAATCACTCTTTCTTCTTTGCCATCATGTTCCTTATGCACCCAAGTGTTAAGAGCAAAAATACCAACAAGAGTGTGACCAATATACCTCATGTTGCCAATCATATCCATCTTTCTATCATGCCCATAACCATACCCATCAAAGCTCAACATGGAAGGAGAAATTAAATGTGAAACAACATACCTTGGGCTGCTCCCAACTTCTCCAAAACTCAGAATTTCTGAGTTTGGTGCAACACTCTTTTCTTCATCATTTGCTTCACCCAAAAGCCCTTTTTCTTCCTTACAAGTGTTCATGCTTGGTGGGTAATGACTTGGAGCCTTTATGAGACTCATGCTTTCTTCTTGTCCTTCAAATGACTCACGGTGGGGTTGCACAATTTCCTCAAATCTGATTTTTCCTTCATATGCCCCTTGCCATCATTTCCCTTTCATCATGCATGTGCTTGTTACCAATGTCCTTTTCATGCTCTTCAAAAAAACTGATTTCTCCTTGCAACCACTCAACTCCATGCAATCATTAGATGTCAACAATTCATCATCAAAAACAAAAGAGCTCATACCTTGGATACATGTCTTCACTTTGCTTGAACATTGATCCACAACTCTTTTGCTAAGGTGTGAGCAATACATTGCTTTTCTTGTCCCAAACCTTCCACAAGTATGGATAGCAATGGTTGTGGAGGATCCTCATATTCATTCAACATTAGGGACATTATAGTTTGCATTGCCACCATTATATTTTGTGAATGATCCTCATGTAGGACAACAAAGAAAACTTCAAACATGTGGAAAATGAGATCATCACAATCAAGATCTAACATTGGAATGCAAGATCTTACCTTAGCCATGTTTTCCAAGATCTTAACCCTCTTATCAAAGTGAGGGTTTGTGGTGTCCCAAAGCTTTTGAAAGCTTCCTATCATGAGCTCATAGATCTCCTCCATGGTAGTGTCATCATATGGCAAGCTTGGGGCTGTTATCCTTGTGACCTCGCTAATGCAAGTGATGACCAAGAGCCTCACATCCACCTCATCATGCCTCAATAGATCGGATCTAGCCAAATGGGTCACCAAAGGGTCCATTGCACAGACATAGAGCCATAATCTGATTGCTCTATCAAAGATAAACAACTTACTTGCTTCTTCAAGAGTGTTGAGCAACACACTCTTCTCATGAGGAGTAAATTCGAGCCATCTCCCAAGCCTATAGAGCTTGGCCTTCATATCTCCATCACTTGCTAATCTCCATGATCCAAAAAACTCGCAAAAACAACACCCACAAGAGTAGAGGAAAGTTGCTCTGATACCACTGTAATGTCCCCTCTTAGGACAAGTTAGAAAATGGAGAAATACTTGTCAAAGATCAAGCAAAGAATGGATAAACCCTTTTGCATCAACCTAAAATATCCCAATGTCAGCTATTTCAACCCCAAAATGGGGTTGGAACTAGCCAAGGTGGTGGGATAGATTGGAAGAAAACAATTGAAATTCAACACATTCAAAACTGAAATTTTAACAACTGGAAAATAATTAATGATCACACCCAACTGCTGCAATCTTCCAAAATTATTTCCCGCTTAACCATCCAAGCAAAAACCTTCAAACTTTGGATTTTGGGTCACAAAAATATGAAAAATAATATTCTAAAATCAGATTTCATTTCAACCAAACACTTAAACCTAATTTTGCTTTAAAATTAGGTCGCCCAACACATTTAGGGCATCAAATCAACTCCAAAAATTATGAAATTACTTTCTCCTTATTCCTCCTAATTTCTACAACCAAATCCAATATTAAACTGACCCCAAATTGCAGATCTGAAATAAATATTAATTAATAACAATCGATAACTTGCATAATCAAACCCTAAACTGAAATATTCTACAATTCATAACTCATTCAATACTCCATATTTTTGCATGAAATAAAGTGCATAATAAACTAGAAATTAAGAGCTTTTTAATGCACTATAGATCTGAATTTTCTGAAACTAAAACACTTCAAAAACCCCAAAATAGCCAAAAACAAGTCGCTAGGGTTAGAATAAATTATATAAATTATTTCCAGCTCTTTCTAACCTTCCAAAACACTCAAAATATCAGCCCTTGCTCTGAAATAAAAGCTAATACAAATCAGATTGCAGATCTAGCTTATTCACCCCCAAAACATGCCAAAATATTACCCAATGCAAGTTGTCATAGCTAAAATAAATGCAGCAGTGAACAACAATAATAAAAACACCTCAAACCCTTCCAATATCACTTAAAAATGAGCTACAACATGCAAATTTAACCTTAATAATATTTCAACATATAAGCCAAGTCGCCAATCTTAGAATGGATAAACCATGCAAAAACACACTCAACACAAGAGAGCACAATGAAGAGAACAATGGAGTCTTCAATATCTTCAACAATGGATCCAAATGAAGCTTACAATGAGAGAGCACAATGCAAGAGCTAGGGCATACATCCCATTACTCCAAGCATGGAGTAAAATCAAATGATCAATCCAACATAACCCACTAAAGGAAATGCGACCTCCTTTTATAGAATAAGGGGTGCAACATCCAATGACCGACCTTTTCCTTTTGGAGGGAAAACATAAACTCTCATTATAAAAATATTTAATAATTAAGACTATGTGCACTTTATTATTTTTGATTATTAAATAATAAAAACAACTATCCTATGTTAGACAAAAACATCTTAGGACCATCTTTGAGCTTCCTCAAACCCATGAGAAGAGGGTTGAGGGTCTTCGTGTCTTCAATTTCAACAATGTCGCAAGAAGGACATTACAGAGTGCCATTGATCTATTCTCAAAGTTATCCTCGATCGGATCGAGCTCATCAAATCATTCAATGATCCTTAGCTATAAAAATCGGTTCAAGAACCATGTGTGCCTCCCCCTAATCAGTATCGATGTTGATAAGGGATTCTCATATACATAGATCTCATTATTGAAATGAATGAGAGTGTTTCCGCATGAATACAAAGGCTTTCTGCTTTGATAGTGACCAGCCGATTAGGAAATATCTTGTGGTGATGGGTAGGCATCATCGGTGGTCTGCACAAGGTGCCAACTTTAGCGTGCAAGTCTAGTGTTCTACGGCTTGAAGTGTTTCATGGTATGAGGTATTGCGAGGCTTGGGAGTCAGTGTGGTTAAGCATGGTGATGTGTGGTTAATTCTAGCTTTGCATGGCTAACAAAGAAGTTTACGCGGCCTTGAGGTTTTACACGACTAGGATAGGCTCGTGGCTTCGCAAGAAATGCTTAAGGCATCGAGTTTATGCGCAATATCACGCAAGTCTTTATTGACCAATTGTAATTTGTTTTGGGTGAGACCCAAGATTGCTTGTCAATCTAGATGTTCTTGCATCAAACACCCTAGGTAAGAAAAAACTTGAGCCCATGCTCAAGTGGGTTTCTGAAGGTCTGCAATGGAATGACCAAGTCTAGCAATCTCTGCTTTAGTAAGCAAAGACACATTTTCGACTCCTTTATCTCTCTATTTCATCAAGTTTTCCTTATGCTCCTTTCAAAGATGTTGTCTTTACTATGTGGTCATCCAAAATGCATTCAATTTTGGTGTACCTTTACTTTGTAGTTGGAACCTCCAATCTACTTCTCGCACGGTTCTATTCTTCACTTGTTTGCCCCTCAAAATATAGGTGTAGATCCATTACATTAAAGATAGGAGAGATGTCTATCCCTTTCGACAACTCTATCGCATACGCATTCTTCGCAAATTTCCGAAAATTTCCTCATGACTCTGCATGGTCCAATCTTCATCCACCTAAGTATGTGATATATTCTTTATGGGAACTTTTCCTAGTGCAAGTATGCAAGAACTAAATCTCCGATATTAAACTCCAAACATCTGTCTTAAATCCGTGCCCTCTTTATATTCCACATTGCTTTGCCCCAATTGCTTGAGCACTTGCTTGTGCATTTCCTTCATATACTGCACAAAGTCTTCAACTTCCACACTCTTCCTTCTTGCAATCACTTCTTGCAAGTCCACAACTCCTAGTGGACTTGTACCATGCACAATTTGGAAAGGTGATTTTCTAGAGCTTCGCTGATAAAGGTATTCTATGCTAACTTTGCCTACACAAGAACCGAATCCCACGTTCCTTCCTTCTCCCCTATAAGACATCTCAGCAAATTGCCAAGGCTCTTGTTGACAACTTATGTTTGGCCATTTGTCTATAGCTAATGTGAATAACTAAAATGCAACTCCGCTTTGAACTTCTTCCACAACGTTTGCCGAAAGTGGCCCGCAAATTTGGTATCTCTGTCATATACTATAGTGCATGGCAATCCATGCAGCCTCATAACTTCCCTAAAAAACAAGTTACCGATATGCGTAACATCATTGGTTTTCTTACAAGGAATGAAGTGAACTATTTTCGAGAATCTATCCACAACAACAAAGATAAAATCACGACCCTTTTGCATTCTAAGTGATCCCTAAATAAAATCTATACTTAGATGGTCCCATGGTATCTCATGTACTGGTAATGGTTGATATAACCCTATGTTTTGACTCTTCCTTTTCACCAACTCGACATATTTTTCATTTTTGTGCATAATCGCACACATTTGTAGCCATCCATCCGCAGCGAAATATATCTTTCTCCCAACTGTGCCAAGGTCTTATCTATCTCAAAGTCACTTGACATTCCTTTCGCAACATCTCTTGATCAAATTTGTTCATCGACCCATGTGGTATGTACAACTATGTGCCTCTAAAGAACAATCCTTCATGTAAAAATAATTTAACCATAAGATGCAAATCGACACTTTTTGGTTTTGTGTATGCCCTCTATGATTCCACAAAATCTTCGTTTTTTGCATTGAGCTCCTTCATTGCTTAAAACCCTACTACCTCTTGCATCTCACTACTAAGACATTTCTACTTAGCACATCTGCAACCCTATTTGATTTCCCACTTCTGTGCTTCAAGAAAACGAGTAACTCTGCAATAATTCAACCCATTTCACGTGTCTTTGGTTTAGCTTCACTTGGCCATTGTTGAATTGCAATGTTTGGTGGTCCGTATACAAAAAAACTCCTTGGGTAACAAATAGTGTCTCCACTTCTTCAGAGCTTGCACTATGGTGTAAAACTCTTGATCATAAACTAAATATCTTCTTCTTGTGTCATTTGATTTCTCACTAAAATATGCAATGGATCTCCCTTCCCGACTCATCACAACTCCAATGTATATTTCATTTACATCAAAATCAACTGAAATACCTAATTGAAATCAGTAAGGCCAACACTTGGCTACTTGGTGACCTTCTTCTTCAACTTTTAGAATGCATACTCTGCATCCACAGTCCACATAAACTTCCTTTTGTCCTTCTCACATCACCTCTCGTGATCGGATCACAAATCTCACCGAATCCTCTAATGAACTTCTTATAGAAGCTCGCAAGTCCATGGAAGCTTCGGGCCTTTGTGACATTCTTGAGTGATGGCCAATCCACAATAGCTCATACCTTCTTAGGATCCATCTTCAACCCTTTTTGAGATATCACAAATTACAAGCATACCAACTCTCTTTTCATAAAATTGCATTACTTCAAGTTCACCAACAACTTCTCTTCCTACAAATGCATCCCGACACTTTTCGCAAATGGACCAAGTGCACTTCCTCCGTCTTTTGCTGAAAATCAAAATGTCATCCAAATAGACAATGACAAACTTACCTAGAAAAGGTCTCAACACTTCATTTATCAATTTCACAAACATACTTTATGTGTTAGTTAACCCAATTGGCATGACCAACCACTCACATTATCCATCTTGTGTTTTGAAAGTAGTCGTCTTCATCTCCTTCTTTGATTCCGTACAATGTTACCCACTCTTCAGATCAATCTTTGTGAAGTACTTTGCTCCACTCAAACAATCCATCAAATCATCCACGCATGGCAATGGAAATACTATACTGATAGTAATCTTATTAATGGCTTTGGAATCGATGCACATTCTCCTCTCTCCTTTCTTTGGTGCCGATAGTGTGGGTATTGTGCACGGACTCATTTATTCTCTTTGATCAACCCCTTCTCAAGCAACTTTTGCACTTGCTTTCTCATCTCCTCATTCTCCATAGGTGTTAACCTATATGTAGCCTTGTTTGGTAAACTAGCCCCTAGTATCAACTCCATCCAATGACTCGATATGAGTGATGGTAAACCATCCATCCTTCGTGATAAACCATTTGGTATTTACCTAAGATCTCCTTCACCCTTTGGGGATCTCCTCTATTTTGCAGACCTTACCTTCCCTTGTTTTTTGTGTGAAAATGCAACATTTATGAATTCCTTTCCGAAATCAACGTTTGCGAACTCCTCTCCACTTCTACACTTGATTCCTTCTAGGGCTTTAGAGTGTACTTTTTTTTTCATCTTTTACAACGTGTAGGTATTTCGCGTGCACCATCATGAACCACCTATTTTTCATACTGCCAAGGTCTCCCTAACAACACATGACATATGGCCATGGGCATTACATCACACAAGACTTCATCTTCATATGCTCCATCTTGATAGGTAATTTTCTTTACTCATTCATAAGCAAATGATGCCCCTTCAACAACCATGACACCTTATATAGGTTCGGGTGCGCAACTCCTTCAAACCAAGCTTCTCAACCATCTCATTAGAAACAAGATTATCAGTGCTACCACTATCAATAATGACTTTACAACACTTACCTCTAGATTTGCAAATGGTTATGCAAAATTCTTCCTCTACACGAGCACATTCTCTTCCTTCGTGGGGTTTCAACAATAATCTCTTCATCATGAGCACTTCTCCACGTTTTGGTTCTTTTGGGCTATTGTTAGATGCATGGCTTTTGCGTCCCACATGCTGATCAACATGATTGCTAGCATCATTCTTCCTTCCACCACTGTTTTGCACGACTTGTGGACACTTGAATGCACAATGCCTAGTCTCCCCACAACGAAAACAGTTCCGTTAAATTCCCTTCCTCTTCTCGTGTTCTCTTCTTCTGGATGAAGATCTACCTCCACCTCTTTGTACGTGACTTTGTTCATGTGAGTTTCTCATTTCTCCTCATGTGCATGATTTTGTGTATCACTGCACAAACTTCCACCCGTGCATGGGGAACTTTCCTTTTCCCTCTGGGTTTCTTTTGTTGTCTTTGGGACAACTTCTCCTCCTTCTTCAGCACAAACTGAAGGCCTCATCCATAGATCTTAGTCTAACCATGCCAAGTTCATCTTGAATGGAAATGCGTAATCCATTAACATACCTTGAAATCTTCTCTACATCGTCCTCTACTTGCCCGACTCTGATGTTGAGCCGATAGATCTCTTTGGTGTACTTCACATTTAGTTTCTTCTTATGCAGATTCTGCAATTACTTGAACAAATGGGATTGGTAATCCATAGGCATGAACTTAGCCTTCAACTTTGTCACCATTCGATCCCACTTCTTGATCTTATCTTTGCCTCTTTGAACTTTGTCGGTCTGCACATGATCCCACCATAAGGATGCATGTCTTTCAACTTGGTACTCACAAATTTCACCTTCCTATTGTCTTCCACACCTTCGTTTTCCAAATGCTTCTCCATTTTTGCAAGCCAGTCGATAAGATCTTTTGGATCCACATTCCTAGAATTACATGAGACTTCTATTCGTGGTTTGCTTCCAATCCTTGTAATTGTGGGCACCATTCTCTGCTTTAGCCTCTTGATCTCGTAGGTGCTCTTCACCTCATTCTCATCATCACTTGCATCAATTTCCATTGCCTCCAAACGGGATTTCATTCCTCTGATTACATCAGACAAGTCCGCAAGTCTCGCACTTCGTTTGCTCTAGCAAAAACTTTGCCCCCATGCCATTTTTTTCATCAACCTACCCAACAACTCAAAATGTGGGAAGATGTTTGCAACTACTTTCTACCCACACCCCTAGTATGGAAAGTAGCAAATCTCAAGATCACTCACACAAACCAGATTGATGTCTATACCAATCTCTTCAGCAGGACTTCAAAATCCTTGCTCTAAAACCAGAAATCATTACAATCGCGGTAAGGGTTCCCAATGAAGGGATGCCTTACACTATGCAGCCATATGTCAAAGTTAGATCTCACCTAAGCAAAATATCTGGTACAACTCTAAAAAAGAAACAATAAAAGTTTCTTTTATCAATGCACAGAAAGATTAGACACTCAGGAGAAATGACATTAATCCCTAATTGCTATGACAAGACTCTGCAAGAATTCTTCTAAGAATTCCAATTCTAGACCTATCCTAAGCTTGCAGACTCTGCAAACCTTCTGCAGAACCAAAACTTGGTTTAACCTAGCAATCTTACACTAGACACCTTCTCAAACTGAAGGATAAGTTGTTTTGATGCTCATAGCTCCCTTCATTCATATATTTTCATAGAAGCTTTTGGTGGGAGAACGAGACACCTCTTGCAAGTAAAGATACCTTGCAGAATATTCCTCAAATCACCTCAAATCGCTGTTGATATGTTTTTAGAAGTTCTCCTCCATTGGATTGAGCTCAATCAGATCATTTGGTTGGTCCCTGGCTGTAATGGATGGATCAAGAACCAAGTGTGCCTCCACCTAACTTTATCGATGTTGATAGGAGATTCTGTGAGACACAAATCTCATAATTGAAACCAATGGGGTGTTTTTGCATGCATAAAAAGGCTCCAGGGCTTTGATAGTGACTGGCATCCTAGGTAGTATCTTGCAGTGATGGATAGGCATCGGTGGCCTATACAAGGTGTGGACAACTTCAATGCACAAGTCTAGTGTTCCATGGCTTGAATTGTTGCACAATATAGGGTATTGCGCAACTTGGGAGTTATGTGCAGCTAAACATAGTGATGTGTGGTTGAGTCTAGCTTTGTGCAGAAAAGGGAAAGCTTGCGTGACATGAGTAATGTTTCATGGCTTCAGTGTTTTGCGCAGCCTTGAGGTTTTGCATGGATAGGATACACTCGTGGCTTTTGCGAGAAATGCTTAAGGCATTGAATTTCTGTGTGGCATGCTTAGGAGTGGTGTGGCATTGTGCAAGTCTTTATTTACTAAAAATAGTTTTAGGTGACTTAGGATTGCTTGTGAACCTGGATGCTGCTGCATTAGTAAGCTTGGATAGGACTGATCGCAGCTTGTATAACTTTAGGCCAAATAAACTATTACAGCTAGAGTGTTAAATTTACATAATAGCATATTTTCAAAGCTTGAGAAAAAATAACACTGACTATTCAGAAAATTGGTTGCTCAATACAATTTATTGCTTGCTCAATAAAATATAAGAATTTAAACATAAATGTGACATGCGATGTTTTTAAAGCTACCAAGCATGCTTGTTCTAATTTGAATTCTATATTTACATGCATCATCAATGATACAAGTTCTGAACCTATAGTCAATGGTACAATGACTCATACAAGTTATGATTGGAATTTCAAACACAATCAATAATGACTCACAGAAGTGGAAACAACTCAGAATTTTTCAGGCATCCACTATGACTCCTTCGGATTTGAGGACCCTTAACTATAATACTGGTCCAAAATTTAAAATGCTAGTACATGTTTACATGATAGGATATTAAGAAGTATATAAATAACATGCAGAAGACAAACACTCTAGGGCATTACTTCTAATTTAGATTTTTAAATCATCTCTTCTTGAAAAGAAAAGATTTGAACACCATCAAATGCGACATTCTTTTTTAATTTAAAAACGACCGCCTGCAATATTTGTCAAGATATCATATTGCTATATGGTGCATGCCACATAAAATACTCGTACCTTCATTTACAAAACGGGATGGAGATTCTAACAATTGTTTTGAAGAAACATAAAGGGAATGGGTTGTGCTTGTTTAACTAATGTTTATGTTGACTCTAATTTAATCCCAAAAGTAATCAAAATGTTCAGAGACCTGAGCTACCAAGATTTCTCTACAAACTACTGTGAAGGTATAATAGGATTTCTTGTAATTTTGAGCTTACATTTATCTTGAATTAATTCATAAGTCATTACCACTGCACTTTTTTTTGTCAGTTCGTTGAACGCAACATTTTGATAATAGGAAACCTAACTTGTCGAATATTGAAAAGGTCTATACATTGAGTTTTTCTTTAGTGAGGAGACTTTTGGAATGCATGCCAAGAAATTCTATTTTAAATATCTAGGTTCTTTTCTCATACACCTGTTAAACTGAATGTAATAAATCATTTAAATGTTTCTGCAGACCAATTTTTAAAACATTTAGCCTAGCTCGATAAATTTTGTTAGAATTAAAGCTAATGATTAAATTTGCAGCTACATTCTTCCTTGTAAAATATGCCTTTATAGGTCATGTTATTTTTATAAGAAATGCCTAGCTACACTCTTAGAAAGATATGTACCAAGCTTGGGATTGACACTAGAGCGTGGCAAGATATGTATGTTCTCTCCGTTGCATCTCCTATGTATTATAGTTTATAATTTTTTATTTTTTTCAAAGATCTTCACCTACATAACGTGTTAAAATTGATTGTAAATGCAAGCTCAGTTCTCCTCTTAGAGGAAATTATAATACACTGAACAACAGATGCACATATCTCTTCATCAGGACCCCAAATTTACAAAGTTGTTTAATGTGAAGGAAAATATACTCCCCAATATGACTGGCTTCGGAAAGAGCTTCCAAAGGTTAACAGAAAAGAAACCCCATGGTTGATTGTGCTCATGCACGGTCCATGGTACAGTAGCAACTCCAAACACTACATGGAAGGGGAGACTATGCGAGTCCAATTTGAATCGTGGTTTACACAATACAATGTTGACATCGCTTTCGCAGGTCATGTTCATGCCTATGAAAGATCGGTAAGTTTCAACTTTCAACTGTAATAAGTTTTCTGAATGATCTTCACTTCAAAAGTTATACTCACCCATATATATCACCTTTTTAATAGATTGCATGCTTTGTTCCCAGTCGTTTTCTGTTTTTCTACATTTTTAAATCTAAGCTAGGTTGTTCATCGCAAATATTGTTGAGTAAAGAGATACAAGTACCATGATTGTCATACAGCTGTTTGTAATGTTTTAAAATGTCAATTCATAAAGTAATTGCAACAGCTATCACTAAACCAAAAGGGACTTGCTTCATGTCAATTTGGAAAGAAATGTTTGTTGCAATCATTAAGTAGTTTGAGTCATGGCACTGATGTTTGTGCTTGCAGAAGCGGGTATCAAATGTCGCTTATAACATTACGAACAGGGAATGTACACCTGTGTTTGATTCATCTTCCCAGTATACATCACTATCGGCGATGGAGGAAATGTAGAAGGCCTTGCAGCAAAGTAAGTTACAAATATAGAAGCTTAACTATTGTTTCCTGTAACACATAAAATTTCTTTTGTACTGCTATGAGTTCTTGATTGCTTCAGAGTTCTTCTTTGGCTGTCAGAATCCTTGTTTGCTTTAATCAGCAGTTTAAAATCAGACATGGTTTGCATGCGAATTGACTGCAGGTTTACAGAACCACAACCCGAATACTCAACATACAGGGAAGCGAGTTTTGGCCATGCAGTCCTTGAACTTAAAAATCGGACACATGCTTACTACCACTGGCATCGTAATCAAGATGGAGAAGCTGTTGTGAGTGACTCTCAATGGTTCTACAATAGGTATTGGTATCCTCACAGCGAACCTACATCTCATTTGAGGAGATTCTCTCAGAATTATAAGCAGGAGAGTAGTAATCTTGCAACATACTCAAAAACTGCAAGGCCTTTGTTGCTTTGATTACCTATTTGTCTGATGCTACTTTGAACAGTTGATCTGATGAAGGTGCATGGCTATAACAAGTTCTTTTTAGTAAATTGTAATTCGGGAGGTATTCATGTACTTCTGAGAAATAAATATGCTACCATATAGACAGGTCCTGTTGATAAACTAAGAAATTTTGATTTTAATCTCGTAATATTGTTTTGTAGAAATATTATAGAGAAACATTCATGGTAAAATCTTTGGTCATATCAAACTAGCTAATCTACCCAAAGAAAAAGAAAAGATAGCTTGTTCAGTATATATGGCTATCTAATTGCATTGGATGACATTATAATTTGTTTGTATTGCACTGTGAAAAATTTCTTGCAGTGCCATGTCTTTTTTCTAATGGTGCTACGTAGCTTTTAATCAAACGTGGTTTCTATTGTCTTTAAGCTAACATTGGCTGTATCTTGATATCCACGACAAAAATATTTGACGACTAATATTAGCCTCTACTAAAACGTCGATATTTGAGAACTCATTTTCCTAACAAAACACAACCTATGGTCTACCAATAGATTATGTGGATTGTGAAATCTAATAGTTTCTGTTTTAAGAAACACGAACCTTAGATAATATTCATTGACACAATGTTCAACTATCCGAGTTCTTGATATAGCTTTTTTCATCAGTGTGAATTATCAATATTTTGTATATGCATGGAAAGTGTTGTAGTCCAATTGTTGCGGATGATGGTAAAGTGTTTTGTCATGCCATCCAACAAGGTATCAAATCCAGGAAATACCAAAAAGGGATGAGGTTGGGTTAAGATTCCAGGCAAATTTTGGCAAAATGGATACCCCTCAATCCTTGGTATTAAGCTGAAGAAGGTCAATTATTTATGCACCCAATACCAATGTCTACTAAATAACTCCGAAAGACAGGTGTTTATCCTCGATTATTTGTGCACCCAATACCAACGGATACTAAATAACTCCGAAGGATATGAATGTTTTACCTTCAATTGTTTTTTTATGCTTTGGTAGTTTTCTCCACCGTGATATACTGTGGATCTTGAGGGAGATTACAACCACAGAGGTATTCAAATTTATTTGGTTGTTACTTAGCTGTTAGGCATGATGGTTCTTAAACAGAAGTAAAATTGTACCTGCAATTGTCTTGTCCAATTATGGCCATATGAAAGTTATAAGATTAGAATTTAATGGTCAGTAATTAATTCCATCTATTGATATTATGATCTCATGCAAATCATTTTTGATTACGAATTACTAGTATTTGCATCCCTTTTTAAAAGCTTTTATTTTCTATGAAAGCTTGATGGGAATTTGGTATTGCCAACATTTTCGTATTGTATTATTTGTATTTGTTGACTTTTCTAGATTTTTCACTCGTTGTTCTTCTGCCTGCTGCTTGTTTTGAAGGAAAGCATGATAGAAGATCCAATTTTCCAATGTTCAAAGATTATCACAATGACTATTGATTTGAAGGGGCTAAGGTGCTTAAACAAAATCCTTGTGCAACCATTTACACAATAGCATAGTCGTTTTCTTCTCTAATTAAACATGGCAGAAGATCCAATTTTCCGAAGTTCAAAGGCTACTGCAATGTGTATTGATTTGAAGGGTGCTAAGGTGCTTAAATGAAATCTTTGTGCAACCATTTGCACAATAGCATAGCCGTTTTCTTCTCTAATTTAACATGGTAGAAGATCCAATTTTCCAAAGTTCAAAGGGTACCACAATGTATATTGATTTGAAGGGGGCTTAGGTGCTTAAACAAAATATTTGTGCAACCATTTACACAATAGCAAAGTCGTTCAAAGGGTTCCGCAATGTGTATTGATTTGAAGGGGGCTTTGGTGCTTAAACGAAATCTTAGTGCAACCATTTACACAATAGCAAAGTCGTCTTCTTCTCTAGTCAAAACATAAGTGGAAATTCAAAGGTAAGGCAAAGCTGAATGCAGAGAATAGTATAAGTCAAAATTTTGTCCAAAAATTGAAAGTGTTATGGATGGTTGACACAACGAATTTAGTGACAATATATAACAGCATGTGAAACTTTGGGCGGATCAATGGAAATGAAATGAAGCAAATCAAAATAAAATCTGAAATTGAAATAGTTTGTATTATGACCCAGTTGTAGAAAAATGGCAGTTTATGGATTAATATATCCAACAGTAATGTCTTTTACATGTTTAAATTTTCCAAAAATTCCATAGTATTCTGCGACAAGAAGGTTGCGGTGAGACAGTTTTTTCCCTACGCAAAAATGGTAATAATTTAAAATCAGTTACTTATAGAACATAATACTAGCTAGTAGCTGCTGGATTATGACTGTTTCTTGTTGGCTGAATGCTCTGGATTGGGTATCTGGTATGTTCACCATTCACTCAACCCTTCATGTTGGATGCCACAAATGTTGCTCTATGTGGATTCAAATTCTGGCTCTTCTTCCTCTGAAAGTTGGTTAACATTTTTCTAGCAGGCAAGTCTTCTGTAAACTGCTCCACTGGAATGTCCATGTCATCAGCAGAATGTCCACACCCATAGGGGAAGTATCTAATTGTTGAAGGTTGCTTACTCTGCATGATTTGTTCTATCTGGTGCATGACAGTCTTAAAGGATAATTTGTTTGGAGACGCAAGATGCTCGGGTATGGCTGGTAGGGGATCATTTGTGCATTAAGTGGAGGTTTTTTTCTTCATTGTTGAAGATGGAACCAACTTTGGCTAGTTCTGGGCATCTGCAATTGTTGAATCACTGAGTCAGAACTGGATTTTTCATGCATAACCATGAATATGCATCGAAAGAAAACCATTGCATTTCAATATTTATAATAGAAAAATAAAATATCTATGAACACAAGAAGCAAAGGTTTTTGTTGTGCAAGATATAAAAGCAAGAAGAAAAACATAAAATGGAACAACATACACTATCTAAGGCACTTTCTAATGCGAAAATGTATTCTATACCCAAAGATGGAATAGACAAGGAGGTTAAGCATGGAGAATTTAGGTGACCTTTTGACCCAAAGAGTGGCATGATTTGAAGAAAGAACCAAATACAATCACCCCTGAAAAAAGAAGAGAGAATATTTCGAGCAATTTTTTTTTCATTGTCAATAATATTAGCAAATGTTTCTACACCACTCTAGATGACACTTAACAATTGTTCAATGAAAATCTAATATCTAGGGAGCAAGCAATATACCTTTATACAAGTGAGCAAGGGACAAGAGCCACACCTACAAATATTTAAAAACATTGAAATCACATGAGAAAAAGCAATCTAATCAATTATTATTGAGAACCAAAACCATGCTCGATAATGGCCTATGATAAGTGAAAAGGCTCAAGTTTGAAATCAGTCTTTGTTTTGTATGCGCGAAAATACATACATTTCTTAAACAAAAGAAACTTGAACACATTAGTTATGGCATGCATACTAGGAGTTAGAGAACACTGAAAGCAAACTTGGACCTTGTAACTAAGCATAGGGCCTTGTTCTCATGAGCAATAGACTAGATTGCTGTTTTTCATCTGGTATTAGGCCAATCATTGTCACAACGTCTAAACTAACTCCTTACATATTTGGGAGCAATTGGACTAATCAGAAATAGTCAATAACCCATACATCCCGGCCTAAACACATGCTCAAGGAAATACAGTGAAGGCTTTATGAATGCAAAATATGTATTTGAATTCATTGTTGTTGATTACAGCAATTTATGAAAGTACATTCTTCCCTTTATTGAACGCTTGTGTTTTTAGTAAGAAAGATAATGTTATCATTTCAAATTCTGCCAGCTCCTAACAATTTCAACAAAATTTCCTATTTCATTTGAAATCAATCACTCAATTTTGTTTCAGTGCCTAATACTCAGAACCCCAATTTTTAACCATTGAACACTGAATTTTCAATAAGAAATCTTGATCATATTGTACAACCAAAAACGGTACAATGTCACAATTATGAGTTCTAGATTACCACTGCCAGGCGGGCCTTGGGCATATACATCCAAGTCTCACCTTTGACAACAAAAAAACTCAAATTTAATCATTGTAAGATAAGACTCGGATCTGCAATTAAAGAAATTATAAAATTAAAATTTCCCTAAAATTTCACAATACACAATTTCCCACAATAAGACATGCAAACAATCATAACAACTTTCATGTGCTTTTTAATAATAACACATCCACTAAACCATGTCACACATTTAAAAACTCAGAGAATATCATGTGTTTTCTAATAGTAGCACATACATATAACCATGTCACACAAACATTACTTAACATCTTTTTATTACTTAAAGCTCTATAGTAAATTACCATTCACACATATACCCAAGCGAGAGGTAAGAAAATTCATAAAACATGAAGCATATATTCCAAGGTGAGAACTATGAGTTCCAGGCACCGGTATTCCTAGCATACAATGAATGCAAATATGGTGGAATCATGTAGCCAACCTTTTAATAAAATGTGATAATATATAAACAAGAAATCAGGGTTAGTGGCCCAAGATGATAAAAAGATACACATTCTTTAGTTAATATGTCTGCATCATATCATTAGTATAGTAAATGACTTTTATCCTTTTATCGTAATGCACTTATAAAAACTCTTACTACTTTTATCCTACATTCAAAAATTAATAAACTCGTAGAATATCACATGCTTTGTAATAATAGAACATCCACATAACCCTACCACACAAAGACCACATCTTCGCATCTTTTCGTCACTAAAAGCTCTCCAATAAACAACTATCCAAACTTTTTCCCAATTGAGAGTGGTAAGAAAATTCAAGAAGCCTATCCTCAAGAGTGTCCCAAGAATGTATCTTTCACAAAATCATGCAACAACAACCAAATAAAATTGAGGCAATTTTTTCACAAACAAAATTGAGTCATCACAAATAGTCAATATAAATTGCCATACATTATGAGCTTATACACATGTCCAGGAAAGTAACGAACAAAAAAAAATGTTGAAGACACCATTTCAATCCTACAACACCATTTTTTGAAAAACGTTGGCAAAAGTTGACAAAGCAATGAGCCGATTCTCCATATCTTTTTAATACTAACATAAGGGGCTTGTTCCATTTTAGAACATCTTTCCATCATGGAAGGAGAGAATCAAAGGTTGCTCAAGCTATGAATTATGGAAACTACAGTAAATGTCAAACCCTATCTTTCTGTTTTTCCAATATCTATAGATGCTTTATCCAATGTCGACTCGTTATTTATGGATAGTAAAAGCCCAAGCCATTTTCAAGGGTAGCCGCCTATATGTTCCATGGGTGATGGGAATAATTGGAATATGAGAGCAAAGTGTTGGAGATCCCAAGGAGGCCCTTTGTAGTCTAGAAAATCAACCACTACAAATGACGGATCAAAAAGTCTCAAACCTAGTGCGTAGACTATGGCTATAACATGACCAAGGGCACCATTGCCAAGGCGTGCCAAAACCCATAGATTTGAAGTCAACATACCTTTTTGGCCACAACAGAACAACACTTTGGCTACTAGTTGTTCATCGTATGTGTCAACTGGCTTATTTCTTTGTATGTTTAGCATGTCACCTTACAATTGACAAACTCAAAATTTTTAACATGTTTGTTGTGCAATAAAACCATTTCAATTGTCACAAACAAATGTACAATATATTGGAAGGCCAACTTCCTTAGAGTTGGTAGATATGAATCTATGCATGAGATGAGTAGTCTCCAATCCTCAAGATTAGGTTCCACATTTAAGAGGTTAAGCAAGACTCTACAAAAAGTAGCTTGAATTGGGTCTTCACCTTGTTGCTAAAAAAATGATGTCCAAAATCACAACCTTGGAGAAGGTTTTCCAAAGGTACGATTTGTAATACTTACCTATGTATAGGGGGTGTCCATGATAGGTGGGAGCTAGCCAAGGTCACCAATTAGAATAATGGACCGTGCACCAAAAGGTGATTTCCTACATAATGTAAGAATGCCTTGTGCAAGTGCTTGTCAATTTTAGATATTAATTTTGGGCCAATGAAGTTCATTTCGGATGCAGGAGCATCAACTCCATCTCTGTAAATAGATCAAGATGACATCAATTTTGGCTTGCAGGTGTGGTTATAGGTCTTAGGGGTGGTCAATTCAAGTTATTTTGAGGTGTTAGTCAGTGTCTAGGTCCTTCAAAATTCAAATGGAGCTTTTCCCTCCATTTTTGCAAAATTTGAATATTTAGCCATTTTTGACTTAGTTTGAGAATTGTAAGGTGTTCTTGGAACTTGGAAATCATGTGTAAGGGTAGAATGAAGTAAGTGTGGGGTGTTTAGGACCTTCTAGGTCACTTAGGAGGAATTATTCTTACCAAACTTAGACCTATCAAGTAAAGGTAACCCTTTTTGAGTAAGAATTTCCTTATGAGACTATTTTGTAACTAACCCAATGAGAAGAACCTCAAGAAAGACAGAAAAAATGACTATAAAGTGTTGGATGTAATTGTATTTCATTATTCTACCTGGGTTGAATAAGAATGTGATGTTTCAAGAAAGAATTAGAAGAGGAAAACTCGGTTTGTGATATATTCTTGCATGATTCTACATTTTTAGTGTGCATGTAAGATATTCTTACCCACAGAGTTAAATGAAAGGTGTTCTTAAGTTTGGATGTGAATAATTGAATTCTCGTAAACTGGTTTTGTTATATTTCTTGTGTTTTAAGTACTGGGTGATGGTTCGAACAACCGTGCAATGGCTCAATGAGTATGGTATATGATTTGTGCTTAAGCATGTCTTTAATTCTTTGAAGAGATCCGATAAAGGATTTATGCTTTGAAATGTGCGTAAGTGTAGTGGTGTGCTCTAAGGAAGTCCGAGAAGCTTCACACATCATTATCATTCTTTAAAAAGTTGAGTAATCATCAATAAGTTCACCGTGATTTCCTTTTAAGCAAACCGATCAAGGGGATATCTTGAGACCCACACAAATGAAAGTGTATACCCATTTGATCGGGTGAAGCCGCTTATTCGGTAAGTATAATATATATAAGAAGGAACTTGTACATTGTGCCTCTGTTATAACCTTGAGGATCACCCCGTCCTAAAAAGAGTTGTGACGATTAGTCTAAAAATGTGTTAAGGTTTTCTAAGTGTCAAGGGTTGAAGGTGCATGGTCTTACCATTTGGCATTGAAATGTGCTCTTACCATTTTCATAATTGAAGAGGAGATGGCGAGTTACTTAAGAGTGAGAGGTGTTGAAAATAGTCCCATGTTCAATACATGATTGAGACACTTAAAGGCTTGACCGAGATAGTGAAATGCTAAGTTGGATTGTGATTGATTTATGCGGGGTAAGTGTGTGTTGAGAAGGGTGTGTTGATGTATGGGTAGTTCTAAGAGATGAGAGTGGAACCCTATTTTGGTTTAAGACCTAAGTTCTTTGAACTTTGACCTCGAAATCAGGTTATCTTGTTTCTCTTGTGCATGCATAAAGAATGACAATGTGGAAACTCATAATGAAGGAGTACTTGATAAAAAAATTTCTTCCTAGTATTGGAATAGTCCTCCATAACCATTTTGAAGCCTTTAATTGAGCAACAATGAAAATGATAACTAGTTATGTCTTCTCGAGCACCTACATCCATCTCAACTAGGGTTTGATATCAGAGGACCTAAATCATCAAATTTTTGGTTGAAATTTGAGAGAAAACACTGTGACAAGGTGTATTTCAATATTTTGAAGGAAATTTGGTGATCCATAGGTAGAATTGTGAGTTATTTTTACCAATCTAGGACTGAGACAAGAATCATAGTTAGAGGCCTAATTTGTAGGTCACTTTTACAAAGCAAGTAATAGTTATACTTAGAGTTGATTCTTGATAATTTAAGGGAATCAAAATGGGTTAATGGGTATTCAAAACCCTATGTGATGCACCCAGAAACCACTACAGAGAAAAGATATGCATGACAAAATCCCTTATTAGACCTAGTTGAGGTATAGAGGCCAAAGTTACAAAAGTGGAGTGTAGGAGTTTAGTGCAAAGTTGGACTTAGATATTTTGGGGGCATGTCTAAGGAGTGTAAAGGAAACTAGGAGAAGAAAAAAACCAAGGTGGTTAATGCTAGAATCTCACATGCGGGGTTAGAGCAAGCCATTTGTCTCAAGGGCTTATCTTAAGGATAGAGTGACCTAGTAAGGTAAGATAGGTGAAATGAGACTCCTACAATCCATGTTGGGGTAATCTAACAATGCTTGAAGTTTCGATAGGGTATATGCTTTAGTGAAGTCAAAGAAATCGAAAGGGCAAGAACTTGTTGGTGTATGTGCTTAGGACTAGTGAACAATTTTACCTAGAAGAAAGAAGAGTGAGGTTTTGATTACTTTGAGCTCACTTGTTGAGTGGTTTAATAGTATATTTGTGACTAAGTTTACCTTAGAAGTCTAAGTATAGGCAAAGGTAAGGCCGATGAAGGAATTTTCATAGTATATTTGATCTAATATTGCAAAATATGCCATTTTAGCTTAAAGATTGATCCTTAAAACCAGATGAATGAAATACATAGTAGTTTCTAATTACATATATGTTTGATAGTTTGTTAATAGCTACATCATTTTTGGTATCGTGCTTGGATTTTGCTAAGATTGGGGTTGAAGTTGAATGAAATAGTGTTGGCATGTGGTACTACTAGGTGTTGTCATTGATGTAAAACCACATTAATGAAAAAGTGAATGTTGTATGATGGTCCTATGATGATGCATTCGATGTTAACATACTAGTTCATATGTGGTTGAGCCGATACAATGGGATTTAGTGAGGATAGCTTGCTCTAGTAAGCCTATACAGGTGTCTATGAGGTGTAGCTTGCCAGTGTGAGCTTCCTGGATTTTGGGAAGCATGTTGACATGATTTCTAGCATGTTTTGAGGGTGATTAAGCACTCACAATAGTGGTATGGTACAAGTACATGATGTATCACTTGGTTTTAAGAGCTCATTGGGAGTAGGTATGTTTTCTTGGAGGTGTTACATAAAGGTGCGGTTTGGAGCCATATGAGCTCATGGAAGATTGAATTAAAGTGTATCATGGAATATGAGGTATGTTTGGTTCATTTGTAGAGGTTTCTTGTTTAGTTATTGCAATATTTCAATTGACCTTAGCTTCTACAGTGAGGATCTAACATGCAAGCATAGGAAAGTCTTATTAAATGAAGAGTTTGAGCTATGGAATTCACATTATGATGATTGGAGATGTTAGAGGGATGATTCATCATGCTCTCAAAAACAATTAGGTGCCCATGATGTGTATTTTTCCAGATATGACTGATTTTGTGAGACATGGTGAAATTCAAGACCTTTTGGATTTCAGGGAAGATTTTATGGTGAGTTTATAAGGTTTCAAAACATAATGAGGTTAGTTGATCGTCATGTTTTTATGAACAAATGTTAAGAAGGTAAAGTGGTCTAAAACCCTAGTTAAACCCTAGCTAGGAGCAATTTGCAGAGAATGAAGTATACTGACCCAATTTTGATTGGTTCATAAAAATTGATGATTGGATGTTGTATAGGACTCCTCAGGATTTCCAAAAATGTATGGTTGAGGTCATGGTCATATGTGGGCCCCACCTAAAAATAATAGTTTCTGAAGAAGAAGATTTTTAGATAAAATGGACCAAAGGAGTTGCATGAAAAATTGATGGTGCATGATGATTGGGATTTTATCTTGATGTCCATGAAGGTTTTAGGACAAGATCATGCATGTACATGGTGTTTTGAGGTCCAAATATGTTGATTGGTCAAAGGGTAGTTTTGAGATCTCAAATAGCAGGTTCAGTAAAATGATCATAACTTGAGATATAGATAGAGTTTTGAGTTGATTCAACTTGCATTGGAAATTATATTCAGACATATTTCTAGTGATATATGGTTTGTCTCATGATGAGGTCATTTGACAGGGTTTCCATGGAATTGGGTGATGTTTTTATCACCAAAAATGTGAAGAGGGATGAATCTAGAATCCAATGAATCAATTTTGAGGTCTTGAATGTTTGTATAAATTATTTTATGAGCTAACCTTTAGAAACAAAGTTTGTAGAAGGTTGATTTGGTGAAAGAAAAAGTATATGTGGTTTGAATATATGGATGTTTCATGGCTTCTAATTTGGTTAGAAGTGTTCTACAGTTTTGTAATTTCCATTGCATGGTCACATGGCATGGTTTGGTTAAGTAGAAGTGATTTGGTGACCTTATGAAGTTTCCAGAGTGAAGGGTGCAGGAAACAACAATTTTGAGAAATACAAAGAGCATTGGGCCCATTAAATGAAATAATTTGATTGGTTGATATTAATTGCGACCATGTATGATGTTTAAATGTTAATTTAAACATGTGTGGTGATTTATGGGTCATGACTAAGGATGGTTTTGAAGTAAGGGAATTTTTATCTTTGTGCCCATGGGGTTTTGAGCCATTTTTGGCACATGAAATGATGGTTTAGGCTAGGCTGACCTACTTGGGTCACTTGTGGCTATTATTATTTGAATTTAGAATGTTTCTATGATGCATGGGTCGAGCCAAAGGAGGGAAAATGTTTGAGTTTTAATTTGAGCCTTGGAGAGGCTATAAAAGTGAAGTTATGGGCATATTGTTTCTAGCTTTTTGAAACCCCTTTTTATCTTCTTTTGAAGAAACATTTTTCTGAAAAGAAAAACCCTTTGGGCCTAGCCCAAAACACCTGGAATCCCATTCTAGGACAACAACTAGTTGAGTTTTCATGAGGAGAATTTGAACAAGTGCAAAGTTGGTGTTGTTTCTTTGAGAGCGAGTTAGAGAAGGAGGGCCTATTTGGATGCTACACCCTTAACCATATATCTTATATTGGATGTATATAGCCGACTTGTGGCTAGCATAACTTCTTATCATTATGTATCTCTTTCATATATGTTATATTATCATTAGTGGGTTGGCCTTGGTGTTGGCCATAAGCATAGGAATAATATATATAGAGGTTAGTAGGTAGTAGTTGATCGCGATTGAGCATTTGAGTCTTCTTATATGGTTTGGAGGTTGCCCCTAGAAGTGGAGAAGCTATTATAATTGCATATTGAGATCATTATTATGAAATATTGTGTTATTTGGTGTTCTATTGCTGCTCATAATCTGAATTATACTAGTAATTTCATTACAAGTGGTATCAAAGCTTGAACTCAGCCAACATTGTGTCAAACCCTAATTGTGAAGGTTCGTTCATATCTCAAAATCGGCAATGAATTTTTCTACAATTTTTTTGAGGTGTGGCAAAATAAGTCAAGTAAGCTTCCCTCCAAATTTTAAGAATTTTTGACTTGTTTTTCAAAAGTTATAGCAGTTTTATGTTTTTTCATAATTCGGCTACCTAGGGTGCAATTTGTGGAATTTTTCAAAGTTGTTTACATTGACAGAAAGAAAATTAAAAATTAGTTTGAGTTTGTTCTTTTATTTTTATAAAATTTGGCCGAATTCCTATTGAAATTCAAAACCCTAAATTTCGACCTTGATCCTTAAATCTTACCATTTGGGGCATCATGGTTGGGCCTTCGACAAGAGGCAAAAGAATCCCATCACTCCGGGTAAAACCCATGATAAGGATGAGATAATAATTGAGGAGTTAGAGTCAGAAGGGGTATCTATAGAGTCCTCATGGTTAGGGTTTACTTCAACTGACCATAAGGTCAGCTATCTTGAGTTAGAGTTACGAAACCTCGAAGGGTAGAGTGGCCAGAAAAGACGATGTAGAAAATATTGGACAACGATTGGAAGATTTCATTAACCAATTTAGTTACAATATCATGGGTCATAATATCCTTCCTAATCAGC
Organism: Taxus wallichiana var. yunnanensis; assembly: GCA_018340775.1. Classification (NCBI taxonomy): domain Eukaryota; kingdom Viridiplantae; phylum Streptophyta; class Pinopsida; order Cupressales; family Taxaceae; genus Taxus; species Taxus wallichiana. The sequence goes on from CM031242.1 coordinate 899,952,994, forward strand.
CACAAATCAATCATACTCATATTAACCAGGGTGGATCTTTAGGTCAAAGTAATAGACAAACTAGCCAAGGTGGATCTGCAAACATGACCAATCCAAATACAAACACTCTGCAAGCCCATAACATGATTCCAAAAGTGGAAATGCATAAGTTTGATGGAAAGGATCCACTCAATTGGATTAACCAGATGGATAATTTCTTTGATCTTCATTAGATTCCATCGGGACAAAAGGTTACCATGGCATCGTTGTATCTTGAACCTAACCAATTCATTTGGTATCGATGGTTATGTGCTCAAAGGAAAAAGAGTGGCCTCAATGTTACATGGAAAATATTCACCGAAGAGTTACAATTACACTATAGTTCTAGTGTGTCAGAGAATTATTTCAGCCAATTAGCAAAGCTCAAACAAATAGAACAATCAAAGATTACATCCATCAATTCCAAAACCTTTCCTTACGGGTGGAAAATATTCTTGAAGATAATTTGAATGACTTATTTCTTGGGGGTCTTAAAGAACAAATTGAGACTGAGGTGCGTATGTTTAATCCTCATAAGGTTTCAGACTCTATGATCATGGCACGTAGGGCAGAGGAAAAATTTCTTTCCAGTAGGAAACAAACTGTCAGTAATATCAGAGATCGTAGCACCCTTCCACCATCATTCCCTCGGCCAGTGAGACTGACACCTCAACAAATTGAAGAAAAGAGAGCCAAAGGGTTATGTTTTAATTGTGATAAAAAAATTTGGGCCAGGACATAAGTGTGCTGAAAAGAAGTTGTTCTACATTGAGGGACCTATCAAGAAGAAGAAAATGAATAAGATGAAGAGGTAGAGCCGAGGAGGAATTAGCAGATCCCCACCAACAATATCATGTCATGCAATTTCGGTATTAGCACTCCCAAACTCTCAAAGTAGTTGGATTCTTAAAAAAAATAGAGGCTAACAGTGTTGATTGATTCAGGAAGTACTCACAATTTCATCAATCATAAGTTGGCAGTACGCTTGAACCGCTTTGTTTATCAAGCTCCAAAATGTCAAGTCATGATCGCTGATGGGAAAACTGTTAGTTGTTTAGAAAATGCCATAACATTAATCTCACCATGGGAGATTACTTGCTAACTAGCAATATGTATGCCATTGCCATGGGAGGAGTAGACATTGTGTTAGGAGTTCAATGGCTTACCACCTTGGGAACTATTGAAATGAATTTCCAAGAGTTGTTCATGCAATTTCAGCCAGAAGGGAGGACTTTTAAACTAAAAGGACTAAGAGCAAAGTCCCCACAGATGGTAAGTTCTCATCAGATGCAAAAATTTCTTAGAAAGGGTGCAGAAGGGTTTGTAGCACAACTATTTTCATTGGAAGCACATCATTCCAATACATTTATTCCAGTAAATATGCAAGCAGTTATAGATGAGCACTCAGTGGTGTTTGGAGAAATGCCCAAGGGTCTTCCTCCGAAAAGAGACCATGACCATGCCATCCAGCTAGTACCAGGGAGTCAACCACCCAACATCAGACCTTATAGGTACCCCTATATGCAAAAGAGTGAGATTGAGAAGATAGTCAAGAGATGTTAGAAGCAGGACTTATTCATCATAGTCAAAGTGCTTACTCTTCTCCTGTAGTGATGGTATGGAAAAAGATGACAATTGGCGCATGTGTCCAGATTATAGGGAACTCAATAAGTACACAATTAAAGATAAGTTTCCTATTCTTGTAATTGATGATTTGCTAGATGAGTTACATGGTGTTGTTTACTTTACAAAACTTGATCTTCATTCTGGATATCATCAGATTAGAATCAAGGATGAAGATATTCATAAAACAACCTTCAGGACACATGAAGGACACTATGAGTTCTTGGTAATGCCTTTTGGACTAACAAATGCACCCTCTACATTTCAAAGCTTGATGAATTCCATCTTTAAGCCATTTCTTTGAAAGTTTGTTTTAGTGTTCTTTGATGATATATTAATCTATAGTAAAACATGGGAGGAACACCTGCATCATGTAAATAAGGTGTTGGAAACTCTTGAACAACATCAAATTTATGCAAAGCCTTCTAAGTGTTCTTTTGGTGTCAAGGAGGTTGAATATCTAGGTCATATTGTCTCTTATGAAGGTGTTAAAGTGGATCCTAACAAGATAAAAGCCATGCTTGAATGGAAGGTTCCCAAAACCCTAAAAATCTTCGAGGATTTTTGGGCTTATAGGTTATTATCATAGATTTGTAAGGAATTATGGCAGCATCACAGCACCACTCACAACTTTATTGAAGAAGGACTCTTTCCAATGGAACGAGCAAGCTACTATGGCCTTTGAGAAGTTGAAGGAGGCCATGTGCACCACTCCAGTTCTAGCCACCCTAGATTTTTCAAAAACATTCATTGTTGAATGTGATGCTTCAGGTATGGTATGGGGCAGTACTCATGCAAGAAGGGCGACCCATTGCCTTCGAGAGCCACCAATTCAAAGGTAAGAATATCTCTAAACCAGTTTATGAGAAATAAATGTTAGCAATACTTCATGCAATGAAGCAATGGAGACCATATCTAATGGGACGACATTTCAAAGTAAAGACAGATCATGATAGTTTGAAATACTTCTTAGAGCAACGTTTATCATCGAAGAACAACATAAATGGGTCTAAAAATGTTGGGGTATGATTTTGAGATAATATACAAGAAAGGAAAAGAGAATGTAGTTGCTTGATGCTTTATCTCGAAAGGATGAATCTGCCCAGGCATTGTTGTGTGTCATATCTATATTACAGAGGATTGGGTAGAGGATGCAAGGTCTGAATGGAAAAATGACCCAAGTACACAAAATCTCATTCAAAATCTCCAACAAGATCCAAGCATGTTAGAAAAATTTGTATGGAAAGGAGATGTTTTATGGTATAAAGATAGATTATATCTATGTAAGAATTCAACCCTTAAAAATAGGGTTCTATCTGAGCTCCATGCTTCTCCAAAGAGGGGGTCATTCTGGCTTCTTAAAGACTTATCATCGAATCAAGCATGATTTTTTCTAGGAAGGGCTAAAAGGAGATGTCCAAAAGTTTGTGGTAGAATGCATGGTTTGTCAAAAAATAAGGGCTGAAACAATTAAGTCCCCAGGTATTTTACAACCTCTATCTATTCCTAGCCAAAGGTGGGAAGAGGTGTTTATGGACTTCATCACAGGATTGCCTAAATCAGAAGGTAAAAATGTAATCATGGTGGTGGTGGACAGACTCACCAAATATGCCCATTTTTGTGCTTTATCACATCCATTTGTTGCGAGTACAGTAGCAATGGCCTTCAGGGATATAATTCAGAAGCTACATGGGACACCAAAGATTATAGTAAGTGATCGAGACCCTATCTTTACTAGTAATTTTTGGACTGACTTGTTCTCATGCTTGGGCACACAACTAGCTCGTAGTTCCTCTTATCATCCCCAGTCTGATGGGCAAACAAAGGTGGTAAACAAGTGCTTGGAGGGATATCTTCGTTGTTTTACATTAGATAAGCAAGTGAGATGGGTCCAATGGTTACCGCTGGTAGAATGGTGGTATAACACCTCCTTTCATACTTCATCTAAAATGTCTCCTTTCTTGGCATTATATGGGTACCATCCACCATCTATCACTTCATCTTTGAGAGTCCAACCAAAGGTTCGAGTAGTTGAAGAACATATTCAACACCAACAAGAGGTGCTTTCTAGTCTCAGGGAGAATTTGGCCATGTCACAAAACCGCATGAAGCAAAGCAGACCAACATCATGCAGTGAAATACATTTTGAAGTCGGTGATTGGGTTTTTGTGCATTTACAACCATATAAGCAAATGTCCTTAAAACAATAGAAAAAGGATAACAAGCTTTCACCTAAGTATTATGGTCCTTATCAAGTGTTACAGAAGATTGGCAATGTAGCATACAAACTGGAACTTCCTCCGGCTACTCAAATTCATCCAGTCTTCCATGTATCTTGCCTAAAGAAGGTAATTGGACAGATAATATCAACCCATACAGTGTTACTCGACCTTGATGAAGGGGGTAGAATCATCCTGAACTAGAATGCATCCTTTAGACACGCACTAAGCGATTGAGGACAAGGGTCATCACTGAGTATTTGATCAAGTGGAAAAATCTAGACAATGAAGATGCAACTTGGGAGGATGCAAATTTCCTACAACAACATCCAGATCTTCTCAACATTGGGGACAATGTTGCTTTGAAGGGGAGGGGCATGCTACGCCCTTAACCATATATATTATATTGGATGTATATAGCCGAGTTTAGACTTGTGGCTATCATAACTTCTTATCATTATGTATCTCTTTCATATATGTTATATTTTCATTAGTGGGTCGGCCTTGGTGTTGGCCATAGCATAGGAATAGTATATATAGGGGTTAGTAGGTAGTAGTTGATCAGCAGTAGTTGAGCATTTGAGTCTTCTTATATGGTTTAGAGGTTGCCCCCTCGAAGTGGCGAAGCTATTATAATTGCATATTGAGATCATTATTATGAAATATTGTGTTATTTGGTGTTCTATTTCTGTTCATAATTTGAATTATACTAGTAATTTCATTACATTGAATGCTATCTCCATAGCATGTTGATGTAATTTTCAGGTTTCTGATGTGTTTTTAGATCTGATATTGAAGTTGAATACCTTCTCATAGTTTTACTTCTTCATATGTGGTCTTGAGACATTGTTGATTGTATTGAGAGCACTTTGTTGTATCTTGTGATTCATTGTTGAAGACACTACTCTTGTGATATGATTTGAGCATCAATATAAGCGTGGATCTGATTTTATTAATAAATATAGGTGTCTTTAATATTATATTATGTTCTTTGTATTGAGTTCACTTCATTGAAAAGGTTGTATGCTTTGATGTGTTGTATATGAGCATGTGTGGTTAGGGTTTGAAGCACAAGTGTGAAAAAGGTTTTATTGGGGACTGATTCACACCCCCTCAAGTACTTATCACCTCCAAAAATTGGTATTAGAGCAGACCCTTGGAAGTAGCCTAATAATCTAGAGGGATATCTTTGGTGATAAGATGACACCTGTAGATTTGGAGACAATTCAGAGTAATACCTACTTGATAAGGAAATGGGTAGGTGAGCATGGTGACCATATTTACAAGATGTCTAGATCTCATGATGAAATAGTCAAAGTATTAAAGACTCAACTTGAGGAGGCCCAAGATGAGTTGAAGATCAAGAGAGAAGAGTGTCTCAAACATGAGACTGAAAAAGAGGAATTGAAGAAAGAGTTATCCACCATGAAAAGAAAGGTATTATCCTTCCAAGAGAGCTCAAAAAATCTGAGTAAGATTTTAGGAAAGAAAAATATATATGGTGATAGGATAGGCCTAGGCTTCAATGAGGATTCATCCAAGAAGAATGAAGAAGAATCAAGTCAAGGATCAAATGAAAGCAAGCAACCAAGCAAGGGAGAGAGTTCAAGGCTTCCACCTCCTAGAAGATCACCTATCAGGAAGCCAAATGCATATAGGTATGGTGTTTTTCATGGTAATTGTTATAAATGTGGTGATTATGGACATAGGGCTATTTTTTGTAGTCCTAAGGTTGAAAAGAAGGATGATGGAAAAGGAAAGGAACATTGTGAAGGAAAGAAGGAAGAGGAATGTCAAGACAAGAGGGAGAAAAAAGAGGTCAAAGATATGGAGCTAAATGTTATCATTTTCATGAGAGAGGACATCTTACAAAATATTACAAAAATGGGCCATCAAACACAAGAAGGTATGTAAGCAAGTTCAATGGTTATTTCTATGCTTGCAATGGATATGGAAATAGGTATTTTGAGTGCAAAGGAGACAAGTGAAATGCTTTAGGTGCCATAAGATAGGGCACATTGTAAGGTTTTGTAATGTAGGCCAATTGAAGAAAGAGACTCAAATATCTAAGCCACAAGCTCAAGCATATAAAAAGAAGGATGAGACTAGTCAAAGTGCTAAAGATGATTCTAAGAATGTGACTGAGAAAAATAAGGGATCTATCGTGACAAAAGTAGAATCGAAAAAGAGGAATCACCAATGAGAAAGAAGAGGATTTGATACCTTCTTAGTTCTCTCATCTAGCTCCTCCATGATGACATATGCCTCTACTAGGCTTCATAGAGGTGTATAGGTGCAAAAGAAGATTTGGAGTGAGGGGGAGATGTGTTTTTCAGTATGTATTTTCTTCATGGTGTTGAGGTGTGTTTCTTCAAGTCATTCAATATGTTCATGGTGTTCTTATCGCTTAGTCATGATCAATTTTTCACGTGTCATGTTTTATTGGTCTTCAAAGCATATGAGTCAAGAATGTGTAATGGTCCGAGTCCTTTAAGTCTGAGTATATTTTTTCATAAAGAAATAGTGTGCTTGAAATGTCTCAAGATATGTGTGGATTATGAAGAAGTCTCATAAGAGATCTACAATGCCACATTATCTTTGAGAAAGTGTTTCTTCTTTGTCAACATCCGAATAAGTGTCAATGTCACCGGTCCGGGTTCTTCTTAGTCACGTTTTATTGTCAATTTGAGATGAATCAATGAAGGGAGTCATATTTATGGCCTTGAAAGGTTTGAAGAGTCATGTCAAAGCATTCATAAGTTGGTGTGTAGCTCAATTGTCACGTGTCTAAGGTCCGTGGTACAAAAGTCCTCTTTGAATCAAATATTGTGTCTTATTGGAGTTATAAGGATAATCCTAAGTTGTCATGAACTTTAAGAGCTTGAGTCATACATATACATGTGTTTGTGATGTGTATAAAGTGTGGAGAGCTCTCTCTAGGTCCGCATTGTCATTTAGTGTTGGGATATGGGTATTTTGTGACATTTGATTTGTCTATGAAGCCTATAACAATGTTTGTAGGTCCACTAAAACCATTAACGGTGCAAGAAGGTTTTTTAAATTTCTTCTAAACAAAGATAGGAAAAGGTTGAGATCCTGTTAAGTGTGTTAAGTTGAAGAAAATATCCTCTGTAAGCTTGTGAAATTATGGTTGCTTGTAAAAATGGGTTTTTTCATGTCTTTCTCTATCAATCCCGACATGTGTCTTCTCTTGAAATATCTATGGAGTCATGTTTTACATTATAGTCCATGTCGAATCCTCAAAAGTATGTTTGAAGTGAGCAAACAACAAGTGTTGAAGACAAATTGTAGATATTCTCATAACATCAAAGAATATATCAAGACTTGAAGCTTTAGGACATTATATCGATGCATCTCAAGACCGAAAGTGTCTTGGGTTAAATGTGAATTTGTGTATTATACCTTCAAAATGAACATACCCCAAGGATTGGTCACAATGTGAAAGTTAGTTTTTGAAGATTCATGAAGTGATGATTTCACTAGTGGATGCAAAGTGGAAGAGTATGAGTTATTATAGTTGTGCAAAGGTGTTTCTTATGTCCCCGAGTGTGTATATGCACATATACTTGACTACGTAATCCTATGAAGACTAACATATTATAATACATCTAGAGTGACATTGAGATACCTATCAAAGTAAGAGAAGAAGGATTTAGGAATACTCCTAGGGGAATTAGGTCTTTGAACTTCTATAGATTATGTAAAGGTAAAGACTATGTCTACAAGAATGTTGACATCACATTCAAGGCACAACGAGTGTCGATTATATGAAAGAGTTTAACCTTGTGACTTAGAAGGAGTTATTTCAAGTGAAGGATTGATACAAGATGACTGTCAAGGATTGAGTTACAATGTGGATTCTCATGCAAACAAGGTCTTATTCATGTATCCTTAAGGCCTCGAAAGAGATAGGTCTTTCTTGTCTAGGAGTATAAGAAGTTCTTTGTGCCCTCTCTCAAGGTTGAGTTATGCCTTAGAAGCATACTACAGAGTCATAGTAGCCCATGAAAGGTCTCAAGGTGTTCAAGTCATGAAATGTAAGCATGAAGAAGCTTCAAGGTATGATAAAGACTAATTACAGTTTTTGAAGATCAAAATAATATGATAGAGGTCTGAGTATCAAAAGGTGGTGACTCCCAAATGAAAATGGACAAGATTTTGACTCATAATTGTGCCTGAGAGTGAATGCTAAATAGGAAGGGTTTGAATCTTGAAACCATAATGATGGTTTAACATATATTTTACCTACTCCAAGTTGCATAATTGGTGTCATTAGAAGAGCTACAAGTCCGTAAGCTCGGGACAATAGAGTTTGTAAAGAAAAATATGAATTCACTATCAAGTTGAGAGAGCAGTATGAAAAAAAACTCCTATGAGTATGTGAGTTTACCACTCAAGATGGAACACTTATTTTTGTCTTCACCAAGTATGAAACAAGTCAATAAGGAATTATGCAATGTGTTGTTGAAGTCATATAATTTAATCTTATGCCTCAGTTTCTGTGTGATCCGATCCAAGTTTGAAGATCTCAAATGCGCTTCAAGTGATCTATGGATGATGAAAATAGTTACTACTAATGCTTGTATCATGTCAACATGATGACGCCGTCAGGATCAAGGTTCGAAAAAATATGACTTTGTTTCAAAGAAGGTTAGTACAATGTTGAAGATGATTTAAATGTAGGATCAAGATTGTGATAGCCCAACAAGACAGTGGTAAGGACAATTTGACCTCATGAGGTAAGATAGAGGAGTTTGTAAAAGAAATTAGTGATTGATAGGTTTACACAAATCATTGCACTCAAGGGGAGTCTATTTTTGACTTCTAATGGTATGTGTTAGACACCAAAATGAAGGTTTGAACCTCATGAAGTATGCTATAGTGCCAATGTGGCAAGAAATATGCTCCTACAATTTTGTACTTGTTGAACAAAGTGTGTTTGAGGTCTAAATGACAAGGGGAGCCTATGAATATCTCTCTTGAGGTCTAAATGACAAGTGGATCCTATGAATATCTCTCTTAAAGGTGATAAGGAGGCATCAAGACATATAAGGTATGGTCCTTACAACCTTGTACTTGTAAATGATAAAATTTGTCTTATTTCAGTCATTAAGGAGTGTTATGGATCGAGAAAATCTTTAGGGATGTGTTTAAGTGTTTGTTCATCATTCAAGTCATGCATTTAAGATGTATATGCAATGTTTTTTGTTCTCCTAGAGAGAAGGATGTCTTGAATCAAGGGGGAGTTATATGATACAGTGTCATGGAATGTATGATGTTTTAGAACTCATCAAAATTGATTGAAATTGTATTGAAAATTCAGTTGAAGGATCACAATTCATAAGAAGGTATGAAGTCAAATAGATGAAGATAGGTCAAGCCATGTGCTCTATAAAGACAAGTTGGTCTGAAAAAGAGGGTTGAATGATGATGTTGGTTATAATTAGGGTTTGTTGGTATTTTCATTGGTTGGATACTTCAATTATAGGCCTACTACAGTGACTTTATGAGCTGAAGTTGGTCAACACAATGTATGAGGTTAAGAAGAACAAATTCTTATGTCAAAATAAATAGTTTGTGTGTTGAAAAAAACTCAAGAAAGAGGAAAGGAAGATTTTATTCAGTGCCTTATCTTCATTGTTGACATGATAATAGGAATCAACCTCGATATATGATTACCATAGTGATCTAATAATAGTAAAAACAAAGTTGAGGTGAAATATGCTCATTCTTGCATGCCTAGGAGGTGAAATGTGGAGTCTTGACTCCAAAAAGGTAAGTGGATGATGCATTCATGCTTTATTGATGTAGTTCAAATGATGTATATACTTGTCCCAAGGGGAGCATGTTGCTCAGATGCTTGACCGAAAGCAAGAATTAGATTTTGAGAAAAATCAAGAGAAGGAGTCACTTTGAGACCTTTGGTTGATGTTTTCAACCAAATCATGAAGGTATGAAGCTAAAGAAGGTAATGAAGGTGAGCTACAAGTATGCCTTTGTCATTAATGTAAAAAGGGGAGAAGTTCAGGGTGTTTTCCATCAATGACAAAGGGGAGATTGTTGGCATGTGGTCCTAATAGGTGTTTTAATTGATGAAAAACCACATTAATGACAAAGTGAATTTTGTATGATGATCCTATGATGATGTATTTGATGCTAACATACTAGTTCAAATGTGTTTGAGCTGATACATTGGGATTCAGTGAGGATAGCTTGCTCTTGCAAGCCTATACAAGTGCCTAGGAGGTGTAGCTTTCAGTGTGAGCTTCCTATATGTTTGGGAAGCATGTTGACATGATTTATAGCATGTTTTTATGGTGATTTAGCACTCACAACAGTGGCATGGTGTAGGTACAGATGGATCACTTGGTTACATGTGCTCATTGGGAGCAAGATATGCTTGCTTGGAGGTGTGACAATGTGGTTTGGAGCCATACGAGATCATAAAATATTGAATTAAATTATATCATGGAATATAAGGTATGTTTAGGTAATTTTTAGAGGTTTCTTGTTTAGTTATTGTAATATTTCAATTGACCCTAGCTTCTATAATGAGGATCAAACATGCAAGCATAGGTAAGTCTTAGTGACTGGAGAGTTTGAGCTATGGAATTCACATTATGATGATTGAAGATGTCAAGGAGATGAGTCATAGTTATCTCATAAAAAAATTAGGTGCCCATGATGTGTATTTTGTTAGATATGACTGATTTTGTGAGACAGGGTGAAAATCAAGTCAAATTCCAGCTTGAAGTTCAACTTTAGATGCTCGTTGTGAATAGTGTGATTTACATGGGACCTTGTGGATTTCAGGGAAGCTTATATGGTGAGTTTATAAGGTTTCAAAAAAATAATGAGGTCATTTGATTGTCATGTTTTTATGAACAAATGTTAAGAAGGTAAAGTGGTCTAAAACCCTAGTTAAACCCTAGCTAGGAACAATTTGTAGAGAATGAAGTATACATACCCATTTTTTGTTGGTTCATCAAAATTTATAATTGTATGTTGTATAGGAATCCTCAGGATCTCCAAAAATGTATGGTTGAGGTCATGGTCATATGTGGGTCCCACCTAAAAATAACATTTTATGAAGAAGAAGGTTTTTAGACAAGATGTTCCAAAGGAGTCACATGCAAAATTGAAGGTGCATGATGATTTGGAGTTTATATTTATTTATATGAATTTTTCAGACAATTTAATGAAGGTATATTTTTGAGATCCAAACAAGTTGATTGGTTAAAGGGTAGTTTTGGGATCTCAAATAGCAAGGTTCAGTAAAATGATCATAACTTGATCTACATGTGAATTTTGAGGTGATTAAAGTTTAATTGAAAGTTATATTCAAATATATTTATAGTGATATATGGATTACATCATGATGAGGTCATTTGATAGGGTTTTTAGGAATTCTTTGATCAAGAATATTTTTGGTAGTTCAAGACAAGATGTGTTTCAATGAAATTTTGATGTTGTTTGAAGCATGTGATGGATTAGGTGATGCTTCCTATCACATGGATTGTGAATAGGTATGAATTTATCATCCAATTAATCAATTTTTAGGTCTCTAATATTTTTATAAATTATTTTATGAGCTAACCTTTGGAAACAACATTTTTGGCAAGTTGATTTGGTGAAAGAAAAAGTAGTTGTGGTTTAAATAGATGGATGTTTCATGGCTTCTAACTTAATTAGAATTTTTATAAAGGTTCTAAAATTTACATTGAGTGGTCACATGGAATAATTTGGATAAGTATAAGTGATTGGGTGACCTCATTAAGTTTCTAGGTGTCAAGGGTGCAAGAAACATCAATTTTGAGAAATACAAAGAGCACTGGGCCCATTAAACGAAATAATTAGATTGGTTGATATTAATTGAAACCATGTATGATTTTTTAATGTTAATTTAAACATGTGCGGTGATTTATGGGTCATGAATAATGTTGTTTTTTAAGTAAGAGTATTTTTATCTTTGAGCCCGTGGGGTTTTGAGCCATTTTTGACACATGAAATGATGGTTTAGGGTAGGCCGACCTACTTGGGTAATTGTGGATGTTATGATTTGAATTTAGAATGTTTGTATGATGCATGGGTTGAGCCAAAGGATATAAAATGTTTGAGTTTGAATTTGAGCCTTGAAGATGTTACAAATATATTGTGTAACATTATTTATATATTGTAATATTATTAATAATGAGTATTTAACTCATATTAATAATATAGTTAGTTTGAGTGTGTTGTGAGAACAACTCACGTAGCTAAAGTTGTGTGAGATAATAAGGGATGTTAGATAGATATTAGGAGATGGGATTGAAGATCATGTTTGACTCCACCATTGTAGAGGGTTAATTGATCTATATATGTAACTCTCTCTTAATGAATATTATTATCCCGAGATGATTTCTATATTCAATAATATATTCAAGGTTTTTTCAATGTAATTCTGTAGTGTTCAAATGAAGAGGCTATAAAAGTGAAGTTATGGGCATATTGTTTCTAGCTTTTTGAAACCCCTTTTATCTTCTTTTGAATAACCCTTTTGCTGCAAAGAAAAACCATTTGGGCCTATCCCAAAACACTTGGAATCCCATTCTAGGATAGAAGTTGGTTGAGTTTTCATGAGGAGAATTTGAGCAAGTGTAAAGTTGGTGTTGTTTCTTTGAGAGTGAGTTGGAGAAGGAGGGAAGATTTGGATGCTTGTATTTGGATGCTATATCCATAGAATTTTGATGTAATTTTCAGGTTTCGAGGTGTTTTCAGATATATTGAAGTAGAATATATTCTCATAGTTGTAATTCTTCATATGTGGTCTTGAGACATTGTTGATTGTATTGAGAGCACTTCATTGTATCTTGTGATTTGATTTGTGCATAAATATAAGTGTGTATCTTGTGATCTGATTTTATTAATCAATATATGTGTCTTTGAGATTATATTATGTTCTTTGCATTGAGTTTACTTCATTGAAAATGTTGTATGCTTTGATGTGTTGTATATGAGCATGTGTGGTTAGGGTTTGAAGCACAAGTGTGAAAAAGGTTTTATTGGGGACTAATTCACCCTCCTCTTAGTCTTTGTCACCTCCAACAAATATTTTATTGGTAAAAAGTATTGTGTGAGTGTGTGTATAGTGCAAGTGACAATGAAGATGAGTGAAGAAAGAAATGTAAAATCAGTCATGAACCATGGTTATAGGATGCCATCATGGATAGAGAAGTCAATAGTAGAGATAGAAAAGGTTAGGATGAAGCAAGTGCAAGGAAGAATAAGGGAACAAAATCAACAAAGAAGAATAGCCAAGATGATGGAACAAATGAAGATATGTAGAGAAAGAGAATTGAAGGATATTAAGCCTCATAAACCAAATTTGACAGATGGTGAAAAGAAGATGAACCAACAACATAGGAAATACATGGATTGATAGAGATAACAAGGAAAAAAAAAGAGAGAACAAGAGGAGAGAGAAAAATGAAAGAAGAAAAGAGGAAGAAAAGAGAGATGTGGTTTCAACAGGAGATCACAGAGTTGAAGCAAGAGGTAACACAACTGATGGTGCTCATGGAAAAAGAGAAAGAAAAACAAATATAAGAGACAAGGATAGTGATAAAAAAGAGCCAAGTGGGCAAGTTACGTCACTTGTAGGGAAAAGGAAAAGAAAGTAGTTGAGAATTATGATAAAGCAAGAGGAAAGAAGACAAAAGAAGATGAAAAAGAGGATAACTAAGCAAAAAGAGAATAGGTCAAAGAGATGGTGTTGATAGAGGATAAGAGTGAAGAAGAAGAGGTAATAGAAGCATTTTTGGCTTCTCTTAAGTTGGATGAGCATGATGATGGAATTTGGTTACGAGTTCAAGAAAGAACAAAGTGAAGTGATGAAAAGCAATGAAGGACTTCTAGGGGCAGCAAAGCATCAAGTTTTTGAATCTAACAATGTGTGTAGCTTTGTATTTGAAGGAACAAAGAAAGAACTTGATGGAAGTGAACAAGAGAGAGATTTTTGTATGAGAGTTGGGATCAACTACAAGAAGAGATAACAACCTTAGTTTATGATTTATACAAAGGAGAATCATGTGGAAGAGAAATAGAAATCAGTTTCAGGATAGAGATTGAGCATTAACAACAAGAGAAAGAGGAAAATATAAAGAATAAAGAAGGAGAAGAAGCATATAAAGTACTAGACCCCATTCATAAGGATGAAGGGAACCATGAGGATCATACAAAATACAAGATGAAATCAAATCATATAGAGAAAGGTGTTGGTGAAGATCAGATTAGAGAAAGAATAAAGATACCAAGAAATTGGAAGAAGAAGAAGAAAACTGAGTTGTGGGGTGCAATCTTTCCTACCCCTAGAGTATGATGCAAGAGCATCAACTCCATCTTTGTAAATAGATCAAGATGACATCAATTTTGGCTTGTAGGTGTGGTTATAGGTCTTAGGGGCCAATTCAAGTTATTTTGAGGTGTTAGTCGCTGTCTAGGTCCTTTAGAATTCAAATGGATATTTTCCCTCTAATTTTGCAAAATTTGAATGTTTAACCATTTTTGACTTAGTTTGAGAATTGTAAGGTGTTCTTGGAACTTGGAAATCATGTGTAAAGGTAGAATAAAGTAAGTTTTGGGTGTTTAGGAACTTCTAAGTCATTGAGGAGGAACTATTCTACCAAACTTAGACCTATCAAGTAAAGGTAACCCTTTTTGAGTAAGAATTTCCTTATGAGACTATTTTTTAACTAACCCAATGAGAAGAACCTTGAGAAAGAAGGGAAACAATGACTATAAAGTGTTGGATGTAATTTTGTTTCATCATTCTACCCGGTTGAATAAGAATGTGATGTTTCAAGAATGAATTAGAAAAGGAAAACTCGCTTTGTGATATATTCTTGCATGATTTTACAATTTTTAGTGTGCATGTAAGATATTCTTACCCACAGAGTTAAATGAAGGTGTTCTTAAGTTTGGATATGAATAATTAAATTCTGTAAACTGAATTTGTGATATTTCTTGTGTTTTAAGTACTGGGTGATGGTTTGAACAACTATATAATGGTTCAAAGAGTATGGTCTATGATTTGTGCTTAAACATGTCTTTAATTATTTGAAGAGATATAACAAAGGATTTATGCTTTGAAATGTGTGTAAGTGTAGTGGTGTGCTCTATGGAAGTATGAGAAGTTTCACACATCATTATCATTCTTTAAAAAATTGAGTAATCATCAATAAGTTGACTGTCATTTCCTTTTAGGAAAACTAATCAAGGGGATATCTTGAGACCCCACACAAATGAAAGTGTATGCCCATTTAACTGGGTAAAGGTGCTTATTTGGTAATTATAATATATATATATAAGAATGAACTTGTACATTGTGCCTCTGTTATAAACTTGAGGATCAACATGTCTTGAAACAGAGTTGTGATGATCATTCTAAAAACCGTGTTAAGGTTTTATGAGTGCCAAGGGTTAGAGGTTCATGGTCTTACCATTTGGCATTGAAATGTGATCTTGCCATTTTCATGATTGAAGAGGAGATGGTTGAGTTACTTAAGAGTAAGAGGTGTTGAAAACAATCCCATGTTTAATGCATGAATGAGACACTTAAAGGCTTGGAATGAGATAGTGAAATGGTAAGTTTGATTGTGATTGTTTTATGCGGGGGTAAAGATTTGTTTGATTTATAGGTAGTTCTAAGAGATCGAGTGGAATCCTATTTTGGTTTATGACCTAATTTCTTTAAACTATGACCTCATAAATCAGGTTATCTTGTTTCTCTCGTGTATGCATAAGGAATGGTGATGTGGAAACTCAAAATCAAGGTCTACTAATAAAGAAACTATCTTCCTAGTATTGGAACAATCCTCCATAACCATTTTGAAGCCTTTAATTGAGATACAATGAAAATGATAACTAGTTATGTCTTCTCGGGCACCTACAATGATATCAGCTAGGGTTTGATATCAGAGGACCTAAATCATTGAATTTTGCTTTGAAATTTGAGAGAAAACACTGTGACAAGGTTTATTTCAATAATTTTAAGGAAATGTGGTGATCCATTTGAGTAATTGTGAGTTATTTTTACCAGTCTAGGATTGAAACAAGAATCATAGTTAGAGGCCTAATCTTGAGGTCACTTTTACAAAGAAAGTAATAGTTAGACTTATAGGTTATTCTTGATAATTTAAGGGAATCTCAAATGGGTTAATGACTATTCAAAACCCTATGTGATTGATCAGTGGATCAATTTTAGTGTTAAATGTTCCCTAAATTTCCCTAAACATGAAAATGCAGTAGATCCTTTAGAGAGATTTCCGACGACTAAAAGAACGTGAAAAATGGACACTCTGAGCTCTAGATACGTCTGTCAAAGTTGGTCAAAGTTTGGTCAACATGTGGTCAAAGTTTGTCAAACTAGAAAATTAATTATATTTTAATCTCAAAAAATCACTTCTATTGTGTATATATTTTCATGATCTTTCCGACGCATTTTGAACGGATAAAATCTGAGTCCGTATGCGAAAGATATGGTCAGTCAAAGTTCGGGTCAAACTTGCGAGAAAAAGTGACGTGACAAAAGGTGAACCAATCACATGATGACACATGGCAGCACTCCATTTGAGCACATGGACCTCCAATTTTGGTATCAAAATGCTATGAGTAGTCATTCCACATAAAAATAGGATGGTTGAGCCTTATTAAAAGGTTTGGCTAAAATTATCTCCCGTGGACTATGGGATTGATTCCCATATAAGGATAAAAGATTTCCATTTGCTATATATAGTGGATAATACAATCAAAGGGATTTGAACCCTTGACCTACGCCAAAAGAATAGGTAGACTTACCAACCCGCCACCTTTGGTGAAGTGCTATAAAAGGGGCTTGCAGGGTTTTATACAAGACAAGTGCCAGGTTTGTGTAAAAGCCATAAGGAGGCAGTTCTCAGAAAACACCATTTTTGAAGGCCTTGCACTTAGATCGGGAACTTGGAGTAAAAATTGAAATGAAGGAAATTATGAGACAATTCCAACGATGTAATATTTGATGTTTTTATTGAGTTTTATCCTATTTTTGGAAGCTTTGAATGCAGTTTTTAACAGGGATCTACAAGACAACTAGTTGGAAAACACAAATTTCAATGCACTTCTGGTCCGAAAAGTGACTTGGTGTAAACATGAAAAGTGTTCAAAATTTAGAAATTATCTCAGATATATGATTTTTTTTCATAGAATTTTTTAAAATCTCCTTTTTTAGGTGTTTTTCTAATGCAGTTGCATGGAGATCACATTGTGAAAACACCGTAGGAGCCACGAGATCATTCTCGGGACAGTTCGCTATTTTTCGAGTTCTTGGGACATTTATCAGCTCATTTTCAGGTTTTGATTCATTATTGGTTGTTTGTAAGAGTTATTGTACTTACATTTAAATATTATTAATGGATCGGTTCAATCCGAACCTGGGACGTAGGAATTTCCGAACCCCGTAAACAATCTTGTTTGTTATCTGAGTGTTTTCTATTTTTCTAGATTATTTATTTGTTACCCAAGTTTTCCAAACTTCTATGGATGCATAATAATCAGAATTTAATCAATTTGTGAAGTTTAGAATACTTAAAATTGGTTAAGAAAATCATGATCTTTGGAAACTTTTAAAAGTGAAAAAAATACAACACACGTTTTGGATCGGTGATGCACCATGAAACCACTACAAAGAAAATATATGCATGTCATAATCCATTAGTAGACCTAGCTGAGGTATAAAGGCCAAAGTTGCAAAAGTATAGTATAGGAGTTCAATGCAGAGTTGGGCTCAAATATGTTGAGGGCATGTCTAAGGAGTGTACATGAAACTAGGAGAATAAAAAGAAAAAGGTGGTTAATGCTATAATCCCACATGAACGGTTAGAGAAGTCTATTTGTCTCAAGGGCTTATCTTAAGGAAAATGTGACCTAGTAAGGTAAGATGGGTGAAATGAGACTCCTAGAATCAATGTTGGGGGTAATATAACAAAGGTTTGACGTTTCTCACTAGGTGTGCCCTTCACTCAAGTCAAAGAAATCAAAAGGGCAAGAACTTGTTGGTGTATGTGCTTAGGACTAGTAGACAATTTTATAAAAAAGAATGAAGAGTGAGATTTTGATTGCTTTGATCTCACTTGTTGAGTGGTTTAACAAAGATATTTGTGACTGAGTTTACCTTAGATGGCTAAGTATAGGTAGAGGTAATGCGGGATGAAGGAATTATCATAGTATATTTGATCTAATATTGCAAAATATGCCATTTTATCCTAAAGATTGATCCTTAAAACCGGTGAATGAAATAAGGATTAGTTTCTAATTACATATATGTTTGATATTTTGTTAATGACTACATAAATTTCGTTAATTACAATATAACATACACGTCTAAAAGAATCATGAAAATATTCAAAATGATATGAACTTCAAGAGGTTTCATGTCTTTGATGGGGATCCATAGGGTGACATATATGATAGTAAATGGGTGGTAACATCAATGTTGAATGTTGGAACACTAATAGGAATAAGGGATAGGAGTGACACATTTTCGGTTGCATGTGAACCCAGTGTGTGCCTAATGCGCATTGATCAAGTGAGATTTCCTATTTCGTAGTACCTTAAATTATCATTTTTAATGGCATAAGGTGGTTTGATGGAAAAATTGGGACATAAAAATGTCAAATTCTAGATGTTTTTTTAAAGAAAAAACTATCAAGTGGAGGATGTTCATGGAAGAACGAGGATTGAATGCATGGACATCTTTTTTAGATTATATGAATGATGTGGCGCTTCATGTAAAGATATAGAAAATCAAGAGGCATCCCGATTGTGATGCATGTAAAATTCATGAAGCCCAAGCATGTCAAGGTTATTTCTCTAATGCATATGAAGAGTGGAGATGAGACAGTAGCTATCATTCAACATCTTAGAAAGCTCGTTGTTCAATTTTTTCATCATAAAATGTTTCGTTATCAAAAGAGGAGGTAATAGGTTGAGGAGAATGTTCAACATGCCATGTTTTATAGCTATGTTGCATGGATTCCCAATTTGTCACAATCACAGTCATGGAGGTACCAATGTCAATTTTAATGCATATGAATGGTTTATAGAGTAGTAACTTAGACATGTAAAAATATTCAAATGAATATGAATCCAAAGTTTGTATGCTATAATAGCAAGATGTCACTCGAATACTGGCAAGGAAATCCCTTTTTTCCATTTAGGATTTGTATGGCTAGGCGAATAAATTCAATTCTTGATCGCTTCTATAAGTGGAAACATTTCCAAGTTGGGAGGTCGGGAAATGTATGGAGCAAAAATATGTCTTGTAAAGGGATTCAAATGTGAGCAAGAGACTCGACACAATTTTTGGAAAACATTCAAGGAACAAAGGAGTGGCTACAAACTATAAGGGATAGTTTATGCAAAAATGAAAAGTATCTTATATGTTTATATGACATTCAAAAATTCTATTAGTAAGGAGCTTGTATTATGCTTCTATGCAGTATCACTTGAATTTGAGGAATAAACAATTTTAGTGAGAAGCTAGTGATAACTTTCTTATTTGTGTTCAACTTTGGCATGGTACTTTGCAATATACTACAAGATTGTGTATCATGAGAGTAGGTTGGTAGTCCACATGTGCACACCAAATGGAAAGAGTGTTTGGATTATGTGTGTTTATCCTTTCATCAATGTAAGAGCGCATGTATCATTTTCTACCCACAAAATCAATGATTAAAGATGATGAAGCTTGTAGGTACCAAGGGGCATTGTAACATCATAATGAGTATTTTTTCCACAAGCATGTTTGTTCATTACATTTGGTGTACCTTTGGACCCGGTTTAATGGATTTCCATAATCTGAAATATGATCTACATTGAAAGTAGAGTCTATTCCTAACAAGCATAGGTTATCAAGAATTGAATGGTGCAACTTCACACATGAAAAAATCAACCTTTGTGTTCCAAGTGTAGACATATTTTCTTAATAGTTTTTGATAGATTCGAAGGAAAAGGGGTCTTCCCAATCAAGTGTGTTAACTCTTGGGGCATGTTGTATCCAAATGAAACCATGCATATTCATTGAACATCAATTCTTCCATTCATACCTATAAACAAGTGTCCGAAGATAATTAAAAATAGATTAAATTACCGATTCAATTGCTAGCAATAAGTAAATATGACACAACAATACAAGGTAAAAGAGTTAACACTTGTACTAATAGTATTACACATGCATATGATTTTCCAAGCCCTCTTCAGAAATATGGAAAATTGATGTTGCATGTAGAGAGAAGCGAGGTGTGGATTTGTTATGAAATTGGAAATTCTCCAACATAAGAGTTGTAGGGGATCCAATAGAGGGGTTCCATGTATAATCTTTTGCAGATCAAGCCATTTTATGTTTGCTCACTTAGAGTGAAGAACAAATTAGGGGAACCAAGATGAATAATCATATCTAAAAGTTCACAATGGGTCTTAGACAAATAGGATCTTGTTCCATGTAAATTAGGCCCAAATTGCACAAAATGCTCAATGAAATTTTCATTAGGAGGTCATGGAGATGGTGTTGAAGGTCTATTGTTGTGGTAGGAAGATTATTTTCAATATTTTTTATTGACAAAAATTGAGGCAATTTTCTCTGTCTGCATAGCCACATAATTAGGTTTAGTAGGAAACAAACCTTAGATGAATGCCAAATATGCCATTATGGTAGCACAAAAATGGAGAACATACTCATACATTTACACTTTCTTGATTTGTGGTTGTTTGAACATGGATTTTCCTAAAGGAAAGAGACAAGGGAAGGCCATTGAAAACAAACCTTCAATATTGTATGCATTAACAAACGATAAGACAATTTTCAGCCATTAAAAAGAAGGTGTATTGTTTTCTCGATTGTGACTTAAAATAGGCATGAACTGTTTCCATTTCTATATGTGTGTTAGGAAAATTGTAATCAAAAGAATAGGTTTCTTGTTGTATTCAAATAACATTTTTTCAATCCCATCAAAGGAATATTCTTGAATATGGGAAGAAAAAACAACAAAGGTGGTATGATGAAGCTCAAAGGAGACATCATTAGGAATAATTAATAATAATGAAATGACATATTCATCAATCTAAACATATTTATACTAAGGACCATGCGATAATATGTAATTCAAGGCATTAATGACGTATGATCGATAAACTTATAAGTTATATGAGTTTTGGTCGGCCATGGTTTTTGAAAATTAAGATGTATAGTTTTGAAACATGGCAGGAAGCACATGTGAGATGTGGTTGTCCCCTCTAGTTAGAGTAGTTTTTCCTCCAATCGATGGTCTATCCGAAAATATCTTTACAAAGGGATTTTATTTTCTATCTAGGACAAGTTTATTTGAAGTTATTGTTGGATGTGCTTTGTGTTCCTTTTTGTTCTTATACATCATGGTCCTCCTCACATAGATAGATTCAATGGTTTCTATGGGAAGAGGACTATAATTATTGGACAGAGAATGATGAATCTACATGTCAAACACTTGAGCAATTTTGGACGACCATCCAAGGAATCAAAATTTATGGGATTTCTTCTCCCTAATGAAATATACAATCATGTATCGTCGATGGCAAGATTTTTATTCAGTTGGGTAAACCACATTTATATATAGGTAAAAAGGTTGACATGGGTTTAATGTCAAGAAAAAAAAACAAATCAAAATGCGGGATCTAGATGGATATGCTTCTAATATGCATTTCAGATCATGGTTAAAACACTTGAAGGGAAAACATAAAACATATGGGTAATTGCTAATGAATATGTGGAAGAGATCAAAAGAAAAATGAAGAATATTCATGGGATTCTTATTAGCTATCAATGTCTACTTAATGGGGAAAATGACTAGACCAATCCCAAAAAAATAGATTATCACTTATGTAGAGACTTACCTTCAACTTCAAATCTAATTTCATTCAAATATGTAGTTAAATCCAAGCCTCCTCAAGAAACTCAATCCCCTAATATACCTATCCCATATATTGTTGTGAAATTTGAGATACCAACACTGGAGACATCTGATCTAGAGTTTTTAGCTCCGTTTTAATTTTGAAGAATCATCTTTAATATGTCTTTTAATGGATTTTGACCACACACAACATATTTGTCTAAGTGGCTTTACTCAAAATGGATAAATAAATCGAGGAATATTTTTGTGTGAAAGGGTTTTTATTTTTTATTTTATTCATCATGAAAATCATCGAAGAATTCTTAATGAGGGGCATTGATTTTAGGGAACAAAAACTCTATTTATTATCCCATGGTTCCCCGAATTTGACCCCTCTACTATGGTTATAACTCGAAATACCAATATGGATATGCCTTCTAAATTTCCACTACATTTTTAGCATATTTAAGTATTTAAAGGCATCGCATATTGTTTTGGTAGATATTTAAAGAACAATATGGAGAGAATGAGGTTGGTTCCTTATACTTATACTAGGGTTCGTGTGAGATCAACCTTAGTAAGGATCCTCCAAATAGAATGATTCTTAAGAAGGTAAAATATCAATAAAACCATATATTGGATTAAAAAATAAAACCTTTGTGTGCCATATATGTCATCAAATAAGCCATCTTTAGAAATCATTCCCACAAGCCCAAGGTCACTCAAAGAGGAGAAAAGGTCATTCTCTAAAGACTAAAATTTCGTAGTCATATGAGGTTTTGCTTTTGGATCAAGAAGATGACCAGCTTTTGAATATTTTCCAGTATTATAGGTAGAGAAACATATCAAAGAAGGAAAAGAACAAAAATCATGATACTAAGATGATCTTGGAGCTCAAAGAAGAAGGAATAAATATGGAGGTTTCCCCCTCATTAAAAATAGCTAGAAACAAAGTTTCGTAGGGGGAATGAAAATATCAAATGAATCTATAAATTATGAATCTAATACAGAGTCGTTGTTGATTCAAATCTTGGATCTTAGAATCTTGAATTACAACTAGCTCTAGTGAATTCATCCTTAGTAGGATGGATAAAAATAATAAATGGAGGAGGTCGATTGAGGACAATGTCCCTCACTAGTTAGTGTATTGTCTTTGATGTTCTTAAAAGCATTAGTGATCTAAACCTTTGGCATATTTATGTTTGCGGTCATTGAAATGCTTAAATACATTTGCAAAATGTAATTGTAGCTTTTTATGAATAAAATTACAAATTTTTAACATGATTTAAAAAAAAATTAAAGTATATATTTATAACTATGAGCTATAATCTCCTTAGCAACATATGAAGGATGTATACTCATGTTATCTTCTTCATCCTCCTTGTATAAATGTAGACACTAAATCACACACTTGGGTACATTTCTAGGTCCTAATCACATACCACTATTCATATGATTCCTAAGCGAGAAAACTAGTAATTGACATCTATCTTTGGTCTATTTGATTTCTTTCTTGCTTTCTTTGTGATCTTGCACACCCCACTGCCCAATTTTATTTTCACTACTTTATCTTTCTTGGTTTTAGATACCACCACCTGGGCCAGATGTCAGCACTTAGGTGCCCTTGTCCCCTTTGGGTGCCCTGATATCTTTGTATCTTGCTCGCCCCTTTTGCGCCTCTTTTATCTTTTGGGCATCTTGTTTTCTTGGTGGTTGACCTTTTAGATGTTAATTGAAAAATTCAAACAAGGGAGTAATATAAATACAAAGATATGTAACCATAATAAAGGACCAAGCTCTAAGCATTTATTATCATCACCTAAGGTTTCATCCAAAGGCATTATAAGAGCATCAAAGCATCCATCTAGCTATCATTCAAGGGACAATGGACTACTTATTCTTCGCATGCACACATAGGAGGGGGAGTTCATTTTTCCATACACATATCTATTTGCATTGCTATATCTATCTATTTCCCGTTATTTAGTACATCTTGCACAAGGGTTTCCTAGGGCATGACTTTACACACACGCACACAAAATACATGGAGTCTAAAATGTAGTGCAACAATCAATCATAAGTTCACTCTGTTGGGTGACCGCTAGGGTCAATCTGACTCCCATTTGCATATTTTTATTTTTAGGATTTGATGTGTTTTGGGGTTTTACAAGAGGTAGTTTTTTTTTGTAGGTTACGGGTGAGCTCTGGAGATCTTCCAACAAAATACAAGTAATCAACAAGGAAGGATAGCGAATAACTTACAACACAATAAAAAAAAGTTTTTGAGTATTTTCACAATCAAAGGCACCATAAATAGACTCTAGTGCCTAAGCCCTACCCGACCTAGTCTAGGTGCCCTAGTCTAGCTTATTTCGACAGCTTCCCCAATTTTTTAGGTTCAGTTGCGACATTCTTCCCTTCTATTTCATCAATTTTCTAGTTCGACATACCTCAGGATCAAGTGCGAAATCAGCGAAGTATCTTATTTTCTCTCTTGCACTTAGGGTTTTAATTTCCATTTTCTTATTGCTTAGGTCAGAGTCTATCGTACTTTACTTCTTTATTATTGCGTTGTGAATCTTTAATTAGGATTTCACAAATTTCCATATTTTTTAAATCATTTAGTGAACCCATCACTCAAATCCAACCTTTTTCTAGGGTTTTATTCTTATGTCTATCACATGTAGTGGTTGTTTTAGGTATTTTGAGCATATAGAGCTTCCTCCATCTACCCATAGGGTTTCTAAAGCAATGGTTGAATCTCGATAACCCCTTTGATAACTCTCAAAATGTTCCTCTTGAAAACATTGAAACATCTAATAGTGAACAATCATATGATGAGGACACCAATGTTGATCAAGAGCAATTAGATAAGCTTACCAATTTTTGAGAATATTTGCATGAAAATCCGCCCATCTTCCACATATTATCCATGCTTTGATTACTGCTAAAAACTATCGAGATGTTACTTCGCACCCCTTTGTCTATTCTTTCTCGAATAGAATGGCCTCCACTCAACCCCTTCATATTCCTACTTCCATTCCCACTACTACCACTCCCATCATTCAACCTAATGCTTCTAATGCACAACCTAACTCTTCTTCAAATACTCCTGATTTAACTTATTTATATTAGGATTTGCATACTCAAATTCATCAACTTCAAATGGATACTTCTCATGCATCCCCATCTCTTGATTCCACTTTACTCCTTCACACTCATTTTGCACCCACCATTTCCAGCCTACCATCTTCCTTCAAATTTCTTCACTCCTAAGTTGCCCATCTTTAAAGGCCATGGAGACCCTCAAGAGAATCTTCAAGAATTTCATGTGGCATGTTTGGATTATGTGGATGATCATACTTTACTAGCAAATCTCTTTCCTAGAAGCCTCTAAGGTTATGCAATGCATTGGTTCTACGATCTACTTGTCCATTCAAGTAACATTCATTTATGCATTTTAGCCAATGCCTTTCTAGTGCAATTTTCAATCAATATCGGTTCTAAGATGTCCTATACTCAACTTGCACAAATCAAAAAGGATATAATGAGCATATATCAGACTATGTCTTATGATATAAGAAAAACTTAGCTAAGATGTCTAATGTGCTCAAAGACTCTAATTACAAGATCTATTTGTCCAAATTCTCTTACTACCTTTGCAAAAGAGTGTTATCTTTGAGACATCTCCATCATTTGATCATTTATGTCATACTCTTAAGCTACGCGAAAGTAAAATATTATCTATGGGAAAGCTTAAATATCATGACCATGCTTCATCTTTTACTCGCTTTAAAAGAAAATCAACTTTCAAGCCATCTACTAAACCTATGAAGCTGAAGCTATTGTCAACTCTATCTCTAATCCTGAAAAGCTTCAATGACAACCTCCAAAGTGTATGTTTACTAAATTACCTTGTGCTCCACATATTTTATTTCCATAAATCATTGAGATAAATCTTATTACGCTTCCTCCTCCACTCAATTTGGACCCATCTCATCCTAAAGGTCACAATTACAATGAAAATTTTTGATGTGACTATCATTAATGTGTTGGACATTATACAAATCAATGTTTCAAAACTCATACATATCATTCAAGATCTATTATAAACAATGCTATTGAGCTTCCTAAGCCTACAACATCTATATCGGTTAATGAAAATCACAAGCTCAATATATTCAAAAATCCTCTTCCTAAACATGATAAAAAAGCTATTGAATCTTCAACCAATCATACATATCGTGCAATACCTCCTCCTTCATCGGGGCTCTTGATTTTCTAGTTACTCATGTTGATGCATCTCCACCATTCATTACATTATCTAATCATGATTATCATGCTACATTCTCTCTTACACATTACATATCAATGCTTCTATCGGGCCTCATGTTATCAATAATACAATGATTGATCCATCGATTCATATGTGTGTGTGCTCTATTGCACTTATTGTTATCGACTATCCATATCACATATTTCATATCCAATTCCTAAATATTATAGTTATGTCAAGATTCTAGTTACAGTTGGCCTCTTACCATGCTTGTGTCATTTCTTATGGCACCTTCAATCAAAGGGTGTGACATGCTCTTAGGTCTTCCTTGGCTCCATGCAACTCATACTATCATTTCCATGAATCACTTATATCTAAAGTTAATTCAAAACACACAAGTAATCATCATCATCAAGGTGTTCCACCATGCACACTATGGCTGAGAATCCTCTTGAGGTTTCCATTATACTTGCTAGAGTGTCTAGGTCCCCAAGACCTCTCAAATCTAAAGTGAAATCTTCTCCTAGCTCACCTATCCTCACACAACCTACTTGGTCTCATTGATCTACTAGTCCATCCCATCAGTCTATGTACACCACTTAGATATATCCTTCATATAGGTATACATCACCTCCTCGGTTTCCTTCACATAGGTGTTCATCACCTCCTTGGTCTCCTTCACATAGGTGCACATCACCTCCATAGTAGCCTTCGTATAGGTGTTCATCACATCCTATGTCTCATGCACATAGGTCTCATTCATGAATACATCATTTATATCATACATCACCGATCTCAAAGCATGGTCACACACCTTTATCTCTCGTAAGCATCGGTGGAGGACCCTTACCCTTCACTTTTTTTAATAGCATATTCATCATCATACACTTTGGGGGCATCATGTTTACTCTCCCCTCCTTCTAGCATTATCAGGTGTCTTGCATTTCTATTTCTACTATTTTACTTCATGCTTCACACTTAGTCTTTCTCCTTCTTCATACACACATTTGATACACGCATATTGTATCATCACCACCCCTATGACGTACTCTTGTGCTACAATTCAAACTTGACAATTGAGGGCATACTACATCCATGAACCTCACACACTACACACTTCTACACTCAGTGCATTCACGACACATATTTAAAGTGCACATTATCACACAACCACTACCCTTGACGTACTCTAGTTCCATGGTCATACTCGATTTCTAAGGGTCTAAATCTAAAATGAACCTCACAACATTTACACTTCTCACGCTCTATACTTCATTGATCTATCTATCTAGTGCACACATTTCAAACCATTTCCCGATGACACACTCTTGTTCTATGGTTCATTCTTGATTGCTGAGGGGGCATTTATAAATGAACCTCATCTCATACATACACATTTGCTTGGGGGGCATGCTGATCCTATCACTCACATTTACATTCCATTCCATCTCACTCACTTATACATATTATTGCATATCTTGGTTGCATTGTTCTTATTTTTACTTATACTCACATGTTACACTTTTTCTTACTATGTTAGATGATACATTATATGTCATTATATTTTCTATATACACATGCATGTTCACTTGCTCTCTAGTTGTGAATGTATAATTTACATAGATTGTCACAAAAACATGGATGCTTGACACTATACCTCTTACCAGTCCCATCGAGGCTCTTGGGGGCATCTACTTTCAGTACACACTACAAGTGTTATTGTTTCATTTTATACTACTTCCTATTTTTACTATCACACTACTCTATCGATATATACATGTATTGACATAATTTTTATCTTTCTAACATGCTAACAAGTGCTTCATGTGCAAAATTTTATTTGCAAGAACTATTTTCCACCATGGTTGTTTGATACTTTTCTTGCTATTGTTTTCCATTGTTTTCCATTGTATGCCATTGTTTGCATGCTTTTCCCTATATCTTTTTTGTTCATTTCTTATATGCTTTTTGCCACTTCAGCCCTAATTGTCTTGTGACATTGTGAGTGATGTCCCATGTTTGAAACCCTCTTTTCACGGTCTACATTGTCTTCTTGTTTGTTAGATTACACATTGTCTTCTATATGCATATTTGTCTTGTTTACACTAACACATGTTTCTAGCCACTTTGTTTTCATGTGCCTTAGTTTCTACCATGCACATTCCCTCCCCATGTAGGGCATCAATTTCATATCAACGTCCAGTCCTCTCCTTTGGGTTGCATTCTCCTTATGATGTCATCATGCACCCCAAACAAGGGGGCATATATTGGGTGAATCAATCACCCCATTCATACAACAACGCACATTATTTCAAACCTCATATAGTACAAGAATAAAGCAATATGAAAATGAAAGAATAACCCAAATTCCAACTTGGGTCCATAATTTAACACAAACACCAATGCCTAGATACAAACATGAGCACCTGGGCACTCCTGACCTTTCTTGGGAACCTATGACTAGGGGGAAATTATAGAATTTTTATCATCTCAACATGGTTCACATCATTTTATAGAGTAGTTTTCACAATACAAACACAATCCTCCAAGAATAAGAATGCATTCAATCATCATTTTTCTTATTTTCTACTTGGATCAAACTTGATTGAACTTGAACAAAGTAGGATCACACCATCTACAAGTGGTGTATAAATTTTAGGAAGCAGTCAAGGATGGAGAATAACACTAGACCTTTCTCCCCAACACTTATTCTGTCGCATGATGAGATCACCAAAATCCACACTTGGCGTGAGATCGCCCAAAAATTCATTCTTCTACAACATTTCAGGACACTTTCTATTATCCTTTTTCACTCATCATGGATCCTATGCACATGTTCCTTTTACTACTTTTTTTGAATTTTTACACACTTTTTACATATTTGGATCAAATTTTTCATATACATATATTTGAATACTCTTTTCTCTCTTCTTCTTTTCTTTTGTAGGTCCGTCCTTATGGGAAGCAATAGTCACATCAGCAAACATGTCAAGTGAAAATGAAAAATAGTACAACAATGCGACATAACACATACACTTTCATCCCTAGGGTCACTTCCTCTTCTTTAGCTTCCACGCTTCATTTTTATCACTCTAGGTTTTTTATTGTCTCCTCGGCACACTTTTTTCCATCGATCTACATGGTTATTAGGTATACATATCTTATCTAATTTATGTTATCGAGTATTTACTCAACAACATAAAGTGGGGGAAAATGTAGACATTAAATCATGCACTTGGGTAAATTTCTAGGTCCTAATCACATACCATTATTCATATGATTCCTAAGCAAGAAAACTAGTAATTGACATCTATCTTTGGTCTCTTTTATTTCTTTCTTTATTTCTATATGGTCTTGCACACCCTACTACCCAAGTATGAATTTCATTTATTTATCTTTCTTGGCTCTAGACACCAATGCCTAGGCACCCTTGTCCCCTCCTCTTTAGCGCCCCCAACCTCTTTGTATCTTGCTCACCCCTTTTGGGCCTCTTTTATCTTTTGGGAATCTTGTTTTCTTGGTGGTCGAGATTTTAGATGTTAATTGCAAAATTCAAACAAGGGAGTAATATAAATACAAATATATGTGACCATAATAAAGGACCAAGCTCTAAGCATCTATTATCATCACCTAAGGTTTCATCCAAAGGCATTCTAAGAGCATCAAATCAACCATCTAGCAATCATTTAAGGGACAATGGACTGCTTATTCTGTATGCACACATAGGAGGGGAGTTCATTTTTCCATACACATATCTATTTGCATTGTTATATCTAGCTATTTCCTGCTATTCAAGCATCTTGCATAAGGGTTTCTTAGGGCATAATTTTACACACACACACACACAAAAGACATGGAGTTTGAAATGTAGTGCAACAATTGGTCATAAGTACACTCTATTGGGGGACCACTAGGGTTAGAATGATTCCCCATTTGTATCTTTTTTTATGATTTGATATGTTTTGAGGTTTTACAGAGGTATTTTGTTTTGCAGTTACATGCAAGCTCGATGATCTTCCAAAGACATACATCCAATCAACAACAAAGGCTAGTGAACAAATTGTGATGCAACAAAAATCAATTTCTGATTATTTTCATAGTCACAGTTCCCATAGACTCTTGCACCTAGGCATCCCCGACCCACTCTACGCACCCCGGTCGAACTTATTCTCGACAGCCTCCTCAATTTTTGGGTTCGGTTGCAAAATTATTCCCTTTTGTTTCATTTGTTTTCTAGTTTAGCATACCTCGGGATCAAGTGTGAAATCAACAAAGTATCTTATTCCCTCCCTTGCACTTAGGGTTTAAATTTCCATTCTCTTATTGTTTAGGTCGAGTGTACTTTACTACTTATTGTTGTATTGTGACTTTGTAATAAGGATTTCAAAAATTTCCATATTTGTTAAATCAATAAATGAGAAGTAGACATGTGATGTACAAGTCATATTTGAAATATTTAATACAATTAAATGATTTTTAATTAAAAATAAACTTTAAATTAATAACTTAACGGTGGGATTGTAAAGGTTGATTTAACATTTAGCTTTGGAAGAGTGTCAAGGTGGGTCATTAGGCTTGTCTAAATCCTCCTTCATGTTGTGTTGTGTCAAAGAATGAATGTCATAACTGCTGCATATGATCGCATCACGAACTCTTCCTCTCATTCCACATCATCTCTAATATCAAAATAAAATGTGCGGAGGATTTAATGAATTATCATAACAAAAATGGAAATGTTTGCATATTTTTAGCACATGTCAAGATGGAATTATGTGCCCATAGTGTGACAAAATTGAATTATTTTCCTATAGCAAAAATAAAAGAAATTAATTTTTATTTTTATTTGTATTTTATTTATTTTTATCTTTATTTTGTTTTTTATTTTCTATTTTTTTATAGAATGCCAATCTTAGGAGCATCTATGATAGATATTTAATTTCCCCATGAAGCAATATGAGGACTTCAAGAATTATCTTTTGTGATCATACGTTTACATCATTTCCAATTTACCTAGGGTCTTTAATTTACCTCAATATTTCCAATTTACCCTAGTTTCTAATTTATTCTATGGTTTCCAATTTACTCCAGGATTCCATGGATCCTAATACACCTTAAGGTTACCAATTTATCCACCGAATTATAATTTACCATATGGTTTCCAATTTGTTTGATTGTTTATATTGTACTTAAGGATTTCCACTTATTTCATGTCTTCTAATTTACTTTCCAATTTACCATAAAGTTTTCGCTTATCCTAGTGTTTGTAATTTGTTCCATGTTTTTCATTGACCTATATAATTTTCAATATGTAATAGAGTTTCCAATTTACCCCATGGTTTCTAATTTACCATACAAGTTATTTATACAATTTACATAGGTTTATTACTAGGGTTTGCATATAGATTTAGGTGAAAATACAACATACTTTTGATTTGGGTTTTCTTCGTAGAATTAACACATACTCTTCCTCCTCTTCTAGTTTTTCTTACACATGCCTCATATATGGCACTAGAGGTCTCACGTTGCCTCTTAAACTCTATTGGTAGGCCATTATGTGTTTGTTCCCTCTCTCCTATACATGTCTCCTTCCATTTCTCTTGACCCAATCTCTTTCTCCTTTTTATATATCCTTCATCATTTCCTTCTCACTTTCACATCATTGTTTTTGGTTTGTAGTCATTGTCAAAATAGAAGAAAATAGTGGGAGGGTTTGTGGGACCTCTCACTTCATATTTTTTAATTTCAGAGGCATACATGGTGAAAATGTGGTGCAAAAGTGGCACAAATTTGTGCCACCATTTTGCATCAATGTTGTAGAACACCTAGAAAATATAAATATTAAAAAAATGTCAAATTGACCATGAAATGACACTAATTGCACTTTATGTATATGTGAAGCATGATTATCATTTGAGTAAGGCTTCCCATTTTCCTTAGAGAATATTGCAAAGTAATTGTGTTGTAAAAGATGGGAATACGACATTTAAATAAATTATTGATTCTAAAATCACAAAGAAATCTAGGGCACTAATTCATGCTATGATGTATCTTTTTTAATCAATAAAAAGGTTGGTGGATCCCTCACCAATTATATTAAAATAAAATTAGTTTTCTTACATACATTGATTCTCATGCCTTTCCCCAAAAGGCCCCATAAATGCATCCGAAAACTTAGCTTCAAAATAAAGAAGATCTATTAAATTTATAGAAAAAGAAATTTTGTAAATTACACATTCTTCCAGCTAATCAAAGGAAGGAACCCAAGCTAAAACACCCTTCTCTTGTTAGTTGGGTGAAAAATATCAATTTCTTGTTTCCTCTCAAAGAACTACAAGAATCCATCAAAAATCAACAATCCTCCACCATTCTAACACAAAAATGTATGTTCCCTTTTGCAAAAAATTATCCACAACTAGGATTTTTTAAAAATGAACCTCTCATGTGCCCAGGAAAAACCCATTGTAGCATATATTATTCACATAATGTTTAGTAGAGTGGAGAAAAAAATAGCTATATATCCACTTCAATAACCACTTTGTATGTGCGTAGTATCCAAGTGCAATATTTTAAGGAGATCTTACCAATCAGTGGGATTGTTTCTCAGATTAGAAAATTATGAATGTTGATCTATTTCCACAAAAGCTAACATATTTTCCACATGATTAGCTTCACAAAAGCATATTGAAACACAACTAAAGATAATTATCCAACCAATTCCTTAGCCTCATGTAAAATATAATTCTTCCAATTTGGAGTTGATCCTTTCCTCATAGAATTAATTATACTAGTAGATTTTCCTTCCAAAACCAACCCTCGTAAATATTCACTATTTGGAAAGGATAAGTCCATCCACTAAGGAACTTTCCTCATCTTTGTTATTTGTAGCTTTAGGGATAAAAATTAACCCCTACAATAATTTTACTTGTAGGCACCAAATCACACATACATCCCTAGCTATGATAGGATTGCATCGTGAAACATCATTGAAGTTTTTCTGACAACCCCCACACTTTGTAAGATACATCTTGGATCCTTACTATTCTTCTTTCCAAATACTAGTTTCTACACCGCAACTAGTACAATTTTTGGCCATTTTTTCTAAAATATTTAGCTGTCTTGGTTCAAAAATATTTTTATAAATATTAGCTAAGAAGGATACATTCTTAGAAATTTCTCTCTAGATATTTTCCCAAAACCTTTCCCGCTCCGTTCTTTTATCTTCAAAATTTATATTGTTGTGTTTCTTTGAATATTCCATATAACATTTGCATGAGAAACAAACCAATGCCGATATGGGTTTTGAACCAAATTCCATGAGGATAATATATCCTTAACCAATGTAGGAAAAATTCATGGATGATCCAACATAGATCTAAGGAAAGACCAAATATTACTTTCTTATGGACAATGAAGGAAAATATGCTCTTCTAATTCACCATCTTGTTTATATAATATAAAAACTAAAGGTATGGAAAAATTCTTCTATATCCTTTTCCAAGAGAATTATTTTCAAACATGTTGTCCATGGAAATTCATCCACTCTTCGAGTAACAATTGCACTCCAAATTAAAGGATTGGGTCAATCTTATTCTTCAACTTTGCTTATCTCCATCACTTTATAACCTACCTTCACAATGTAATTACCATATATGTCCTCTATACACCCAAATATATCCTTAGTTTTCTTAATGAATATTTTCCTTATTTCCATAATTTGAGAAAGGAATATATTTTGTTTAGCAATGAACTCAAATTCATCAAAAATCTTCCATTATATGATGTTACTACCAATGATCTCCTTGAGTCATCCCAATAATTAGAAACCTTCTCCCCACAATGTTCCACTAGAAGTTGTTGGATATCCTCTAGGTCACGTGTTTGTTGTAACACTTGTTCACATTTATGTGAATCCTCCGAGAAGTTATCCATTTTTGACTTATCAAATTAGATTCTCACAATCACCCTTCTTGTGATAAAAATAAAGATCCAAATGTGTGACCCAAAGGGTAGATTTTGAATAGTGAAAATCCTCTCAAGCCTCTTGTTATCCAAATATTCCCCTCTTACCATCGAATCCAAGGAATCAAATCTTCCTCATATATATGCTAGACTAGTTTTTGCATAGCCATATTATAACATTGAATAATTTTTATTCTAGTGCCTCCATTTTCTTTTGGTCAAAATACATTCTCCCATTTGGTAAGATACATATTCTCTTTCCATCCCATAAAAATGTGGTATAGTTCTATTTATATTTTTTATCACTCCAAATGGCATTTGTAAGATTGAAAATAAATAAACTAGAATAAGATGCAACATTGATTTGATCACAATAATTATCCCCACTTAGATCATCCATTATACCTTATATCATGCCAATGAGGATTACACATTTCCAATTTCATATTTTCATAACATTCATTCAACTTCTTATAAAAAGTAGTGCCCTAAGTATTTTTTGGGGAACATCCCAATGAGTACCTCAAGCATGCTTCGCAATCCTTTGTTGCATCTCTCTTGGAACATTAAAAATGAATGCCTCAAATTTATGTAAGGTAATTATCTAGAAATTTGTTTTTAGATTCTCTAAAGAAATTTTTAAGGATCAATGCCCCTTCATCCCCACAATCCAAACATGAAAGTATCATATACAAATTATAAATAAGTATCAATATTATCTAGATTAAAATCTACCTAAAAACCTAGGGTAATAAATCATGGTATAATGTGTCAACATCCATCTAATAGATTTTATTGACAAGATTTCTTATATTTGAGATGGATAAAGTGGGTATTATTAATTAACTACAAGAATATTCCTCCTTAGATGTTAAATATTTCATAATCATGGGATTCTACACTAAAGTGTTTCTTACACTTCTACCACATATATAATGTGAGGGAAAAGAAAAGAAAACCCAAGAGAATAGAGTTATTAAACAAAAATCCCCAAATACCTATCACGTAGAATTCACTTTAAGGAGAAAATTTAGTAAAACCAAAGGAAATTAAAAAAACCAATGAAAGAGAAAAAGATGTTGCTCGAAGAGGAGGATATTGAGAAAGGGAGGAATTCGGTTATGCTAGGGTTTTATGCATGTGCTTGCGATATCCCACTGTTTACACTTTGCACCCCTTAGCCTTTCTAGGGTTTTCCTTTGGTCCTATCATAGTGTTAGTCAAATATTTTCCCACTGCTAAGGTGATGAGTTTCCTATAAATGGCTAACTCTCCTTCCATTACAATGACTATTGTAAATTTAGTGGTGAAAATGGCTCCCAAATGTGCTCAAAAGTTTGTGCAAAGGTCTACAACAAGGTATGGATTTTGAATCATCCCCGGATGTTGTTATTTCTGATGAATGTTTAGACCTTGTGGTCAAATGGTATTGTAACAATTTCCTTATTGCGTATTTTTGTGGTTGCATCCCCTCGAAGCTTACCTACAAAACTGGATAAAGAACCATTGGGAGTCTAATGATATCTTGGTATCAGGTATCTATAACCTCACTAAAGGATTTTATCTATTTTTCATTTTGTGAGCCTTCTAAGGTCCAAGCCATCCTTCTTAAGGTAGCTTTTTGGTATTTAGGGAATACCCTTTTAGTGATTTCTCAGTGGACTCCCGACTTTAGCCCCACTAACCATGTTTCATTGAAAATCCTAGTTTGGATTGAGCTTCCTAGACTCCTCGTTCATCTTTGGTCTTTCCTTCCAGAGATAGTTAAACCCATTGGTAGGGTGATATGCCATGAAAAAGAGCATTTTTTTACGCTCGTCCCAACAAATGGGTTTGTGTCAAAGTTGACCTTACGAAAGATCTACAGGACCACCTAGATATTCAAGTTGGGTCCCTGTGTATCTCTTAAAAGGTGGTTTATTTCAACCTCCTTAACACGTGATGTCACTTTATCAAGCCTCGGACCACCGCATTCAAGACTGCCATCTTATAGCTCGTTCTAAGCCCGTGGTGATACAACCCTCGGTGTCTAAGCCCTAAAGGTGATCAATCGACTAATGGTTGGACTGCGATTGGGAATAAGAAGGGTTTTGGTGTGAAATCCACTCTTGTGGTGCCACTTACCCCTTCTCCTTCCCCTCCTCCATCCACATATGAGTTGGGATTGGATCCACCCCCTCATTAGTTTCCATTCATTCCAAACCCTCGCAAAGCCGTGTTTTTCTGTCACAATCGATAATGCAGGGAATTTAGCTTCAACATCTATTCCTCTGCATCGCTCTTGCATTCCACACTAAGAGGTGTACCATGGTGTTTGGGGAGATGATGAGGTCAAACTTCACTACACTCATGTTGAGATTTATAATATAGATCAGATCCCACTCGCTAATAATTTTGTAATTCTTGGCTCGAATGATGGCGTGCAAACAGGCAAGGAGTTTGATATGTCTAATTTTTCATGAATTTTATCTCATGGAATATTTGAGATCTTATAGAACCCTCTCACAAATATTCTGTTTGGTTAGCCTGGTATCTTTTAGTTGCCTTGATATTATTTGTCTTTAGGAAATTAAAATTTCTAGTTTTTTTCTTCAGAATACACTAACTTGTATTGCTCCTATTTTTTCACATTTTCATACTCAACACATTGATGGAAAAGGTGGTGCTAGTATTTCCATTGCCCTGAAATTCTCAGCCTTAATCACCTCCTTGGGACAAGATCCTTCAAATAAGGTTGTGGGTGATTATGGTGATTAATGATCTTTCTTTTAGTATTCTTAATGTTTATGCTCCTAATGATGGCTCTGAAATAACTCCATTATGGAAATGGTTAGGTGACAACTTGCCTTTATCTTATTGGTTAGTGTGTGGTGAATTTAATATGATAGGACATCTTGATGATGGCACGCTCCTTATGTGTTGGTGTGTTGATGAGTGTGCGGTTTGGTATTTCTTTAAAAGTTGTTGGGGGCTTTCCAATCCTTTACTCGACATTAGTAGGTATTTAAGGCTCAAGCTTGGTATACTTGGACCAATATTCTAGAAGGATGCAATTGAGTTTTAAAATAATTGATTGTGTACTTCACTCTTAGCAACCTATTTTAGATTTTGAAATGTAAGGCCTCTCCCCTGTCACGGTGTGGTCAGATGTACTTTTGATTCATAAACCGACCATTTTGTTTTTGCTAACCACGAACCCTTATAGGAAATTAATTATTTTATCGAATTCACCCCGTATTAAATCAAATTTTTAATAATGCAATACAAAATAAGAATCACACTACACAAGGGTTGTTAACGGAGTTTGATAGAATGCCTATGTCTCTAGGTTCAGCAAATTAGTTGAATCGATCCATTATAACGATTCAACTATAAATACATAATAAAATTATATTACTACAATGAAAGTCCAATGAACTCGGTGTTCTAGTTGATCCTCCGGATCCAAACTCATATTTGGAAAATACAGTGCTACATCATAACTCCTAGCCCCAAGTTGATTCCGTAGACTCCGAACTGGTCCTTGGGAAAATACATGCTTTCACATAGCTTTCTGGATTTGATACTCAAAGAAGACCTCAACACCTCCGTTGCACAACAAACTAACCTCTGCATGGTGTTAAGTCTCTAGATATTAGTAGACAATAATGATCCTCCTTTACTCTGCTGCATGACATAAATAACCTCTTCATAGGGTTAAGTTGATCCAATGTCATCAATGAGATCAATAGAGATAATGACTCT
Source organism: Taxus wallichiana var. yunnanensis (assembly GCA_018340775.1). Taxonomy (NCBI): domain Eukaryota; kingdom Viridiplantae; phylum Streptophyta; class Pinopsida; order Cupressales; family Taxaceae; genus Taxus; species Taxus wallichiana. The sequence continues at coordinate 899,990,790 of CM031242.1, forward strand.
CCTCCACAACAAAAGATCTCGGTGATACATCCGGCGTACTAAGGATCTAAGCTCTAGTGCTTCGTCACATCCTGGCTCCATGTTGTCTCTAGGCTCCAACATCGAATAATCTTACCTCAATTAGACCTTTATAATATTCAAGTGAGTTAACAAATAATAAATCCCACAAATGTACATGTGCATATAATAATAAGACTTGTTTTCTCACCATGTATATATAAATATAGGTCTTTTACAATGTTGCATATTTAATTAAATAGGGATTTATCCTCTAAAATTTCCTATAAAATAATAATTATAGGGCTTACTCTCAAAAATGGCCTTCTTAAATTTCCTAAGGCCTCACAATGTTGCCTCACCTCTTAGCTTCCTAAGCCTTCAAATGGGAGAGGCTTATGTTTTACAATGTATCCGGTCCCCTATTTATATTGATTAGGGACCCGATATAAGGATATTTGATCATATCCACGACTTAGTTTTAAAGAGCCCATAATAATCCTCAACGGATTAGGCTTAGCCAAATTCCCCATGGCATAATAAAAATTTAGCCACCAAATATTTAAAGCGCTTCAAATAATATCACAACCTTAATAGGCTATGAGCGGGTTAATAAGGATTACTTCCCTTTATTAAGCTTTTAAATAAGCTTAAGCCATTTTAAAAATTCACCCCATAACAATATCCACTATTCACGTGGATGGGGCAGATTTATGTAGGGTAAATTCCACATTATATGCAAATATTTTAATATGTTTATCCACCCTTTTTATTCACGTGGACTTCTTTTTTATTTTTTTAATAAATATATATTTATAAAAAGATTCTAATTTTTTTTTAGGTGGATAAACATAACCCCAATTTTAATGCCACATACCCAAATGTAGCTATTCCACATGTCTAAATGTAGTTGTGCCATGTGTAAATGTGTGATTTGTACACTTGGTGCATCTTCGGCGTGTTGAGTCTCGTTGACTACTAATTGCCCGAACTTTGACCGGTCATAAATTTCATATATGGACTTGGATTTGGTCCATGCTCAAAATGCGCTGGAAATATCTTGGTGAGATGTATGAAATGGTGTTGAATTCAGATGATTTAAAAATCATCCATTTTTCTGTTGACCAATGTTGAATTTTTACCGACAAAACTTTGACTTGCGGTATCTCGTACCCACGGTGTCCGTTTGACCCGTTCAAAAAGTGCTAGAAAAATATTAAAGGAATCTATCATACTTGAATAGGTTCTAGGAAATATTGGGTGCTTTAGATGCCTAATATGACCTACAAATCACACCTCCCCACTAAGGAGGCTTTTTGTTCAAAAAAGCTTCGTTTCTCTGCTCTAAATCGTGAACCCCGTCACTATCTATGAAGAGATCTCTGTAGCTAATATTGTGGTCTCCAAACTCGCTACTTTTCTAATCAAACATTTAGTTCGATCTCTGGGACCAAAGTGGAACTTGGGCTCACTATCTTCTATTGTGTCACTCGATACCAAATCGGGATGACTAATATCCGTTTAGTCTTCATGAATACTTCATATAGAGCTTTGATTACCAATGTATCAAGAAAACATTATGCATGATAAACATTTCTCGTAGTGCGTACTTACTTGTTGGTTCTAGTACCTTGTGTCTTCTCAAAACGAGGTAGATTTTCCCTTGTCTTCATCGGCCTTAACCGTCTTGGTGTGCTTCTTTTACTTCCCACACCAAATCACACAATGTCTATTGGATCCACAATATGCACATGGATATGTCCACAATAGCTCTAGGGTTATAATGGGCTCCTTGTTTGATCTAGAGGATTTTTCACTATGTATATCTTCCCTAAACTTCCCTAAACCTAGACCATGCTGAAGGGATTCTTGAGACCTTTCCGATGGTATGCTGAACTTCATAATCAGAGTTCGTATGCAAATTATATCGCCAGTCAAAGTTAAGGTCGTAAACGGGTCAACCCTGGTCAACAAGTGGACCAATGACAAGGTGACATGTGGTAGTTGGCGATAAGACAAAATTTATGGTCTTTTAATGTTTCAAAATCAGTTCCATGGTATAGAGTTCTTCGCAAGATTTCCGATGCATTTTGAACGGACCAAATCTGAGTTCGTATGCGAAAGATATGCATAGTCAAAGTTGTGGTCAAATGATGACGTGACACACTTTGACGTGGACAAATGACATATTATGGGCGTGACACTTGGCAGGTTTGTAGTGGATTTGAATTTAAAATAATAATAATAATAATCTATTTAATCCATTCCACTGAATAAGCCTATAAACCCTATGGGATAAGGAGGAATTTGTGGCCAAAAAGCTATTTAAAGGTTTATCATATCCCTTTCCCACCAAATGTGGGGTCAATGGCTAAATTGGGTGCCTAAACCTATGGAAGGGGGATTTGAACCCTTGACTTGTGCCAAAATATTTATCAGCCTTACCAACCAACCACTTTTTAACAAGTGATAAAACATGAGATCACTTCTATTTAAAGGGACCTTTCGGTAGGTTTGTGGATGGACATTGAAGGACTAATTTGCAGAGATCACCATTTTCGAGGCACTTACGGTCTGAATGTTTCCATGGTGTAAAAAGAATTTTTTTCAAAATTTCAAGAGATTTCTAGAAATATAAATTTTTCTATAGAAAGTACTGTATAGTTTCCTATGTAGGCATTTTTCCATCGCAGTTTCACAGATCATGCACGAGGAGCAAGAAAAGATTTGCATTTTCCAACCACTTCTGGTCCAAATCAGGCCATGGAGTAAAAGGGAAGTTTTTCATAATTTCCTATAGTTTCTATAAATGTAAACCTATTTTATGTAGGTGTTGTACATTTCAAGTTGTAGACATTTTTGGACGTAATTACACAGGAAACCAACAAAAGAAACACTGTAGGAGCCACATATCGTTCTTGGGACAGTTTCTAATTTTGTGCAGAGTTCCATGGGACATAGATCAGCTCATTTGTAGGTATAAAGGTATGTTAGTCATTATTGAAGGGATATTGTACTTCATTGGATGTTTAATAGATTGATTCACTTTCTATGAATCCAGAGATGTAGCCTTCGGTGAACTCCGTTATCAAGTTCTTGTGTTGTGGATTTGATTTTAGTTTTTAGAAGATTTTGATCAGATAAAAACATTCAAGTTAGTTTATTTGATTAATTATTAAAGCAATCACAAATTGGTTTAATTGGAAGGAAGTAAATTTCAGTATCCATAACCCACAACAAATCTGAATACACTTATTAACTTGGATTTAAATATTAGATTGAGTGCATTCTAAATCAACTGTGATTATTTTATTTGGATTTGTGATAGATTCAAATATTTCACTTAAGTTGAAAATTAAGGATTAATTTGACCTTTTGGAAGATTTTAAGTTTGGGGCTTTCAATAACACCCATAATTGATAAAAAAATGAACTCTTGATCAAGTTGAAATCTTTTAAAGTTAAGAATTTGAGAATTTTATAAGTACTGGAAAATTTCAAGTACCATTTTCAAATCATTGTTATAGTCAAATAAGACACAATCATACATCTTCAAGTTATCAACTTTTGCTCTGTTCTCATTATTCTTTTGAGAGTCTGGTATGTTCCCTACCGTAGGTCGCTTGGGAGGACCGGGTGGCTTGGGCTCTATGCTTGTTGTTGTCTCATAGCTTTCTCGTGCCTCATTTTTACCATTGTTGTATCCTAGACCCGCATATCTAGGTCTTTCTTCCACCTAGATAGGGTTAGTGATACCTTGGCTATTCACACCAAGAACTTTTACTTCATATCTTATTTTAAAAAGCAATTTTGATCCTATACCTCTAATGTACTTTTTGAATTGACAAAAAAGCAGGATTTACATTTTCATGGGAAGGAAAATTCAATGAATCACTTACAATGTCATTGGTGGGCATACCTTTCTTCTCTTCCTTTCCACCATCTTGCAATGTTGTTAGGAGCTCTTCCTTAGCTTGCAGTTCATGTTGTAACTCTGTGATCACTCTTCCAAATAATTATTCACAAGTCTCAAAATTATCTTGTAGCTCTTTCTTATTTACTTCCACAAGCTTAAGATGTTTCCTCAATTGATAATCCTTCTCGCTTTGTCAAAATGTGGCTACATTAGGTTGATCACTCGATCTTTGTCAATGCCTTTCTACGTTCCACCATTCGACATTGGAACCACCTTGGTGCTTGGTCTGGGAATAAATACCAACATTATCCCTTGTCATGCCCCAAGATAGAGAAATGTCCACATACTTGAGGATCATCTTGTTCTTCTTTGGTCCCTTGGTGATGACGTTCTTCTCGAAACACAAAATATAGGAGTTTCATGCTTTGATTTAGTTCAAAAATCTGATGTGCCTAATCTCATTGATGTAGATTCACCATGTGTAACATTGTACCTAGTATTATGAGTACTATGAGCCATAGTTACAAACTTTTACAATCTCATCCGACTATAACCGTAGACAATGACCCAATTCTCAATATCAACTTACTTGGAGATAACAAATTTACAAGTGCAATACTTTCTCGATACCAAACATGATCCGTAAACTGACCAATTTTTTTTCTTGACCACAAACCCTTATAGGCAATTAATTATTTTACAGAATTCACCCCGTATTAAATCAAAATTTAAATAATGCAATGCAAAATAAGAATCACACTACACAACGGTTGATAATAGAGTTCGGCAGAATGCCTACGTCTTCGGGTTCATAAACTAACTGAACCAATCCATTATAACGGTCCAAATATAAGTATATAATAAAATTACATTACTACAATGGATGTTTAACCGAACTTGGTGTTCTAGTTGATCCTTTGGATCCAAACTAGTATTTAGAAAGTACAATGCTATAGTACAAACTCCGGCCCCAAGTTGATTCTCAGACTCGAAATGGTCCTTAGGAAACTACATGCTTTCACACAAATTTCTAGATTTGATACCCAAAGAAGACCTCAACACCTTTGTTGCATGACAAAATAACCTTTGCATGGTGCTAAGTCTCCAGATATCAACAAACAAAAATGATCCTCCTTCACTTTGTTGCATGACAAAAATAATCCTCTACGCAGAGATATGACTCGATCCGATGTCCGTTATTGACGATGATCTCCTTTCACTCATTATACGGAAAACAAACCTCTTCACAGAGTTAAGTTGATTTGGTGTCATCAACGATCTCAATAGAGATAATGACCCTCCTTCGCAGCAAATGATTTGGCGATATGTCCAACATACTAGGGATTGAGCTCTAGTGATTCTTTGGTGCTTCGTCATGTCCCTCACTCCACGATGTCTCTAGGCTCCAACATGAGAATAATATGACCTCAATTTGACCTTTATTTTGGTGAGTTAACAAATAATAAATCATGCAAATTTACATGTGCCTATAATAATAGGACTTATTTTTTCACCATGCCTATATAAATATAGGTTTTTACAATGTTGTCTATTTAATTAAATAGAGCTTTATCCTCCAAAATTACCTATAAAATAATACATATAGGTCTTACTCTAAAAAAAACGGGCTTCTTAAATTTCGTAAGGCCTCTCAATGTAGCTTCACCTTTTAGCTTCCCAAGCCTTCAAATAGGAGAGACTTGTATTTTACAATATGACCAAGTCCCCTATTTATATTGATTAGGTCCGGAATATAAGGATATTTGATAATATCTCGTAGCTTAATTTTAAAGAGCCCTAATAATCCTCCATGAATTAGGATTAGCCAAATTCCTCGTGACATAATAATAATTTAGCCACCAAATATTTAAACTGCTTCAAAAATATCACAACGTTAATAGGCTTTGAGTAGGTTAATAAAGATTAATTCCTTTTTTAAAACTTTTAAATAAGCTTAAGCCATTTAAAAAATTCACCCCCATAACATTATCCGTTATTCACATGGATGGGGCAGCTTTATGTGGGGTAAATCCCACATTATATGCAAACCTTTTAATAGGCTTTACCCACCCATATTTTTTTCACGTGGACTTCTTTTTTATTTTCTTTAATAAATATATATTTTTAAAAATATTCTAAAACCTTTTTTATGTGGGTAAACATAAACCCACTTTTAATTCCACATACCTAAATGTGTCTAAATTTAGTTATGTCACATGTTAATATGTGATTTGTCCACTTGGTGTATCTTCCGCTTGTTGACCACCAATTGTTTGAACTTTGATCGCTTATAACTTTTGTATACTGAGACTCGATTTGGTTCATTCAAAATGCACCATAAAGGTCTTGGAAAGATCTATGCAAAAATTTTGACTTCGGATGATTTCAAAATCATCCTTTTTCTGTTGACCAATGTTGACCCATTGTTGACCAAACTTTAACTTGCAATATCTAACGCCCATGATGTTTGTTTTGACTGCTCAAAATGCACTTTTGGATAGATCTTAAAGGCATATACCATAATGAACAGGTTTCTTGCAATATTGGGAGCTTTATATTCCTAATATGACCTCTGGATCAACTTTTGTTAGATAATCATCTTATTTATTTTAAGATTATTTGGTGCGAGGTCTATTCAACATCCCACCAAATCAATTCCTTCTTAATATTTATTTGTTGAGTCACCCAAGGGTGGTTTCATGAATTTATAAATTTGGACCATGGTGCCACATATTCCTTTTGCTATCAGCTGGAATGAGCGATGGGAAGCGACAATTCAATGCACCACACGATTCCTTTGCTAATTCAATAAGAACGTTGCTCGAGTGCATAAATGGGTGGACTCAACTCTACACAAAGAATTTAGGAGGATCTATGTTATCCTTGAATCCAATCCTTTTGACACACCTCTTCGCTTATAGGTTGTTGATGTTTGGCACAAGCTCAAGCTCTTGGAATCTCACTCAGCTCATGGCATGGAGATCCAGATAAGTCTCGCATTGACTCAGGTGGGAGAAAAAGTGTCTAAACACTTTTTCAAATCCCTCTAGGCCAAGCATGCTCATCACCGATCAAATTTATTCAAGTTTCTTAGTAATAGTTCATGGAATTGCCTTAGATCACAAACGCCTTTGTGGAGCATTATTAGTTAGTATTCCAAGCTTAAGACACTACCAATGAGTGAGCTACCACCTTATAGAAATGTATCAAGGTGGTTTCGATAAAAATTATCCTAAGGATTGTGCTTGATGTAATTCTCCTCTTTCTTTGGATGAAATTTATGTTGCTCTGTTGTGCCTTTCTGATGTTAAATCTCTAGTATTGGATGGCTTTCCTTGTGAATTATATAAAGCCACTTGGTATTTTTTTGGTCCACACTGTTTCAAGTATATAATGAAGCTCTCCAATCCAATTCTCTAGGGAGTTTTAGTAATCATGGAAACATTAAATTTATTCCTAAAGCTAGCAATTCGAAGCTAATTACTAGTTGGAGGCCTATCACTTTGTTGAATGCTTTCTACAAAATTCTTGTAAAGGCCCTGAATCTTCACTTTTATAATATTCTACCCAATATTGTTCACCCCAACAAGACGGGATTTGTCAAAGGTTGCTACATTCTCGTATAATATTATAGAAGTCCAGGAAGGAATGGAATGGGCTTGATTATCTCTGCAATGACCCTTATTTCTCAAAATTGACTTTGAAAAGGCTTATGATTGTATCAAATGACCTTTTATTCTAGCTATCCTCACAACCTTAGGATTAGGATAATTTTTACCCCAGGTTATGTAAACTCTATTCTATAATAGTTATACTTACCTCACTATCAATGGGCATAAGTTCTCCTCGATTGACATTTTATGCTCTATCGTATAAGGGTCCTTCTTATGGATGCCCTTTTTGTCTTAGCCATCGATGCTCTTGGCTATTTTATCACTCAACATGATGATCAAGGTCACATTTAGGGAATTTTTTACTAGATCATTCAACACTTCTCATTAATGGAAAATTTGCTTTGATGATTCCTTTCTTACCCTTGCTAAATATGAGAAAAATTTGGTTTTTGTTTTTTATTGCCTTGACATCTTTTGTCTTGCTTTAGGATCCAACATTTATATGGCCAAGACATTGGGCTATCGAAAATGTTGTTGGCCTATGTCTGACTAGTTGAAAGCTTACCCCTAGAAGTGGATTGGGTGCGGTGAAAAATTTAAATTTTTGGGCATTCCTTTTCCTTTGATAGTGATTTTGCTACTCTATGGTAGTATGTGATTGAAAGAGTTGAACATAAAGTTTCTTAGTGGTCTTCCAAATCCCTTTCATTATCCGGTAAATTCTAGGTGTGTACCAATATTCTTGCGGTAACCCATGTTTACTATTCTTCTTGTTGGTACCCATCTTGGGCTTCTTTTTCCAAGCTTTCCAAGCTACTCGGGACTACCTTTGGTCTAAACTTTCTAGTTTAGATAGATTTCATTAGTTGGCTTGAAAGTTTTTTTTTTTTACCCCGCAATTAAGGTGGCATGGGTATTATTGATGTTTACAAGAAAATAATATCTTTATGTTCTAAATGGGTGGTGAGATGTCTTTCGGTAGTCAAGCCTAGAAAATTATGCTTCGGCATTGCATTGCTTCCGATGCTCCTTACGGTAAAATATATTGAATAATACATGGTTGGATACCTTAATTATCACCAAGGCTCCAATCAATATTACCGACACTTTCATCGCAAAAAAAATGGAAGGAATTTGAAGTTGTGAAACCCCGGTTGTATTGGATTGGTGATGGCTTTCGCATGGGGACCTCTTTGTGCAAGAGAGAGAGTGAAGGACTTAGCTGATTTGCGCATAATTATGAGACTGCAAGTGCACAAAGAAACTAATAAACAAGAAGAATAAATTGTCGTAAATTATACATAATAAATTTTGGAGCTTTAGGATATTCCCGAACCGAGGTGCCTGGACTAGGTCGGGGCACACTGGCACTTGAGTCTATTATCGGGGGCTTGTGACTACAAAAATGGTTAGAATATAAATCTTTTGGTATCACAAGGTGGTTGCTAATCTTCACTTTGTTGGTCACTCAGATGCCATCGGATGATCATTGTATTCACATGTGACATGAAAATAAATGATATCCTGCAAAACCCCAGATTAAATCAAATCCTAAAAATAAAAAATGTAAATGGGGAGTTAGATTGACCTTGGTGGTCACCCGACAGAGTGAACTTATGACCAAGCAATTCAATATATATCATACTTCATGTAGTTCTTGTGTGTGTGATATAATCGTGAAGCTCTTGTGAAAGATGCACTTGAAAATGAGCGATAACTAGATGTACCAATGTAGATAGATGCGTGGATGGAAAAATGAACTTCCCCTCCTATGCGTGTATGCAGAATATGTAGTCCCTTATCCCTTAAGTGAATGCTAGATAGATGCTTTGATCCTCTTAGAATGAATTTGGATGAAACCTTAGATGATGATAATATATGCTTAGAGATCGATCTTTATTATGGTCATATAAAATTTTATTTCTATGATTCCATTATTTGAATTTCATAATTGACAACTAAAAGGCCAACCCGTAATAAAAATGATGTCCAAAAGATAAAAGAGGCCCAAAAGAGGTGAGTAAGATACAAAGAGTTAGGGGCACCTGAAGAAGAACGAGGGCTCTTGGGCACTAGTGTCCAGTTAATAAAGATAAATCAATGAATATTAGATTGAGTTTTGCGGTGTGTAAGACCAAAGAGGAAAAAAGAAAGACATAAAAGAGGCCAAATATGGATGTCAATTACTAGTTTTATCGCTTTAGAATCATATGAATAGTAGTATATGATTAGGACCTAGAAATGTACCCAAGTGTGTGATTTTTGATCTACATTTTCCCCACTTTATGTTGTTGAGCTAATACTTGATAACAAAAAGTAGATAAGAGATACGTACCTGATAACCATGTAGATCGATGGAGAAATCATGCAAGAGATAAGTGAAAGTTTGGAGTCATAAAAAATGAAGCGTGGAAGCTAAAGAAGAGGAAGAAACCCTAGGGGTGAAGTGTATGTGTCGTACAGCATGTTGTACATGTTGTTTTTGTCACTTGTGCTTGTTGATGTGGGGATGATTCTTGTTGTGTATTAAGGATGGGCCTATAAAAGAAGATAAAAGAGTAGTCAAAGTCATGTGTTATGAAAAATCTATAAAAAAATGTAAAAGTATGTAAAAATGCAAAAATTAGTAAAAGGAACATGTGCACCTGATCCGTGATGAGTGAAAAGGATAAAAAGCGTCCTAAATTGTTGTAGAAGAGTGATTTTTTTGGGAAATATCATGTCAAGAACGAGTTTTTTGGGAAATATCACGCCAAGTGCGAGTTTTTTGGGTGATATCATGCCAACTCTAAGTTTTTTGGGCAATCTCACACCATGGTAGAAGAGTGTTGGGGAGAAAGGTCTAGTGTTATTCTCCATCCCTGAATTCTTCCCAAAACTTATATACCATTGTAGATGGTGTGATCCTATGCTTTATTCTCGTGTTGTTCCAGTTCTATCTAAGTAGAAAAAGGTGATAGAGTGCATTTTGATTACTGGAGGATTGTGCCTATACTGTGAAAACTACTCTGTGAACTACCAAAGATTGTGTTGATATGAGAAAGTGACTATAATCGCCCCCTGGTCATAGATGACTAGGAAAGGTTAGGAGCACCCAAACTGCTCATGTATGTATTTGGGTTGGTGTGTGTTTGTCTCGAACCGATGACCCAAGTTAGAATCTGGGCCATTTTTGTAGCTATATAATGCTATTCTCTTGTTCTATGTTGTGTAGGTCTAAACTAAATTGTATGTAATGGGGTGACTTCACCCAATATATGCCCCCTCATTTGGGGTGCATTGACACTCAAGAGTATGTGGCCCAAAGGAGAGGACCAGATGTTGATCTGAATGGTAACCATGCAGGGGAGGGAATGTGCATGGTATAAACCAAGGCACATGTAAACAAATGGCTAGAAACATGTGTTAGTAGAAAAAGTGGCAAACATGCATATAGAAGAAGATGTGTAAACAAGAAATAGTGAAAAAATGTAGACCATAAAAAAGTGGTTTCAAACATGGGACATCACTCATAATGTCACAAGACAATCAGGGCTGAAGCATCCAAAATCATACAATCAATTAACAAGAAAGACATAGGCAAAGCCCACAAACAATGACATACAATGACAAACAATTACAAATAGTATCAAGTAAAGTATTTAGACAACCATGGTGGAAAATAGTTCCTACAAAGAAAATGTTACACATGAAGCACTCGTTAACATGTTATAAAGATAAAAAGTATGTCAAGACATGTATATATTGATAGAGTAGTGTGCTAGTAAGAATAGGAAATAGTATAAAATGAAACAATAGCACATGTAGTGTGTACGAAAGTAGATACCCTAGAGCCTCGGTGGGACTGGTAAGAGGTATAATGCCAAACATCCATGTTACATGTAAATATCTAGAAAGTCTACATTCACAACTAGAGAACAAGTGAATGCATATGTGTATATAGAAAGGATAATGACATATGAATATCAATGTCTAGCATGTGAAACAAAATGTACATGTAACTAGTATAAGCAAACAAGAGTAGAGTATGTGCAACCTAAGATATGTAGTATGTGTGAATGAGTGAGATGGAATGGTATGTAATGTGAATGTGATAGGAGAAGTGTGCCCCAAGTGGATGTGTGTAATGTGTATGATATGAGGTTCATTTATAAAAGTCCCCTCAAAATTAAAGAATGAACCATAGAACAAGAGTTCATCATTAGGAAATGGTTTGAACATGTGCATTAGAAATATTGATCATGAAGCATAGAGTGTAGATGGTAGAATAAGCTAGTATGATGTGTGAGACGAAAATTATAGATGTTGATCGTGAAGCATAGAATGTGAAATGTGCACTGTGTGAGAGTTCATATATATACTATGTCCTCAACAATCAAGTATGAACCTTAGCACAAGAGTGTGTCATCATGAAATGGTTTGAACATGTGTGCTGAAAAAGATTGATCATGAAGCATAGAGAATATATTGTAGAGAATAAGCTAGTATGATTTGGGAGAAGAAAATGCTAGAATGATGTATCATGAAGCACAAGTATGAAATGTGTAGTGTGTGAGGTTCATGGATGTATTATGCCCTCAACAATCAAGTGTGAACCTTAGCACAAGAGTGCATCATAGGGTAGTTATACATACATGTGTGTCAATGTGATGAATGAATGAAAAGAATAGATGCAAAACACGAAGCGTAATAGTAAAAATGAGAGATAAGTGATAATTCTAAGAGGGGGAGGGAAGTAAACATGATGCCCCCAAGTGTATGATGAAGAAGAATCAAGTAACATCATCTAAGAGATCATCATTGTCATGGTCGAATCCAAATGGAGATCCATCAAAGACCTAGTAAGAAATAATATGTGGTTGATCATATAAGGAGCCATTGCGTGCATAAATTGTACATGCCCATTGCATATTCTTCATCATTGAAAGGTGGTAGTGGAAAACCATGTGCATACCAGTGAAGTAAGATTTTTTGTATAGCTAAGAAATGAATCATTGAAAATAGAAACATGACCGAAAGGCATGGGAAATGTGATATCAATATGATTAGGATCCAAAGTTCCACCAATGTAGTCAAGCCAAGACTTCCCAAGTGTGAGTGGAGAAGTGCATGCAACAAATACTGATAGATGGAAAACATGGAGGCCATAAGAAATAGTAATGTGAACATATATCCATGATAGAGATGAGGAGAATGAGGTGGAGGGAGGAGATCATCCAATGTGTGAATCCTAGCTGAGCCAAGCCATCATATGTGCAAATAGTATCAGAGCAAGTAGGATCAAATGGAATGTGTGGCCAATAAGAATTATTCATGAAAAGAGTGCATGTGAAAGGAGGAAGTGTCGCAGATGCAGGTTCCCATGAGAAGATGAGGAAGGTGAAATGACATCCAATGTATGGATAGAACCCCATGAAAAAGTACCATAACATTAGTAGAAGGAGGGGTTTATTGAATTGATATTCACAAGGCCAATATAAAAAAAGTATCATTGAAGTATGACTCATCTATCTCAATAGGAGTAAAATTAAGATTGCGTAATTTGTCATCAATAAGCTCAACAAGTATCAACCTCATCATCAAATCATCAATGATGGCATTTTCATGTTGGATATCGTATCAAGGATATTGGTAGGAAGTGAGCTAGATGTAGGAGCGAGAGGAGTCTCAACGAGTGGAGTGGTGGTGGGTATTGGAGTAGACACAATAGGTGAAATGATATTAGTAGTGTGAGTGGAAATGGATGGTATGCTTGCAGAGGTGGAAGAAGGCTATGAAGCACTAGATTGACCAATATCATATATACTGATATTGCCACATGGAATAGGTTGCATGGAGGAATAAACATAACAATAACGAGGTATATGCGAAAAAACTGAATGGATCCAGGGTCACAAAATGGTATGTTCATAACCATCATGTAAGAATTTAACACACCATGAACAATAGATGGGACAACATGCATTTCATGAATCCAAAGTCTACCTAAAAATATTAAACTAAAACGAGGCATCGATAACGAAGAATATTGTAGGAACAATCTTAGCCCAACTTGTATAGGTAATATGATAGTTCCTAGACATGTGTGAGTAGTGGAATCATAGCCACGAATGAGAGTGAATTTTTAGTAATTAGATTATCAAAATGCTAATTTGATTTAAAAGGGAGTGAAGCACATTTATTAATGGTGGATCCATTGTTAATGAGTACACACTTGATACAAATGGTGCCAATGATAAGTAGTGATAAGAAGAGGTACACATGGATTATCAACAATGATGGTGATATGTCCTCATCACTAAATGATATAACATGTGGTATATTTTTGAGAGATGAATGAGATGTGTGAAGGCCACCGAATAATTATTTATTTCAATGTGGATAAAGTGAAGGGTGGCCTCTAATGTATGACAAAATTAAGTGCATTACAAAAATAAGTCATAAAGAGAATATTTTTGCTAGTGTATTCTTAAGTTTTCAATGATATCATATCCCTTATAAGTGGTGGTAGGATCCATAGAAGTGATAGGTGGTGGGATATGGAAATGGGTTGAGCTATAGGAGGACAAGTGCGGTGAGTGGTGACTACATTGATAGTTGGATCAACCATAGGAGTAATAAAGTGAGGAGGATGTTGAGTACAAACTTGCATAAAATTAACAATGGTAGTAACCATGTCAAAAACCTTAGTTGGGGTGAAATAAGGATAAGAAGATTGATCCATGAATTGAGAATAAGAAGAGAGATTTTGATACATACTCAAAGGTAGGGTTTGAATGCTTAGGTTCACCAAATGATTTAAAAAAAATTGAATTTATTGCTAAACCCTAGATATTACAGAGTAACATATGTACACTATGATAAATAAATACTATATACAAGATGACACAAGAAATAAGCTAATGAAATATGAAACCCTAGGTGTAAGAGAGAGAGTGAAGGAGAGTAGACTTAGCTAATTTTCACAATTGATTCTCGAAGTGTTATGTAGACTAGAAAACCGATGAAACAAAGGAAGAATACTATCACAACTATGCACAATAAACTCTAGAGTTGTCGAATATGCTTGGACTAGGGTCGGGGTGTTTGAGCATTAGATTCTATTGCTAGGCTCTAGTAGCACCCGTGACTACAAAAATGGTTAGAACTTGAATATTATGGTGTCAAAGGTGGTCACTAATCTTCATTATTTGTATCGTGTATGTCGTTGGATGATCATCAGAATTCACTTGTAACCTGCAAAACAAATGATCTCTACAAAACCCCAAAACTACATCAAATATTAAAAATAAAGATGCAAATGGGGATTCATATTGACCAATGGTCACTCCAAAAGTGAACTTACGATTGAGTGCTACACTACATCTCAGACTCCATGTAGTTCTTGTGTGTGTGTAGAAATCGTGCCCTAGGAAGCTCTTGTGCAAGATGCACTTGATAACAAGTGATAGCTAGATGTACCAATGTAGATAGATGTGTGGATGGAAAAATGAACTTCCCCTCCTATGTGTGTATGCAAAAAATGCAGTCCCTTATCCCTTGAATGAATTCTAGATGGATGCCTTAATTCTCTTTAATGCCTTTGGATGCAACCTTAGGTAATGATAATAGATGCTTAGAGCTTGGTATTTTATTATGATCACATATCTTAGTATTTATATGATTCCCTTATTTGAATTTTGTAATTGACAACTAAAAGGTTGGCCCATAAGAAAAAAAAGATGCCCAAAATATAAAATGAGGTGAATAAGATACAAAGAGGTCGTGGGTGCTTAGAAGGATGAGGGCACCTAGGCTTTGGCATCCTATCTAGGTGTTGGTGTCTAGAGTTAATAAATATAAAGCAATGAAGATTAGACTCAATGTGTCATGGGGTGTAATACTAAAGAGGAAACAAGAAAGATAGAAAATAGGCCAAAGATAGATGTTAATTACTAGTTTTCTTGCTTAGGAATCATATTAATAGTAATATGTGATTAGGACCTAAAAATGCACCTGTTATTTTTTCTCTGTGTGCATACAGATTCAAGGTCAAGAAGAGAAATGTTACTCGAATTTGCTCATTTACAGAAATTTCTTACACACCTGGGAATGCTCCTTGCATGATGAGTCGAGTCCTCTCAACCCTTTGATGCCACCACCTAGGCCTTCTCCACCTCATTGGCCACCTCCAAAAGAATGTGTTGCGAATATCCTCTCACCACTTTGCTCTGCCTCTTATCGGGTCATCCTTCATCTTTGTCCTCTTTTGGGCCAAGATGGAGTCCTTCGAGGGGAAGGCTGCGGTAGGATATCCACATTGAGCCTCTCCCCCGATTGTAATACATACATTTTTTGGATCTTCGCCCCCTAGTTGGGGAACTATGGTGCCTTGGAGATGTAGATGCTAGATAAGTATGGCTGGCAGGTTGATCCTCCTTTGGCCGAGCCATTGAGTGGAGCTTTCATTCCTCCTTAGGATGATCCTCCTCCTCCTAGAGCGGTGGCTTGTGCTTAGTGCTATCTGGTTTTATGTAATTATCATGTTTTCCTTTGTGTTTCTTTTAGTTTTCCATTTGGGTGTTTTGTGGTGCATACATGGTGTTTTTGTGGGATCGTGAGTATTCCAATTGCTCATGATCTTGTAACTCTCTTATATTTTAATTAATATAATGGGAAGTTTCAATAGTAAAGTTTCCAAATCAAAAACATCATAATATTTATAACTCTTTTTGAGGCTTTAAATTAAACATATTCATTAGATCTCAAAGGCACCCAATATGTCAACTGAATCTACAATAAAAATCAATGTAATAAGTTAAGAATAGGTTAAATCGAGAAAAAGGAGATGACACCATTTTTAAGAAGAAAATATACATGTTTCCTATGGTGTTAGACAACTCAAAATTGATTGGATTTAAATGTTAAAAGCATGACTTTAACAATGAATAAGAATAAATTCGATCATTTCATTGATAAATAATAAGTTCTAATATTATAAATATTGAATAATTGATTTTACAATGTAAATATTATTAGATCAAGATTACTACAAAAGTTAAAATTGACCTTAAATAAAGTTAATGGATTACGTAACAATTAACACCCTTATAACAATATAATTTAATCCTAATTATAGCTATACTAAGTAGTACATTCACTATAATGTTTTATTGAGAGATAATGTGAATTAAACCACCTTATCGATCATATTTCTAACATTCTCCCTTAATTCAACATGATATCAAGAGAACAAGTGAAAGATTCTCTAAATGCCTCAAAATTTTCATGTGCAAGTGACTTGGTGAATACATCTGCACATTGTTCTTCTCGTTGGGAAAAACTAGGGCTGAATATTGTGTTATTATAAATTCTCATGTATGAAGTGAATTTTTACTTAATTGTGTTTGGTGCACTCATGAAATAATAGATTGCAAACAAGTTTCATTACACCTTTTTGTCAACATGAAAGATCATGGATTTTTTATTTAAAACACCTAAACCTTCAAGTATGTGATGTAGCTATATCTCTTTGTAGAAAAGTCCTCTTGTAGTGTGATATTATACTTTAGTGAAAGAATCGAAACATCAATTTAATTCTTTATCCCCATGTTATTGGAAAATATCTTAAATAAAAGGTGTATAATGATGTGAAATTCTTATCATCTATATTTCCTACATAATTTGAATCCATATAAATTGTCAATAAAAACTAGTCATTGTTCTTTTAATTTAATCCAGTCAATTTTTCCTTTGATGTACCTTAGAATCCACTTTGCTGATTTCCAATGACTAACCTTTGGATTTTTCACGAATATGGAGAGATATTTCAATGCATAGTTGATGTCTAGCCTAATATAGGTTAATTAAATGAGACTCTCGATCTACTTCCGATAGAGAGTTGCATTCCCATAAGGTGATGGATTTAATTGAGACAACTAACTTGCATGGGTGTAGCAATAGGTTTGTAGTCCATCCTCCTAAATTTCTCAAGCATTGTCTTGGAATACATCATCTAAGTCACAAACGAAATGTAGTTCTCCTTCTATAATACTTCTAGTCCAAAAAAATAGTGGAGCAATGTGAGATATATCATGTCAAACGATTGATTAATATTTTTCATCATTTATTCAATAATTCTCATTGAACTACCAATGATTATGAGATCATAGATATAGAATACTATAATCAACATCTCCCCCATTATTTTTAATGTAGAGATTTGGATCATAGGGATTACTTTGAAATCCGTTGTGAATGAAATGCTCATAATTTTGATGTACCATACTCAGGTGCTTATTTGAAACCATACAGTAATTTGACAAGCCTACACACCTTTGTTTATTGGTTTGGTGTGAAAAAAATTCCGATGTGAAATCATCCGAAACTTAGAACAAAGAATCTTGGAATAAAACCTAGAATTTTAGGACTACTTTTGTTGCAAATCGACACATGTAAGAGCACTTAATAAAAATAACATGTGTTCATCGTGGGGAAATTAAAAAAAAATTTTTTTGTTAAAAAGGTGAAATATCTCAACTTGTAGGGATTATTAGCATTATATAAATATGAATCGTAGCATCCGGAATCTAGTTTCTAAACTACTAATTTTTTTAAAAAAGCAAAAGACAAGTTTAGCTATATTAAACACTTAAAATTATATGACTTGGTTTTTTTTTTTTTTTTTAAAAAACCTATAAGATTGTAGTCCGTTTGCCCACGATTTGGATGACCAAATCTTGTTATTTTTTTTTCATTTGGTGAAAAGTTAGATGTAGTTGTCTATCTTGGGATGGATTTTATTTTGTATTTTTTGAGCAATATTTTTTTATGATTTTTTCCATGAAAGTGGTCTAAAAAGATTTAGAAAATGGAGCGCTTTCCATTTTCCCACCATAACTATATCAAAAATATAAATCAAATATATAATATATATATTTATTAACGTGTATAGAATTTCTCCATGCTTGGGATGGTATAAGTTTTATCACATTTTGATAAGTGAAACAAAAGTTGCAGTCTTAAACGTAGACATGAACATTCACGGGAAAAAATGTCTTAAAGACCTATTGTTAGTAAAAAATTATAAAATGATATTTATCTTATTCTATTCACTTTAAAATCAATATTTCTACGAAGCTAACAGTCTCCCCTACATGATGGCACCATTTTTGTGAAATGTTTTCAGTTTTTCAGCATGGTTCAAGTCTTGTGGAAGAGAAAATTTGAAGTTTTTGACCTTTTACACTTCATAATGACCTTCCATAGCTTTGGTTGGGGAAAAAAAAAAGATTTCCCAAGCCTTAGGGTCGGATTTGATGATACAGATAGAACCGCGATGATCGCGTTTATAAACCGCGATCATGGGTTTTATAACAAGAACCACGATCATGCTTTATAAACCATGAGCATGGTTTGTAAAAGCACGATCATGGTTCTTAAATCATATTTACACACATCCCAATGTTCTAATTACCATGTGATTTTTACTGTTTGACTTTACCATATGAATTACTTGTGAAATTTTGTCATTTTCTACACATTTTTCTTATCACCGGAAGCAAAACATCATGGGAGACAAGAAACGAAGTCAAAAAAGGAAGTCATTAAGTAAAAAAACACCAAACGAATTAGAGGCAAACAGATTTCAAAATGTTGAGCGAATGCGGAATCTTCGTGAATCAAGAAGAGGTTCATCTTCAACCCCTACTATTGTAAGCAATGAGGAACCAGGTAATGTTTCTACTATCAATGTTGAAGTTGAATTAAATACTCGTGATGAAGATGTTTTTACTGTCAATGTTGAAGAAGAATTAAATACTCGTGATGTAGCAAATGTTGAAATTGAAGGAGACAATGAAAATGTGAATAAGGAAATTCAAGTTGAAACTGTAGACAAGAAAAATTTGACAAAAACACCTCCTAGGATTTTCCATAAGAAACCTAATTATTTTATTGAAATTGATGAAAACATTTTGAAACCAATGTCGACAAAAAACTTTCTGAATGGAAAATCAGAAGAAAAGCCACTGAAATTTGGGATAATCATTTTGAAATTTTAAATGATTCCCAAAGATGTCAGTTGTTGGTTAGTTTGATGAAATTGATTAAAATGAGACCTACATTAAACACCTTAGGATTGACAACATCTAATATACGTGGTCAAACCTCTACAATTGTTGAAAACCTTCATGATGCATATCACATTGTTGGTGTCAAGAGATGCACTAGGGATAGTAATATTGTGTGTCATGTACTTGCTACTAGTGTTGTAAGTGAATCAATAAAAAAATAACGTTTGATTACGCAAACAAGTCAAATGTTGCAAGTTAATCGAAAAACTCTAATGAAAGCAATTGAAAGATGTAATATCCTTCAATCACTCAATAACACCAATTTTTGGGCATTTTTCTGCTAGAGCACCGCGTAAGGACAAAGATAATAATTTGATGCTATAAGAGAAGTTGTTATTCAATTTTGGCATGATAACACTAGAGTTTCACCTAATACAAGAGATGTTGTAAAATGGAGAGTTGGTTCTACTAATCAATGAACCACATCCAAAGCATTTCTTAGATATGACTCAAACTCAATTTTTTCGTAAGTTTGAACAAGAGCATCTAGAAATTAAAATTAGTCAACATTTTTTTGAAATGTTGAAACCATTCTATGTGAAAATCAACCACGCTCGCACCACTTGTTGTTGTAGGCAACATGTTGAATTTGCGATGCATTATGCTAAATTTTTACGTATTCATTCTAATTTTCATTCTAAAACTATGTTATCGAAATGTGGTGTTCAAGTTCCACCAATATCTTCCAGGATTTCATTCCTACGATATTTTGTGAAAAAGAAGTTGGACAATTTTTTTATAGTCAAGATTGTTTAGATGGAAGTTGTGGTACATGTGGCGGATTACCTAAATTGGAAAGTTGCATCCATGAGAAAATTGAAGGTGCAATAGGACATAATTTAGTTGAGTTTGATAAATATAAATCAGTTGCATACCAGTTGAAAGATGGAAAAGAGTCTAAACGGTGTGAGCTAGTTACAGAACATATATGCTATTTTTCAATTTATGAGAAAATTTAAGGATGAAATTGTTTATGAGTATGCTAGGCATACACACAGAGCTCGATGGTTGGATGAATAGTTCAAGATATGCAAGGACACATTTCCTATTGGTACTATTGTTTCAGTGGTTGATTTTGTAGAGAATTACACATTGCAACCACAAATGGAGGTTCAATCACAATATTACAACTCAATACAAGTTGTCATTTTTGTGCATATAGCATTTATACATTCTCTGACAGTACACAAAGAATGATCAAATTTTTTAAGAGAGTACCACTTTTATATCAATGATGATCGTACTCATTCTACTGAATTTGTGCAAGGGTGTTTCCAGTTATTTTATGGAAACTTGTCTGATAGGGACATCCACTTCAAACAACATTATATATGGTCAGATAATTACACATCTCAGTTTAAGAATGCATGAATGTTTTATTGGATGAGCAAGGATGCACGTCAAGATGGGTGTGTAACATATTTGGAGTTTCACTAAGGAGGCTGGACATGGAAAAGGAGAGCATGACGGTGCAGGGGCATGTGTGAAAAGAGCTCTTGCAAGAGAAGAGTTGAAGTACAAAGATGGTGCTAAATTGAAAGATGCAAAGAGCATAGTGGAATGGTGTATTGACAACATGGCCCGAGGTTCTCAAGAAAATTCCACAGTTCACAGATATTTTTGGTTGATAGAGGAACAAAAATTGCTAACTACGAGGATTGTATGACACTCACTGGGTCCAGTGATATGCACTCATTTTGTAGCTCAGACACTACTTCATGGGCCACATGGACAAGAAATTTGACATGTTTTTGTGCATCTTGTATCAAATTTTCACTACTTTGTTGAGTGTGATTCACAAGAATGGGTGGATGGATGGATTTGTAGGCCTCTAACTCCACTTCCTAGTTATCAACCTCCACAAGCATTACGACTTGTTTCTGCAGATGAAGTTGCAACATCCAAGGACTTTGACAAAATTTTGATTTTGGTGTGACAAGGTATTTATGGTTATTTACAATTTTTGTATTGAGTTATGTCCATTGAAATTTTAATATGTACAATTTAAATTTGAGTTGAAACCTTTGTTTTTTAGTAGGACATGTGTTTGTAGTTATTGCGATAGAAGACAATGAAGAAGGAACAAACTATTTCTTATGTCATTGCATCGAGGAAAGAAAGAAGTTGACTTCTCTATTATAGATGGCGAAGATATTGAGTACCCTACAGGGTCAGTGGTAGTTACTTGGAACTTGGCTTGATGGTATATCCATTAAAAAACTCCTCTGTTTGGGTGTTTGAAGACTTTGAGACACACAAGAAAATACTCTTATATTCACATCTAGTTCTAGCGACAAATATTCAGCTTGTATAGATATCGAGGAAGGCCTAATAACAAGATTCTTTGGAAGGTTCGAGAGTCAGATCATGAAGCAATCATGTCCGCTATTCAGAGTAGATCCGATCTTGATGGTTCATTGGAATGAATTTACAATGCTCATGTATCTGTATATATAATTTATTTGGTATATATAAATTTGTTAGTTAGATAAATTTAAGTTCATATATTTTATTAAATTTGTGTATTTTGTATATATCTAGTATGGTTTTGATTTGAAACTTAAATTTCTTTGACTAACACTTTTATGTGTAGGTTAGTGGTGCCAAAAAAGCTTCCACCTTCACGTGGTTGGCACTGTTAGTAGAGAATTGTAAATTCTCAAAGCTAAGAGAAGCTTTCATTGTTTTACAAGAAAAGAGAAGCAATTAACAACGATTTATGTACTTGTGGAGGGGGTTCTTGGCTCTGGAGGAGGTAGCCCAGAAGCACTGGAGCTTAGAGAACCAAAAAATGACCTCCCCAAGTGTTTACAAGACCATCCCTATGTGTGTGCACAGTCGGTTTGGTGCCACGACCCACCGTTTGTAAAATATACCATTTGATAACCTTACACTGGCTCAAACTACACTATTTCATGCATTTGCAAACAATAGGGCAGCAGAGCACCGATTAGAGAAGGAAAAAACCAAGACAAAATATTGTAGAGGGTCCTACACCAAGGTGTAGGATTAGATGAGACATCTCTAGGTGCCACGGAGTGCGCGTAGTCACCCGTCGAAGTTGAATGATTTTTTGGTCTCAGGGCTCTTAAGGGACTACTGCCCAAATGAGGTAGCCCGAAGCAACGACATTGTCACGCACACAAAATGATGCCTCCTCTAGCATTCACCTAGCCACCCAGGATGTGTTGGCATAGTTGGTTTGGTGCCACGACCCACCGTTTGCAAAATATACCATTTGACAGCCTTACACTGTCTCAAACTACACTATTTGGCACGTTTTGCAAACAATAGGGCAGCGAGAGCACCGATTGGAGAAGGAAAAAAATAAGACAGGATATTGTAGAGGGTCCCTACACTGAGGTGTAGGATTAGACAGACATCTCTAGGTGCCACAGGAGTGTGTAGTCACCCGTCGAAGTTGAATGATTTTTGGTCTCAGGGCTCTTAAGGGACTACGCCCAACGAGGTAGCCCAAAAGAAATGACATTGTCACACACCAAAAATGACACCTCCTCTAGCATTCACCTGGCCACCTAGACATGTTGGTGTAGTCGGTTTGGTGCCACGACCCACCGTTTGTAAAATATATAGCATTTGATAACCTTACACTGTCTCAAACTACACTATTTCACACGTTTGCAAACAATAGGGCAAGCAGAGAGCACCGATTGATTGGAAAGGAAAAACTGAGACAAAATATTGTATAGGGTCCCTACACCGAGGTGTAGGATTGGACAAGAGACATCTCTAGGTGCCACGTGGAGTGTGCGTAGTAGTCACCCATCGAAGTTGAATGATTTTTGGTCTCAGGGCTCTTAAGGGACTACGCCCGAATGAAGTAGCCCGAAAGCAACGACGTTGTCACACACCAAAATGATGCCTCCTCTAGTGTTCACCTAGCCACTAGATGTTTGTCATGCATAGTTGGTTTGGTGCCATGACCCACCGTTTTGCAAAATATAGCATTTGACACCTTACACTGTCTCTCAAACTACACTATTTTACACGCGTTTACAAACAATAGGGCAGCGAGAGCACCGATTGGAGAAGGAAAAAACTGAGATAGGATATTGTAGAGGGTCCCTACACCGAGGTGTAGGATTAGATGAGATGTCTCTAGGTGCCACGAGTGTGTACGTAGTCACCCGTCGAAGTTGAATGATTTTTTGGTCTCAGGGCTCTTAAGGGACTACGCCCAAACGAGGTAGCCGGAAAAAATGACATTGTCACACACAAAAATGATGATGCCTCCTCTAGTGTTCACCTAGCCACCTTGACATGTGTCGGCGTAGTCAGTTTGGTGCCATGACGACCCACCATTTGCAAAATATACCATTTGACAGCCTTACACTGTCTCAAACTACACTATTTCACGCGTTTGCAAACAATAGGGCAGCGAGAGAACCAATTGGAGAAGGAAAAAAATGAGAGACAGATATTGTATAGGTCCCTACTGCTGAGGTGTAGGATTAGATGAGATGTCTCTAGGTGCCACGAGTCTACGTAGTCACCACGTCGAAGTTGAATGATTTTTGGTCTCGGGGCTCTTAAGGGACTACGCCCAAGAAGTAGCCCGGAAGAAACAACATTGTTTGTCACGCACCAAAATGATGCCTCTAGTGTTCACCTAGCCACCCAGATGACATGTTGGCATAGTTTTTGGTTTGGTGCCACGACCCACCGTTTGCAAAATATAGCATTTGACATCCTTACACTTGTCTCAAACTACACTATTTCACGTGTTTTGCAAAACAATAGGGCAGCGAGAGCACCGATTGGAGAAGAAAAAAACCAAGACAAGGATATTGTAGAGGGTCCCTATGCTGAGGTGTAGGATTAGATGAGATGTCTCTAGGTGCCACGGAGTGCATAGTCACCCGTCGAAGTTGAATGATTTTTTGGTCTCAGGGCTCTTAAGGGACTACGCCCGAATGAGTAGCCTGAAGAAGAAACGACGTTGTCACACACCAAAAAATGATGCCTCCTCTAGCATTCACCTAGCCACCTAGATGTGTTGGCGTAGTATTGGTTTTGTGCCATGACCACCGTTTGCAAAATATACCATTTGACATCCTTACATTGTCTCAAACTACACTATTTCACGCATTTGCAAACAATAGGGCAATGAGAGCACCGATTGGAGAAGGAAAAAAAAAACTGAGACAGATATTTATAGAGGGTCCTATGCCAAGGTGTAGGATCGATGAGATGTCTCTAGGTGCCACGAGTCACGTAGTAGTCACCATCAAGTTGAATGAATTTTTTGGTCTCGGGGCTCTTAAGGGACTACGCTGAAGCGAAGTAGCCCAAAAAGAAAATGACGTTGTCACACACAAAAATGATGCCTCCTCTAGTGTTCACCTAGCCACCCAGATGTGTTGTGTAGTTGGTTTGGTGCCATGACCCACCATTTGCAAAATATAGCATTTGACAACCTTACATTGTCTCAAACACTATTTCACACATTTGCAAACAATAGGGCAGAGAGCACCCGATTGGAGAAGGAAAAAAACTGAGACATGATATTGTAGAGGGTCCCTACACCAAGGTGTAGGATCATGAGACATCTCTAGGTGCCACGGAGTGCACGTAGTCACCCATCGAAGTTGAATGATTTTTTGGTCTCAGGGCTCTTAAGGGACTACGCCCGAATGAAGTAGCCCGGAAGAAATGACGTTGTTGTCGCACCAAAAAATGATGCCTCCTCTAGCATTCACCTAGCCACCCGGATGTTTTGATGCATAGTTGGTTTGGTGCCATGACCCACCATTTGCAAAATATAGCATTTGATAGCCTTACACTGTCTCAAACTACACTATTTTGTGCATGTTTACAAACAATAGGGCAAGCGAGAGCACCGATTGGAGAAGGAAAAAAATTGAGACATGATATTGTAGAGGGTCCCTATGCCAAGGTGTAGGATCAGAATGAGACATCCTTAGGTGCCACGGAGTTGTAGTCACCCGTCGAAGTTGAATGATTTTTTGGTCTCAGGGCTCTTAAGGGACTATGCCCCAAACAAAGTAGCCCGCAACAATGACATTTATCGCGCACACCAAAATGATGCCTCCTCTAGCATTCACCTAGCCACCCAGATGTTTCGATACCATAGTCGATTTGGTGCCACGACATCCCGAGGCATGACTTCTCACTACTCACCTTCGTTCATTTCCTAGGACTTCCTAGAAAAGGTAGTTTGTAAACATTTATGCCACGAAGGCTCAAGGAATGCCAGGAAGGCTCGGATCGGGTGGTTTGACACCAATCCGGGCCTCCCTAGAGCCCATCCATGATGTGAATTATTTGACAATATACATTACATACATATTTATGTGTTCTTATCTAGATTGATATGTCGTAACATATGTACAAACATCCTAAATAAATATGTAAAGAATGTTCACAAATTCCAAGTGATATATCATTTTAAAATTCATTGAAGAACCTTGAAATTTTTCAAATACCTTGGAATGGTAAGGATGTGAATTATTTGACAAACCCCTCACAAAAATGTGTATTTTGGACTAGAAGGATTGTAGGGTATACAAAAAATGGGGTTTTTAAAGTGTGTGCTTAAATACAAAAACATATAGGACTTAATAGGGAAGTGAATCTACTTACG
The DNA here is from genome assembly GCA_018340775.1 of Taxus wallichiana var. yunnanensis. Lineage (NCBI taxonomy): Eukaryota > Viridiplantae > Streptophyta > Pinopsida > Cupressales > Taxaceae > Taxus > Taxus wallichiana. The sequence goes on from CM031242.1 coordinate 900,017,054, forward strand.
ATAATCAAATCATGTGTAACTTCTTAGTTGATTGGCATAACACCAAATTATAAAGAGATATTAAGGTGTATCTATTGATCAATGGGATAAGCCCTATTAATGGGATAATCTCTAAAACAATACATAAATGCTTCCCTTAATTTCTTAACAATTGTACCATGCAATGTTGCACCATAGTAACGTTATATTCATATAGTTCAAGATGAACTCTACCTCACTTATTTCTAACAATGTTCATATTAGTTGATATGCAATAGATGAGTGTTAGCTTTAAAATAAAAAATGTTAGTTATAGAAATTCCCTCACAACCATTCTTTCAAAGATGTGCACATTGTTAGGAGGCGGGAAAATAATTAGAGTTACACATACACCCTACGTAATTACTGTGAAAAAAGTAATTACGTATATTGCCCTTTTGTAGTTCACCTAGCATGGTTATCATAGGTTTTGCTTAATGGAATAGGTTTTCTTAACAATTGTACCATGTAGTGCTCTCCAGGACATGGTTTTTAATTTTAAATCAAACATACATATAGAACTAATATACATAGAACATACATACATAGAAGGATATCATGTGCAATGAAATCGAATCAAACATAGAAGTAATATCGTTATGAAAACCAACACATGGATATATAATGTATCAAACTAAGTGTGTTGGATGCACGTCTCTGAAAATATAAGTTCATAACATGTGTACATCTCAAACTAAGTGTGTTGGATGCACGTCTCTGAAAATATAAGTTCATAACATGTGTACATCTCGAAACTAAGTGTGTCATACATATAGGACCACATGCGGTCGCATAAGGCTATATATATAATGGACTATATGAAGAATCATGAACTAGGACCAGATGGCCCATATATATATATATGTACATCCAGGTCCTATGAATCTAATCATGAAACATCTTCCCTCTCTTCTCCCTACTAGAAGTAGCATGTCCACGACTTGGGGATGTAGTGGAGGGAGATGCCACTATGGATTTCATCCATGTGGTCCTAGGCATCTCTAAGCAGGCCTGAAACCTAACCTACACATTCATAAACAACAAGTTTTTAACACCCAAATTTTAAAATACATTCAAAATTTAGAAACTTAGAATTTAGTTAAAATGCATGTGAAATCTTACCACAATGTCATGATCCCTATCAATTTTCGTTGACGCATCACAGGGACAACAATAGACTCACGAGGGGTAAGCTACATACAAATAATTAAATTTCAAATTAAATATTTCATGTACAAAATTTGATATTGTAGATTTAAGTAATAAGAAATAATTCCTCCAAAATTTAACAAATTTGAAAAATTGTACCTCAGTTAGTGGATCTGCAGATGTTATGGCAGTATCTATAGCAGCCTCCATAGTCTGCATATATGGAGGAGTCTCTCTGGCAGTCATAAGCTATACAAAAAACATGTACAAATCAATATTAATCTACATGACTGCCACATAACAGACCCAAAGCATAATCCACGTGAACTTCCACAATTAGAAACAAAGTGTAAAGAGAAACTAACCTGCGTAAAAGTCACGTGAGGCATGCTAGTAGCCTCAGTTCCCAGAGTAGATGATGACCCGCCAGGCTCCTGCGTATAAAAGACAAACATATATTAATATGTACATGTACAGTGAAACATTATAATAATAAAAGTGCACAATCAAATGAAATTTGAAATTTAAGTACAACTTGAAACTTACATTTGTAACACACCTAATTGTAGTAGTAGCTAGCATGTCGATGCTGGAATGTTTCCTTCACCGGCTCTTGCTATTTAAAATAAAATAAAAAATTAGTTTTTACATGTATGTACATGACGTACAATCAAATACATATATATTAAAATCTCAAACATGAATTAAACTATTGTATATATATATATATAATATATTATTTATTTGACATTTACCTGTGAAAGACCAAGATCCTTTGCACCAGTTCCAAAAACATCCGCCATCATCTCATCTAGAGAAAAGAAATCATGTGATCTAGAAAATGATGTCTCACTCATAGTGCATATACGGCACCACATGATCCACAGTGGTGTGGTGCGCTAGAATTGGCACCTCCACCAACATCACCAGATGCAATCTGGTCACTATGTTGGGTCAGAGTGTCAGTGAGCTCCCTCAATGCATGTAGTGTGTCAATCTCCACAACCTCCTTCACTATAGGAGGGATAACTAAAGGTAGTGGGGGTTTTGGGCATGGGGATCCTTGGTTGACCTACGCATGCACCAGTCTACTATGTGCAAGAGCCACCTCCTCACCCATAAAACTCAGAAAAGTCAAAATAATTTGGGACCTCATTAAGCACGAACTCACAATATAATTTCTTCAAAAATAGAGAGGAACCTCATTGTTGTTGCATGGTGGATAATAAAAAACCATCCACCATCGGTCCCAAAAATTGTTCTTGATTCGGTCATCATGGCACCAATGGATTGGGAACCATTTGCAAGTAGTTGCGGGGGGGGGCATTGGTTCTTGGGTCAATAAATAATGCACAAATGCGGTCTTTTCCAAAAAAATTTTCTTTTACGGCCACATGGGATAATTTATCTACATACCACCACCTACAATCACCTCTAAAGGTATTCCATCTATCTATTTGGTTGGTTGTGAGTCAACTTCACCAATCAATGTTTGCAATGTGTTGGCTAAAGTCATGCGGGATGGATTTGTGGCATGATTTTGTCTTATAGTCTGAATAAGGTTCTCAATGACAATTTTATTTTTTGTCGGATTCTTCAACGATATCGGCTTGTGTTCTGTTGGTTCCATGGGGACAAAAAGGAGCCACATGAGGTGGATCTATGTTTGGAGATCTATGTTTGGAGGAGGGTTTTGAGGAATGTTTGGAGGGTTTTGAGGATTGTTTGGAGGGTTTTGAGGAATATTTTGATGGTTTTAATTGTCCAGGATTGCTACACTTACCCACATCACATGAGCTTGCTCGAGAGTGAAATCAAACATGTTGAGGTCCATGAAAAAAAAAAAAATTGTATACATAAACAAAAAATTGAAAAACCAAATGACCTTCTTACTCAAGTTCTCGTGGATCCTTTCACCATGAAAATTTCTTGATAATTCAATTATTCAACTAAATCAACCATTCAACATGTTATCAAACATTTACCAATGTTAATTCAACCTTTGGAATGAATTAAAACACCCAAAATGATCTAAGAACTTACCTTTAGAAAAATTCTCTGTGTAGGCTTAGTAATCCCTACTAGCCCTATTACAATGGTTTTAGGGCTCTAAATTTTTACCTTGGAAGTTTAAAAATGATTTTAAAATAGTTTCGACACCTTTTTTCTTTTAATTGTAGACAAAGTTTCTAAGATTGCTTCCTCCTATAGAATCCACTTCCTTAGGAAGATGGCCTCCTCATTTTAGTCTTTCCTATAAAGAGTTACAAAAACCAAAATGTCGAAATATTAAAACTTTCACCACCTTTTCCATAAATTACTCTTGAATATATTAATTCACTTAGTCAATGTGACTTTTAGATAATTTTAGAGCTTATCTTGTTCACTAACTCCCTCTATCCTACAAAATTCCTTATTGAGTTCACTAATACAATTTGCTACAACTCACAAATGATATCAATTATAATAACTTGAGTCTTGAAGATATTTTATGGGATAAATTTCAATAACATGCAATGGAAGGGTCTTCGATCATATATTTAGTGTTTCTTACCTTTGAAGCAGATATTTCAATATTCAAATCTCTCCCTTCTCCTTTATCTAGTGTTGTCTTAGTCCTATCACTGTGACTGCTAACAATAAATACTGCAAAATAAGTTATTAACCCTTATTTACTTTCAACACTTGTTTGTTTGGAGTTTTCAAAGCTTCCACAAGAGTCTCTACTCTTAACTCCACTATGAATCCTTTGTTGGATTTCACTATCCCCTTCATTGCTCTTAAATAAGCATCTACATGCTACTGTGAAAACTGTTAGCATTAAATCCATTAAAATAAGTTCTTGGTTTCTCTAAGCATCCAACTCAAGTTGTTTAGGTAACCTTATATTACTTTCAAGAGTCTCAAACCCATTCTCCATAATCAAAACTATATTTTCCTTCAACTATTTGGTATTTGAACCTTAATTGTTCTCCTAGAGATCACTATTGTGAATGCCACATTTTTACTCCTTTCAATAATATTTCAAACCAATTTAACATTGTAATTCACCAAATAATAGCTTCAATATGATTTATTAAAGTTTTAAAAGTATAACTCATTCACTAACTACCTCAATTACCTAGTCACTCAAAACCCTAAGAATGGTTTCAAACTCAAAGTCCGAGAGCTAATTTATTGCTAGATAAACACCTTCACACAATTTCAAGTCTATAACTTACCCCCGGGGTATGTGCCGCCACTCCTAAGCACCACACATGAACAAAAATACATATACGTCCTTAAATTTTAAAAATCCTTGAGTTTCTCCTTGCACCGTCACCGAAAACAAAGTGTCCTGATTGTTATCAAATCAGGCAACCAGCTTCTTATTCTTTCCTCTCTTTGTAAAGACCCATAAAATTTTAGTAAGCTTCATACACCTTAAATACCTTCTCTTAACTCATGATGCTCTTATTAACACTCACAACTCGTCCTCCTACTGGTTTCACTTGGCTATAACATGGTCTTATAAGGAAAAAACTACTAATAAGCTTGTTTACACTCCAACCTCCAATATACAACAAAACCATCAAACAATGAGTATCATCCTCCTACCTTATAATTCAAACACTTAATCTATATGAATCATGAATGCACACTATTTAGTTAAGTTTTTCACATTGTGCTCCAATCTTGTCTAAATAAATCTACTTACGAATCGTAAAAATCTTGATACAATCTAACCTCACCCTTAGCCTTTCATGCAAAAATGAAATCCATATTATATCAATGTGAGTACACAAAATTAATCCTTTTCCCCTTTGAAATATCCTTCAAGAAACATACACAAAATCTTATTGATTAGTAATCATGCAAAAATAATGGAAATACTAATTCAAATTGTGTATACACAAAACTCAACTTTTCTTGAAGTCCTCCCCTAATTCACATTTGGATGGAATACCTGAATCAGTTACATTTTTGTCTTTTATAGCCTCTTATACAGTTGTTAACCGAATACAAGAAATTTTCGCACTTAATTACATGTTAAGTCCTTGAATAAACTTAAGCACTTGGTTAGAACCCCAAGTTTAAAACACTTAACACATACACTTTAAGAATCCTAGGAATATATAGGTATTTTACATATATGAAAAATATAAAGGACCCATAAATTTCATTACAACCTTATATCAAGCCAAAATAGCCTTAAATTTCAAACTTGCACTTTAGGAGGGAAAGTGCATAATTTAAATTTTAAGAAGGCTAGACCAAGACAAACACACCAAGATGACATAAAATGAGCTCATAGACCTATCAACATAATTTTGAAATCCAAAATTGATCTTGAAAACCCTATGTACAAGTTAGGAGTGATGCTCCTGCACCATACTCCCAAGGGGAAACTAATTGTTTCCCCATACTTTGTGCTATATTTCCTTGTTCTTGTTCTTCTTTCTCTATTACTAGTTGAAAGTGACCCTTTTAAAATATCCTTTTATTGAATACCCACCTATCTACACTTCGTTAATCGTAGTTTTTCTTCTACCAATTGATTCTTCTTGGAAATATTTAAGTTTTTGATCCATATATTACTTCTAGGAATGTATACAGTCTTTTACACTATATGTATGGGTATGCACTCTTGTTTCAAGTTCATATATGTTGTGTCTTCATCAATAAAATCTATGAAACTATATTGTTCATCTTCTTTTAATCCTTCTTGAATCATTTCCTTTGTAAAATCATAAAATACCAATTGTTGTTGGATAGGGTCATCTTACTTTGAATTTCCCCTAAAATTTGTAAGTCACTATTTCCTAATACTATTTTTGCACATCTTCCATAATTTATTTCCTTACTCTTAGTACCTAATTATTGTTTTCCTTTGTTACATTGTGAATTTTTCTCTTCTTAGTCTTCAACTTCCCTGATATCTACATGATCTTCTTTTCTTCCACTTGTACCTACAAAACTAAAATTCAAAACAATGTTAGGTTCAAAATCAAGAGGCTTGTATGCTTCACCTCATTCTTGATGACCTTTTTTTCTTCTTCTCCATTCACATTTTCTTCACAAAATTTTTTTCACCCTATCTTCAACTCTATCAAATTCATCATCTGATTTCTCTCTCACTGACCTCTTTGCTAGTCCTCAAACACTTTAACATGTTATTCACTTCTCTCTCTATCATATCTTTCTTGTCTTCCTCCTTCATCTTCATCATTCACCTCTTCTTGTATTGAAACCATCTCAATCTCTATAAACACATGACATCCATCACTATCAAATCCATTACTCGAATCTAATTTATGTGGCTTAACAACCATGTATAATATCTTTCTTTGTTCTCTAGTCTCTGTCAAGAACTTCTTTGATGTCATCACCAACACTAGTATTGTTTGTGTTTCTTATTCACCTTTGATATGTAGAAGAGTGTGGATAAATCCATTTTCTAAAATAGTATAAGTGTTCTTCTTACCATTATGATTGTTTGTCTATCATATTGCCATGGTCTACCTAATAAAACATGAAAAACATCCATAGGAAATAAATCACATAACACTTTTTCCTTATACCTTCCAATCTGAAACTCTACCTGACATTATTCCCTAACCAAGATGTGATGTCATTTTTGCATCCATGATACCTGATAGGGGTTAGGGTGCATAGTAGTTTTCAGTCCTAAGTTTCTCTACCATCTCAAATGAGACAATATTCTCAATGCTTCCACTATCAATGACCACATTACAACATTTTCCTTTTTCTTTACAAACAGTTCTAAACAAGCATATCCTTTGAGTTACATCATTTACTACTTTATTTGGTTTCAAAATCACTCTTCTACACAAAAATGAATTACCTCTATCTTGTACCATCTGATCAACAAATTTTTCATGTCGTCCCCATCTCTCGTATCCATCCCATAACACTCATATGCTTTGTGTCTATTATACCTCGACACTTGTAAAATTTTCCTACAAATTGTAATCTATTTATTATTCCATCTCTCTACATATAACTCATCTCAGTCATCATCTTTCTTTGAGTCTCTTCTATGCACTCTAACCTTCTCAACACAAATTCCATAATTCTCTTCATATTTTCTTCCTAAGTTGACTGTTTCAACTCTCTTACTTGCACCATCCTTCTTCTATTTCCTTCAATCAATCTTAAAACAACATATTTTCATTTTCAAGAATATAATTCATTCTTTGATACCACTATGATGCATAACAAATTAAATCTTAATCACTTCAAGTGTTAGCATGATCTAAACTCAAAAAATGTCTTCTTATTCCTTCAAATGACCTTCTTAATCAAGTTTTTAGGCTCTTTTCACCATGAAAATTTCTTGATCATTCAATTATTTCACTAAATCAACCATTCAACATGTTCTCAAACATTTACCACTGTAAATTAATCCTTTGGAATGAATTGAAACAACCAAAATGATCTAAGAACTTACCTTTATAAACAATTTGTCTTCATAGTCTTAGTAATCCCTACTAGCCTTGTTACAATGATTTTAGGGATCTAAATGTTTACCTTAGAAGTTTAAAAATGATTTCAAAACATTTTAGGAAACCTTTTTATTATATTTATTGTAAACAAAGTTTCTAAGATTGCTTCCTCATGTAGAATCCTATTCCTTAAGAAGATGGCCTCCTCATTTTAGGTCTCTCCCTATAGTAGGTTACAACAAACCAAACTGTCATAGAAATATTCAAAATTTCACCTCCTTTTCCCTAAATTCATCTTGAATATATTAATTCACTCAGTCAAGGTGACTTTTAGATAATTACAAAGCTTATCTTATTCACTAACTCCCTCAATCTTGCAAAATTACTTAATGACTTCACTAATATAGTTTGCTACATACTCACAAATGATCTCAGCTTATAATAACTTTGAGTATTAAAGAGATTTTATGGGATAAATTTTAATAACACATAATTTAAGGGTATTTAGATCATATATTTAGCGTTTCTTACCTTTGAAGTAGATATTTCAATATTCAAATCTCTCCCTTCTCCTTTATCATGTGTTGTCTCAATCCTACCACTATATCAGGAATTAAAATAAATACTACAAAATAATTTGTTAACCCTTAATTGCTTTCAACACAAATTTTTAGGAGTGTTTAGATATTCTTCAAGAGTCTCTACTCTTACCTTCACTACGAATCCTTTGTTGGCTTTCACCATCCCATGCTTTGGCTCTTAAATAAGCATATACAAAGCTATTGTGGAAATTGTTAGCATTACATCCATTAAAAGAAGTTCTTATTTTATCTAAGCATCCAAATAAAGATGTTTAGGTAGCCTCAGAGTAATTTCAAGAGTCTCAACCCAATTCTCCACAATAAAAACTATATTTTCCTTCAACTATTTGATCTTTAAACCTTAATTATTCACCTAGAGGTCACTATTGTGACTACCACATTTTTACTCCTTTCAAGAATGTCTCAAACCAATTTAACATTGTAATTCACCAACTAAGATCTTCTTGAGGCTTGCTTAAAGTTTGAAAAGTATAACTAATTCAATAACTACCTCAATCACTTAGTCTCTCAAAACCTAAGAAGGGTTTCAAACTCGAGCTTGAGAGCTAATTCATTGCTAGATAAGCACCTTCACACAATTTTAAAGTCTAGAACTTATCCCGAGGATATGTGCCACCACTCCTAAGCACCATGCATAAACAACAAAGACATATATGTCCTTCACTTTTAAAAAATAATTGATTTTATCTCTGCTCTATCACCATAGTGTCTTGATTGTTATCAAATTGTGCAACCAATTCTTATTCCTTCCCTTTATTGTAAAGGCCCCTGAAATTTTAGTAAGCTTCATACACCTTAAATATATTCTCTTAATTCATGATGGTCTTATTAACAATCACAACTTGTCCTCCTAGTGGTTTCACTTGGCTATAACAATGTCTTATAAGGGAAAAATACTAATAAGCTTGTTTACACTCCAACCTCCAATCTATAACACAAACCATCAAAAAACAAGGAGTATTATTGTCCTACCATCTCATTCAAACAATGAATCTGTATGAATCATGCATGCAAACTCTTTAGTCAAGTTTTCACCCTGTGATCCAATCTTGTCTAAATAAATCTACTTATGACTGTGAAAATCTTGATACATTCTAACCTCACTCTTAACCTTTCATGCAACAATGAAATACCTCTTAAATCAATGTGAGTACAAAAATAAATCCTTTTTCCATTTGAAATATCCTTTAAGAAACATGCACAAATTCTATTGATTAGTAATCATGAAAAAATAATGGAAACACTAATTCAAATTATGTATACACAAAACTCAACTTTTATTGAAGTTATCCTCGATTCACATTTGAAATGAAATGCCCGAATCATTTACATTTTGTATTTAATAGCTTCTTATGAAGTTGTTAACTGAATACAAACAATTTTTCCACTTAATTACATATTTAGTACTTGAATCAACTTAAGAACTTGGTTAGAACCCCAAGTTAAAAACACTTAACACACACACTTTAAGACTCCTAGGAATCTATAGGTATTTTACATATATGTCAACTATAAAGGAACCATAAAGTTCATTACAACCTTATATCAAGTGATAATAGCCTTAAATTTTAAAATTGCACTTTAGGAGGGAAAGTGCATAATTCAAATTTTGAGAAGGCTAGACCAAGGCAAACACACCAAGATGACATAAAATGACCTCCTAGACCTATCAACATAATTTTCAAAGCCAATATTGATCTTGAAAACCATATGTACGAGCTAGGAGTGATGCTCCTGCATCAAGATGAAAAGTCATATGGGGGAAGAGGAAGATTCATTTGCAATGCTATAAATTAGAATGGATTCTCCATTCCAAAGGGTTGTAAATTTTTGATTGAATGTATGTTGTTGATATTTACCACTACTACATCAAGAAATAAAAGTTGTAATCATTCTATTCCTTTGCTTATGTTCCTTTGCTCTCTCTCTACTTTCCAACTTTTTATACATGATAATCTTGTAAAACCAAGAAAGATGTATGCGCCTTTGATAAATGAGTCAATGGAATTCTATGTCTATGATTTGTTAGTCTTATCATTGTTTGCATTGTTGTGTTCTTATAATTGAATGTGAACCTACTCTAGTTGGCATATGTGAGTTTTGTAATCTTACTCACAACAATAACCCTCTCTCCTTTTTTCTCTAACTCCCCTTTTAGAAACCAAATTTTGGTATCACACCATGTTTTCTCTCCTCCAATAGGTGTATCCAAGTGAATCCTATTTCCCACCAAAAATGTGTGTTCAATCAATTAATCTTATAACTTAATCACCCCCTTTCACATACTTAAACCTCATTATATATGCTAAATAATCAATTATTCTAATTAATTAGGTCATATCATCCCATCTCATAATTAAATAATCCAAATCATAAGCCCCACTCAATCAAATCAAATCCACTAATACACCCACCATCCAAATCATGAACCCCACATGTTCCCCACTTAATCAAATTCAATTCAATAAAATCTAATCTAACACCCCACCTAATAATCAATCCCCCAAAATTATTAATTCATGAACCCCACCCATGAATTTAATAATTCTAAATACCAAATATATCAAAATCCAACATCAAATTCAAAAATTCAATAATATAAAGTAAAGCACATGGTTTCACTATTACACCTAACATCTCAAATCATGTCCCCACTCCACATCACACATTTTCTTTTTTCAAATCAATGAGCCCCAGAGTCAAATCAACTCCTAATCATATCCCATTAAGCAGGGTTACTTTTGTAAACCCCAATTACCCGTTAACCCCAAAATTAAACCATATTCAAGCTATAAATATGGCCCTTTCCTTCCCCCTCTAAAAGAATAATGATAATAAGAATAATATGAAATCTCTGCATATTTTGAAACTTGGAGGAGAATAATATGAAAATTTTGAAATAATTTTTTGAAGCTTGAGAATACGAAATTTTTGGAAAATTATTTATGAATTTTAAAGCAAGTTTTGAAGCGTTTAAATAAAAAAATCTGCCATCATCCATGCTGCTCTCGTAATGCCATTTTAATGCTCATTTCATCACCAAAGCAGAACACTAGCTAAGTGCCCTTGCTTTTTCATTTACTTAGTATATTACACTTCTTTGATTTTATCCGTTATCTACTGCTCATGATTTATTCCTCTCTTTCTTGACACGAGGGTTGACATCTTCCAAGGAAGTTTACAACTTCTTAGAACCGACATTGTCTGGGAAACCCCCACATATGTTTATCTAATCACATATGTTTCAATTTTGCAGATATTATCACAGATCCATCTTCTTGCACCTGTAGATCCATATCCACATCTGAGGTACTAAGCCCTCCATCATTCAAAGTTGTTGGTGGCTTCCAAGATTAGGATTCACCCGCGAGAATGAAGTTTCCTAATTTGTACACTATCATTTCCTGATTATTTAGTTTTCTATTACTTTACATATCATACAACTATCTTATGATCTTTCTATTTTCCTTAACATCATTTATGACCAAGCAGCTAATCGTGTTCTTCAATTTTGCAGGGTATCATCTACAACTTTGCGACCACTCAATTATGTTGTCAAAGACTACTATTAAAAAAAAAAAACAACAAACACGCCTAAAATTTCTTTCACTGACCTCTCTTGCAAATGTGTGAACGATGCAATTTTAAGGTCACTGGATGTTTTGAGTAAGTGATTAGTACTTCTAAACACTGCACAACCAGATAAAAAGGAATAAGCTCTCTCCAGTATTCCTCATTTTTTTGTTATTTCTATTTTCTCCTTTTTGCATTGTAATTTCCCTTTCCTGCATGATTGTATGCATCAAACTTCACATTTTAAATTTGGTCTAAAATGAACCCAGTACATCTTCCTAGTCACATAGCCTAAATAGGGGTTTAACCTTCTGCATTTCACTTATCACACACTGCCTAAACTCGAAACCACACCTTCGGTTACTCAACCTCCAGTCTTCATGGTATCACCTCATGAGAACCATGTCATCCAAGATTGTCCCCACCTTGACACCAATCCCCATATCTCTTCCCAATATAATCTTCCTAAACCAACCACACCACCATCTTCGGCTCCTTTAGAAACTCTTGGACCACCTCTTAACCCCATATATGATTTCGTATTTCATAAATCCCCCACAATCTCTCAATCCTCTCAATCTCCTCAATTGGTGCATCACATTCCACCCACATCCCTTTTTGTCAACTCTACTCAATCCATTTGTTAGAATACATGTCTAACCATCTCAACATCTTCACACTTACATTCCTGCCCATCATATGCTCCAACCATCTCAATCTCATAACACTTGTATCTCCACACATCATTTACCATAACAAACTTCCCAATCTCAATGATCACATCACATCCCTATTTCTCAACACCAATCATTGCAGCAACATATCCCATCTCAACCAATGACATATATTAATCCTTATCAACAGAATCCAAAAATACCTCATCCACAAGTTAAGCAATTGCCTTATCAAATGGCTTCTCAAACACCTACACACCCACAAATTAATCAACCGTCTTATCGAATGATTCCACAAACATCCCATCCACAAGTTTATCAACCACCTTATCAAACGATTCACCCAACACCTACACATCCACAAACTTATCCACAAATTAATGTTCATCAAATAATTTTCAAACCACACAACCAATTCAATCGCAACCTAACATCGTGTCAAATGATCCTATTCACACTTTGATGAATAGGTTGGCTAGTTTAGAAGTTGCTACCTTGGCACCCAAGGATACATTATCTTACGAACAAATCTATAATGAACCGATTCATCTCACAATTCCTATCAAACCTTACCCTCTGTTGGTGCTCAAATTCGCCTCACCCCATTTGTCATTGAAATTATTCAAGATGCGGCCTTTGTTATGTTTTGTTTCCCGGTTCAAATGACGGTTCTCCTACATTTTACATTTGACGGTGTAGTTTCTGGTCAAAATTACTTCTCGAATCGAGTTGAAATGTGTACCTTTCTAGTTGGATGTGGCTCTGCATGACACTTTAAAAATTATAAGGCTCACTTCAACCCAAAACATGTCCACATGTTGAGCCCATCTTGAAGACATGTCCACATGGTGAGCCCATGGTGAGCCGCTCTTGGGGACCATCTTGAAGTTGTGCCATAAAGACATGTGGAGGCTTTCGCCGGGCCTTCCCATACTTAGACTTTTCAATCAACTTCCTAAAGGTCCTGGGACACGTGGAGGGACCGCGCATGTTTAGGGTCTCTACTTTTCGAGGCCATCTCAAAATGCACCATTAAGACACGTAGCAAGCGGGGAAATGGAGAAACGGAGCTTCGGGGTCATTTAAGGTTTTTTCCTTTTGTAAAAAAGGGATAAAATTGTAAGTTAAAGCGCGCCTCGACAGAAAGAAATGCCAGTGTTGAATAGTAAAAATGGAGGTGCGGGCTCGTGGGGAAAATATGGAACTTTTTCCCTTTTTGGAAAATAAGTATAAAGTGAAAAAATGAAGTGCAGCCCAATGGGACCCACATTAGGACAAGTGTCAAGGCCATTTTCTGAGGGTGGAGGGGCGGAGAAAATGTCAAAAGTTTACTTTCTTCTAGAAGTTATAAAATGTCAAAAAATGCTCCTAAGACCATTTCTAATCACATTTTGCCACGTGGAGGGCTCATATTAAAAGTTGAAAGGCAACATCAATGGTAGCTATGCATTTCAAAAAAATTTCCACCATTGAAGCTCTAGGATGTTTGGAGATGCATTTTTGAATCATTCTTCATCAAATTTTTGGCAAAATTGTGTCGTTTTGGTCTGCAAAGTTTAATTGAATCAATTTGGGATCTCAATTTGTAAATCTGAAGTACTCTTGAAGTGGATTTTTCTCGGGCTCATGTAAAAATAGAAAATGCCAGATCTAGAAATTGCAGAGTAAAATTTCAGAGGAGGAAAAAGGATGAAATGATGAAAGTGTAGGTGCAAAAGGTTAAAAAGGTGTTGCCTCGAGAGCAAAAAGGGATGACTTGTCAAGTCCAACTATGCAGAGGCTCCGAAAAATGATTAAAAAGGGTATTTCTCGCATGAAAAAATCAAAATGATTAAAGGGACTCCCGAAAAGTTGTGGCATGACATCCTAGTCAGTAGTTGAGGGCCCAACAAATGTGATCTGTTCACAGTTGGTCCACCTGGCAGATTTCGGTTCTGAATTTGTTAAATGTCTTTGTCTGAAACAAATTGGTAACAAGAAAAGGTCCCTCGAATATTCTTCTCTTTTAAGGGGAAAAGGTGCTACAGGTGCCAATGGTGAAGAATATGCCTCCGGTAGAACAATGATGCAAATATTTGTAATAATTCACCTTTTTGAAAACACCGACAACTTTTTTGTGAATTTGTTGAATGTCACTTTCTGCAAATCATGATCCGATATGTGCAACAAAGGTGCTTCGAATATTCCTCTTTGGGGGGGAAATTGGATGTAAAGGGTGTATTATAAATGCAATGAGATTACTCTTGCAAATGGTTGGAGTATGAATTCTTGAGAAAAAATTGAGAAAGCCGTCTTCTCGAGAGGCCAAAGCTGAGATTACCTATTATTTTCTTTCTGTGTTAGATTTTCTATCATGTCAAGTTGGTTGCAGATGTATAGCCATTGACAAGCACTGAGATTGCTCTGGAAGATTTCCCCTGTTGATGAATCTAAGCAATTTTGGAATTAATTTGTGTCTAATCTCTAGCAATTTTGTGTCTACTTTATTTTCAGAATGTCTGCAAATAGTTTCTTTCGTTCCTATTGCAATCTTATACTAAAATTTTTGTGAAATCACACAAGATCTCATCCTGTGATAGTCTAATGGTATTTGTAATTTCATTTCAAGAAGAGCGTTCATCTTGGATGAGATAAACAAATTTAAAATCAATTCACTTGTCATTTGTTGATAAAGATTGTTTGTAAGTCTTTGGGTGTACCTTAGGCATGATTAATCGAAACTTTAGTGTTTAATTGAGTCTTCCAATTTGAGCCTTCGTGTTGGAGTCTCAAAGATTATGTGAAAACATGTTGATCTGGGCCTCCATTGAAGCACACCTTCTAGTTGAAGGAATGTCTTGAATGTTCTGAAGCTTTTCTGTTGTGAATTTGTTCATTATTGTGAAGTCCCTCCAAAGATCTGGTATAATCAACTGCTTGCTTCATCTCCCACCAAAATCATTCAAAAACAATTCATCCTACCCTGAACTACCCCTGTTTTGTCCTGTGTATGAACAAATGCAAAATCCCACTGTCAAAAATATGTAGAAGCAATCAGGATTCCAAATGTCTTTAGTAACCTTTGCCTTGTGTTGAAAATATCTCCATAATCTGGAAGTGACAACTCGTGAGAGTTAGATTTGGTGTGTTGATCATATTTTCCCCAAGGTCTTCTCTATAAAATTTATGCAAAAGAAAGGTATCTGTGTCTCCTTCAATAACAGAGGTTACAAAATAGGTTCTCTTACCTTGGTTGAAAGGCACAACCTAAAATAGTTAGGATAAGATCACATCCTTTTAAGGTGCTACCCACTTCTTTCAAAGCCTGAGTGCTAAAAAGTCAGATAGATTGCTTCCCGGCTACAAAATGACATACATAATCATCTATCTACCTCTGAGTGTCTTGTCAAATCCATGATGCTTTGCTCGGCCTTTGAAGAAGAGTAAATCCGGGTACCAACATGCTTCTGGCACACGTTGCGGGTATGAGCTTTACGTTTAAGGGAACCGATTTACATTCTGAGAATGATTTATTAATTTATTGCTAGTTTGTATCCATTTAGCTCGTCAACACCAAATGGCATCGTTGCTAGGGACTTGTTGAAAATATTTGAAATATTTGGATACATATCAAACCTTGGTGATGTTTCTTATAAATTTTGTGTGCAAATACATTGTTGAGAATTCATTCTATGTGTAGATTTGTGAGATTTGTTTGAATTTATATGCTCTATCTCGTAATTTTCCCATTTTTAGCGAAATGTTGCACTTTGCTTGCATTGTGATTGATAAATTTGGGTAAAAGAAGATCAGATCTGATAAGTTTTGCAAGATTCCAGTACTGACAGACATTTGAAAGATTATCTTTTAGTGCATTTTTGCACATCTGAGGTGAAAATCCTTAGTGGCAACTCCGTGTTGATTTATTTTGATAAATGCCAGTGTCTTAACCTCTCGATTGAAAAATTGTCATTAATCTCTGCAAAGTTTGGAAGGAAGAAGATATTTCTTCACCACGGACCCTAGTAGAAGGTTGTTTCCAAATTTTGGAAAGTCTAATTCAGAAGGAGGAAGAATTTGGAAGGTTGTTGGAGATCAAGCATCAAGAAAAGAGGTCTCCATTGGTGAAACTGATCGACATGTGATTGAAGATTGTAATACTTCCTCAACTGCTTCTGAATCAGGTAGTCTCTTTGTAAATCTGAATTCTCCATCTGGAGAGGGGCCTTCTCATTCTACCCCTGTATTTGAAAGATTTGCATCTCATTCTACCCCTGTATTTTCAAATCGATAGTGTCTGCCATGAAAAAGAGTCATTAGGGGATAGTCATTCTGAAAATTATATCCTTGTACCACACAGACCCCTCACTCCTCATCACTCTGTTTCTCCTATAAGATCACCTCCTCAGAATAACATGGCTCAGCCTCCACCCAGACCTCCATTTGTCATTAATACTTTTGGTCCCATCAATTTTATAGGTATGGATGGCTATCCGAATGCTATGCCATAGGATGTAAGAAACAGATTGCCTAAGTTTCAAGGAAATAATGCAATAACTAGTGATCAACACTTGAAACTCTTTGTCAATATGATGGAGGATTTTGAAATAGAGTTTGAAGATGTATACATTAAATTATTTATTCATACATTAGAAGAGGATGCAAGGGACTGGTATAAAGCTCTTCCTGATAACTCTATTGATTCTTGGACTGAAATGAAGAATGCATTTAGATTGCAGTATGGTGACAAAACAGACCCTAGGTTTCTTTTGTCAGAATTTGAGAACATTAAAAAGAATCCTAATGAATCGGCGCATGTGCATGTGATGAGTCTTGTCTAATGAATCGAACATTAACAAGATTTAATAAGACATTAAGAAGATTACTTGTGAATTTGAGGCCATGTGATGAATCTTGTCTTATAAAGTATGCTGATGCATTTGACAAGAAGGATGCATACTATTTGAGGGATAAAAACCTTAACACTTTAAGGCGTGGCCTTTACTATGGCTCAGTAAATTGAACAAAATCAAGGCCATTGGAAAACCTCCTAAGAGGAAGGGTATCAAACTCATAAACCCGTAAAAACCTCAAGAAAGCAAGAGTGTGGATCTTGAGGAGGTCAGTTAAAAATTTGGCAGGGGATATCAAAGAAATCTCTTAAAAACTAGCCCTGGGAAGAGAAAGGAATTGGGTAGAGTTCACAAGGTCAGCAAAAGGCACAAAATCATGAAAGATTTGGCAATCATCCTAGGGGTGATCAGAGGTCAGATGATAGAGGTAAAGGACCCATAGGACCCGCAAATAGACATCCCCAAACATGTGAAAGTAGAATGGTGCTTGATCCTCACATTTGCCCTGTGTTCTTTGTTATTGATGAAGCCAATGAGATTGATTGGTGTGATAGATGCTTTCTACCCCATCCTCCATGTGAAGTAAATCAACAAGAAGAAGAAGCTGATAATGATGATGGTACTGATGATGATGTTTGCATGATGGGTTTCTCTTCAAGATCACAATAAGGAGCAACTTCAACCGAAGTGATAAGTGCTCGAACTGCTGCAAATTTTGGGATTGCATTCACTGGGTACCACTTCTTCCTCCTCATACTTTTGAAGTAGATGTAGTGCAAGATTTTGAAATACCTAATAATGACTTTGAGTATTTAAGAGCTTTAATGATAAAGAAGTATGATGGAGGAATCCCTTCGGAGGAAGATAGGTAGTTATTGATGAACGTTGTTGTTGCTCAAGAAAAGGGTTATAATACTTAGAGTAGGATTTCCAAAGGGGTAAGGCGTCGGGCCAAACGAAAAATTCCAGTGCTTACCAATATCCCAAAAGAGACTCCAAAGAAAGATACATCCTGCAAAGGCCTTGTTGTCTCAAGTAGAACTTGTGTCCCTCCCTATGCTTAGAGTGTGAAAAATCTGTGCCATCGGATGAATTTGTAAACCTCTCTCCTAACACCGCATTACCCAAATATGTTCCTTATGACATAGCCCAAATCTTGAGTCGATCAAGATTTCTGTTCCTATTGTTGAATTTCTTAGAATCCCTGAGCATAGGAATAGAGCATTCGAATATTTGGGGTTTAGAGAAGAAAAGTCACCCAAGGTAGAAATGTTGAGACTCCTCCTACCATTTCGAGTTGAAAAAACCCCAAGTCTCGGAGAAACCACGTGAACCACGTGAAGTTTACTTGGGAACATCTTTGGTTGAGTCTCAATTAAATGTTGATCTATTTTTTTCAACACTGATTATTAAAGACAAGATCTTTGCACACATTGTATGTTTGATTCTGGAGCATCATGCAATGTTATGCCTCTAGAAGTCATGAATGAATTGAACATTAAAGTGACAATAGCTTATGGCAAGTGTACTTCCATGGAATCTAGAGAGGTTCCCATTGTTAGATGTGTGAAAGGATTGGTGGTACATCTTGTAGCTTATCCGTAAGAACCTAAAACTTGATGTTGTCATTGCCGATTGCCCTACCAAATGGGGCATGTTGTTATCAAGAAAGTGGGCTGCAAGTGTTGGTGGAAATGTTCAGATGGACATGTCTTATGCCACCATACCAATTGAGGGAAACCTTGTGAAGTTACCTAGTGAAAAGAAGATGTTATATCTTATTGAGGACCCCAACAATGCTTCTTATGAAGTATTGCATGCAGATATTGATATTGATAACTCTGTGAGTTATGTTTCTTTCAAGGAATATGAAATTGATCAATGTAGGTATCATGAGCAGGATGATTTTCCTGAGAATTTGATGTTTGATGCAGCCTCGAAAGATGTTAGAAAACTTGACCTAGGCACAAAGGATAATCCTGAAGAAATGTGGTCAGATAGCGACTTGGATGGAAAAGAGAGGCAATCATATGACCAATTGTTAAAAACATATCAGAACTGCTTAGCATGGTCATATCCAGAATGGCAGGCACTTGAAGTTTTTCCTTGATTGTTTTCTTTGAATCAGATGCTCTCCATTGTACAGTGTATAGTTCTTTGTTTTCATTCTACTTTTGTGTTTTTGTTCATTCTGGTCCTTGGTGACTGGTTTTTTGGTTTCTCAATTTTTTTGGAGGATGGTTGTGGTTGTTCTGCTCTACAGGCTTATTCTTTGACTCTGTTGCCCAATGGTATGTTTTTGGCACTTGGTCTGTTCTTGGCACTTGGTCTGCTATTTTTTCTTGTGGCACTCACAGGGAGTGCCCATCCCCGAGTTGGAGCCTGTGTTGGTGCTCAAATTTGTCTTGCCCCATTTGTCATTGAAATTCTTCAGTTTGCGGCCTCTGTTATGTTTTCTGTTTCCCGGGTTCAAACGATGGTTCTCCTGCATTTTATGGTTTGATGGGTGTAGTTTCTCGGTCAAAATTACTTCTCAACATCAGTTGAAACATGGCCCTTTTGTTAGGATGTGGTACATGCACAGGGCACTTTAAAAATTTTAAGGCTCATTTCAACCTAAAACATGTCCACGTGGTGAGCCCGCGCTTGCTCAGGGTCTCCGCTCTTGGGGACCATCTTGAAGTTGCGCCATAAAGACACGTGGAGGCTTCCATTGGGCCTTCCCATACTTAGACTTTTCAAGCAACTTCCTAAAGGGCCTGGGACATGTGGAGGGACCACATATGTTTGAGGTCTCTACTTTTCGAGGACCATCTCAAAATGCGCCATTAAGACACATAGCAGGTAGGGAAATGGAGAAATGGAGCTTCGGGGTCATTTAAGGTTTTTGCCTTTTGTAAAAAAGGGATAAAATTGTAAGTTAAAGCATGGCCTCAACAAGAAAGAAATGCCAGCGTTGAATAGTCAAAAACGGAGGTACAGGCCTGAGGAAAATATGGAACTTTTTCCCTTTTTGGAAAATAAGTATAAAGTGAAAAAATGAAGTGCAAGTCCACTGGGACCCACATTGGGACACGTGTCAAGCCCATTTTTTGAGGGCGGAGGGGCGGAGAAAATGTCAAAATTTTACTTTCTCCCAGAGGTTATAAAATGTCAAAAATTCTCCCAGACCATTTCCAATCACATTTTGCCACATGGAGGGCCCAGATTAAAAGTTGAAAGGCAAGATCAATGGTAGCTATGCATTTCAATTTTTTTCGCCATTGAAGCTCCAGGATGTTTGGAGATGCATTTTTTGCATCATTCTTCATCATTTTTTGGAAAATTTGTGTCGTTTTGGTCTGCAAAGTTTAATTGAATCAATTTGGGATCTCAATTTGTAAATATAAAGTACTCTTGAAGTGGATTTTGCTTGGGATTGTGAAAAAATGGAAAATGCTAGATCTAGAAATTACAGAGTAAAATTTCGGAGGGAAAATGATGAAATGATGAAAGTGCAGGCACAAAAGGTTAAAAAGGCGTTGCCTCAAGAGAAAAAAAGGGATGACCTGTCAAGTCCAACTATGCAGAGGCTCCGAAAAATGATTAAAAAGGGGATTTCTCACATGATAGAATTAGAATGATTAAAGGGACTCCCGAAAAGTTGTGGCATGACATCCTAGTTAGTAGTCGAGGGCCCAAGAAACGTGATTTGTTCACAGTTGGTCCACCTGGATAGATTTTGGATCTGAATTTGTTAAATGTATC
Source organism: Taxus wallichiana var. yunnanensis (assembly GCA_018340775.1). Lineage (NCBI taxonomy): Eukaryota > Viridiplantae > Streptophyta > Pinopsida > Cupressales > Taxaceae > Taxus > Taxus wallichiana. Next base: position 900,038,095 of record CM031242.1, read on the forward strand.
TGTCTAAAAAAAAATTGGTAAGAAGCAAAGGTCCCTAAATATTCTTCTCTTTTAAGGGGAAAAGGTCTTTGCAGCGCTAAGGGGAAGAAAATGCCTCCGCTAGAACAATGATGCAAATATTTGTAATGATTCACCTTTCTTGAAAACACCTAACAACTTTTTCGTGAATCTGTTGAATGTCACCTTTTGCAAATCATGATCCGATATGTGCAACAAAGGTGCTTCAAATATTCCTCTTTTGGAGTGGGGGAAATGGATGTAAAGGTTATATTATAAATGCAATGAGATTACTCTTGCAAATGGTATGAATTCTTGAGAAATATTTAGAGAAAGCCATCTTCCCGAGAGGCCAAAGCCGAGATTACCTATTATTTTCTTTCTATGTTAGATTTTCTATCGTGTCAAGTTGGTTGCAGATGTATAGCCATTGACAAGCACTGAGATTGCTCTAGAAGCTTTCCCTTGCTAATGAATCTAAGCAATTTTGGAATTAATTTGTGTCTAATCTCTAGCAATTTTGTGTTTGCTTTATTTTCGAATGTCTGCAAATAGTTTCTTTCGTTCCTATTGCAATCTTATACTAATTTTTTTGTGAAATCACACAGGATCTCATCCCTGTGATAGTCTAATGGTATTTGTAATTTCATTTCAAGAAGAGCCTTCATCTTGGATGAGATAAACAAATTTAAAATCAATTCACTATCATTTGTTGATAAAGATTATCTGTAAGTCTTCGGTGTACCTTAGGCGTGATTAATCAGAAACTTTAGTGTTTAATTGAGTCTTCCAATTCAATCCTTCATGTTGGAGTTTCAAAGATTATGTGAAAATGTGTTGATTTGGGCCTCCATTGAAGCACACCTTCTAGTTGAAGGAACGTCTTGACTGTTCTGGAGCTTTCTGTTGTGAAGTTGTTCATTATTGTGAAGTCCCTCCAAAGATCCAATATAATCAACTTTGTCCTGCTTCATCTCCCACCAAAATCATTTAAAAACAATTAATCCTACCCTGAACTACCCCTATTTTGTCCTGTGTATGAACAAATGTAAAATCCCACTATCAAAAATATGCAGAAGCAATCAAGATTCCAAATGTCTTTAGTAACCTTTGCCTTGTGTTGAAAATATCTCCATAATTTGGAAGTGACAACTTGTGAGAGTCATATTTGTTAGCATAATTTAACATAGGCATATTTATTGCATTGTCTTTTATTTAATAATGTGCAACATGTGCACTCTAGTCTAGTGACTTGCATTCAATATTGTTATGTTGGATATTGGTATTAGTAGTAATTACATGTGCATGTGAGATGAGTCTTATCATCTCATAGTTGGTGCCTGATAGGGTGTCATGTCTATCCATATGAGGCTATCTAATATTTATAAATATTATAGCTCTTGCATTGTTATGTAATCTGATTTCATGATCAATAATATTTGTGAGGCTTCCGTCCCTCTTTGGTCATTACAATCTTATTCTATTCTATCATTTGGTATCAGAGCTATACCATTATTATCATTTGGTATCAAAGCAGGTTCTATCCAAGTAAGGTTGAAGAGGAGCACTATTGGAGAGGATCCATTGGAGAAGAAGATCTGCATCAAAGGAGAGCCATTGAAGCATCCCGTAGCCTCCATTCCTTCTAAGCATCCCTCAACTAAAATTTGACCTATCCACTTATTTGGAAGGTAATTTTTTTTTGATTGGTCATTGACATAGCCAATTGATCTAACATATTGGTAGAATATTTTATATTTGGAGATCTTTAAAAAAAAAAGATCTTGAAAAAAAAAATTGTGAAAAAATATTTTAAAAAAGGAGAAAGATCTTGAAAAAAATTACAGATCTAAAAAAAAAAGAGTGAAATAAAAAGATCAGATCTAAAAAAAATAAGATCTGAAAGTGGAGGTGTGAAGAATTCGGGAGCAAAGATTGAAACAGATCCCACAACAAAATTCCAACAGATAACTCTTAGAAAAAGGACATAACTTTTTCATACAATGTCGATTGATGTGCAATTTTTTTTTTTGGAAAGATAAGAAGGAGATGCACAACTTTACGGTTTACATCATCTTCAGATTCGGCCTCTACATGTGAAGAAAAGTCTCAGATAAGTTAAATCATTTTTTTAGAAAAAAATCAGATCTAGGCTGGTAAATTGGTAAGATCTCAAAAAATAAGATTCTAATTCTTCTAAAATTTTGTGGGTTTCAAGAAAAATATTTTATGATGCTTTCTTTGTCAAAATTTTAGAAAACCTAGATCATGGTTTGTGAGAAAATTTGAAAACAATATTCAGATTGTTTGTTTGGATCTTGGGAACCAAGAAGTCAGCGGTTCAATTCCCACTCTCTCCATATTTATTATTCAATTATTTTTTAAAGAAAATTTGGAGAAATTACTAAATTTTGGGATATTTCCAAATTTAGAAGCTCACTAAACATATTTAGAGCCACCACTAAATTTAGTGAAAAAAACCTATTGGGGGTAAAAAATATTTTTGGCCTAAATTGTGTATTTTGTGATTCTAGATCCTTTTCTAAAGAGGGGGAACACAAAAAAAAACTTCATTTTGATGTACTTTTGGAGCATTTTGTACTAATCTTGGTGCATAAAGGTAAAAAAAAAAGTGCATTTTTTAATTTTATGTTTGATTCTATCACACGAGATCTTTGATCTCATAGCAGCGTTCGGTATATACGGTGCCTCTGGGAAGTACTTTCGGGTGATGCCGTCACGACTACTCTGCACTCAACTCCTAACACAACTACCTAAACGCTCGTCTGCAGGCATCGACCCTATAAAATCGACGGGGAGTACTAAGGACACAATACACACACATTTGAGCCCTCCCATCCGTTTGTGCTTGCACAAACCCCTCTCTCGTACTGTCTACGTACCACGTACTAAATTCTTTCACGTGCGTTAACACCTCTTTCCGTACTTACGAGTATATTGAAATGGTGATCTTCTTCTACGTCTCGATGGGTATATCGGAAGGGAGCGTATATAGAAAGGTTTGGTATATCGGCCTGATGGTATATTGAGAGGGAGACCATAAACCTGGAGTGATAAGAGCCTTACCATTTGTCAGAAATTTAGAGTTTCAGAAATTTAGATTACGAAATGGGTGCACAAGCACGAAAATTCTTCTTGCCGTATTAACAACTACTTAGAGGAGACAACTATGTTGCATGGAAACCAAAGATCAAGATGTTACTTGAGTTTGAAGACCTATGGACAGTTGTAGATGGAACAACAACAAGATCACTTGATGATGGAAGACAACAAGTTCAATTTGACAGGGCCAATCAAAAGGCCAAGTTGATCATCTTGTTTGGTGTAACGGATGATGTGCAACCCCACATTAGAGATGCCACATCGGCCAAGGATGCATGGGATAAGTTGAGCACAGTCTATGAGGCAAAGAACAAGAATGTCATCCTCAACCTACTATCACAACTGCATACTCTCAAGTTCAAGCACAATGAGAAGGTTGAAGTTTTTTGAGACGAGTTGCTATTTTGAGGGCATCTCTATTGGCATTGGGAAAAGAGATAAGTGATGAAGACCTCATACCAATTGTGTTGCGAGCACTTCCTCCTTCCTACAGAATCTTTGTGAAAACTATTAATATGAGTGAACACATAGTCACCTTTGAGAAGTTGGTCAATCTACTCCAACAAGAAGAGACAATGAACAACAAAGATCATGAAGATGAACAAGCACTATCTTCCAATCATAAAGGAAAATGAAAATTTCAGTCCAATAACAAGAAGTCCCAACAAAATCAAAGTCAACAAAGGGATCAAAGTCAACGAGACAACACTAAGAAGTGTCCCATTTGTAATAAAGGAGGACATGACATCAAATATTGTTGGTACAATTCTTACAAAAAGGGTTCATCAAGCAATTCAAAACCCAACAACCAACAAGGTAACAACAATTCAAATAAAGGGAAGTCCAACAACAACAACAATCAAAGGCAAAAAAATGGTAATTGGCAAAGAAAACCCAAACAACAAGGGTACATTGCGAACATGAGAATGATTTAGATGAAGGACACCACATGTATTCTACTCAATTTGATGAAGAAACCAAGTCCACACAAGATATCCGGTATGTTGACTTGGGTGCAACTAGCCACATGACTTTGGATGCAAGGATTAGTTCTACACACTACGTGACTCACCTAACAAGAACCATGTGTCATTAGGTGATGACTCATCATACAATGTCAAGGGATTGGAAACATTTCACTACCTCTTGAAAGCATGACTTTACGCAAAATCATAGATGTATTGTATGTACACAGGTTGACCAAGAATTTCTTTGTCATTAGTCAACTCCTTGATCACAACTTGAAGTTGGATTTTGACAGTAATAATGGAGAAAAAGTGTGCTTGATAAGAGATAAGTCAAGAGGTTCCAAGATTGTAGCAAGAGCCTCCAATGTGGGACACATGTTCCAACTTGATTTTTTCCACAAGGATGATCAAGCTCTAGTGGCCAAAGACACACAATCTGTAGAACTATGGCATCGTAGATATGGTCACATCAGTTTTGGCTATCTCCAAACACTTCAAAAGGGCAACATGGTGAAAGGATTGCCTACACTCAAGCACAACACTGACAAGTGTCACAATTGCCTAGCTGGAAAGAAACATAGAGTACCCTTCCAGAAGAACACATATAGAGCTAAGGGAAAGCTTGATTTGGTGCACACCGATCTTTGTGGGCCCATGCAACCAAGTCATTCTAGATGTCAATACTTCATGCTTTGTGTTGATGACTACTCAAGAAATATGTGGATATATTGTCTAAGAAACAAGAGTCAAGCCTTTGAGACATTTCAAAAGTTCAAAGCACTTGTTGAGAATGAAGTTGGTCGCAAGATCAAAACTCTCCGCTCAGATCGAGGGGGGGAATTCACAAGCAATGAGTTCAAGACTTACCTAGAATCTCATGGGATTCATGACAAATGCCTCCTACTCACACACCACAGCAGAATGGTATAGTTGAGAGAAGGAATCGTACTATCATGGAAATGGTGCGATGTATGATTGATTACTCAGGTTTAACAAAGACATTTTGGGCAGAAGCTGTAAGAACTGTAGTCTATTTATTTAATAGAGTGCCCACAGTAGCTCTTGAAGGAGTGACACCTCAAGAAGCATGGTCAAATCAGAAACCATCAATTGCACACCTAAGAGTATTTGGGTGTAAAGCTAGCATGCACATACCCAAGAAGAACAGGAACAAGTTGGATATGAAAGCTGAGAAACTGATATTTATTGGATACAGTGAAGAAGCACTTGGGTACAGATTATGGGATCCAAAAGCAAAGAAAGTATACACAAGTAGGGATGTTGAGTTCTTTGAGAAGAAATAAGTAGATGCTCCACTCAACGACTCAACAAACATGCATAATACACCTCTTGTGAAGATAGAATTTGATGTTCCCACTGAAGATGACAGTGATGAATTAGATGATGGTGAAAACTTGGATCCACCACAAGCCAATGGAACAGCTAAAAAGTTACCTAAATGGTATACTCAATTAATAAGAGATGCAAATTTGGATGAAGCACCTAGCACATCATCCAATCCTAGACCTAGAACTCGCAGTCAAGCTCGTGAAGAGGTCAATTATGCCCTAATGAGCAGAGTTGTTGAAACACTTGAGCCATCTACAGTTCAGGAAGCCCTACAATCAAAAGCTTGGAAATATGTCATGGATTCAGAGTATCATTCAGTGATGAAAAACAACACATGGCAACTTGTCGACCTTCCACCAAGGAAGAAACCCATTAGATGTAGATGGATATTCAAGACTAAGTACAAATCAGATGGGACTATTGATAAGTATAAAGCAAGGCTTGTAGCAAAGGGGTATGCACAACAAGAAGGCATTGATTATGAGGAGACATTTGCTCCCACAACCAAGATCAAGACAATCAGGATGATCTTTGCTCTAGCTGCACAATTTGGTTGGAAAGTCCACCAAATGGATGTGAAAAGTGCCTTTCTTAATGGAGATTTGCAAGAAGAAGTCTATATGACTCAGCCAAAGGGTTATGTAATACCAGGAAAAGAGATGATGGTATGCAGACTCATAAAATCTCTATATGGCCTAAAACAGGCACCTCGGGCATGGTACATCAAAATTGATGAGCATCTCATACGTCATGGATTCGAAAGGAATCCTTATGACCCTAATCTCTACCTCAAAAAGAAAGGGGGGGTGATTGTCATTGTGGTTGTTTATGTCGACGATCTAGTCATTACGGTGTAGTTCGTGATGATGATCGATGCAACAAAGAAGGATTTTAATCGATCGTTCGACATGACAGATCTTGGGCTCATGCACTATTGTCTTGGGTTGGAAGTATGGCAAAAAGAGAATCATATCTTTGTGTCGTAGTTGAAATACACCAAAACAACGCTCGAGAAATTCAAGACGATGGACTACACTCCTATTGGTACACCTATGGGAGTGAGGCTTGAGTTATCTTGTTCTGATCCATCACCACCAATGAATGCAACTCTCTATCGGCAGTTGATCTGGAGTCTCATTTACCTGACATATACTAGACAAGATATCAGCTTTGCAGTCAGCTATTTATCACACTTCATGCAAGAACCAAAAATATGTCATTGGAAAGCAAAGAAAGAGAATACTAAGATATCTAAAGAGTACAATTGACCTTGGTCTAGAGTGTAAGAAGAACGACAACTTCTTCTTGACGGGATATTCGATTCGAATCATGCGAAACATGGATGATAGGAAGTAAACATCAGGCTCATCTTCTTTATGGGATCTGGACCGATATCATGGGGAAGCAAGAAACAAAACTTTGTTTCTCGCTCTTCTACAGATAAAGTATCGAGCTGCAGGTGAAGCTGTTTGTGAAGCAATATGGCTACGCCGAATACTGGAAGGAATTGGTCTACCACAACAAAAATCTACTCTAGTATATGTTGATAATGAAGGAGTTATGAAGCTTGTTCGCAATTCAAGATTTCATGAGAGAACCAAGCATATTAAAGTACGAGTTCATTTCATATGCAAACATGTCTTGAAGCACAACATACAAATTCTAGTTCATCCCCCACACCAATGAGCATGCGAGATGTTTTCACTAAGTCACTTGCACGTGAGAAATTCACACTATTTAGAGAGTTCCTCTCCACTTCATTGGAAACTATGCAAAATTAAGGGGGGGAATGTTAGCATAATTTAGCATAGGCATATTTATTGCATTGTCTTTTATTTAATAATGTGCAACATGTGCACTCTAGTCTAGTGACTTGCATTCAATATTGGTATTAGTAGTAATTACATGTGCATGTGAGATGGGTCTTATCATCTCGTAGTTGGTGCCTGATAGGGTGTCATGTCTATCCATATGAGGCTATCTAATATCTATAAATATTACACTCTTGCATTGTTATGTAATCTGATTTCATGATCAATAATATTTGTGAGGCTTCCATCCCTCTTTGGTCATTACAATCTTATTCTATTCTATCATTTGGTATCAGAGCTATACCATTATTATCAATATTTGGTGTGTTGATCATATTTTCCTCAAGGTCTTTTCTATAAAAATTTTGCAAAAGAAAGGTATCCGCGTCTCCTTCAATAACAGAGGTTAAAAAATAGGCTCTCTTACCTTGGTTGAAAGGCACAATCTAAAATAGTTAGGATAAGATCACATCCTTTTAAGGTGCTACCCACTTCTTTCAAAGCATGAGTGCTAAAAATCAGATAGATCGCTTCCCCGGCTACAAAACGACATACATAATCATCTATCTACCTCTGAGTGTCTTTTCAAATCCATGATGTTGCTCAGCCTTTGAAGAAGAGTAAATTCAGGTACCAACACCCTCCTCATTGGAAACTTCCCGAGTTTATTAAGTTCAACAACAAGGAAGATCCCCAACAACATCTCCACGCATTTAAACACGCATGTGGTCTTATTGCACATGATAAAGACCTATTGTTTCATACTTTTCCCATATCCTTCTCTAGTCCCGCGTTGGACTAGTACAATAGCATCCCACAATATTCTGTATTCTCCTTTGTCTAGCTTGCACAATTGTTCTTAGAGCACTTTTCGATTAATATTGCATGTAAAACCACTATCATTGACTTATACACCATCCAAAAGTTTGATGATGAGTCCATCACGGACTTCATCACACGATGGCATGACATTATAAACCAATTATCCTTCTCTCTTCCATAAACCAAAATCATCGAACTCTTCTCACATTCATGTGATAAACATTTATCATCTACCTTGCAAATCCAACCGTTCCAAAAATTTGACGAAGCCTTCACAATGGATCACAAACTCGAAACCCGTGCCATTAAATAAGGTGATCTTAAGGTAATTTCAACCAAACCTAAAATCAAATCTACTAAACCATTCACACATAATGACAAATTTAAGGGTGCGGCCAACACTGTGGTCATTAAACCCTCATCCACATCTATATCCAACACATGGCCTCAACAACGAGCCCCTCAATCAATAACCAACTATACCCCCTTGGGAGAATCCTATAGCTCCATATTTGACAAGTTGATGGCCGTAAAATCCATCCAACTTCCTCCCATATGACCCATGGAAAATTTGCAAGCCAAGCCTATTTGGTATCATGAAGCCCACTATTGTAAATATCATCGAGTCAAAGGTCACGACATTGAGAAATGTTGTTCTTTCAAAGATCATATCCAACAACTCATAAATCAAGGGGATATCTAACTAGATATCTCCACCACTTCATCTAACCTACCCCTTGACAGAATTACACAACCTTTTTCTAATCAACCATCAACAAATCAAACTACCCCTTTTACATCTCAACTATTAAATGCTTACGTAATTGACACCATTAATCAAGATCTCATCTTATCACCAACTCCACATGTTCCTACCTTAGACATTATGCCCACTCTTTATTTAGAACCTAGCACACCTATATCAACTTTTACTACTTGTCCTGAACCTACACCTTCTTCTACCCTTACAACATTTGCATCAAATTTGACTATACCATCTATTTTATCCACTTTTATCATGCCCCAATCTATCACATCTGATTCATCCTTAGCACCCATTTTGGCCCCATTAATATCCACACCTATCCCTACATCTCTCACATCTATGCCTTCATCCGTATATGCATCAAACACAGCTACCTAATTACTCTCTAAGAGAGATTAATTAGTCTAACCTAGGTTAAATACCCTAAACATAGTCAAATCACACTTTGACTTGCTAAAAGTGCTTTTTGGACTTTAGCCTTTGTCCCACATGCACCCAAATCTCCCATTTCTTCCAAACCAAAAACTATAAATAGGGCTATACCCCCTCCCTCATTTCCTAAGAATTCTCTCTTCTTCCTAGCATAGATTATAGCAATTTGTTTAGGCTTTAGATTGTATTTCATCTTCTTCCATTTGAGCTAAAATCATTTGATTTTGTATTTCATAAAACTAACATGGAGTAAAAGGGAAGATCCATTGGCCTTGAAGCCATTAATGGGGAGATCTCTTTCTCTTAAACACATAACTAAATGCTTAGATCCTCTTAGGTTCATTATTTCAAGCTTTCAAAGAATAGAGGTTAACTTCATTTTTTTAGTTTGCATGTTTATTTCAAATTAATGTATGCAAAGAAGAAAACCTTGCTCATTTCTTATCACATGGTCCATTGATCAGATTGTTAAAAGCCTTTGGGGTTTCTTTAGAGATTCTTACCCCAAATCCATGGCTTTTACAACTTTTCATTGAACACAATATTGTTAAAGTGTTGAAAATATAGAAGAGGATCACCTAGAAATGTGATTGAAAGAAGAGACATACAACAATCCTCATAGGGTTCTTGAAAATAACGGGCTTGATAAGATACCTATGTACAAGAGAGGAATATATCATGATTAATGTGTTGAAAACAGAAGCGCAAGTGCACACTAAGGTGTTTATATGTAGAAAAATAATTTCCTCCGAAAATGCAAAGAAGGCGTGTAGAAGGGGCCTTAGATATATCCAATAGAAATGGTGATAGTAGTAACGATAAATCACATTGACCAACAACCGCACGAGAAAATGAAGAAAATCACAAGTGTCTACACAAGTTGTATAATTCCTCTACTCAAATAATAAAACTATTCTTAGATACAAGATAAAAAAATGTTATGTCATTACAAGATAAAAAAATAAATGATATTTCATGTTTGTGAGGAATTAATTTTGAAACATTTACAAGATAAGAAAAATGCTATTTCATTACACAAGAACCGCATGAATACATAGAATATAAAAATATAGGTGATTTAAAAAATGTTTTTCCAACACGAAATTAGGATAAAGGAAATATGGTATTGAGAAGATCCATTGCAAGGTCACAAAACTGAAAAACAAAAGTTTATACTAATGGAGTCTAACCTCATATCAAATCGGGCCCTACCCTTCGGTCCTCAAGGAGATTAAAAAGGAAAAATACTATTAGCTTGTGCCTCAATGCACAAGATATTTCAAAATTTGATGTGTAAAAATCCCTAACCCCCACCCAAAAATTATTTTCGAAAAAATCAATAACGAGTATCTAGAGGTAGAACCCCCAACAAAGTATGTCTAAGTTGGCCTAATGGTGAAGAACATGTGCTCTTGAAATAGAGGTCACAAGTTCAAATCCTGTAGGGGGTAGGGTATGTATGCCTCGTTTGTAGCAAAGTTAGTTGCCTCCCGCATGTGAGTACGAGGTAGTCCCATATGCTATAAGCTGCTTGTAGACCCAAAAACAGGCCACCCCATGGCATCATGGACTGTAAAAAACTATTACTATTATTATTATTAAAGGGTGGTGCCCCAGGACACGAAAAGTAATATGAAATTTCAACGACCTTTTAAATTTTAAAAATACCAAAATTAACTGATTAGTACCCCATTAAACTCTCTTAGTCATGACTAATTCTAAAACTTTCTCATGTTCTCCTCCGTCCCTGGCCTACTCTTCTCTGCTTCTCTGTAAAAACCTTCATGTCCACCCCGACGTTCTTCATTGGATTTGTTTCCTTCCTACACAGCCTGACCGATCCGAAGGTCAACCAAAGAATACATCAAAACCATTACCAGCTACCCATACGCTTCAAAATGGATCCTCACAGATATTACAAACTCAATGAATAAACAGTTTCAGGAAATCCCGTTTTAATTCATTTGATGCAATAAAGAAAACAGACCCAAAATGACATAAAAAGAAAGTCATATACATCACCACCAAGAGGTGTAACACAGTCTATGGTCTGCTTCATTATTTCTCGCTTGAGATGTTTTCATCCTTGCTAAATCCTCGTGATTGGATTCCATAATATCTTGTTGGGAAAGAGGTGTAGGAATATTTTAAGCTCTATGAAAAACCTCAACATCCCCAACAGCGCTAGTGCCAGCTTCAGTGATTTTTACAGCATGTGAATGCTCAACATGGAGATAAAAAGTTTGGTTAACAGGATCCCATACAGTCAGACTCTGGTCATGAGCATCTGCATCATCATTTAGAACATGCGGCCATGGAGGAGTCCAGGCCACTCTTCACCTAAAAGAAGAACCATAGTTTTTGCAAAAATAAATACATTTTAACGTGACCAAATAAGATATTCAGCCAAAAAAGTTGTTTTTGAGCAACCCAATCAAATAAAATATGTTTATTAGACTCCCTCTTCTTACACACAAGGAAAAACTATTACCAAAACCCATTTCAGACACATTACACTCCATAACAAGATTGTTATGAATTAAAATATATCCAAAATAAAATTTCTGATGTCAATCCACCTACTAAGGGAGTCACAAACATTCCACTTATTGTTGAGGCTCACAGAAAGGTTTGGATAGAAGGTAATTCTTTCATATAGTTGCTTAGACTTCTAGGAGCGGAGGGGCTTTGAGACACTTCAAATAATCCCAAATGTACATTTCATCCTCCATGCATATTATCCCAACATCCAGGCTTTGAAGCAATTATTGAGCATTGTCAAAATTGCGTATTGAAGTTATATAAAGCTTTGACATCATTCCCATCTATCCACTTCCTAAATCTATGCAAATACTAACCTTTTTACTACATTTCTCAAATCATAGAAGGGAAGGACATCCTGTAGTAAAATCAAGGACCTTATCTTTGTGTTTCGATTTATTGAAATCGACCTAAAGCCATGGCACCTAGTTTCAAAAGAAAATAAGCCAAGGTGCCCCATCACCAAAGGTTGCCCCCGATCCCATGCCTTCCAAATTGATTGAAGAATAAAGGATCCATGAGGTGGGCTTGAAAAATACCAAAGAGTATATCAATCAAGTGTATCCCCTTCCATCTCCCGTGACCCTTAGGGTGACCATTAGAAAATGTTGAATCTTACAAGAACTTTCAATAGTTCATTACTAGTCAAGGCCCTCAAAATCCATTTTATAGCTAGAGCAACTCCCTACTTCTTGAGATTCTTGATCCCAAACCTCTCAATGGTTTTAGGCATACAACACATATCTCATTTGGAAGTATGTCTCTTCTTTCCCTCCTTATCATTTGACCAAAGGAAGACTCTAACAATATTATGCATCATATGAGAATTAAGAAAGAGCCAACATGAGGAATAGTAAATTGAATACAATGTCAATACATTTTGAGAATCCTAAATGTTTCGGGTAGAGAGAGTAGATGACCCTTCCACTTGGAAATCTTCTTAGAGACATTATCCATCACCCATTATCACACGTCTTTTAGAGAACATGAAAAGGAAAAAGGAATCCCAAGATATCTAACCATCCGATTAGGGTCACCCTAAGACCATCCAAGAGAGGAAATTTTCCCTCGGGGGTTTCATCCCAATCCAACAATAGGTACTTATAGTCGAAACCTTGAACCCAAGGCACAATAGTAAATATCAAGTCTATTTGCTAGTTTTAAGAAATTGTTCTTCTCAATATCATGAAAGAAGGTGTCATCAAAAATTAAATATCTAGGATCTCATTTTGTTTGGGAGAATAAAAATGTGACAAGAAGGCCAAGGGGAAAATATCTAAGGAGATAGTGGAGGGATTCAACAAAAATGACAAAAATTGTTGATTAAAGGGGGAACCCCTTGTTATTGGCCTTTGTAAAATGAATGGAAGATTGATAGCACCATTAATCTCAACTTGAGCAAAGTGGCATCCTAGTAGAGAAAAAACCATTCTAAAAAATGAATCCCCTAAACCCAAGGTTCTCAACATTAAATCAATAAAGAACCCTTTTTCTATCATAATATTTTTAAAATTGAAGGAGATCCTTGCAAAATTTCTATTTATACTCATTCATCTACTTCATTCCTCCCAACTAGTCATCAAATTATATGGGCATCATTATTTTGAGTGGTGAAACTAATTTTAGTTGGAATATATGTCTCATATTTTCCATGCATCATTATTTTAGTGGTGGAACTAATTTTAGTTGGTCAGCTTAAGTCTTGTGGAAAAATAAATGGCTCAAATTAAAAGTTTTAGTTTAGGCTTTTATTTTGTGGAAAAACCAAGTTTAATTTTATGATGTGCTTTGGATATAAAAGTACATGTTCTCATTGAAGAGGTATAAGTGAAAATTAGTCGAACTTGCAAGAGACAAGTTGGTAGAATCCTAGGATTGGTCTAGATCTAGAAAAGGATGTATTTTGTCAAGTTTATTGTTCTGAAGAATAAGTTGATAGGTTAAGGGTTAATGATAATTTTTGTTGGAATGCTAAATAATAGATCATGGTGGAGTGTATATGGCAGCTTGATTCATAGCCTTGATGGCTTCATGTTATATTTGTACACTAATTTAAGTTAATAGAAAAAACAAGGTTTTGGACAAAATTTTACCCGAAAGCGTTTTCTAGGATAAATATTGAGTCAATATTTTGTGGATGTTTTTATTTATTTAGATCCCTATTTATTTTTGTTTCTCTATTTAGTTTATCGTGCATGTTGGTTTCCCAAAATCCCAACACTCAACATCAATAGCTTGATAATGAACTTGAGTTGAGGAATCCCTAGATGAATAATGTGATGGCCAAGGGAAGACCTTGTAAAGTAAGTACCATGCAAAGTTTTCTAACTTGAGTTCTAAAATATCATTTTAATGTGTATAAAGCATTTGGATTCAAGTGTTAACAATTGAGTAATGACACTAATGAGTATTGAGCTTTTCAACCATTGGCGAGATAAGGTGAGATTAACAAAAATAAAACCTAAATGGGGTATAGGGTAATAATGTTAATCTAATTAGGAGGACTAAAATGTTGTATAAATAATCTAAAGCAGTATGGAAATAATAGCAAATAATTATTCTAAGTAAAGTAAAACCCTAAGTATGCAAGAGAAGGAAGAGAAATGGCTTAGATGATTCAAAGAGACTATCGCATAGTGTCACAAATCTGGAAATAAAATTTGGAAGTGCAAACGATCACTCAGGGACCCTATGAAGACCATATTTGGATGATCTGAAATGATTGAGGCACCTAGGAGGGTATTGAGGCACCCCGAGGTTCCCCGGTCTGCGTAATTTGGGCGCCCGATCTATGTAAAAGCTTAGAAACTGATTTTGGTATGGTCACAAGTTGATTCGGAACCCTACCTGTCTGTCACACTGGATTCACCGGATGAGTTGTATAATGACCTGCAATACAAAAGGAAGTATCAAACCCTAGAAAAAATAAATATGCAAATGAATGGGTCGACGACCTCACCACCAAAATTGTGGTCTTATCATTGAGCACTGCACTACATTTCAGACCCAGATGTAGTTCTGGTGAGTGTGTGCATGTCGTGCCCTAGGTGTTCTTGTGTCAACGCACTTTGTGAAGTAGCGAGCAATAGTAACTATAGAAAATGTAAATAACATGTGTGCATGGAATAGAATAGAATCCCTCCCCTATGCAGTGTGTGTGATGTAGATCTCCTAGCCTTGATGTATGGCACTATGTGGATGCAAGTGATGCAATGGATACAACTCTAGATGGAGTGATAATAGTATGTGACGCTAGGACCCTCATTATGGTCTTATAACTTTATATTTATAGGGCTCTCAAGCTTAATTTCGTAATTAATCTCGACAAGGTTGACTGAGAAAAGGATAAGGATGAAAAATAGCTAGAAAGGCCCCAAAAATAAGTAGGAAAGGATGTGCATAGATTGGGGTGCCCAAGGTGGGACCAAGGCGCCATAAGTACATGCTTTGGGTGCCTTGATTTTGGGCTAGAATGATGGGGTAGTTGCGAAATGGATGGATAAGTGCAAGAAAATATGTGGGAATGATGAAATAAAATATAAAATAAAGATGGCCAAAAGGTGGGATTAATTAGTACTTTATTCACTTGAGAACCTTCTAAATAGTAGTATAAGACCGGGCTAAATAATGTCTAAAGTGCATAATTTTTGTCTACATTTTTCCCCCACTTTATGTTGGTGAGTGAAACACTCGGTAACATAAAGTAGATAGAGATACGTACCTCATATCCATATGGAGTGTAGAAGAAGATGTTCGATGGACTAGACTCATGCATGGAATGCCAAAAAGAAAAATGTGGAGGAGCGTGATTCTAAAGATAAACAATGCCCATAAAAAGTGATGAGAGTGAACCTAGAGTGGAACACGTGTGTAGTTGTTGATGTGTGTAGTGTACCCGCATGTTTGGTAAAGTCCAGTTCATGTTATAGTGTGTTGTCGTTGTCGCGTTGTTGTTGTTGCCCTCAATTTGACTGCTTATTTCTCATACGGCCGGACTGCAAGGAGAAAATGATCAAGTAGTCAAATATGTATGTATGTAAAAATGTTGTGTAAAATACACATGTATATAGAAATGTGTAAAGTATGCAAATGTAAAATACACTAGAATAAAAGTGTAAATGGAACATGTGCACCTGATCCATGTTGATAAAAAAAGGTGTAGAAGGATATCTTGTACTGTCGTGAGTTTTTTGGGCAATCTCACGCCACCTTGGCTGAAGAAGTATAGGGAGGAAATGCATTGTATCCTCCAAATTTAACCGATTTTACTAAAATTTGTGAAGAGATCTTTATACTGTCCTAGTTTTTTGGGTGATCCAATGCCACTGGATAGAGAAGTGTAGAGAGGTACACCCATTGTAACCCCCAAGCATGTAATTGCACCGCAGAATTGCCAAAGGACACCATGTCCTTTTGATGTTGTTGTGTATGGAGTTTGTACACTAGTCTGAACTCACTCGCTATGTGTGAGTCGGTGTAAATACATTTTGTTGGTAGAAAACCCTCAATGATGCCCACCTCTTTGGGGGTACATGTGACGTTGTTGAAAGGATAATACAGCCCCAAAAGAGGACCAACCACACTCTAACATGTAGAACACTACCCTACAGGGGGAAGGGAAAGCACTTGGTAGATACCAAGGCATGCACAAAAGGGGATGGCTAGCCAAAACAAGTGTTAGTCCGAAAACACATGCATGCAATAAGACAAGTGTAAAATACGCAGACAATGTAAACACACAAGAAAACAAGCAAACCACACAAAGTAGGTTTCAAACATGGGACATCACTCACGATGTCACAAGACACTCAAGGCCATCATGGCCGTAAATAATATACAAGTGTGCACATAAGCAAAGGGAAAATCCCACATACAATGGAAAACAAAGCAGATAAGTAGAAACAAAAAAGTAGTCATGGAAACATGTAATCCTGTAAAACAAGTGTTACACATGGAACACCCGTTAGCATGTTAGAGAAATAACCAATATGTCAAAGAATGTATAAGCAAGTAATATAAGATGCTAAGTACAAAATGAAACATTAACACCTGGATAATATGAACGTGGATTCCCCGTGACTCATATAGGAAGGGTAGAAGGTGAGCATCTATGTCGCATGTAGAGTTTTGTATCTATGATCACACTAGACAAAGGCGTGAACTTTCATGTGTGTATGATAATGACATATAAGAAAGAAGTCTAACATGTGTAATAAAGTGAGCATGCAAAACACTAGTATGCAAAAGTAAATGCCCCCAAGACAATGCAATATGTTGTGGATGGATGGAATGGAATGCAAGATGGGATGATATGAGAAACATGCCCCCAAATGGATGGAATGTATGCAATGAGGTTCATTTTTTCTGCCCCCTCAGTAGTCAAGAATGAATAGTAAATGAGAGTGTGTTATCGGGAAATGGTTGAGTAGTGTTGGTTGTATCTAGTGCACTTGTGATGAGTGTGTATGTGTAATGGTGATGAAATGCGACATGTGGAAAGATGTGTGTGGACCCTATAGCCTAAGCATATACCACGACTTGTTGAATGGAGGAGTGATGATTTATCCCTAAGCGTATATCACTATAGAATGAGTGGATGGTGAGGAGATATATGGAAAGATATGCATGGACCCTATAGCCTAAGCGTATACCACGACTTGTTGAATGTGTAAGTGATGATTTATCCCTAAGCATATATCACTATAAGATGAAAGGATAAAGATGGGTGACGATTTAGCCTAAAGCATATGTCACTATAAGATGGATAAGAAGGGAGTGGTGATGTATCCTAAGATGAATGCCACTAGAAGATGATAATGAGGGTGGTGATTTAGCCTAAAATGTATACCACTATAAGATGAAAGGGGACACCATTTAACCGAAGGCATATGTCACTAAGGATAGAAACGTCACATGAGGAAGATGTCGCATGGTGAATGTAAGGTCCATTTGATTGGTAAACCCTTGGTAGTTGAGTATGGACCGAGGAACTAAAGTGTGTCATAGGGTAGTGAGTGTAGTGTGTAGAAGACAACGTAGTATAAATGACCAAGTGATGAATATGGGATGTAAATGTGTGGTGTGAGCAATGCAATGTAGGATGTATATCATGTGTAATGTACGAAATGCACTAATAGGTGTATATAGGAATAGAATATGTAAGGATAATAGATGGAACTAGACCCATATATAATGGAATCTAGTGTAGTATAGAATGGATAGGATGGATAGATGCACTATGTGAATAAGACAATGTAAGAAAGGTATGATGTGTAGATGATGCAAGATGCAGATATAGGTGTAGAATATGTAGTGATGACAGGTAAAGATAGACCCATATATAATGTGACCTAGCGTAAATATAGAATGTAAGAAAGAGATGCAAAACTAGATGCAAATGATATGATGACTAGTGTAGCGTGTATGACATAGAGGATGTATAAATGATTAATAGATGAGGTATGTATAGGATAATGTAGGATGTAGACTAAGTATAAAAAGGATGATGTAGGATGTGTGGTGTATGTGATAGAATGTAAATGTGTAGAACCTATAGTGTCATGTGTGGGGTTTAGTGTAATGGTAATCCCTTAATAGTCCAGTGTGAACTGAAGCACAAGAGTGCATCATCGGGTAATGAGGGTGCTAGGATGTGTGATGAATATGCCTATGTGTGAAGGAATGAATGAAGAAAATGGTATCTATGCTAATCGGAGGAAGGGGAGTGTGTAATGGCTATGCCCCCCAAGCGGTAGTGGCCAAAAATCATGTGAAGTCATCGAGAAGATCATCATCCTCAGGGTCAAATTCATATGGACAAGCATTAGTGACCTGGTAAGAAATAATATCAAGTTGATCATGTAAGGATCCTATGAGGTGTAGATTGTACATGCCCATAGCATACTCTTTGTTAGTAAATGGGGGTTGTGGGCAACCATGGGCATACCATCGAGTGTAGTTATGTGAGTAGCCAAGAAAGGAACTATTACGATGAGAACATGACCGAACGACATAGGGAATGAAATTTCAGTGTGACTAGGGTCTAATGTGCCGCCAATGTAAGTAAGCCAAGAATCCCCTAATGTGAGTGGAGAGGAACAAGGGGTATGTAGTAAATAGACTAGAAGATGAAAAACACGCAAACCATATGTAGTAGTTATAGTAACAAAGCCATATTATAGATGAGGAGAGTGACTAATGTGCTTAAGGTCCTGAAAAGTGAAACCAAGATGAGCAAGCCGACATGGAAATAGATGGTGATGTCAGAGGTAGGATCAAGTGGGACATGTTCCCAATACGAACCATGGATGAAGAGTGTACATGTAAAGGGAGTATGAGCTAATTGTGAAGATGAAGAGGGGAGGGTATTGGGTATGGATGGAACATGTGGCTGATGTGGAATAATAGCAGGTAGTAGGAGGTAGTGTAGAAGGGATAGCATCTAGTAAACAAATAGTGCCCTCAAGTGGTGGTAAATGAGGCTGATCATCCATAGGCTGAGGTTCATTTGTAGTATCAATGCGGGAATAAGGAGACTAGTATGAGGGTCATGGAAACAATATTGGAATGGATCACGATCTTGGAATATAGTATACTCAATACACTCATGTAAGAATTTGATGCAACGGTGGATGGTAGAAGCAACAACTTGCATGGCGTGAATCATGGTCTACCTAACAAGCAATTATATGAGACAGAAAATCAATGACAAATAAAATAGTAGGGAGAGTCTTAGGACCTATGGTTAAAGGAAAGGTAACGTGGCCTAGACATGGATGGACAAAACCATCATAAGCATGGAGCGAAATGGAAGAAGGGCTAATGTCATGAGAAGACAAACCTAAGGCTTGGAGAAAGGACATAGGGCACAGATTAAGCTCAGAGCCATTATCAATAAGAGTATGCTTAACAAAATTGTAGATGTGAGACATGATGTAAAGTGGTGGGTCATTATCAAAGGGGTGAATGTCAGCTGGAGGATTGGCCTAGAATGTAATATGTTGGGAAAAGGCATCGAAAACATGTCATACATGGAATCCGGATGCATGTCAACAGAAACATTGGTAGTAGAAAAGAGGTTTTGAACATGATGAAGCAAATCAAGATGGGTAAGAAGATATTCAGTGACAGAAATATTCATGATGGCTAAATGTAAATGAAAACCCCAGAAGGTGCTATGAAGAAACGTGGGCTTCACCAAAATTATTAACAAAAATAAAACCTAAATGAGGTATAGGGTAATTAGGAGGACTAAAATGTTGTATAAACAATCTAAAGCAATATGGAAATAATAGAAAATAATTATTCTAAGTAAAGTAAAACCCTAAGTATGCAAGAGAAGGAAGAGAAATGGCTTAGTTGATTTAAGAAGACTATCACACAGTGTCGCAGATCTGGAAATAAAATTTGGAAGTACAGACGATCACTTAAGTACCATGTAAAGACCAAATCTGGATGATCCGAAATGACCGAGGTGCCCAGGAGGGTATCTTGGGGTGCCCCAGGGCACCTTGGTCTCGTATTTTAGGCACTTTGATTTGTGTAAAAGCTCGAAACCGATTCTTGTATGGTCGTGGTGTCCCCTCAATTTCACCTTGAAATTTGGGACTGCGCCTTTTACATTTTTCATTCTTTTAAGTAACATGTCACATTTTTGTGTTTTTCTTTGCATATAGTTGCTCACATTGCTCAAAGATACCTTCAGGAAGTCATAGAGTCTCATCTGTCAAATACCCACATGCTAAAGCTCACTCATTCCTTTCCCAGACTTAGCCTAAAAGCATTTTATTTATTTTTATATTAAATAAATAAAATTCTTTTAAAAATAGGTTGAGCTAAAATTAAGAAATTTGGGTTATATAAGCACCTCACCCCGTCATTATTACCACAAAGCATTCACCCGGGGGAGAGTTTTTGCAGACTAGCTTATTGGAGGAATTTTCCGAGCAATTGCCCGAACTTCTTTTTGTTTTTTTTTGTTCGTGTTGGTCTTTCTCCATTTTCCATCTAACAATCCGTGTAACCTATTCTTTCTTCTCACCGGACCATTTCCCATGCCTAGGGTTTTGCAAAGATATCCAATGTTTTTAATTGCTAATTAATTTGTCTACCAGAGCTTGTTTTGAGGGGAGCCAAAAGAAACAATTAAGGAAAGCTAAAGTTTTTGATTTTTCTAGCTATGAGTTATTTTATTTCCACAAGCCAAATTCAAACTAGATCATGGTGGTGGAAGATATATTCTTATGACTTACAATCATCCATACCTTGTGAAAGTTAACGCAGCTGTCCATTCAAAAAGGAAGCTTATCCTTTGCAAATCGTGGTTTTTGGAGGTTGAGTCTTATTATTTGCAAGCATCCAATCTTTCCAAAATCCACATAGTTTTCCAAAGGAGATGTGACTTAAGTTTATCGTGGAAACTCATGGCGTTGGCTTCTATATTTCAACGCAATTCTTTGTATTAAAAATACAAGGCAAGGATACCCAAGCCAAATTGTGGAAATTGGCAGCCAAGTCTTCTAATTTTCACAAAATTATTATAAAGAAGCCAAGGAAAATCACTTATGTGAAAATTGTGGATTTGGAGCAGCCAGTCTTCTAAAAATCAATGCAATTTTCTAAAGAGGAAATCACTTAAGTTGTCATGGATTTGGAGTAGCATGTCTTCCGATTTTCTAAAGGGAAAGTCATTAATGCAAATCATGGATTTCAGGCAGAGAGTCTTCTATTTTCCATGCAAATTTTAAAGAGAAGAATTCACTTAAGTTTTGTCATGAATTTTCAAAGCTCGAGTCTTCTCTTTTCAATGCAATTCTTGGTATTAAAAACACAAGCCTAAAAATTTAAATGGAAATTGTGGATTCTTCATGTATTGTCTTCTCCTTGCAAAGCATGATGTTCCTTTTCCAATTCCACATAGCCTTTTAAGGCAAAGCCAAAAATTTTAATTGCAAATCATGAAAATTGAAGTTTCCCTTCATGTTTAATTGTCACGCTACCTTGACTTATGTATTTTCACGCAAATGTTAAGAGAAAGAGCCCATGCAAGTCGCAAATCCAAGCTGCCCTTCCACTTGATTTTTCACGCAAATTTTAAAGAGTCAAGTTTAAGTGAAAATCGTGATTTTTAGAGCTGCCCTTCATGTCTAATTTCAACACTGCCTTGACTTATTGTTTTCCATGCATTTTTAAAGAAAACTCACTTAAGGAAGTCGTTGCTTTAGCTGCCTCCATGTCTTATTTTTCACGCTGCCCTTCCTTCATACTTTTCACACAAATATTAGGAGTTTGCAAAGTTGAAGCATGAACATTAGCTATCTTTCCTTCATAAAATCCACACTTCTTTCCTTCATGAGTTTCAACACAATTTTTAAGAGCCAAGGTAAAAACATTTAAATGCAAGTCACTGAAATTGGCAGCCTTCTCCTTCCTTATGGTCCACGCAGCTTTTGGGGCAATTATTATTAAAAAGAGAAGCAAAATCATTAAGTGTTTGCATGTATGTTAAGCCAACTTCATCCTCTTGTTTCAACGCAGCCCATGTGGAAGTTAATTATAAATTGCATACAAAATCCCTCTAAAAGCATGTGCATGTGCTTCCCAATCTTCCAGTTAAGCCCACATTGAGTCTACTTATATTTTCCTTCACCCGGAGTGATTTCCAAAATTCAAAATTGCTCATATGCAATTAAAAATAAAAGGGTGATGAATTTTGTCTGAATTGTTTACGGAAAACATTTCACTGGTGCACATACTGGAGAAGAACTGTAAAAGCTTCAAGGATAAGAGGAGAAGATAGGTCAAAGGCAACACCCACAAGAAAATCACAATCAATTGCTTCCAGATCTAGTTTAGTGAGAATCAAAGGAAAAGAGTCAACCACATGTGGAAGAAATATCTTCTCAGGTTTAGGACAAAGGTATCATTCATACCATTCATGAGGTGGAAGTGCAATATACTTTGGATCAGCATGCAAAGTATGGAAGAAGAACAAAATTGGGAGTGTTGTAACATTAATAACTTCTTTTCTTCTATTCCTTTTTCTTCTTCTTTCTCTTATTTTCTCGACAAAGTAATTGAGTAATAAATTAAATTGTAAAAATTGAGTGATTGGTTTAAAAGTCGTCACTTTAAGTTACTTAGAAGAAATCAATTACTTGGAAATAGGTGGGATGCGAGAATAGGTGGAAAACATGTAGAATAGAAGGTTCTATTTTCAATTGTAAGTCATGTATGTCATGCGAAGAGGAATTCTAGGGGAAATATTGCCAACTATTTCTTTTATGGTTTCCACATGTGCGAATTCATAGAATCATCCTATTTGTAATTTCCCTCTATGCACTATAAATAGAGGAAGAGCTTATGGTTAAGGGATCACAGTTTGTTTTAACAGAACTTGTTTAGCAAGAGTTTTTGTAATTTGAGCATTCTTGAGTTTTCAGACTTTGTGCTAAAACCCTTGGTGTGATTTATGTGAAAGTTGGGGATTGAATAAAAGGTGGATTTCTAGAGAACTTTGTGTCTACGGTGCTTTGCTCATCACTTCTATTTAAGGTTTTAGATAAACTTTGTGTTATCTTAGATCTAGGTTAGAAGTTGTTTCTTTCCCTTACTGTTGAATGTTGTGATTTTTCTTTGTTTATTTAATTTGTGTGGATGAGACCAACTCTGATAGCTATTGGTTAAATTCAGCATATCTTCCTTTCTTATTTCCTTACTTTTGTTTTCCCACTTTTGCAAATAATCCTCAACACAACTGCTTACTTGTTAGAAAATTGCACAGATTGTGGTTCATGAGCTATGGTAATTAAAGTAAAACCCCTGAAAATAGTTATTAGGATTCACCCTTACCAAATTGATAAACATTTTACACGGAGCCTCACCATTAAATGAGGAAGATTTATCTCATGACTGCCTAGGTTTTATGTTGTGCATAAAATCTAGCCAACATTTTTTTAGTGACTCTATTGGGAACAAAAACCATTTAGTAGAATAGAGATTTTCTTGCCATCCCCATCCATATTGAATTATCAACTTGGTAGAACACCCATTCACCGGTCTAGCAAGGCTCAAGGAAGGATTGATTATTGTTATAGATTACAGAGCTGTTTAATTTCAATCATCCTCCTCAAGTTAGAAGCTGCAGATCCAGTATTTCACTAGGAAGAAGAGTGCAAACTCCTCCGGATCTGGATCATTTCCAACATAATCCAGCAGATGGAATTATTCATTAGGTTTATTCTTGAAGAATATGTGCTCCTCTCATAACGTAGAATCAACCACTCGCCTCTGCATCACCTATTCCATGGGGTGCAACCTTTGGACCTCTGAATTTGACTCCTCTTAGCATGATCTACCTAAAGGGATGAGAAAGAATTTTCCAAAATTATTTGGAGACAAAAAGTAGAATTTAGATGATCACTTGGTTACGTTCTTTATATCCTATGGAGAGCTCGTAGTAGAAAATGAATATGTGTTTGTCTAGATCTTCATAGAAAACCTTCATGATTTGGTGGAGAATGCTTTTACCGGTTAGCTCTCGGTACCATAACCAACCGAGATACCATGCGTAATGCATTCTTAAAGAGGTTTAAGCTAGCCAAAGATTCCAAGTACTTTGATAACTCAACCGACTCAAATTGAAGAAGGAGCGACATGAACACATGTGGGGTTTCATTGTAAAATTCCAAAGATTACTTTACAAAATTCCGGCTTCCACTTCTTTGATGACAAGAATCAAAAGTATTCTTCATTAATACACTACTTCTGAAGTAAGTTATCAATCGCAAAGAACACATCTTGTTGACTTGTTAGCAACCCAAAACATGGTGGTTGAAATAAAAAATGACCTCATCGTGGCTAGAAAGATAAAAAGCAACACTTCTAGATCTGAAAGTTCATCCTCTGCTACTACTTCCGATTCACTATTGCAAAAGTTAGCAAATGAGATGTTACAGATGAAGAAAAAAATGGTTCAAATGGCTCAGGGAAACAACACTACCTCTACTTGGAATTTCAACAACAACAAAACTAGAATTTCATTATTGGTTCCCAAAGATTAACAATTGAAGCTGCTCCCAGAAACAACGTGGAGATGAATGAATAAGACTAGGAAGCTATCACCGATTAGCTCAAGAATGATTATTTTATGAATCTTTCCGATGACTCCAACATTAATTACCTAAACTACAAATATGAACATGACTATGAGGAGCTTCTTGAAGATGATCATGGTCATACATATGCAATATTTACAAGATCAAAAACTCGCCAAGCTGAGGCATTAGCTGATGAACAAAGAAGGGGCAACCCTTTACCTTCTTCCTTAGCTCCTAGAGATAAGAATGTGAATTCTTTGTCTCAACCATAGAAAGTAGCTCAGGTATCTAAATCTATTCCTTCCTTTGACATTATTGATCATATCAAGAAAACTAGAGTTCAAATTTCATAAGTTGAATACCTGAGAGTCTTTCCCGAGCAACTAAATAGTCTATTTAAGTATGTGCAATCACCGGTAAAATCCAATGCATCAAAGGGCCTTTTGTCTAAGCCCAAAGATACTCTTCCCGAAAACAACACTTTGCAGCTTGTTAAACCCCACCATCTTCTAAAATAATAGAACCTTTATATGTTTCCCTATTGATTAATGGTTTCAAGTTAAACAACTATATTTTAGAGTTAGGTGCTTCTGACAATGTCATGCCAACTAAAGTTCTGAGATGCTCTTGGGCTTAATTTGAAAAAGACAATAAGAAGGTGTTATTCCATGGAAAGACAAGTCCCTTTAGTTGGAAAAATCAAAGATGCACAAGTTGTTTGGGCAACTTTCCCTGAAAAATATTAAAGATGACAATCTTAGTTGCAGATATTTCCTCTCCTATGGGATGTTGCTAAGCAGAAATTTCTACAAAGAGCTGGGATGTGAAGTAAAGATGGATTGTTCCTATGCTCATATTCCTATTAAAGGAGTAAACCAGAAGCTAGAGCCAGAAAAGAAGTCCAAGTACATTACGGTTATGAAATATGAGGATCCTAGATCTCATATTCTTTTTAGGAATCGACCGGGGTATATTTCTTGGAAATGGATAAAAATGTACCGTGATCCAAAACTTCAACTAGAGGTGGAATTTTAACTAGAGCCGGAACCAGAAGAAGAGGAAAATTTTTGGATGTTGGACTTTAAAGAAAGATGTTGTTAGTTTGGATCAAGAACCAACTTTCTATTAATATCTCCAGATCATGAGATATTCCCATACTCCCACAAGCTAATGTTCAAGAAAACCAACCATATGGCGGAGAACAAAGCAATATTGCTAGGAATGGAGAAAACTAGAAAGAAAGGAGTAAAAATCCTCAAATCCCAAGGAGATGTTGAGCTTATAGTAAAGCAATTTTGAGGGAAAAAACAAGTCAAAATAGATAAGCTGAAGCATTACAGAGATAGAGTGATTTCTGCCACACTCGATTTTGACCTTCTCTATCGACTTCATTCCAACAAATCATAATTCCAAGGCAGACTCTTTGGTAGTCATAGATGCATTATTGAAGCCAGATAGACTACCATCCATATTCTGATGAGGAAACTATAAAGTGGAGATGGTATACCGTCCCAAAGACCCTGATAATTTTGAAAAGTGGCAGATTTTCAATGATGAAAAACAAACATTTGTATGTTTGGAACAAGACAACTTGGATAAGTTGAATATTGAAGGGAGTAAATCACCACCACGACAGACAATCACAGGAGAAACTGGTCCATATTATGATGACAATAGTGAATTAATCCAACTGAAAGGTAACAAAATCCCCAAGGGTTTAGTTTCCTTAAAGGGGAATTTTGACAAGCATGATCATAAAGAATATGGCGATAGTTCTTCCTTAGGAGTGCAACCAGGTAAATCTAGGTAAAAATTAAGTTGATGAAGACTTACCCACCACAGAGAGAAAACATGATGAGCCACCACAAGATGAAGTTGGTGAGGAATTCCCCAAGTTGTGTGATAAGAAGGCCGGAGAAAGAGTGTTCAAGATCGGAGACTGGGTACTCTGGTGGAACAAGAGGCAAAAACCGAAGGGCATGCACGACAAATCTGATTCACTCTGGAAAGGTCCCTTCATGATCAAGAGAACTACCGGAATGGATAGTTTCATCCTTTCCTACCAAGATGGAATTGAGTTACCATTGCCTTCCAACGGAAACTTCAAGCTCTTCAGAGCTAAGATACAGGGTTAAACATGTGTGTACATAAATACAAATTTTAGTTGTTTTATTTTCTTTTTTTTTTTTGTGTTTTATTTTGTTTCCGACCCCAAACCAAATATACAAGACATGAAACTAGAAATGTTGGGATAACATCTTCACTTCTTTCATTTTGACAAAAATATGTTCATAGATGGAGCCAACTGGTGTCCCTTAGATTTCACCCTGAAATATGGGACTACCCCCTTTTAATTTTTTTGTTCTTTTTAAGTAACGAGTCCCGTTTTTGTGTTTTGTTTTCCCTGCATTTGCTCACATTTATCAAAGATACCTTTAGAAAGTCATAGAGTCTCATCCGTCAAATACCCACATGTTAAAGCTCACTCATTCCTTTCCCAGACTTAACCTAAAAGCATTTTATTTATTTTTTATATTAAATAAATAAAATTCTTTTAAAAATAGGTTGAGCTAAAATTAAGAAATTTGGGTTATATAAGTACCTCACCCCATTATTATTACCATAAAACATTCACCTGTGGGAAGATTTTTTGCGAGAATAGCCAATTGGAGAAATTTTCCAAGTAATTGCCTACAACTTCTTTCTGTGTTTTTTTGTGTTCTACTGTTGGTCTTTTTCCATTTTCCATTTGAAAATCCCCATAACCTATTCTTTCTTCTTTACAAACCTTTTCCCATGCTTAGGGTTTTGAAAAGCTATCTAGTGTTTTTAATTGCTAATTGATTTGTCTGTCAAAACTTGTTTTGAGGGGAGCCAGAAGAATCAATTAAGGAAAGCTAAAGTTTTTGCTTGTTCCAGCTTGTGAGTTATTTTATTTCCGTAAGACAAATTCAAGCTAGATCATGGTGGTGGAATCTCTATTCTTCTGACTTGCAATCATCCATACCTTGTGAAAGTTAATGCAATTGTCTATTCAAAAAGGAAACTTATTCTTTACAAATCGTGGTTTTTGGAGGCTGAAGCTTATCCTTTGCAAATCATGGTTTTTGGAGGTTGAGTCTTATCCTTTGCAAGCATCCAATCTTCCCAAAATCCACGCAGTTTTCCAAAGGAGAGGTGACTTAAGTTTATCGTGGAAACTCATGGTCTTGGCTTCTATATTTCAACGCAATTCTTTGTATTAAAAATACAAGGCAAGGATACCCAAGCCAAATCGTGGAAATTGGCAGCCAAGTCTTCTAATTTTCACGAAATTATTATAAAGCAGCCAAGGCAAATCACTTAAGTGAAAATCATGGATTTGGAGCAGCCAGTCTTCTAAAAATCAACGCAATTTTCTAAAGAGGCAATCACTTAAGTTGTCGTGGATTTGGAACAACCTGTCTTCTTGATTTTCATGCAATTTTCTAAAGGCAAAGTCACTAATGCAAATCATGGATTTTAGGCAGAGAGTATTATATTTTCCACTTAAATTTTAAAGAGAAGAATTTACTTAAGTTTTGTCATGAATTTTCACATCCCAATCTTCTCTTTTCAATACATGATTCTTGGTATTAAAAACACAAGGCTAAAACATTTAAATGGAAATCATGGATTCTTCATGTCTTGTCTTCTCCTTGCAAAGCCTAATGTTCCTTTTCCAATTCCACACAACCTTTTAAGGAAAAGCCAAAAATTTTAAGTGCAAATCGTGGAAATTGAAGTTGCCCTCCATGTTTAATTTTCACACTTTGACTTTATGTATTTTCACGCAAATGTTAGGAGAAAGAGCCCATGCAAGTCACAAATCTTAGTTTCCTTCCACTTGATTTTTCACGCAAATTTTAAAGAGTCAAGTTTAAGTGAAAATCATGATTTTTAGAGCTGCCCTTCATGTCTAATTTCAATCGCCTTGGATTATTATTTTCCAAGCACTTTTAAAGCAAAATCACTTAAAGAAGTCATTGCTTTAGCTGCCTCCATGTCTTATTTTTCACGTTGCCCTTCCTTCATAATTTTCATGCAAATATTAGAAGGAGTTTGCAAAGTTTAAGCATGAACATTAGTTACCTTTCCTTAATAAAATCCACGTTTCTTTCCTTAATGAGTTTCATCACAATTTTCAAGAGCCAAGGTAAAAACATTTAAATGCAGAGTCACCGAAATTGGCAGACCTTCTCCATTACGCTACTATTTCCTTTATGGCTTCCACATGCGGAATTCATGAAGCTTCCTATTTTTAATTTCCCTCTATGCACTATAAATAGAGGAAGAGCCTATGGGTTAAGGGATCACAATTTGTTTTAACAAAATTCTTTTAGCAAGAGATTTTGTAATTTGATCATTCTTGAGTTTTCAAACTTTGTGTTGAAACCCTTGGTGTGATTTCTGTGAAAGTTGGGGATTGAATAAAAGGTGGATTTTTGGAGAACTTTGTGTCTACGGTGCTTTTCTCATCACTTCTATTTAAGGTTTTAGATAAACTTTGTGTTATCTTAGATCTAGGTTAGAAGTTGTTTCTTTCCCTTACTGCTGAATGTTGTGATTTTTCTCTGTTTATTTAATTTGTGTGGATGAGACCAACTCTGATAGCTATTGGTTAAATTCAACATATCTTCCTTTCTTCTTTCCTTACTTTTGTTTTCATACTTCTGTAAATAATCCTCAACAAAACTACTTACTTACTGCAAAATTTCCCAAATAGTTCACGAGCTATGGGAATTAAAGTAAAACCCCGAAAAAATTTATTAGGATTCACCCTTACCAAATTGATAAACATCTTACATGGGAGCCTCACCGTTAAATGAGGGAGATTTATCTCATGATTGCCTAGGTTTTATGTTTTGCATAAAATTTAGTTTACATGTCACAAGTTGATTTGAAACCTTGTGTGTCCTGTCGCACTGGATTCTCCGGATGAGTTGTATAATGACTTGTAATACAAAAGGAAGTATCAAACCCTAGAAAAATAAAGATGCAAATGAATGGGTCGAACTGACCTCAGCCGCCAAACTAGTGGTCTTATCACTAAGTGTTGCACTACATTTTGGACCCGGATGTAGTTTTGGTGAGTGTGTGCATGTCGTACCCTAGGTGCTCTTGTGTCAGTCACACTTTGTGAAGTAGCAAGCAATAATAACTATAGAAAATGTAAATAACATGTGTACATGGAATATAATATAATCCCTCCCCTATGCAGTGTGTGTGATGCATATCTCCTAGCCTTGATGCATGACACTATGTGGATGCAAGTGATGCAATGGATGTGACCCTATGACCCTCATTATGGTCTTATAACTTTATATTTATAGGGTTCTCAAGCTTAATTTCATAATTAATCTCAACAAGGTGACCGAGAAAAGGAAAAGGATGAAAAAAAACTAGAAAGGCCCCCAAAAAGAAGCAAGAAATGATGTGCATAGATTGGGGTGCCCAAGGTGGGACCAGGGCACCCCTATACAGGCTAGGGCACCCTGATTTTGGGATAGAATGATGGGGAAGTTGCGAAATGGGTGGATAAGTGCAATAAAATATGCAGGAATTCTGAAATAAAATATGAAATAAAGATGGCCAAAAGGTGGGATTAATTAGTAATTTATTCACTTGAGAACCTTCTAAATAGTAGTATAAGACCGGGATAAATAATGTCTAAAGTGCATAATTTTGTGTCTACAGTGAGAATAATTGATAACCCTTACTAGGAGAGTACTTTTGAAGATACATTTTGGCATACCATGTCTAATCCTTATACTTGTGATGAGAGGAAATGACACCAATTATTTGGATTAGCTCATCAAGGATCACCTCCAAGCTTCCTTGAAAGAATTAAACATTGTTAACAAAATGAAATTTAGTCTTGTCTTCAATCTAGGAGAGATTTTTTTATGTCTATTTACAACCTATATAGATTAATGCGGAAATATAATATTAGTGAATTAGTATACTAAATGATGTAAGGGTTAGCAATAAGGGGCTATTCTAATTAATTAACTTCCAACATTAATGACCAATATTCAAATGATTTATCAATATTTGTAAATCGATATGATAAAAAAGATACAAACCTGAATTCATAAGGAGATGAGTGCACACAAATGATTCTCGGGAGGTTGTAGTAGGAGACACTTGTTGGTGTGTGATATTTTCCTTGTTGTCTCACAACATTATCCACATCACATGGTGAGTCATCTCACTTAGGTGAGATCATAGGTCTTAGTGTCTTAGGGGGTATGATAGATTTAGTCATAGATTTTGTCATATGCGTCGGTGTGTGTCGATTCATCATACAGAGTTACTTTCCATTTTTGAATGTAACTCCTCTTCTCCCTTATGGAGGTATGACTATCTTGCATTGAGAGTTACACATCACTCCTATTTGTACCCCTTTTTTCTTATCTATGAGAATGAGTAGACCCTTTTCTTTTGTATGCACATTTTCATGGTTGAATGCTTGCTTACTACATGGAAATCTTCACATTGCATTTTGAGTGCAACTACATTGATGTGTGCATCATCTCACCCGATCCTCTCTTTCGCATTCTCCAACTTGGTATCAGATCATGTTGTTGGGTTCCACGCCACTCCCCATTTTCCGTTTCCTACTACTTTCAATTTCATGTTCTTTTTAGTTTTTGTGTAATCTTCGTAATCGTTATTCCATTCATGTATTAATTGCATTGATTCAATTTATTTCGTTTATCCTTTGAGGTATTACGCTTGGTTTGGTTGTTTTTGGTTTTGTGCTTGGTTTTGTGTTTGGTTTTATAGGTGTGTTTACATGTGTCTTTTATAGGCACAACAACTAGCTTTAATGTTTTAGTGTAGAATCTTTGAGTTTCTTGAAAAAAATGTGTTGAGCTCCTTTTAGGCCCAACTCGACCCCATCTCACCGATCTAGGAACCGATCTACCCCTCACCTCACTTGTCTTTCCTTGCAGCTCGCTCAATCTTGACTTAATCATGTTTCTTCTTGCTACTAGCTCGCTTTTGTTATTCCTTGAACTCACTCTTTCCACCTCACCCGCTTGTTGACAATCCCGTGTGTGTTGGCTATCTATTTGCGCCCTATCATGCTTCAAGCTTCCTTATATCATCTTGAGCTCCTTCCACTTGGACAATTTCATTCCCTATGTGGGCCCATTCCTCATATTTTTCGTGCTCAACGCTTCATCTGTGACCTTGGCTCATACCTCCTTATTTTTATTTCATGTGTTTCGTGCTCAGCCTCTTAGACTACTCGTTCTTCATTATGTTATGTTAGAACATTATGGTGCTAGTTAATACTTGATTAGCCCCTCCCTCATTATTGTACTCCATCTTCGTTGCTCGACTTGTGTTTGCACCCTAGCTCTTTATGTTGCTTATGTTTGGCTCGTCCTTGGCTTACGTTATGTCGGTTGTCCTCTACGTCATTCCCACCATTGTAACACCCACCCAAATCTGCCTCACTATTCGTACCATTACTCCTCTATTAGCTCACTCGCGTGAATGTGTCTTTATTAGACCACCGCCCCTTGATTAGCTTTCCCATCCATTGGAATCTCACCTACTCACCACATGTTGTTCCTTTTCCGATCGTCTCGACGCAGCTCACTCAAACTCAATTTGACGCATGGCCTCCTTGACCATTACACCTCGACTCTAACAATGCAACTCCATCTTGGCATACAGCTCATGCATTCCTCGACAACACCACATAATGTTGTTCGACGCACCCGACACCCATCTCAACCCAATGTCAACTCGGTCCATGTCTCACCCGTATTCCCGAATCGCCATTCAACCGTCCATCTCACCCCCGACTTGACGTCAAAATCACCCCCCGACTGATGTCCTAACTCAGCCCCATCTCTAACCAACTTTCTAGCCACTTCACCAAGTGAGTTGGCTCTCCCCTTGAACCAAAGTGCTTTCTATCCCTCTTTATAACTTTTTAATATATTTTTCCCTTTTAATATAGCTTGGTTAATTATATTAGTTTATTTAGTGAAATTAGATTTAAAAAATTATCCTTAAAGGGGGGTACCCTTTTTGTGGCTTCACTATAGGGTTATTGGGATTTCTGGGCCATTTTTTTGGCTTGTCATCATTGTAGTGCTCCTATTCACTTGTGGGCTAGTGAGTGTGTTTGCCATAGCATTGTGGAAAGAGAGCCCCTTATGTAATGTGAGACACTTTTTCTCACTCTAATTTTTTTGTCCCCTTGTTCCTTGCTTACGCCCTTTTGTGCTTGTTTACATGTTGTTCGTTGCTTTCAAATGAGATTTATTGTGGCCTCCACTCTTACGTGATTCATCACCTACTTCAAGGTGAGTGGTCAACTATCTCATATCTCACGACACACCTTAATATAACCAATGAATTTATAAAGTCCCGTAAACATGGGGGTTATCATTTTACTTAAGTGTTGTATTGCATGCAAACACATTCTCGACCGAGTCCGATGTCTTGCAATCTTGTGTGTATTCTTGCACCCTTCTTTTCTTGCATTCTACACACATTATCAACTAATTACAACATCCATTTGAGCATGTATTTTTCATTTGTGACCCTTCTAAACTCATTTATCTTTTTGTGGATGCACCATGGAGATTAATTTTCCCATACCTACACTTCATAAGACCATTACTTTTGCATCAGATCCTCCACCTATTCTTCTTAGTAGGGCTAACTATGCATTATGGAATTTGAGCATGGAATGTTTTCTTATTCATGATGACCTTTATCTCTAATTGTATGGATGAGTACCTACCCCTAGTGATCCCGATCAACTTGAAGACTAGCTTGAGACTTGCAGGATGGTCGTTGGTCATTTGTTGACATAAATTTCCATGAATCTCCATCATCATGTGGCACACACAGAGTGTCCTCACACTGTTCAGATCATTCTTCAATCCTTATTTGGAGACCCTTCAAAGACCGTCATTCCTACTTCTCCTACTTATATTATTTTCTCCTCTCCATGTTCTTGTGATGATAGTTCTGTTGACTTTGATTTACCTATTTTTATCCCCTCGATGAAGAGGTTTGTTTTTATAGTTTGGATGATGAGATTACCAATGAGGACTTCTCTCCTCCTTTTCCAAACCACCTTTTAGAGAATGTTGAACCTCATCCCTTCCCATCGACATGTAAAGCAATCTTGTTCCTATCCTCATAATTTCATTAAAACTGCCTTTGTTCCACTTTCTATGTGTGAGGATTCTTCCACTCATCCTTCTCATGTTGATGATTCATACTTGTTAAACGTTTCTCTTTTTTTTCAGGAACCCTTTTGGGAATACTATCTTTCGAACTTCATTATATCTTCACAAAGGCCTTTTCATATTTTCCAGGAGTTTCTCTTCCTTCTACGGGTGTTTCAAGGAGTCCTTTATCTCCTTTGTTGGGAGTTCCCCTTCTGGGACTCTTATCACTTCCACTTTTTTAGAGACCATCACTGATCCACATCCTATTATGATCCTCTTTTTACTATTGTGGGGCTTGTTGTTTTTCCTTCACTTCACTTGGGCATCCTTTCGGTGGATGTTCCTCTCTCATTCTTTGACATTTATACGTTCATGGCATTACCTTTGGTTCCTTTGCACTCATTTACTAGACCTATGTCACATTTATATGGACCAAATTTAGATTTCTTTGTACTACTACCTTCGGCTTCCTTCACGGACTAGGCGAAGTTCCAATACTCCATTTTTGTCTTTCCTAATGGTATAAACATTATTCAACACGGAAATATCTTATTCAGTCTATAGGATAAGGACCACATCATCAACACTCTTCTTGGAGACTTCATAGAGTTGCAGATTTCAGATCCGGCTGCGGCTTCACACCTTCTGTCTCTCTAATATCCTTCCTCTCTTCTCTTCTTCTTCTTATAGAAAGATTACAGTTTATACATGGGTGCCTTATCATGCCTTTAGTTGTCTAGACCCATTTAACACATATTTCTTAGGTTGTTAGGGGAGTCTTATATCTCTTTTAAGTGGATGTTTTTCCCGCAGAGTTTTCCTCCATCACTTTAGATCCTTATTGTACATGGGTACCTTATCAGGCGTAGCTGCCAGAACCATTTCTCGTTTTTGACTTTCTTCCTCATCCTAAGTTATGATGAAGGTGGATGTTGGTGTGTGATACTTGTTTTGTCATCTTGTGGCATTATCCACATCATGTGATGAGTCATCTCACTTATTTGTCTTAGATGGTATGACAAATTATGTCATAGATTTCCTCATACGTGTCGTGTATCATATAGAGTTACTTTCCATTTATGGATTAGTAACTCCTCTTCTCCCTTGTGGAGGTATGATTATCTTGCATTGGGATTTACACAACACTCCTATTCATGCCCCTTTTTCTTATCTATGAGAATGAATAGACCCTTTTCTTTTACATGCACATTTTCATGGTTGAATGCTTGCTTACTACATGGATCTCCGTCACGATGTCGTTTGAGTACAACTCGGTTGATGTGTGCATCATCCCGCTTGATCCTCATTCTTGCATTCTCTCATAGTACTACTGAAAAAGAAGATTTAAACTTGATGGTGCTTTGTTTTAGAGATTGTGACAATAAAATAACATGGGTCGGGACCGTACCACTCTTTTAGGACCTTCTGTGTGATCTTGACCATTTTGTGTTGTTTTGGACCTACTTGGTTTCTGGTTATGTAACTTTCTGACACTATCACCTTCATGTAAATATTTTTTACTATCAAACCCTAGTTTTTGGGCATGTTGTGAAGCTCTTTGAATATTATAAAAATGATCTCAAACCCTTTTCCTAAATGGGGAGTCCTACAAAAAACATTATTTGGGTTGAGAGCACCCCTGTGCACCATCGATGTTTCCACTACTCCAAAGAGGCCTCAAATCTAACAAAATTCACCACATAGCATGTGATATTAGATTGGATGCAACTAAATTTAACAACCCTCTTTGAAAATTCTTGAGTTGAGTTGGCTCTTGCTAAAATACTTGGGGAAGGGATGTTTGAGTTCTTGTAGATGAGATGGGCCAACTCCTTGACCCTGGTAAGAAGCTTCATGCTTATAGTGATTATTTCTCTAATGACTGTAGGTGTGATATTGTGAGATTTAGGGAGCTTTGGGTGCCTTTTACAAGTGTTGGAAGTGAGTGTATCAATGTAGTTCCATAGTATTTATAGGTTAGAAAATGAGGCAAGTGTTTCCTTACTTATATAGGGTTTCATAGATGATTTATCTAAGAAAGACCGACCCAATGGGATTAAAAGACCCAAAAAAGAATATGAAATTAAAAGAAAAGCTGGATAAAATGTTGGTCCAAGACCATACAAGTTAACCATGAACAGATACAACATCTTAACCAAATTGTACGCCTTTCCAATGGATGAAAAATACACAATCGAAGTATACCCTCACAACCGATGTTTTTCTATGGATTGTATTTATTGTGTTCTCATAATTTGACGACATGTCAGTGTGTAAGGATAAACAAGTTAAACAAAAGACCTCAAAATGTGCTAAGTGGGAATGGGAAGGTTATATTTATCATAGCAAGAGTGCATCGTCATAGAGTGAATTGCCAAATTTGAGTGTCGATAATGTCTACAGAAAATGTTTTACGCTATATGTATCCCTATTCAAGAGATTTTTAGTGCGTGGATCTATGAAACTTTAGTAAGAGGAACATTGTGAAATTTTATTATTGGAGACCACCACAACTATTGTTGATTGAAAGATAACCCTTATCGAAATCCATTACTATTCCACGTTAGCTAGGGTTTTATATTTTTCCACACTTTCCAAATACTCTTACTAATAAAATAACTAACTACATTGATATGAGCTATGAGAATAATGAGATTGTGAAATTCAATCCCAATCTAGGTCAATTGACTATAAAAATATCCTTCAAGCAATTTTGCAGACTTTCCATGATGTTTTTCCCTTCACTCACCTAAATAATCCATTTAACATAGAGAGTAGTGCCTTATCAACTAATTTCTAACAAATATAGCCCACCAAGCTCCTTGGGAAGGAAAACAAATTCAAGCCACTTTATGAAAACTCGTCCCATGTTCAAAACTATTTGAAAGGAAATCTCTAAGCAGCTTTTCAAGATTTTGATAGGCATAAAGAGTAATAGACATGGGTCACAATGAGGAATTTTTAAACTTTCTTGTGAGAGAGGGGCTTAGTGATCCAATGGTAAAGTTTTTTCTGCACATAATGAATGACATATTTCCATAAAATGGAAGGAGTATATTTGAATGCAAATTTAATATCCCAAAAATTGAAATACTTCACCATGTTAAATCCATTTCCAGTCATAGTTGCTTAACCAAGTAGGTAGGGGTAGGAAAGATTGTTTGTAGCATGAGTTGTCCCCCATTGATTCCTTGATCATGAAGTAAGGCAATAGGTGTATGGTAAATCCATAACATTTTTGATATTGTTCTCATTCTATATAAGGATTAAAAATGACCATTTACTAGTTTTGTTGGTTTAATGGAGGGAAAAGAGATGCCTTTAACCTTTCCCTACATTTAGAATTAGACAATATATATCTAAATACCTCCATAATAATCACATAAAATGCAGAAGCTAAAGGGAAACTATGTTGAATTGAGTGAAACAATCCAAAATTGTCTAAATGAATACCATTGATCAAGAGGTAAGATGAAGCATATGTAAAAACTATATTTGAACTACTCAAGGAAGTTAGAGTAAATCAAGTAGAGATTTTAACATTGAAAAAATAAATTTCATTCAATATGGTCATAGGATTTCTTAAAATCAATCTAAATGTTAATTTCTCATTGATTAGATTAAATCACCCACTCCTTGTTTTCCCATACTATAATTATGTTGTGAAAAATATCTCTTATTTTACTTGAATATGGTTTGCTTATGACTAAAAATTAAAGGCGGATATGGCGGATGTACAAAAGTCTATGGATTTCGCTATAATCTTGTAAGATACATTAAGTAAAGTGACCAGACTCCAATTTCAAATAATATTTGGACCTCATCTTGGTATGAAATTGATGTAACTTTTATTTATAAATTAACCATGGGATTTGGACCTAAAGGCTTCAAGATACACTTGGAAAATGTTATCTCCCACATTGTCCCACAAAAATTACATCACATCCAAAAGCTTTGTCATTAGTCATCTATGTGACTATCTCATATAAGTCCTCAAGGGAGAGAATCCTATCATGAGTGACCGTTTGAGTTAGATAAAGTTTGCGTAAGAACACCAAGAAGCATTACTAAAGAGATTATTATTGCTCATGGGAGGGAGCCCGAGATTTAAACACCTACCTGAAAATGGTAGAAAAGGAATTGAACCATATATGAAACCTTATTAAAGAACTGATTATATTTTTCATGGCTTTGATCTACCAATTTGAGTGCTTAGCTGCAAGCATATGAAATAATTCCTTAGAAATATCATCATCAATTTTTAGCCAATGCAATATGGATTAATGTGTGCCTTGAGCATCATAGAATCTACAATTTGGAGGAATTGGTGTTGTACCACCATTTTTGTTATAGATGATCTTGAAAGGGATTTTTCTCCAAGGAATTCATAGAGCAATTCAACTTCAAGATGGTGGCAAAATAAGACTTGATGGATATGTGCAAGTTTCTAACCATATATGTGTAAGAACTACATAGTGCAAACCTCTCACACTATCCCATAAAATTTCCATCATAACCAAGATATTTATCATTAACTATCTACATGACCACCTCATGTAAGTACTCAAGGGAGAGAAACCTATCATAGGTGACCCTTTGACTTAGAGAATGTTTGTAGAGGGCCACTAAAAAGAACTACTAAAAATCTTATTATTGCTCATGTGAGGGCTCATGATCTTTAAACACATAATGAAAATAGAGGCAAAGGATTGAACCATATATGAAGCATCATTAATTCATTTATTAGATTCTCTCATGGATTTGATTTGCGAGGTTGAATGCTTGGTTTGAAACATGTGAAATAATTCCTTAGAAAGATCATTGCCAAATTTTAGCCAATGCAATTTGGATTTGATTTGTGCCACTAGGAATTTTAGGCATCTAAAATTTGGAGACATTGGTCTAATGCCACCAATTTTTGTTATAGATTATATTGAAAGGTATATTTATCTAAGGAATCTAGAGAGGGAGTCAACATCAAGATGGTGTAAAATTCATACTATGGTAGATACATGCAAGTTATTGACCATAAATGCATAACAACTATATATTGAAAATTATGGCATCCAACCACCAACCTATCGAATTGGAATTTCATAATAGTTGAGGGGTTGAATTCCGCACTCATTTGATATAAGTAAAAGAGGGCCCTTGAAGTAGGAGTGCAGATTAAGAAAAAAATTGAGCCTTAGAGTTTTTGAAGAGTCATTCAATATGAAACCTAATTGGAAGGTGGTCTAAAAATGATAATGTATGACATAATGTCAACCAATAATTGAAAATAGCTTTCAAATAAGAATTATAGCTACATGGAAATAATGACGCAATCTAACTTCGTGAAAATTCTATCAAGTCCTTGTGAAAGTTAGACCATGTGTGCCAAAAATACTACAAGTGTGAGTAATTAGGATCATAAAACCAAAATTTTAAGCATGCACATCTATGTTTCTATCTCATCAATTATCCATCGTGATAAGGAGGTAATTGAGTTTTTCAGATTGACAACTCATCCATATTAAAATCATGGTCCACATAAAACCTAACGCACATCCGGTAATTTATCCGCTAACCAATGCCAAAGATATTCCCTTTCAAGAAGCATCATTAGATGTATAAACATTGATTATACACAACTAATGGTCTTCAATGTTTAATAGAACCCAAAATATATGATTAATAGGGTCACATCCATGATCCACATAATGAGGCCGTCATTTCAGAGAAATAAATGTAGCAATTCCTCCATACCCTAGATCATGATTACTATTCAGGGCTAAACTATTGGCCCAAATAACTTTAGTGACATATGTAAGCAAAAATCAACCATCTATAGAAAATGTTTTATAAAATCTCACACAATGTACTTATGAGGTGGGTTTTGAGATCCCACACATTCCATGACTAACAATTCATGGAGCACTTGATCAAGATACATGTCCTTTTAAACTAAGTTGTCAAGGGCTTCATAATTGTTTTGTAAAAAAACATTGGCTAGTTTATAAAAATTCATCAACTTGAACATCGACTATTGAGTTGGAATTTGAGAGCATCTTTAAGCCACTTTCATGAGGAGAAACGACTTGAAGACTCAATTGTAAGACTTGAGTATTTTCTTGAATACTAGTTTGATATATTGGGAAGACATTGTCACAAAGTTGTCTTTGGAAAAGTTAGGTTTTTCTACATCTTTGGATGTTTCTCACCGATATTGAGATTACTCTCATGAAGATGTTATGGTCGTCATTATTTTAGATGCATCTTGCATATAAAAAGTTAATGTAGGGTTTGGATTTGCAATGTTAGCATTAGAGGTACCCGTAGAATGTTTTATTTCCATACCTTTGTTGTGGTTTTTACGACTAACAAAAGTGGTCCGTCCTTCTTCACCATTAGACGGAGGGACCTCAATTGTTGGCTTTGACATGGTTCTATCATTGTGAAGCTAACAAGGGATAATCCTTAATTTTATGCTTAGAGAATTGGTACATAAAACAAGGTATAGGAAAATTAATGGATAAAAATCTCTACATGTAAGAAGAATTATTGTCTTGGATGTCAATCAACTGCTCAAGGTTATATGAGAGGTCTAAGTCAACACAAACTTGCTTATGTAGTCTAGTTAAATAAAATTTTGGATGTAAAAACAAAACCTATCAGGGATGTTATTTGGTCTAAGAAATAGCAACACGACATGGGGAAACCTAAAAGTCAACTCAAACGTGGACATTAAGGGTGACATGTTCAAAGAAAACAAAGTCATGCATCTATGGGGAAAGAACAAATAGAGAGCTCCGAACATACTAGGTGAAGGGATTTTGTACAATAGTCAAGACATGGGTCGTCAACAATAACGAAAGAGGAAGAACCATTTGGTCATATTCTAGATTATCTCCAATCTTATACCATGTTGAGTATGGGTAGATTGAACCCAAGTTTTAAGTGTACTTTTAGAGGGAATCCTATAAAAATAATAATTAACAAAACAATTCAATCCAATGCCATGCAACATCAAACTTAGGAGCATGTACAATAATATCAAGGAGTGATATTACTCGTGAAATACTTTCAACATGAACTTTCGCAGCTTTCTTCATCAAAAATGTCATTCTAACTAGACTTTACAAACCTCACTCGCAATTACTATAATTGGACTTGAGAAATGAGATGTCATCTCGAATAAGGTGCCCAAAGACAGTAACCTAAAAAATCCAACAAATGCTAATCATAACAGGCCACTCCCGTAACTTTGAGAAGTGCAATATGGAAAACACATAGATCGAGCAATAAACAATGGCGAAAGGAAATGAAACCAACCAAAGGTACATCCCAAAAATCCGTGTTCTCACTATCAAATATCTACATTTCACTTTATGTAAATTGAATTTTACAATTTCAATTGGTTTTGATATAAGAAATATCATGTCATAGATTTAGGAACTATATTGCTTTTTATTAAAACAGAAATTCCTCCTCACAATTTTGGGCAAAACATTAAATTTTTAGTTTGAATTAATTCTCATCTTATTTGATTCATGTTTTAGGTGTTTTATATGACTTTACGATCGATTTTTTTTATTGACGTAGCGGACTGCATTAGAATAGAAAATACACCAAACGATGATTTTAGCTAATAGCGTCGCTTTGGCCGAGTGGTTAAGGGGTGTGCCTGCTAAGTACATGGCGTTTCCCCTCGAGAGTTCGAATCTCTCAGACGACGATCATCAATTTGTTTTGTTGGCAGTTTCAGGTTGATTTCAATGATGCATGATACTTTAATACCAATATTTGTTAAATACCGTGGATTTTAAATACTAATTGTGCGGAGTGCTTTTGTG
The DNA here is from genome assembly GCA_018340775.1 of Taxus wallichiana var. yunnanensis. Classification (NCBI taxonomy): domain Eukaryota; kingdom Viridiplantae; phylum Streptophyta; class Pinopsida; order Cupressales; family Taxaceae; genus Taxus; species Taxus wallichiana. The sequence goes on from CM031242.1 coordinate 900,080,064, forward strand.
GATAATAATCCACAAATTATTATTATGGCTTTTACCTCCGAACAGAATTTCAATGATCCATCTATTATTTCCATCATGGCAACTAACTAGTAAACTTAAATCTTGCCAACACCGAATGGTATATGTTATTTGATTTAGAGGAATAATTATTACTTTTGTAGTTGATGTTGATAAGGGACGTTCTTGATTTTGTAAGTGTAGGAATATAGATGAAGCATTACATTTAAAGGTTCTATCTCTACATTTCAAATTTGTTACAAATTGCACATATACATTTGCAAATCTTATATCATGAATGGTAGCATTTTAGGGCAAGGAGCATCTCATTTAAATCATACTTCATTCACTTGACGTACATGAATGTCTTGAACGATTGATAATGATTGATGAAAATATAATAGCATGTCACAGAAAAAATGATCCAATAGTTAGGCCTAAACTAATCCAACTACCAATCAAATAAATGGATCCTAAAAGTGTGTTTCTGGTTACTGTACATATCATGATCATACAAAATTTTCAGCAGGCTTGTGTTGATGTTCAAATAATATTGGAAATGGATCATATGCAGGATACTGAAAAATAACAATTTATCAGGGAAATGCCATTGCAGTTAGCCAACTGTTTCAGCCTTGCTACATTGTGAGGATTCTTTAAGTTATCTTTTGTTGATCTCTTTGTGCCCTTTTAAAGATATGAGATATTATTCAGAATATATTTCTTCATATAGACAAAGGACAAAATATACAATTATCGATTATCCCAAATGAAGGATATCAAGAATAAGATATGATTTGGAAACAAATACAAGTTATATAAACAGATGTGCCAGATAATACAAGGCTAACAATGCCCTGAATAAATCAACTTTTTTCAAACAAGGAGATCCATTGGATGATATTAGCAACCACCAATAATTCCCGTCACAATATCACTATAACTATAATCACCAGTGGGCTACCTTGTAATCAGGAACCTTGACAAAGTCTGAAGAAACAAAAGTGTATTTTCAGGCTTTAAATCCGTATGGACTAGTTTCAGATCATGCATATCTGCCACAGATCATTGGCAAGATTAGGGGAAATAAATCTATTACAAAATCACAAGTGGACAATCCATTAGACAACCAAAGAACATTAAATGTAACTATTGCCTACACACATTATATTCATTCCAGAAGTTGTTTTTCGATCTCACAGACAAGATCAATGGGAAATGGGTGATAGCTATTTTTCTGTAGATAGTCATATAGGCTTGGTCCAACCTTCTCAAAAACCTGTTTGAAGCAATTGAATCCGTCCATAAAAATCTTTAAAACACTCGATGGACTGTTATCGCCAATTTTGATGCGCAAAAATTGTCAAAAAAACAATTAAATAATTAAAAATTAGAAAATTTTGAAAAGTATTACTTTGCGTGGTTCATTGGACTCCTTGTGATCGCCTTATTTTTGTGATCGTTTCGGTCTTCGTTTCGTGATTTTCGGGCAAGAACTCTTCCCACCAGGCTATAAAACACATTAAAATACATTAAAATAATTAATTAATATTTAATTAATTAATTGCTCCTTGTTTGATTAAATTAATTTTTAAAAAATCACTTAAGGAGTATTTAATTAAATAACTATAAATTAAACTTCATCCGACAAGTTTTAGTGTCGGGGAAGTAAGCTTTTGTTTCCAACTGCCGGGTTGGCTTCCCGAACCCGGATTTCCACTTTCCGGCAATTTTTGTAGATAGTCATATAGGCTTGGTCCAACCTTCTCAAACACATGTTTGAAGCAATTGAATCCGTCCATAAAAATCTTTAAAACACTCTATGGACCTAAACAAAATTTGATGATCATGGAGTTCAAAGATCAAAAAACAATAGCATTTTCAAGGTGCTTTATGCCAATAGAAGATTTGATGATATATAGGAAATATATATAATGATCTAAAATACTCACGATACAAGTGTGGTTCCTAAGCCAACAAAAAAGTTAATTGAGTTTTTACTAAGCCAACAAAACTTTTTATTGAAGATATCTACCATCCATCCCAATAAAAGTAGAGTCTATTAAAATTGGGTTTTTAATTTGAACCTAATTTTTAGTCTAATTTCCAATAACAAGAACTATTCAGCTTAATTAGCTTAATTTCCAATAGCTATTCAACTGATCTGACATCTAACCAACACCTAACTTCCCCTCAAATTGCCAATAACAAAAAACTCTTCGACAGATCCAACATCTACATAAACAAAAGAAATAGTACAAATTGAAATTTCAGGAGGCTAATTTTTCCTCTAATTTTCATAACTAAACAAAAAAATTATCACAGAAAAAATGATCCAACAGCTTAGGCCTAAATTAATCCAACTACCAATCAAATAAAGGTTCGCCAATCAAATAAATGGATCCTAAAAGCATGTTTCTAGTTACTGTACATATCATGATCATACAAAAATTTTAGCAAGCTTATGTTGATTTCAAATACTATTGGAAATGGATCATATGCGGATATCCGAAAAATAACAATTTATCGGGGATATTTTGAACGGTACAAAGCTATAATTATGCACAATAGTATTATCAACCCAAACAGATGCAAACAATTTCTAGTTTTGATATGGATGTTGTTCATTGCATTGGTCCACAATTTTGTTACACAACATCATACATATCCAAGTTATCCAATATTTTGATAATAATAGAAGAAAGTCCTAGAACTCCGATCTATTTAAAAACAACTGCTATTATTTGCATCAATTAATTGCACGGACAAGGCTACAAGTAACACCATTGCATGATCATTATCATTCTCTTGGCTGCTCCACAATATGTATTTTGGAGGACTTGAGAAACTTGAGTTAAAAATTTGTTTTTAATTGCCAACCAATCAAAAATTACATCTTTTTGAAGACCACCAACTTTCAATATGTATTTCCAATTCCTAGAGCAATATCCACACTTAACATTATACCTTCTCTTGTTGTTTCCTGACAAGTCAAGACTGTCATCTCCTGCAAAGTGTGGGGTTCACCAATTGGATGGTATGTCCTAAATTTTCCACCATTGATAGTAAATGGTAAAATTTTTTTTGATTTAATCTCATCAAGGATGAAGTTTTACTACTTCAATTTGGGCCTATTAGTGCCCCTAATTTCTTATTGTTGTTTATGAGCACTTTGTTTTGAAAGCTACTCCATGTTTGAGCCAATTGTTGGTTTGATTTTCTACCACAGTCCACTTTCAATTACCATCACTGATTATACCATAAAATCTTCTGCTCTACTATGAAGTTTAACTCCCAAGCCTGCAAGATTTCTGTTTTATTTCTTTCTACGTGATATGAAGTCCAGAAAATAACTTACAAATCCATCTCCACATATCAACAAGTGGAAACGGAAAAAAATCCCCAAAAGCCAATTTTGCTCCTTCAAAAAGAAATTTGGGCACACTTTTATTTATTTTAAGGGTTCCTAGTGGACTGAATTAATATGAAAAAATATGGGTTGTTAAAAGGAAAAATTGGTCATTGTTTATCGGTCAAATTTAGGCCAGTGGTGTGAACGAATGCATGCCCTTTACCATAGGGTGGACACCTTTCAGCATAAAGATGAGGACCAACACATTTTAGGATGTTGGGATTTGGATGCCATCTTCACTTTACAAAGAAGAGAAAAGATGATGATGTCGAAGGGGCTCAAGATAGCCTGATAAAGAGAGCACCTAGTTATGAATGTTAATAGAAAGTAGGAAGTTGGATTCCATTAGATCCCAACTAACGAAAATTCTAGACACACTAATAAATGTCAAGGGAACACATTTACATCACTACATAATGATCATTTGTCATCGTACTTTCCATTAGACCCTTGAACCCCTTTTGTTTTTTGAATTTCTTTCAAATGTTCATCAATTTTCTACCATTGAACAAAGTCATATAAACTTATGAAGAATTCTTCTAGTAGAATATTAAACATGCTATGATCTAGGAGGATTCCCAAAAGTAATTGGCAGCCTGCTCTCATAGCTTGTGGTAATTGTGAATCCTCAATGGTCTATGTACTCCAAATCAACATATGGAGTTTCAATATTAATCCAAAATCACCAATCTTATGAATATTTCTTCTAGTGGAATATAACACAGCTATAATCTAAGAGGATTCCCCAAAAGTACTTGCAACTCATTCTCATAACTTGTGGTAATTGTGAATACCCAATGGTCTATTTACTCCATAACAACATATGGAGGTTCACTATTCATCTAAAATTACCAATCCATCTCCACTAGACATCGCACAAACTTCGTCATGACACAACATAATTTGAGCATATAAAAATGGCATTATCCATGTGTTTGCTAAACTTTATGTAGTTTTCATTAATGGATTCCTTAGGTTCCGAAACACCTACATGCCACACTATCAACTCATGTTGTGTGGTATCATTAGATTCCAAGAATATTGGTGTCTTTGTTATGATGGGGTAGGATCCCTAAAATGAGTCAAGGGGTTCCCTTTCTTTGTCGAGGGCAATGCCCCTTTCCAAAGAAACAACATATGGTGATTTTTTTATCGTCAATTTTTAATGCCATTCACCTCAATTGTCGAAAGGTGAGTAGTCACACATGGAAGATCAATTGTTTCAACTTATATAATAGTTATTTAAATCTTTTGCAACTTTGTAATATATGCATACACATTTGTAAGCAGTATATAACAAACAAATAATAGACATCTCAAAACAGAGATGTATCCTGGGAAGCTAGAAAATCATACATCTTTCTCAAGAATATGTCATGTACATAATGCATATATTAGCATACTTCGATATTTCGGTTCTATTATCTTTCATGCACGTTTCTATTTGAATGTTTATAATTAAGTAATTCAATTATATATTATTTCTACATACACATATGTAATACATCTAGATTTGGTATTATTCCTAGACATCTCTTGGGCTCCATCTTAACCTCTCTAATGGAGTTTGTTGGCCATTCATTTAGACATACCAACCACATAATTGAAACAAAAGTGGACTAAACTTAAGACAATGGACCCATTCCATTCCACATGTTCATTTTTCATTGTTGAGAGGAAAATACTTACACATGTTAGTAAGGTAATTTTTTATTCTTGATTTTTTTTTTTTCGTCTTTATAAATGGATAAAAGTTTGTTTTGTTGTTTAAAAGGTTTGCTTTATTAGTTTTCCTACTTTGAATGATCCAAAGGACATTCGGGTGGTTAAAGTTCCCTATTTCTCCCTAAACCATTATAGTATGAAGAGCAATCGATAGCTTTCCAATACCTATTGGAACGTGAAATGAACATCATATGCTCTTGGTATCGTTGGTCAAAGTTCATGGTCAAACTGATCAACAGAGAAAACACAGTCTATAGTACCTTGGCTCATGTTAGAGAGCCTATTTTATTTTTTAGTTGAACGAGACAAAAATGGGATAATGAACGTGTGGTTTTATTCGCCACTTCAATCGACCATGCAAAAATTTGGTTTTCAACAAAGGGGGTTCACTTTTGTTTCGGAAGGGGACCAGCCCTCGTCTTATGTGTGATTTTCATTTATCCAATTACACCATAGTTTTATATTACATTATTTCATGGCATCTTGTGTTGAAACATGGCAGGGTTAAAGCATAAATGATTTGACAATTCTCGGAGAGGTCCACGTGGTGGGTCCTCATGCCATTGTAATGTCCCCAATGGAAAATTTTTACCCCCAAATGGATTTTAGGAAAAACCCAAATCCAAAGAAAAATTCTAAATAATTTATAAAATATTACAATGCAGATCTGATTTTTATACATGCATGGCGACTTGCATAGGAGATGAAAACCACTCAAAACTGATGCAAAACCATTGAATATTTAACTCAAACAACTCAACAAATATTGCAAAGGTGAAATCATAAAAGAAATACCAGATTTGGTCTTCAAAATAGGCTGATTTTATTTTATAAAAAAATGCAGACAATTGTCCTTAGACATAGCTGAAAAGTACAAAACCCTTGAGCCAAAAATTATGCATGTTGGCTGATCTGATGGTGGTTGACATGTGGATCAAATAACCTACATGCGGATCAAATAACCTCTCTTTGGCACTTAAGAAACCCTTGAAATTATCTGAAAACTCTGTCTGAAAATTTGAACTGAGTAATGCTCCCAAATATCAAACTAGGATGGATCTTTCACCACCAAAGAGTGGATCTCTCACCACCGAAGCTAGGGTTCATGTAGAATCTTACTTCCACAAGAAAAGAGTGCAACTAGAAAAATATCCAAATATATGTATGAATGAATGCATGTTTTTCTCTCTTGAAGCACTTCCTTTTATAATTTATCATTGCAACAAAGGGCCCCAAAAACCCTAATCGCTCCTTAGGAAAAATCCACATGATAAAAGAAATAACTTAAGTGACTTTATCACCCATATGCAAAAAAGTGAACTTAATTCACCCCAACAAAGAATTAGAATAAATATTACCACTAAGTTGCCCAAAACTAATGTCAATGACCAAATATAACATAAATCAAGGTGGTAATCAAACATCCATACCCAATAGCCTCTAACGTCGTTAGCCCCTCGGGTATGACCAAGGCTAAGACTGAAATAAGCATCTAGGCCTCTCGCGTAGGAATGGGGAAAGTACAACCACCACATGGCCTGCCACCTTATTTTCCATGCTAAACGCTTTGCCACATGATCCACACTATACTCCACACCTATGACTTATGCGCTCCACACTTATGTCTTATATTCACACGTGACATCCAAACATAACCAACTCAACCACCTAGGCCCAAGCGCATATCCATTACCTAGAAAAAGAGGCTAATAAGCCATTCAAACATAAGCCACCTCATTCCTTTAAAAACAAACCTATCCCCATGTTGCGCCAAATGTGGGAGTAAAAGTTTTAAAAAGAATGTGCATGTGCATTGTGTGGTGGAAACATAGAGAGGTGGGATTCAAACTTTCCACCTTGTGTAAAGTAATAGTCACCCTTACTAATCGCCAATTACTTGTAGTTGCAAACAATATAAAAGGAGGGACATGGTAGTTGAAGGAGTCTGCAGATGATGTGTATTTTTTTGTAAAGGGAAAATTGTACAAAATGGTGAATTAAGCCACTACAGGGGCATTTTTTTAGCTTCGAGAGGGTCTAGAGAATTGTTCAAAACTCGAGACGCTCCATATGGACTAATTATTTTTGTGTTGTGGTGTTCATTTTCCATTATTGGAAGCATTTTCGAGTTGATTTTGATGAAGAACTCAGGGAAACTGAACGTGTAAGTGCTACAAGAAGGTAGAGGATGCTTTGTTGGGCATAATCCAAGTTCTCTCAAGATATGATAGTATATTATTTGCAGGTTTAAGAGATTCATTAATGCATTATAAGT